>OW026358.1:157480257-158680257 GCA_932273835.1 Sarcophaga variegata
TTCGATGAATCACCAGAATGCATACCTGCACGGCATTAGTTTTTACTGCATGATAGCGATACATACGTCAATAATCAAATCCTCTTTAGTCAGGATTACAACGTCACTTCTCACAGCACTCGTATTGTGAGTGTTAATTTTATACGGGACCTACAGTTTAAAATCGTTTCCGAACGACAGATTTTTGTGTTATTTTTCATGGTCATTTTATTTACTCTCAGAATTTTTGCCAGAAATCTGCCGAACGGAAGTCGCCGAAAAAATATTATTTCATATTACGTTTTGATGTCTGACCTGGGGTTTGAACTGTGGTCTTACGTCTAATAGAAGTCGCCGTAGTCTAGTAGATAGTGTGTTGGCTTATTAGACGCAAAAGCCTGTGTTCGAGCCCCAGGCCAGGCATCAAAGACAAAAAATACAAAAGGTATTTTTTCGGCGACTTCCTCTCAGTAGATTTCTGGCAAAAACTCTGAGAGTAAATAAAAATTGCCATGAAAAGTTTCTCAATAAATAAAAATCTGTCGTTCGGAGTCGACTTTAAACTGTAGGTCCCACCACTCATGCATAAAAATTAACACACACAACATAAGTGGTGTGAGAAACTAGGACGTTGTGCAATGGGTCAATTCGACCTCCGGGTACTGTACTTGTCTTAATTGACAAGTACACGTCCTCTAACCTAACCTAACCTACGTCTAATAAGCCAACACAGTATCTAATAGACTACGGCCGCTCCAGACTTGACTCAGACGTTGAATAATCGGAAATTGGTTCGCCTGGACATTTGTTTGTACTGATTGCAATCAGTTAATCCTGCTGTTTGTTTACTGTCTAGATAAACAAATCTATTGGAAGAGTATTACTTGCCGATGTAGTCTAGTTGGTAGTGTATTGGCTTATTAGACGTGGGGAATGGAAATTGAAATGGAATTTGAAAAATATTTCTTCAGTGACTGGCACCCAGCAGATTTCTAGCAAAAATTCTGAGAATGATTAAAATTGTCATGAAAAGACACAGAAGTCTGTCGTTCGGAGTTGACTTTAAACTGTAGGTCCTGCCTACAGTCGTAGGTCGTAGGTCGTAATCTTGATTGAAGGGAATTATGCATGTATGTATGCATTTATTTTGTGTTGGCTCTTCACAATTCAACCGTTTTCGTTTTCTCTTGACATTAGAATTCAAAAATATATAATAAATCGATATGCATGTACACTTAGCCACAAAAGTATACATACGGATAACAAATTTCAGAAATTTTTTAACTAATTCGTTTTCGTTGAAAATCTTTGTAATTGTCTGACAACTTTCCTTGATTTTAAGGCGGTCTTTTGCATTGGTTCAGCAATTTGTTAAATTTTTAAATCGGATGCATACCTTCGTGGAACTGTGCAGGGCCACAATTCAATTCAATTTCGGAAATTTTTTAACCAATGCAAAAGACCGTCTTAGCATCAAGGAAACTATAAAGATTTTCAACGAAAACGTATTAGTTAAAAAATTTCTGAAATTTGTTAACCGTATGTATACTTTAGTAACTGTGTGTATCTCATAAAGTTGGCAGAAACTAAAAATATGAAAATCGAACAATAATTAAACAGCAAAAAAGTTAATTTAACTGGAATCAAATTACAATGACAAAACAACATAGGAACGACATGAGTCTCGAAGTTACCAGACGAAATTAAATGAAGTATAAATACGCCGAAAATTAAGGTTGCCCGAGATAAGTCAATAATTCTATAATCTGAAGAGAGCGAAGAGAACGAATATAGTTTGTCTGGATATTTGTTTTTATTGCGTACAGTCCTTCGAATACCATTCACAACGTGTTGAGCCTGCTGTTTGTTTACTGCTTAGATAAGAAAAGCCATTAAAAGAGTATGCGGTCTATCGGTAAGTGCTTCCTGGTTTTAAATTAAAATAAAACAAAGTATGTGTGAGATGCAACCGAAATTTTATATTCATTTGAAAGACCCATTGATGCCATTATCTGTGGAATGTAACATGGTTTAAATGTCTGTCATGGTCTTTCGAAATGGAAGGCTTTCGAAATGTAAAATTTTCTTTGACTTTGATGACTTCAGGCCTTATTTCAGAATCTTAACTGATTTTCCATTTATCTTTCATTAATTTATGAATAATGAAAAGAAAAGAGAGAAAGAAAGTTTTTTAATAATTTCTCCATTATGATGTGGCTCTTAACGGTGCTGCCAACAAATGAATTTTTTTATGTTCACAATAAATTAGAAATTCTTTGATTGCTTTCCTTTTGGTCATTACTTGACTGTCATTTGCCAATAATAAGAGTCTGAAGAAAACAGATAAAAAAGTAATCACCTGTCGGAAACTTTAACAATCCACGAGTAGTCCATTGCTTTTGCCAGCTTTTGGCTCTTTTCGTTGTTGTCATTATTATCATTTGTTGTTGTTGCCACAAAAAAAGCCTCAAGCCTTGAATAATTAGTTTTAAATACATTTAACGAACGAAATAAATTACAAACAATAACGACAGCCACAAAAAACGTGTAGAGAAAGACAAAGAACGTTGAAGAAAAAAAAAAAGTTACGAAATGAAAACCACATTATTAGCAAACCGCATCCGCATCCATAGAAGTTGTATCTTTGTTTTGACATTGTTATCACAGCATCAGAATGGTAAAAAGAAGGACAAAAGTTTTTACATGGACCTCTTTCTCTCATGGATGTCCTTTAAACATTCGTTTAATAACCCCCTCCCCACCACTCTATGGAATTTAAAAAAAATATTTTTCAAAGCAAAAACAAACAAACGAATGAATGGCAAATTAAAACAACTTTTATTTATAAATGTTTTGTTTTTATTTTTTTAAACATTACTTCGGTTTGTATTGTCATCTGATTTTTATATGTATGTATGTACGTAATGCCGGAACTCATCTAAACATAAACCGATTTCCGTTTATATTTTCATCAAAGAGCAAGAGGACTATGCTGCAAAACTTTTCCAAGACTTTTCTGGTTTCTTTTGCAAATGCAAACATAAAACAACAATTTGTGGTAGAGAATGAGTTTTTAAGTTCTATTCGTTGTTGTTTGTATTGCTGTTCGTAAAACGTTAATAATAATCCCAACCGCATAATGTATTCAAACTAAATAAGCTTCTTGTCTTAATAATAAGATTGCGGCCATTTCAAGAAATGACAATCTTTAGTGTCCTTCTTCATGTTGTCTTTTCAAATCCTTAAAGCAAAATTTCTCTCTCTCTCTTAGCAAACAAATTACAAGTATTGTTGGAAATTCTTTGTTTTTTTGTTTTTTCTCTGTAATATTTTGTTGTCATTGTCACAAGGACAATAATATGAAACGCAAAAAGTTGTTTTCTCCCCCCCCCCCCATATTTTTATTTCTTTCTGTCATAAATTGCTTCTGACAGCAGCAACATAAAATGGCATTGGGAAAGCTCTTCAGAAACATTCATGGATGCTTATGAATGGCAAAAAACGAATCCTTAAAATATTGTTTACGATGTTGTTCTCTTGATTGTTATCATTTTAACGTTGATATTGATATTAATTAAGGATTAGCGAACTGAGAACAAAAACAAAAATTTCTGCACAGATAAGTTTCATGCAAAATGATTTTTTTTTTGGTTTTTCAATTAAATTATCATGCAAAATGGCATGGATTTTTAAGAATATTGTTTAATGTGAAGAATCGCCATATATTTTTAGAGAAAATATCAACATTCGTATACTCTTTTTGAACCATTCCTGATGGTATAATACGCCATGCAATCGTCTCTGCAGGGTATTTAAACATCTTAGCATTCAAGAAACGATGTACGGTCCACCCCACTCAATTCCAATAACACAATATGTTATTCAGATCGATTACATAACAGCCCACCAGATTTTTTCTTTAATCTTGATTTTATTTCCATCAAAATGGCTTCAAATTTTTTGTTGAGTTACTCAAACGCTTATATGAAAACTTGGTTTTATAAGCCTATACATAAGAATAGTTATCCTTCAGGTTATTGGTTACTCTTCAGATTGAAGAATTATTATACAGTGTCGTCTAATTTTCCGCGAGTTAACTTGCCGCGAGCATCATTACATTTCGGTCTATTTATACTCCATTTAATTTCGTCTGATAACTTCGAGACTCATGCCGTTCCTATGTAGTTTTGTCATTGTAATTTGATTCCTGTTAAATTAACTTCTTTGATGTTTAATTTTTGTTTGGTTTTACTATTCTTTTAAGATTAGTTTCTGCTAATTTTATGAGATACATTTTCTTATCGATTTATTGTATATTTTTGAATTCTAATTTCAAGAAAAAACGAACACGGTTTAATTGCGAAGAGTCAGCACAAACTAAATGCATACATAGTACATACATACATAATTTGTCATTACAACCCTTCAGTTAGGAATATTTTTATAAATGTATGGCAGGACCTACAGTTTAGAGTCAACTCCGAGCGACCGATTTAAGAGAAACTTTTCAAGGTTAATTTTATTTATTCAAAGAGTTTTACCCAGAAATTTTCTGAGAGGAAGTACTCGAAGAAATGTCTTCTCTTCGAGAGGTTTGAACCGCGGCTTCGTGTCTAATAAGCCAAGACAATACCAACTACACTGCGGCGAATGTATACATACCTTGCCTAATATATCGTCTGTCCACTCATATTCTTTTCGCTAGCATTTCCATATTTATAGCTCTTAAAATTTGCATAATGTTTTCTGAACAGAGTTTAATGAACTTCTCAGCAGTTACAGTTTATGCTTCATAACCATTAAGCTCAATGATTTTATCACACTTTAATGATTTCTGCCTTTAAGATAGCACAATATAGTAGTAGTATATATTACTTTTGCTACATTACTACTACTATATTGACTCAGATATCCGAAAGTGTCTAAGAAAAGTCCAACACATGTATACGTGTTTAACTCATTAATGGCTGCAAACTTTGTAAGGCATTTACATATGCATATTATTACTGAAAAATTTGTTTACAGTTCATCTATCCATTCCGTACAATTTCATCAGCACGATATCCTATTCAGATTGATTACATAGCACACCATTGATTTCATTTCTGTCAACATTTTTAGTATTATGTTCCTATAAAAAGTATGTTTGATTAGTACTACAGTACAGATTTTTAGTCCAATTACTCTTCATGGGCTTCTTTAGAGCCCATATACAGTGTCTTCTAATTTTCCGCTAGCTCACTTCAGACTGGTAATGATACCTTTCGCTCTATTTATATACACAATTGGTCATTACTACCCATCAGTCTGGATTACGGCATAGCTTCTCACACAACTCATGTTGTGTGCGGTAATTTTATACATATGTAAATGGTGGGACCTACAGTCTAAAGTCGACTCTGAATGTTGTATGAATTATAAAATGATTTTTGAGAAACTTTTCATGGCAATATTTACTCGCAGAGTTTTTGCCCGAAAACTGCTGAGTGGAAGTCGCCGAAGAAATACATTTTGTATTTTGTTTCGATGTCTAGCCTGGAAAGCAACCCTGACTTTACGTCTAATAATCCAACACACTACCTACTAGACTACAGCGACTTCAGTTTTTCCTATTATTTTTCAAAAAGAAACTGAGTAGTTTCTGCCAATTTTATGAGATACATGAATATCGATTAATTGTACAATTTTGATTGCCGTCAAATTGTAAGGATTCAACGCAAACTATGTATGTGCCAGGCAGAGATCAGCAATGAATCGCTTTTTCGCTACTTATAAGCACGTACTCACTACAACGTTGATTTATAAGTACAGGTTGCAATGAGTATGCGTACAACGTTGACATCAAACTCATACCATTCGAAAAATGTTTGATTCAGCCTACTTATTCAGATGTACAAGTACATAATTGGCCATTACAACCCTTCAGCCAACACACTACCTATTAGACTACTGCGACTTCGAGTGACTCACATCATTCATCAAAATGTACAGTCTTAGTTGTTGTTGCATTTGCAGAAGAACGAAAAGACACTTAATCAGAAAAGACAGAGCAGCAAGCAGAGCAGCCGCACAACCTTTTAGTAAGTATTTTAATGTTCGTACGCGAACCATACTTATTTTGTAATGCCTGTAAACGTTGAGTTATGGAAAGTCGAGATCAACAACATCATATGTGTTGTTAAGTATGAATATGATGAGTAATTCAAACTTTGAATATGAGTAGAGGTTCCATGATATTAAAATAACTATGAATGCGTGTAAGTATCAGAAATTATGATTATGATTCGATTCTACTCATATTTTTGAATACTCATTGCTGATCTCTGGTGCCTGGAAGCGGTGTATTATAATAGGTGTTTGGGACTGCCATCTATTTAATACCTCTTGAAGAAATCCATCATATACTGGCAAAAACTTGGCAGAAGACCTGAAAGCTTCGTCTATAATGAATAATAATGTGAATGAATAATCTGTTGCTACTTAGCATGTCTCCTTAAACGGGTATTAATTGTTTTTAATCGGCTGCCGGAGTTTTATATTTGAATTGTGTTGATAGACGTTTTATTGAAATATAATTGGAAGATTTGAATTTTATTTTTATTAATCAATAATAATTATACACGTAAACAGATGTTTTGTGGTATACTTTTATACACGAATGCATACATATATTTCATAAAAAATTATACACAAAATATTGAAAATTATGAATTCATAAATTGAAAACCACACATAACGTGCCTTTAATTATATTTTCCACATTCCGTTTTTTTTCTCTCTTTTAATCCCACTCATTAAGCCTGGCAAATGAAAATATTGTGCCTGATAATGTTGATGTTGATGCTGGTGATGATTGATCAAACAGACTATAAATCCCAAACAGCTGGCCAAAAACGGATTTTATTCTGCCACGAAATTTGAAATGAAATCAAACAGGACGAGTAACAAAGCGGCACATAGCAATGTATACAATGCAATTGTTGTTATTGTGTTATTGTTGTTGCTGTAGCAATTTGTTGAAAATCCAAAATGTAATCAAACTAAACAATAAGCATTAGAATGAGAATTTCAACAAAATTTTTTTGTTATTTCTGTTGCAAGAGCAAACAAATAAACTGACAGCCACACAGACACCCAAGCAACTAAGAAAACAAATATTTGACATAACAAAACAACAACAACAACAACACATGTGTAAAGTAAAGGATATTTCTCTGAGAGTTGTTGAAAATACTATTGATCCCGGCTTAAAGTTCACAACAAAAGATCGATCATTTTTAATCATCCATTTAGAGATGTGAACAGAAATTTGTCAAAAAAAAAATTGTTTCCATTTAGAGTTTTCCAACACACACTGCCATCACATTTATGAGTCCTTTTACCTGAGAAAAATCTATTCAATCTTAGTAATGACATGTCTTTGTGGCTTATTTTCATTATTTTTTGGCTTATTGTGTACAGTTTATTGTAGATACAAACGCTAACATAAAAACCCAGCTGGAGAACAGTATAAAGACAGAATGACAGAATATCTGCAATTAATGGAGACAATTGCACAGTTTAAGATAATCTTTGAAAAAAGAAAAAAATTAAATTGATTTTGTGACATCAATTTGTGAAAAAACAAAGAAATTTTAAGACAAAAACTACCCATGCATCCAGTAACAGCTTTAGATACATTTGTATGCGATTTGGCCAACAAATTTGTTGTTTTTATTGAAGAAAAAAAATAAATTTTTGTAAAAATAGTAGGCGTTTCTTTAACATTTTTAATTTTTCATTTGAAACAAAATTCTTACAATAGCGTCGCTAATGTTGTCCAACTTCTAGCGCATCCAACCATTTATACTAAAGTTGAGTATGAGCATGATGCAGAACAATGCATGCAACATGTATGTATGCAACTAATCCGTCAATAATCTGTCATAGTTTTCCCAATATAAAGCATAAATACCATCAGCTTTATGCCCAGATTAATTACAACCAGTGGCATATCGTTCAGCTTATAACGTCCACGTTATTTGCATAATTTGTCAATACATTGGAGCGCTCTATATTTCTAGAACAGTGAAAATAAAATACTATGTTCCACAAAATGCTATGCGGAGTAAAGGGCCTTTACAAACTCATTGAATATCTCTCTGTTTTTTTACCGTCTTTAATCATATTCAACTCTCTGCCTATCACCAAGATCTAGATGGTCTCGATATGTCTGCTTCAGTAGGACCTAGGCAAACTCTTCTAATGTTCTCTTGCAGATTAAAATCAATGGTGCTTCCGCTAATGTCATTCGACTGGCTCCCGAGAATATGTTTCATCAACCGCTGTTGATGCTTGTTTATTTTAATCTACAGTAATCCCTCGATTAAACGTAATTAAAATACATATAAAATATTTTTATTCATGATATTTCTTCTTTTATTGTAAAGTTTGAACGTTGACATTATGTGTGGAATACTACATCATTTAACTGACCTCCACGCGAAGTGTTGCAAGCATTGATTCTTTTGAGGTAATTTTCGACCACTTTTTGATACATATTGGTCGGTATCTCAGCCATAACTTGACGAACGTTGGTTTTATGTGCTCAAGAGTTGAAGGCATATCTGCATAAACACGGTCTTTCGCGTAGCCCCACAAAAAAAGTGTAATGGTGTCAAATCGCATGATCTTGGTGGCCAGTTAATATCACCACGACGAGAAATTACGCGGCCATATTCGCAATAAAGCCATATTCGCTCGAGTTGTGTGGCATGTGGCTCCGTCTTGTTGAAACCACATATTCTCCAAGTCGTATTCTTCAATAGCAGGCAAAAAAAAGTCGGTTATCATATGACCATAACGCTCTGAATTGACGGTGACAGTCGTTCCATCGTCGTTTTCGAAGAAGTAAGGTCCAATCTCACCTTCGGACCAAACAGCGCACCAAACAGTGACTTTTTCTGGATGAAATGGCCTCTCTTCAATTACTTTAGGACTCTCAGAACCCCAAATACGACAATTTTGTTTATTAACATACCCACCGAGGGTAAAATGTGCTTCATCGCTGAAGAAAATTTTGTTCGATACGTGGCTGTGGCAGAATCACCATTTTCGTAGAAGGTTTTGATCATTTTTATGCGTTGTGTGATAGTCAGACTTTCAACTGAAAAGAAAAAAATAGGTTTCACAACTTAGTGTGACAGATGTCGAATTCTAGTCCCATACTTTTGAAACCACGAAATTGATAACCCTTTATTTTTGTTTACTTTTTTTAGCATTTTTTATACTGGTGTATGTTGGTATATTTACTGTTTACTTGTTTGTGAACAAGTTCATTGTTTTTGTTTTGATATCTTTTGTTTATAATTTTAATGTTAAACGATGTAAGAGCAAAACACCAGTACAGTAATTTCTCAATTTACGTCGCAGTTGGTTCCAAAAAAATCGACGTAAATCGAAATGACGTAAATCGAATTTCACAGTGCTCATACTACACAGTAGTATGTTTTTCACAAGAACGTAAAAAAGTTACAGTAATCCCTCGATTTACGTCGTAGTTGGTTTCAAAAATAGGCGACGTAAATCGAATGACGACGCAAATTGAAATTAGAGGGAACAAAAAATTTAACGACGTAAGTGGAAACAACGTTAATCGAGACGACGTAAATCGAAGGATTGTTGTATCTGGATTTTTCCATTTTCGTAACAATTCATTTGAATCATAACACAGTAGAAACCAGTCCATTTAGTGATTTGCCATTGCAAATGTTAATGTCTTTATAGACACTATTTTTGTCTGAATTATAATGCAATAATCGGAATTCATTTTTGAAGGCAATTTTCTTAAATTTGCAGTAAAATTGGTTGTGTTATGGTATGCAAAATAAAATTATTTTTCTTTCAAATATCCTGCTGTTCGATTTGATTAAAATTAATTCAAAATTATTGTCTTGTTATTATTAAGATTGCAATATGTATTCATCGTATATGAAACTCTTTTAAACAGCAATATTTCTGGTGGTTATTACCACCCAAACAAATAGAATCTCAACTTTAAATAAAATTTGAATGAAAAACAAAAAAAAAAAGTTTCAAATGACTTGACAATGTTTACAAGCCATTTACAAACGTTTATTTATTTAAATATTGTCGGAGAGAAAAACAAAATTAATTTACCCTCATTTAAATACCACAAACAATGATTATTTTCTTGTGAACCAAAACGATGCAAAAGAGGTTGAAAAAGTGAAAACAAAAAAATTACAAACGAAACTGAAACTGAAAAACTTGTGTCGTTAAGAAACCCGCTAAATTTTTTGGAAAATTACGAAACTTTTTTTCATTCAACATACATACATATACTGGCGTACTTTACATCTCTTTCAAACGCTAACGACAACGACCACGACCACGACTACGACTTCTGGAACATACTTCTTGTGTTACTACATCGTTCAACTTTTGCTGAAATTCAATTAAATTTTTATTTATTTTTACATGTTTACACATTAACAGTCATACATTAGCGTGTCGTACGTTCAACTGACAGTGTCTCAAAGTAAAGATAAATTTTTTTTCTGCTTAATAAGCCCGCATCAATTCCGCTTCTTTTCAAAAATTAAAATAAAAAAAATCAGAAAAAATCTCCGTTTTTAACTCGTTGCAATTAAGATTGACAGTGTTGAATCAGCAAATTAAAAAAAAGAATATTTCTTCATGTCATTTTGCTGGTTTGCTGGGTAGACAATGAATATTAAAAAAAATGTTTTTAAATTGATTTTTATGAGTTTTAATAACTAATGGTGGGTGAAGTATTCACCACGATTATTTAAAAATAAATTTAAAGTCAGTTACAGCGTACTTATGCTCAACACGGTTGTGAAACAAACGAAATTAATGCGTCTTTTTTTTTTTGTTACAAAACTTCTGCCACATGGAAATGCTTGTTATAGGAACCATAAATTGTACATGTTGTTCATACAGGCGTATAAGGCATAGTACATAGTGTTTTAATTAACGATTTGAGGAAGTTTTAAAATAAATAAAGTGTAGGCTCTAATATTTAAAACAACATTAAGTTAATAGCTCTAAAGTAATATTGATTGGCATACACATGAACTTTTTAACAGCGTACATGACATCTGTTCTAATATGACGTTTTTAAAAAAATCAAACAAATTGGAGCAAAATTCTTTTTATTTCTATGCTATGAATTCGGTGCGAACAAACATTCCAAACATATTGTTAAATTTGCCACAAACTAGCAATAAAGGGATCGACGTATCGGACACTTTGGAAACGACATACTGAAGTTGAATTATTTCAGTTACAAATATGTACGAATCAGGTCAATCATCGTGCATCAGATTACATCCTTAATTGGCCTTTACAACCTTTCATTCAGGATTACAACCTGCTTCTCTCACTATTTTTGTTGTGTGTGTTAATGTAATACAAGAGTAGCGGAACCTACAGTTTAATGTCGACTTCGAACCACAGATTTTTGAGAAAATTTTTCATGGTAATTTTATTTCCTCTTAGAGTTTTTTTTTTGCCAGAAATCGTCTGAGAGGAAGTCGCCGCAGAAATATTTTTTTATATTTTGTTTTGTTGGAGATGTCTGAACTGGGGTGTAAACCGTGGCATCACGGCTAATAAGCCAACACATTACGGCTGCCTTCCAAAATGTTAGTTGCTGTGTGTTTGAACAAAGCATCGTGTTTCTTAATGCCGCTGTACAAAATATGTATATACAATGTATTCTAGTTCAAAACGTCGTCAATGTGTCAAAAAGCAATCAGGCATCGGATTTATAGTTGATGCATTGTTTAGTTACTGCATACAAACTTTGTATTGATACATTTTGGAAGGCAGCCATTCTTGCTAAGTTGTCGCATGCTCCAGATATTTAATGAGAAAGCCTTCCATTGCCAAGTGATCATTCAAATGTGAAACCCAAAAGCAAGGTGAGGTGCCTATTGTTTCAATATTTTCACGTATTTTCAATCTGATTTGTAACACCTTATTGGTATTCTGAAACCACCGTAGCGTAGTAGGTGGTGTGTCTCTTACGAAACCAAATATGAAGAAAACATATTTCTCAGCGACTTCCGCTCACGTATTTCTAGCAAAAACTCTGAGTGTAAAACAAATTGCCATGAAAAGTTTCTCAAAAATCTGTCATTCGGAGTCGACTTTTAACTGTACGTCCCAACACTCATGTATAAAATTAACGCACATAACATAAGTGGTGTGAGAGACTAGGTCGTAATCCTGACTAAAGGGTTGTAATGATCAATTATGTATGTATGTATGTAATTACATGAGAAATTTCTTTTAATTCAGAAGGATTTGTACAGATTTCTGTAGACTTATGAGAAGGTCGAACTTGAAAGCGTTGATTAAATTATAAAAATACTTTTCGTTGCATAGGCTTCTTTAAAAGAATCATTTCTCTAGATTTCATTCCGTTTTTGTCCTTTTTAAGGTTATTCATAAAGGATTTTTTAACAAACAGAGAAGACTTTCCCACTTCCTTAGCCTTTTTTAAGCCGAAATTCTGTCAAAGTCTGTCAAATAGTTTGCAAATTTCAGAAAACGGATGTTAAAATTTGTTTCCTACGATACACTGTGTGAAATATCCTGTTATCCTGCTGTTAATAGCTGTTGGCAACAGAGGTGCTATAAATTTGATTTCCTTTCTAATTTTCCGGAAGGCAAAAACAGAAACGTTGCCCCATTCATTGTTTAATTGTTTGTAAAATATTTTCTTATAAACGCCCATTGATAAATGCGTGATTTTTGGCACATTTCTGGAACAAAAACTACCTGGGAATTACAATTCATTTGGAATTTATTTTTGGAAAATTATTTTATTGAGGATTTAAAACTCATTTAAAAAAATTTCTTTCTTTTCTTTTCTGTTTTATGTTGGCTGAGCTAATGTGTGGCCAAAGCAAACAATAGCTGGCATGTATCTTTAGTGTTTATAGGGAATGCTTGTTTATTCCCTTATTGTTCTCCATTATTTGTTTGAAACGAACGGAAATGTTTGACACTTTTGGACAATTTCACACGTTACTTACATTTTAGTTTTCATTTTTTTTCTTCACTTCTTTCATTGATTTTCCCTAGACAAACCACACGTTTCTGTCTCTTTTCTTTGTTGTTTTTGGATTTATGCTAATGAGGGTATACGAGTATGCTGGCTGGCACATTTTCATTGAGGGATTAAATTAATTGCAATTTGTTTTAATTAGTTTTAACCATGACGCCTCTTCTTTGTTGCCTATTCCTTTACAGACTGCCTTTGCAATCAGCACTAATTTTTCTTTCAACAATTTTTATTTTCAGTTTTATTTTTTTTTTTATTTTGGAAAAAACAACAAAAAGTTTTTTTACATCAAGCAGGTGTATATTTCCTTCTTATCCTTTAATTACGTTTTCCAAGTGTAAGTGCAGGCGTATGTATATGTCGGCCATTTCGTTTGTCTACTCTTTTGAACTCGTATTTGAGCGTGTAAAATTGTATTTCATTTTATGCAAATTCTTTTTGATGCGGGCGTATATTTAACAAGATAATCCTTCCATTTATTCCGCCATTAATCTCTACAGTGTGTCTATACATAGCAGCAAAAAAAGAAGAATGAAAAAGAAAAAAATGGTCTCCGACAACTGGAATTCTTTAAAACGCATTTGAATAGGCGTACTCATACGTAATTAAATTAAAAACACTTTGAAGTCCAAATTCATAAGAAGATCTGGAATAAAAGACCATCATTTCTAAGTATAAACTACAGAGGATATTAGAATTTCGAGGTACGTCTACAGCTGACCTTTATATCATATGTTGGAACTGTTGTTCCCAACTTACCACCAAGTTTGAATATAATTTGATTCCTATAGACGTAAGGATTAAATACAATTGTTGTAACAACAGATATTATTGCTACAGATCAACAGAAGCAAAGTTCTAAGAATTTGCAGCAAATCTTTTGTAAAAATATTTCAATTGTGAACAGTGGATCACTGCAAATCTAGTCGCCTAAAAAATCTTTCAAGCAATTTTGGACGCACTAAACAACAAATGAAAACGTGGAAACATTGAGTACAACGTAGATGGCGACAGATAGATAATATGGCCATATTCTTAGACTAAAGTTAGTATTTATGTTGATCTTTTGCCAGGTATATATGTAACGTGCTATCCATTTAGTGTTTTCAAAACCGACGTTTTAACAAGGTTGTTAACTATTGAATATCTTTCATTTGAAGTATAATTTGTTTAGTGAAAGCTTTGCCGTTTTCGCACATGGATCAGAAGAGCGTTTAAAAATAGATAAAATCGACTACAAAAAAGGTTATAATTCCAATGACATCATAATCGACCTACTGTGCAAGGAATTGGCAGGATTAAATAAAAAATATATAAAGACTGAATGCGTCAGATGAATAAAACTTCACAATGAACGCGCAGCCAAAAATATCTCTTCTGTTAAAGAAAGTTTGACAGATAACCTCAATTTTTCGACTTTCACCACTTCAGACTTTTTGATATATAAATGACATAATTGGTCATTATAATCCTTCAGTCAGTTTTTAGCTTTTTCTAAATAAATTCGAAAATACTGGAATTTTTAAGGATGTGGTCAGACCTGCGTATATCTCTTCGGTTAGCGAAAATCTGGCAGATAACAGAGGCCAATAAAATTAAAAAAATAACCTAATAATCAGATCATATTCTATTCTAAAGGTTTTTAGTGCGCTGAATCCGAGTTTGACTTCGTATGGACCTCTCATCCATACCAGTATAGCCAAAGGCCGTGGTCTTAGCACTTTTAGGTTAGGATATCTCGAAAAAAATTCATAATTGCACCTTTCTTATGGATAATTATGGCCAATTTCGTATTTGAATTTGCACTTGCATACATATAAGCTCCAATTCACAAACAACTAAAGCCGTCTGGCCAATCAAAAAACTGTAGGCATGCTAATGGGATGTTAGAGCAAGAAGTTTTCAGTACTGATTTATCCAAGAGAATTTCCTTCAGCTATGATACTGAGCTCATTTGGTTGTTATGATGGCAACCCTATACATATGAACCGTTGAAGTCAATTTAACGTTAATCAATTAAAATCAATTGACTGGTCTCCTACTGAAAATATTGCATAAAGTTTCCGGAAAGATCAATTTCACATTTTGAAGACACTAATTGGCTACCAAGATCATGTGATTTGACGCCTTTAAACATTATATACGGCTACGGATTATCGCCTCGCGTGAAATTTTTTGGAACTTAACATTAATTATGTTCCTCAAGATCGGTGGCTGTAATATATCTAGGACAGGTCATTTATTTGTGCCCCTTTCTCCAGCAAGGAGCTTAGGACTGACACAAGATTTTTCAATGCAAGAAATCTGTGATGCCGCCGTAGTCTAGTAAGGGCTGCCTTCCAAAATGTATCACTACAAAGTTTGTATGCAGTTCTACTACTGTATATAAACTATGTAGATAGGCAAAGTAACCAAACAATGCATGAACTATAAATCCGATGCCTGATTGCTTTTTGACTGCCTTAAAAATACACATTGACGACGTTTTGAACTAGAATACATTGTATATACATATTTTGTACAGCGGCATTATGAAACACGATACTTTGTTCAAACACAAAACAACTAATATTTCGGAAGGCAGACAACGTTTGACACTTCTCAACCACAATATGAAGGAGTTGTTGAGCTGTTTTGGAACACAAACAACGAGGGACCAAATTGTTAATTCCGAGGAGCAAGTCTATCCAAAAATGGGCCAAGTAAGACAAATGCAGTTGTTTTTGTGTTGCATGCTGCACAATCAAACCAGTCTACAATCAAATATTTTTTTGTAGACTACGTCGTCCTAAGGGTATGTAGATTTAAATTGAAAATAATTGTAGGAAATGACTGATTGTTAATGTATTGTTTACAAAAACAAAATTTTCAAGAAATCTTAAAAGAAATATAACGCTATTATTGACATCTATGGCCACATACATAAAGCAAGAGCCACGTTTCTCAAATAAAGAAACCAAAGATCAAATCATTTGACTTACTTATGTTCAGTAGAACAGCCAGCAAACATTCAGTGTACCTGATGGAATACGCAAAATAATATCATATTCCTCCAATAAATTCTAATCAAAACGAATGCAATGCTTCTGGAGTTTCTTTATTCAAATTTAATTCAATATTTTTCTATTAATTAATAGCCCTTTTGCAGTACTTTAGTGGAAAACTAAAAATAAATTTTTATTTATTTAAACCACTTCAACTAAATAAAGCCTCTCCCCACAAAATGTCAACCAATCTTCCTGTTGTCGTAATAAACAACAAATACACTCGAACAGAAAAACCATGAACAGACCGAAAAATAAGGTAAAAAAAAAATATGATTTATGAGTAAAGTCACTAACGGTGGTATTGCCCAAGCCACGAAGAGCCAGTCAGCCATGAACACAGCCATCTAGTCATCCATTTAGTCGTACCAAACAAAGTACGCCTTAACTTAACAAAAAATTTAAAGAAAATCTTGATATTTTTATATTTCAAAGTGCATTCCATATTTAACACCAAACACGAGTATCCCCCAATACAGGGAACATGTTTTCGATAATGTGTTCGTCGTTCCTACCTTTACGGCAAAACAAAACAATGAGAAAAAAAAACGACGACCAAAAAAAAATTGATACAATCACCCACAATTGCTACCATATATCTTGGGAGAGTGTAGAATGTGTCTTATCAGTGTCACCAATCAAGCATAACCACAATAAATTAAATATTTTGAAGCCATAAAACATTAGCCACTGCCACACGACCACTACCAATAACGGATTTTGACAGCAACGCCACAGTCAACCCAACAACGCCACCAAATCTATACAAAAATATTCAATCAGATATGAAGACAACTGCATGCGATAATAACCAACGAAAATAAAACAGAACTGAAATGGGGGAAAAAAACATTTACGAATAACAACTATTTCGAGACAAAGATGACACTTTCAATCAAAAATCCATTGTGTCATATTTAAATTCCCTAAATGTTACATCAGATAATTAAAAGAATGAAATCTTTCAAGAAAATTTTTTCTTGGGTTTTACTGCAGAAGTTATTCGTTAGTTAAACCCAATAGTTGCTCAGGTGGAGTAATTTTATTTTGGGTACAAAACGAGCATTCGGATATTTTGGGACGATGTAAAACAGAATCTCTAATATTCAATATAAAACACGGCACAATGCCCCTGCAAATTAAGCAGCATCAAAGGTAGGTCTATTGCATTTAGTGTACAATTAAAAGCTTGTATTTTATAGTATGTATTGTTCTGAAGAGATACTGAAGTACTTCGAATAAATGGTTTATTGTGCTATTATCAACCTACATATTAGGGAGAATTTTCCCATAATTTTTCCTCAAATCATAATGCCTTGACGGCTAGTAACTAATAAGCCAGAAAGATTTCCTTGTGAACTGGTTCCAAATATGTATTTCAGTGATTCATTCTTCTCATTTCAGTCTTTAAATGTCTTTATATTCTGCATAAATCTACAATTCGGGATAAGGCGGTCGGTGCTATTCTGAGGATATTCCTTCATCGTCTGATGTAATAGATTTACGTCACTACTACCACTACTACTGCTACTACTCTTGTCAATACTACTGCTACTACTACTCTTGTCACTACTACTCTTGCCACTACTACTCTTGTCACTACTACTCTTGTCACTACTACTCTTGTCACTACTACTGCTACTACTCTTGTCAATACTACTGCTACTACTACTCTTGTCACTACTGATACTACTACTCTTGTCACTACTACTGCTGCTACTCTTGTTACTACTACTACTACTAATACTACTACTACTTATACTAATACTACTACTACCCTTGTGACTAATACTACTCTTGTTACTACTACTACTATAAAGAAGAAATCTTTAGGCCAAAGTCGGCGTCTTTACTGTCGAAAACTTCTGCGATGTACTTCTGAACAGTAAAGGAAATTGGAATAGCATAGCGATTTACACTGAGTCCTTGCTAAAATCTAAGAAATATGAATTCGATGAGAGAATTAGAATGGATGTTTGAACACCTTCTCAGATTTTGTTGCGCAATCCGGACGCGGCTATGGATATAAAGGGGCCAAATGGCCAGACAGACTCCCCATTGAAGTAATATCACGGTTGTTTCGGAGTGGGCACAAGGAGTCCAAAAGAGGAGGGGGAAATTTAATGGGTGAGGGGCTTACACACGGGGGATAGTGACGACGATAGTGACGGTTAGGTACATTTACTCCTCCTCAGCGGAAAAAAATAAAAAAATACTACTACTACTACTGCTACTACTCTTGTCACTACTACTTCTCTTGTTACTACTACTACTACTACTCTTGCCACCACTACTAGTACTTGTCGCTATCCCTTTTCAACTAGAAGATTCCATCTGTCGCTATATTCGCATTCGTCAAACTCCTTCAAACCCTTTTATGCATTCCAAAGCCATTAGAAGTGTGGAAGCTCCACTTATGGCAAATTCATCTGTCTGTTAATTATCCCAAACGACCTGGAATGTAAAGCGGGCAGATTAATATATAATTCTTACCAAAGTACGGTGAATATGAAGCGAAACCAAGACCGATTTTAACCATCACTGTGATCGCAGAAAAGAAGAAGTCACTATCATGACGAATCGAGCTTACCTGTATTGGCGTAAGTTAAGCATTTTTCTTTTAAAATTTCTACTAGGATCTGCCATATCGTCGTAAAGCTAATTCTGGGAATTGTGGGTCGGGATCGGGGTTTCCTGCTCAAACTTATTTTTTAATTGAACTTCATTTGGCAGACTTCTTAATGGAATGTAAAGTTGTTGGGAACATACTACAACAATGTCTTCTAGATAGGCAGTCAGTATAACGATGCAAAGGATCGGCATAAGATCGCCATAGAGTTTCGAATCGTTTCATTGGATTTATGGACAAAAAGTGTTATCGGTTTATCGTGTGCTGGTAATGGTACTCCTACATATGCTATTAAACATCGATTATTTAAATTTGTTTTCAGGGTTTTATTCTTATTGGCCTTCCGGATTACTTAGATGCCTTCTCGCTATATTTAGCCTTTACACAAATATTCAGAAGCCATTGCTCGGAGAACACTTGACATAAAGATCAGAAAAGTAAGATGATTTGATCACACCTAAGTGAATAACAGTCCAAAACTTCCAAGGTTCCTTTGCAACACTCCATACTCCAACAAATTAGCACACTCTCTGCGATCTATTTAGTCTCTCACGGATGTTTGAGTTCGTACCATGCTCTGGGAGACCTTCTTCATTCTTTGATGACTATAGAATCTAGTGGTAGGAGAGTTTAACGAGGTGGTATATATTTCTCAACAAAGAAAGTGTTGTACCATGCATATGTTCACAACTATATTACTGTGAAAGCACTTTGGTTTTGCGCCATGCACTAGACTTAGCTGGTACGAACAATTTTTGTTTTTGTGGACTTCGTTTTGTATACTCTTCGTTAGAAGGTTATTCTGTTTTAATTCGGTTTAAAAATTAGAAAAGTTTTCTTGCCACATAAGTTCACCAGAAAGAAAGTTTTTATAAAAAAAATCATTTTTCAACGTCAACTTCTCTTTGAAAAAGTCACACATTCAATTAAAAATTTTAATTTAATAATAATTGTATGGCAACCCCATTAAAATATTAACTAAACCACATGCCCTCCCACTCGTTGTTGGCTCACCGTGGCAATTAAATATGAAAACCATAAACGAAGAACATTTCAATGACATAAAATTGGTTACGCACCTCTGGCAACGTAAACAATTAGAATTCATAACTCATAGATGAACGACAACATAAAATTGTTGCTGCTGCCTCCCTATACATTGCTATGTGTGTGCTCATATTTATGATGTGTGTTGCAAGCAAGCACCTACAATGCAATGGAAAGTTGTTAGTTGTTGCATAGACAGACGTATGTATGTATGCACAGATCCAAACACATACATACATCTGTTTGCCGTTAAATTTTTTACGAGCGATTTGCTTTCCGTGATGAGCATAATTGACGTTTACGATTGTTTCAAGTTAATTGTCAATCTGTCTGTATGATGGGTTTATATTTGTTGTTCATTGTGTTGTGTTGCAGTGTGTTGCAGTATGTTGCTGCTATTGTAGTGTGTGTTCATTTTATTATTATTATCGCTGTTAGTGGTTATTGTTGTTGCTGCGGTTGTTGCATGTAACAACGCGTTTAAAGAATTCAACCACGCCTTATGGGCCCATACTAAACAAAATGCAATTATTCTTCACAAAAATAATTTTCAATTTTTTTATGACTTGAAATATTTGTTCTTCGTTGAGCTTTTCTTTTTATTACTTGTTCTATGCAAAATGGAATATTAAAATTGTATTTCGTTGAGTATTTATTTTAAGATTCCATTCGAATATATACACTTTTTCGTTCGAATTTTTTTAAAATTAATTTTTCGTTGGTATTTTAATAGCTGTGGCGCTACATTAGGCTCCTTGTGGCATTTTTTTTTAGCGAAGACCACCCTAGTAATCTGCCATAGAAGGCTGGATGTGTTGATGTGTAAAATGAACAAACATTGTTAAAATGTTCAACAAATTTAAAGAAAAAAAATAGAAAAAACTGTTATTGGAAGTAGTCTAACTACGGTGTCGATTCATAAATGCTACAAACAGTCACTCCCTTAAGTTTTCTTGAATTATAATGGCCGATCCAAATGTAAAACTAGACAAATTATTACAATCATCGAAATAAACGAAGGATATGTGCTCTACACACTCCTTTTCACAGCCGCATTTGACGAAATGCATGTACTGCAGAATTTACTACAAGGGTTTTGAGGGGTTGAAAATTACTAATATGCTAAAGACAACGTGCTACTTACATACATGCATAATTGGCCATTACAACCCTTCAGTCAGGATTACAGCCTAGCTTCTCACACCTTTCATGTTGTGTGTGTTAATTTTATACATGACTGGCGGGACCTACAGTTTAACGTCGACTCCGAACGTCAGATTTTTGAGAAGCTTTTTCATGGCAATTTTATTTCAGTTTTTTCCAGAAATCTGCTGAGAGGAAGTCGCCGAGGAAATATTTTTGAATTTTGTTTTCATGTCTGGCCTTATGCTCGAACCCTGGCTTTACGTCCAATAAGCCAATACACTACGGCGACTTCAACGTTCTATTTGCCACTACTAAAAAAGACTTGCAAACAAAAACTATGAAAATATTTTGAAAAACCTGTTGCACACAGTTGAGTTCAAACTGTAAGTCTCGCCACTCAGAGATAAAATTAAAGCACACGACATGGGTAGTATGAGAACCTAGGTCGAAGTCCTGACTAAAGCGTGGTAGAGACCAATTAATTAATTAAATAAGTAATATAAGCAAAGTTCAAAATTGATCAAATGCATGCCTGTCTAAACAAATCGAGTGCCTATATTTCACCTCAACAGGCCTATTCAGAATTTATGCAGCGAGGGAGCACTTAATTACAAGTGGAATTCTATCGCACAATCTCTAATATCTTTTCCAAATTTGTGTATGATCAGAGGCTTGATAAGTAAATGAACACTTCAAACACAAATTTTAAACGTAACATTTTGAAAATCTGGAGGTTTGCTGGGGTAACAAACGAGTAAGTTCTTCAAGTAGTTAAACAGATGGATAACAACACAGAAATAAAATTTAATAGACTGGGCCACACACGCAATAAACTTTTCAACAAAATTTTCAACCATTAAGTACCATAGCGAAGGCGGTAACGAATTGTAGTGTTCTAGGTACTGGATTGCAATCCCCAGTAATCCAGGTTCGGAACAAAGAAAAAGCAAAAATTTCATCATGGTTTTCAAATTTATGAAATAAAGTGACTTGAATCGCCTCCAGTTAGAGCACCCACAAACAACACTGTAGCAACAAACAATATGAAAGAACAATCAGTAAAAACTTTCTGCTCATAATTCCGGTTAGATGAGTTTATCGTTTGGGTAGATAGAACCAATCTAGAAAAATTTCAAATAGAGTTGGATAAGATACGGAGACCAGAACACGTTTATATAATCATAGCAATGAAAACCTATCCTTCAGCGGCGCTGAACGTTCGATAGCATTTAATTAAATTGAACATGATAGTGAAGACTAAAACTTTGGCTATGGTTAGGATAATGGGACGCAATTTTAATAAGACATTAATCAATGCACTTCGTGATCTTAAAATCTAGTGGCTGACAACTGCCGAATTTACGGTCACCTAAGAAGAACCAGAAGGCTCCAAAATTCGACATTTGTTGAACAAGGTAGTAAAAAACGCACGAATCTAATACGATATTAATCAGAGGCCTTCGAGACTTAAAAATCGAGTGGTATAACCAGTGGGCTCTAAAAATTCGGGAAATTCTTTACAACAAGACTTAGTAATAAAAGTGAGTGGAGTTACCTAGAGGCTACATACCCTTTTAATAATATATCACGGCTCATTCCATGATATACAGATTAGTATGATCAGATTTTGTGACATGAGTGAAAGTACAAAGGGCCGGACGTAGCGGCTATACCAGCACTCGGTGCTTATGAGGTTAACTCAAAAATAGTATGAGTCTGTCTAGAAAACTTTATCAAATAGATAGGGGATATTTCTATATCTTTTCTGGGTACCAGATCACGGTAATGAACCATGGGAGAGGGAAATCTTCCATGCCGTAAATAAGACCATAATCTTTCTGTGGTCATTCTGAACTCTAGTTGAATAATTAAAACAGAAAGAGATTTTGTGACTCATAGGACCTTCCAGGAAAATATTTCCGTTGGTAACGAATCTATTAAAGTACATTTTTACAGAACAGCAAACGTCTCCAACACAATACGTAGGTTTTATGCTGATGATTATGAATGATCAGAACATTACCTTCGAATATATGCGGCATTAGCGCATTTCAGAAAGAAGCTCTTTGACTCGTACTGGGCAGAAAGTAGCGATTGTTGACACCGTGCAGAATACTGAAGCTTATCAGTGTACTTGGTTTGGCTAAGCCGTTACGGAGATACACTATGTAGAGTGCTGTACAATAGAATTTATGATCACAGAACTGTGGCGATTCTAACGACGACAAGAACAATGATGTACTCTAATCCAATCTAAGTCCAAATCGATGTTAAGCAGGTTATTTTCTTTTCAAACAAGAAAACATTACCTGAATGTAAAATAGTGAAGAGCAGGATTCTGCAATTTGTGGTTATTTTAAGAAGCTACACATTTTTTACTTTAGACAGTGTAACTAACCCACTATTCATCTGTTGCTTAAAGCAAGATACAGAGATTTTGTTGAGAAACCAAAAGATTTGTTAAGTTTTTTTAAGTTGATCGGTTCTGGCATTGCTGCTATATTTTCTAAGATATTCCAAAACATTTTTTAAACAATCAGCGGCATTTTAAAGAATCAACTGATGTGATGCAGGAGACAAAAATACCAAAGAGTCTACATATTTAAAACGTGTACCAATGTCTTAATAAACAAACTTAAATTAATAATTTATTTAAAAGGCAATTTTTAAAACTCTTTTAATATTTTTTTTTCTTTTTTTGTAATTTTAAAACACATTAACCAACTAAATTTCTTATGCAAATGCAATTTAACGAAAAACGTGACATAAACTTGTGGCATGACATTAACCCACTTGCATTATACATACATACGTATAAAGCTTCACTCTAACTTCACTGTGTGGTCTATGCTTTAGGCTTAACAAGCTATGCCATTATTTACGGAACATGGCTATGTAATGTTTGTTAGTTTGTATGGTTGTCAACAAATAAATTTTTTAAAAATTTTTAACATAAGTTAAGATTAAATAATCAGTTTAAATCGTAGGCAGATTTATAGAAAAAAAATTAATTTTATGGGGTTTTGTTTGTCTTTTTAAAGCTTTCAATTCCAATAATCTTTGTCAGAAAAACTGCTCCAAATTTTCTTTCTTATTCAATTATATTTTTTGAATATTTTTTTATTGTATTTTTATTGTTTTTTATTTTTTAAATTCATTGATAAAACGTTTTTATGTCACACAAACTGCAAGAATCTGTGAGTGTTTGTGAACACAATTATTTTATTGAAAATAAAATCTGTTGTTCTCAAGTTTTTGTTTTTCTGTTTTTTTTTGTTTTTTTCTTTCAGTTTTAAATTGATTGTCAGTACTTAAGATAAACAGATTAAGTTCGAGTTTTTTTTTTAAATATTTCAATATAAAACTCTTTATTGAACAGCAGCAATAACAACAACAACAACAATAAGAACCAACCATTCTGGCTACTGGGTATTGAAAATATTGTTTTACAATAAAATCGTTGTGTTGTGACATTTTTTGTTCCTTCTTTCCATAGCTCATACATACATACACATAAGTTATCAAAATATAAGGCATTCACATTGTTTTTGTTGTTGGTATTTCTTTATATATAAAGGGTGGTTTTTATAGAGGTATAGAACTTTAAGTTAGCATTACTTTTCAAGATGGCAACCGATTTAACAGCTGTCAAGTGATTTATTCTCAGTTTGGTTTGGCAATTCATCATGAATAGACTCACGCCTGAACAATGCTTGCAAATAGTGCAATTTTATTTCGAAAATAATGGTTCTGTGCGGAAAACTACGTCCATTTTATCGTCGACAAAATCGTCCATCAGAGCAGTTAATTCGATTAACCATGGAACGTTTTCGCACCACGTTTACTCTTATTGATAACTCGCATCCCCAGAGACGCTGTACGGTGCGTACAGAAGAAGCTATTGCTGCTGTAGAGCGTAGCATTGAGGAAGACCCGAATGAGTCCATCCGCCATCGAGCACAGGAATTGGATCTGTGTCCATCCACTTTATGGAAGATTTTGCGGAAGGATCTTGGTTTGCGTGCTTACAAAATCCAACTCGTGCAAGATTTGAAGCCAAACGATCATCAAGTAAGGCGTAGATTCGTCGAATGGGCCCAAAACGAGATTACCGTTGTTCCCGATTTTCATGAGCGAATTTTGTTTAGCGATGAAGCGCACTTCTGGTTGAATGGCTACGTCAACAAACAAAACTGCCGCATCTGGAGTGAAGGTAATCCTCAAGTGTATTTGGAAACACCGTTACATTACATTACAACTGACTGCTTTGTACGCTTTATGGGCTGGTGGAATCATTGATCCGTACTTTTTCAAAAACGATGATGGCCAGAACGTTACAGTCAATGGTGATCGGTATATAGCCATGATTACAAACTTTTTCATTCCTGAATTGAATAACCATGATGTCCAGGAGATGTGGTTACAACAAGACGGCGAAACATGTCACACATCTCGTGCCACAATAGATTTATTGAAAGACACGTTCGGTGATCGCCTAATTTCACGTTTTTGACCTGTGAATTGGCCTCCAAGATCTTGTGATTTAACACCGCTAGACTACTTTCTGTGGGGCTATGTAAAGTCATTGGTCTATGCGGTAAAGCCACAAACGCTTGACCATTTGGAAGACAACATTCGCCGTATTATTGCCGATATACGGCCACAAATGTTGGAAAAAGTCATCGAAAATTGGACGTCCAGATTGGATTACATCCGCGCCAGCCGTGGCGGTCATATGCCAGAAATCATATTTAAAATGTAATGCCACAAGATTATCTTTCGGATAAATAAAATTCATGTTAATCGAATAATCCATCGTTGTTTTATTGAAACTTAAAGTTCTATAACTCTATAAAAAACACCCTTTATATGCATGTATACGTCGTCGAAATAAAAATGTTTTATAAAGAAAAATGTTGTATACTCCACATACATATATAAATTCTATTTGAAATTGTTAAAATAAAAACAGCAACAACACCACCACCAACAACTCGTTACCATTTCAAAAAGACCAAATTCGTTTCAATCCGGGATTAAAAAATTTCATTGCTGCTGCTGTTTCAATTTTTTTTTCAGTTTTTCTTCCTTTTGTTTGGTTTTATTGTCACACTTATGTGTGACAGTTTGACTACCACTGTCCCCCACACTACCATTTATTTTAAAGGTACACATCGAGTATTAAGAGACAGTTTTGTGGTGTTGTCTCCGTATTAAACATTTATCTTTAACTATGAAAAAGAATTCATTTTTTTCTACTTCTTTTTTTTTAATAAAAAAAAAGGTTGAATGCTTGGTGGGCTTCTGATCGTTCCATTGTATTGCTGTATTCCATTCTGTTTGTGTGTGTGTCTTTTCAAAGCTTTGCTTAGTGAAATGGAAATTTCATTTCATACCCAAAAAACTAGATTGTCTTTTGTATACAAGCTACTGGCATAGCAATAGCAGCCATGGTCTTAATAAAATATGGTTTCAGTTATTTTTCATCATCTCCATCGTCATCATCATCATCCTCATGATGGTTTGTTGTATTATTGTGGCAACTGTTGTCATTGTTTCTTTTGTGCCTTATTTTTTTTCTTGTTGCTGCTTTTCTTTATTATGATGATTATTTATTGATTATTTTAGTTTTATTCATTTGTTTCTTTATGCAATAGTTAAACAATATCGCGTGGTATTGGTGGGATGCTAGGACTCGTGCAAAATTCTCATGCGAAACTATTAATTTTACTCAGTTTATAGGAATAGTTGTAGGCGGATGTATTACATAACTGATCATTTATAACCCTTCAGTCCGGATTACAACCTAGCTTCTTACACCACTTATGTTGTGTGTGTTAATTTTATACAGAAGTGGCCTCACCTACAGTTTAATGTTGACTTCGGAACGACAGATTTTTAAGAAACTTTTCATGGCAATTTTTTTAGTGTCAGAGTTTTTGCCAGAAATCTGCTGAGAGAGGATAAGAAATATTTTTTCATATTTTCGTTTTGATGTCTGTGCTGAGGTTTGAATCGTGGCCTTACGTCTAATATGCCAACACACTACCTATTAGACTACGACGACTTCAATCTGCAAAATATGGTAAATTTCATACGAGAATTTCCTTGATTATTCCAAAAAAATTTCATCTAAATTAGTTTCCGCAGCAATCACATCCAATCTATGGTCAGCTACCTATAGATCCTCGAGAGACTATTATCAATAAATAACCTTAAAAGTCGGAAAACTTTAGGAGGATAACATTGTTGAGTATGATAGACAAAATGACACAATCTATAGAATGGTATTCAATACTTAATTTAACATTCCACGACTCTTAGAACATTTTTTAAGTGATCTAGGTTAGTAGACGCATTCATTTGGGTCTCTAGGACTCTCAGGCGGATGGTATCTGCTTACACGCTTATAATCTGTTAAACATTAAAAGATTCACAGGGTTAATGTGATTTCCGCTAAGACAAGGTTGAGAATTAAATCAAATATAACAATACCTGTGGGATTCAACCACATATGCTGGGTGATTGTCACCCAGACACGCAAATATCTTCAGGCACCTCAGGTTTGTCGTTTCAAAAACAGGCGGTACAATTCATAACATTCAGAAAAGATTCGAAAATATTTTGTACTTTTAGGTACCTCAGCTTTGTCTTTTCGAAAACACGTGGTACAACCCGAAGCCCCCAGAACAGATTCAAAAAAATGTTATGCCGGTTGATACGTTAAGCGCATCCTCTCCTTAAATTTAAGCAAAACAAAGTGTGTGGGCGATATCATTGACATTTTTTATTCGTTTGAAGGACATATTGATGCCTTTATGTGTGGAATATAACATCGTGTAAATGTTCGCCAACACCTTTTTGGCTGTAGCGCATGCGAGATGCTTAATTTTTATGATTCTGGGACATAAATCAGGCTGAATTTGATTACAAGAACCGCTACGGTTTGAGGATTATATCCAAACCCCCCCAAAAAAAAGGTCTAACGAAGTCAAATCGCTCTATACCGGTGGTCAGCTTACATCACCTCCACATGATATGATCATATCCTCAACTTGCTCGTGCAGAATATGGAGAGAGCAGACCACCTAATTCAGTACAAAAGTCCAAATCAAAAGTGAAGTATTTGGAATAATTTGGACACTTTTGAATCTTAAAGTGGATTAGCATCGTCCCAAATTTAACAATGTTATTTGTTTATTTTTCTTGAGAAAGGGAAAAATGCCTTACAGTGTCTTATGGCGACTATCTGGTTCAGAGGAAAAGTTAAGACAAATATGCTACCGCCACATACCTATAAGAGACATGTTCAATGCTCAACTAATGAGCAATCGCATTTGAAAAGGTTAGGTTAGGATGGGTAAGGTGGTAAAACCCTCCCCCTTAAAGGAAATGGTCTCACTTAGGCCAACATTTAGATCCATTGCGATGCCACAATCAATTTTACCCGAGTATCAGCCATTCCCTAGAGAAAATAAAATCCGAGTTCAAAATAAATTTTGCTATTGCAGTAATCCTTATATAAGAGAGTTTGATCAATGATAGTAAGATGTTAAAAACCTTGGTGTCTTTATGACGTTAAATACAGTCTCGTTCCCATTTGAAAATATTTCAGCGATAAATTCAAAACATTGTTTAAAATATGGAAAACAAATGGGGACAAACAACACAATTTCCTATTTAAAGTGCACTTGGTTAACGGAAGGACTGAAGGAGTCGATCATAATTATGATGATAACTGTGAAGTGATTTGTTTTAGAAGAAGGTGGCAAAAAATTCAATGAAAAGATTATGATGAAATAGTCCTCAGAATTAAAGGTATTTTTTGCTGGCAAAAAAATTCGAAAACATTTCAGTGTTCCTTAAGTGCATCTCCACGTGAAGGATATAAGATATTTTTAAACACCAAGAGATCGGTTTGAATATCACTGGAATCCAATAATTGATGGAAAAATTTATAAACTGAACAGAATGGCAAAGTGAACCTTGATATTGACATTGTCTTCGAAGCTAAAATTTTTATTTGAAATATTTCAAACAAAGTTTAATTCTTCTAATTTTAGACTCACAAATCCTTAGTCTAGTAAGTAGTGTTTTGGGATTTTATACGAGAGCCGGTTTTTCTACTTAGGCATCTCGTTTTCTGGCAAAAACAACACGAGTACGTAATATCGCCATAAAACGTTTCTCAAAAATCTGACGTTCAGATTCGACTTTAAACTGTAGATCCCGCCACTCACGGATAAAATTAACAAACACAACATAAGTGGCGTGAGGAGCTAGGTCGTAATACTGACTGAAGGGTTGTAATGGCCGGTGATGTTTGTATCCTCTTCTTATATATAAAAATGAATGTGTGTTTATTTGTTTGTGGGTTTGTTTGTTTGTTTGAAGTCTATAGACGACTAAACAGCAAAACCGATTTTCTTGAAATTTTCACGCGTGATCTTCCTGTATGTCTGGAAGGAGTTATAGGCTGCTTTTTATTTTAAAAGTTCAAGCAGGCGAGGTGCCACGCCCACATACCCAATAAGTATTTAATGTCGCATATCTCATAAACCTCAACAGCTAGAGTCCTTAAATTTTGTATGGACGACTTTGACGTATTTATGAACAAAATGGGCGGATTGGCTATAGTGGGCGTGTCGCCTCCCATAGTCTATATACAATATACATGAATGTTTGTTTGTATGTACCTTATAGAATCGTAAACTGTGCATTTGATCATGTTATTATCTTTAGCAAAGTTGTTGAGCATGAGCCCGTGAAGGATTCTAAGTTGGTATGACCAATTTCCGGCCACTGAAAATTACTTAAAATCAATTAAATCGTAAACTGTGCATTCTTTAACAAAGTTGTTGCGCATGAGTCGACGGAGGTTGATGCGATTAATTTCCGATGGATGGCGTCACTGAAAATTATTCAAAATGAATGACAAGCAATTGGGCGACCTACACCTCAAGCACGGAAGAAAATAATATTACGAGCCTGAGGATCAGACAAGCATTGAGACTAAAAAATCTTCGAGTATATGCCGCTGAGGTACCCGTTCGCTTGAACCATTTGAACTACGGGAAGTGAGATTAGAAACTGTTCGAATGCATACTACTCAGGCCCGTTCATCTGAATCATCAGGACAACGGGAAACAAAATCAATAAAACGATTCAAAATTAATTGGACATTTGTGTAATGCCTTCTTTCCTTCAAATTTATTTTAGTTGGTGGCGCAGCAACATGCGCAGGGTACAGCTAGTGTATGTATCTAATAAGCTATGTATTATGCTGTACTCATTTAATTTTATATAACCTATTAGCCTATCGATTCCCATTTTTTGATATTTTTTATTTTTTTTATCAATAACTAAACCAAGTTCGGGGGAACAATAGTATGTAGAGCAAGTAATTTCTAAACAATGTTTTCTTGGGTTTTCATTGAAAAAATTTTGATTTAAAAATCTTTAACTTTTAAAAATATTTAAAAAAAATGTTCAACTAATTTATTAAGGGATTTATGATTATCGTTTATTCATTCAAGCATAATAGACCCTGTTGTAGTGCCAGCTACTCCACTGATCTATTGATAAATGATAATTCTTTTATTATTTGTCAATTTTGTCAATATGAAAAGAAAACTAAAGAAAAAAGAGTACCATAAAAATAAAATCATATTAAAGAAAAAGGAACGTAAAACAGGCTTGAGTTGGCTGGACGGGGATACAGCAGAACAGAAGCAGAAATTGAAATTGTAACAGAGTTTGTTTGTATAGTTTTCTGTGTGTGTGATGTTGCTCATTTGTTGTTGTTGTTGTTGGGATTTGAAAAATTTTTTTCAAGCGACTTATTACAGATTATCTTTTATCATTCCAATGAACCCGTGTCAGGTTGTTTGCTGGTGATGGTGTTGCTCTTATTTTCTATACCGACACACATACACAGCAAAAGAATTCTTAAAATCGCCTCAAAAGAGCTCTCATACCTAACATACGTTTTATGCTTTTAAAGTAACAGCATACATACCTTATGAGTACATATATGTGTACGTATGTATGGTATGTTATGGTAAATATATTGGAATACCCCCATCATCCATCCAGCCATTGGGTACCATTATTGGTTTAATGAGATTAAGTGTGTGGCGAATTGTGGCAAAAGAATAATGGTGGCATTGTGTTTATTTTCTGTATTGTCATGTTACTTACGAGTGGTGGTGACTGGTGTTATTGGTCTTGGACCTGACACTAGGTGGACCTGAATGGAGCAGAAAAAAATCTAAAAAATAAGCAGGAAAAATTGTTTCATTTCTTTTATATGAGAGACTCCACAGCGACTTATAACGCAAATGGTGGTGGTCGTTGTTATTAATGTTCATATGATGACTGTTGTTGGTTTTTAGCGTAAAAAACTATCAGATTATTTATGAATATGAAAAATACATATTACTTCGGGGCGTTATTCTTTTACGGATTTTATTTACTTCTGTCTGTCTGTCTGTCTCTCTTTCTTCGATTATTTATTTTTTAAGCTGATCAATTGAGAGCAACTCTGCTGCTTATATTGCCTCTTAAAACTTAACGCTTGTGAGAATGCCACGTAAAAAACTTTACAACAACTGTCAGTAGATATTATAAATACCAAATTGGATATTTCATTGCATCTGTCAAATACGTACATACATACATATGTATGTATTTAATAAGTAAAAAAAGAAAGTAAAGTAAACTTTAAACTCGCTGCATGAGCTTTACACAATCATGTCAACAGTTATTGAAAGGATTTGTCAAGAGTGCATGAATTTGTTTGTTGCACAGTGAGAATTATTATTCAAAAATTTTATCACCTTTAATAATTTGAGATCTTAGGTTCTTAAGAATTATTATGAATACATGAATGCCTTTTAAAGTGATAAAATCTTAAGGTAATGCTTTTATAAGTTTATTATAGGGAGCAACAAGAGTTTAAATAAAAACTACATTATCAATTTTACTGTGTAGTTTTCGTTTCTACAAGATATTTATATCTGGTCGATTGTACAATTTACATTTCATTCTTAACTCACTCATTATCATTCTTTGCCGGGTATTTATCAGTCATCCCTTAGGTTTCCATTCTAGCCCTGAACTCGGTGTTAAAATGTCTGTAGGTTTTCACAGAGTTTTATCTTAACAACTGCATTCCTTTCTTGCAAATTTTCTTTTATTATTGGCGTCCATAAACCAGGAAGATAGGAACTTTTAATGCTAATGGTTGGGCTAGATTCAGGGCAGAATATCAGTCATAGTATAAGCAAGCATCACAATACCTTGCATTCCTAAGCTATGTTGTTCGAAAGTATTCGATAGTTTCGATAAACATTCTTGTTATACGGTCTTCTGCGAATTGTGATTGTGTGATCTAATGAAGAGGAAGAGACTGTATTTCACCTTATGTGGTATTGCCCTGCTCTTTTCATAAGAAGATGTAGGTTTTTGACTTCTTACTTTCTCACACCTTTGACTGAGGTCTCTAATATATGGACTGTTGCAATAGGAAAAAATTTATTTTGAACTCGTGTTGATTTCCTCTAAGGAATGTTTAATCTTCGGGTAGACTTGATTGTGATATCACAATGGGACCATATTTTAAGGGTAGTCCGCCATATTAGCTAACCTAACCTTTTCTGATTATTTATGGGTGTTGTTGATAGGCATCCTGTTCGTTTTTTCCAATGTACTCAACTCCTATGAATCCAGATTGGATGTATTTTACAGAGAGTATTTCAATTGAAATATATTCATGTGTATAGCATTATTATTATTACTTGCATTACAGCCTAGTTTCTCCCCTCACCCATGTTGTGTGTGTTAATTTTTTCCACCAAAGCGGGCATCTAAAGAGCTTGGAATATATGTATTTCACTGCAATTCGTTTCCTCTCAGAACTTTTGCTTTTATAAGAGGTGGTTGCTTTTGAATCCCAGTAAGTCAATCCATACCATCATTGAATGATTTGAATATAACGAACAACGCTCTAAGCTGCTAATTTACATTATAATTGTTTACGTAGGTTGAAGAGAAAATATTACTGAATTGCATCCGTACTTTATAAACGGGGATAAAAATCTTACGAAAAAATTTTTATGCGTTTATACGATGAGTAAAATAGTGAAATGAATCTTGATATAATCAAGTGTGATAGATTTCTGGCCATGAAAAGTTTCTCAAAAAATCTGTCGTTCGAAGTCGACTTTAAACTGTAGGCCCCACCACACAGGGATAAAATTAACACACAACATGGGTGGTGTAGCATGCTAGGTTGTAATCCTGACTGAAGGGTATGTATATATGTTAATACCTCTTTCCAGGCTAACCTCCATATCATATACTCGCCTTGCCGGAACATCCCCTTCCATTCGAACGACATAGTCGACCCAGCATAGCTGATGGATGTTAATGGGCTGCACAACGTCCATGTCGTTGAAGAGTTCATACAGCATATTATTGGATCCTATGCAGATATCATCGCCAACTCACGCTGAATCAAAGGTCTTGCTTAGAACTTTTCTCTCGAATACTCTTAACGCTGCTGCATTTGTGCTTAATAGCATTCACGCTTCTGAGTTATAAAAAGGCAGGAAGAGGATGAGTGGTTTGTAGAATATTAGTTTTGTCGTACGATTGTTGTCTCTGCTACAAAATTGCCTATTGAAACCTGTTGACAAGAATGATCCTTCGCTTAACCAGACTGACATCATTTTTATTGGTTACAGCAGAAGCACGATAAACGAATTCACTGACAATATCGAAAATGCAGTTATCAATCACGAATACGCCGCATGTCCACTATTCCGTGATCTACACGGTTTGGGTGATTGTTCATTAACTAATTAATTTTCTCTCTTTTGCCAACACTTTTCGGAGAGGAGGACACTTCCTAACACATGTTATCCATCATTGCAGTAAAATCTCTTGCTAACTAGAGGGCGACATGTTTTCAAATGTTGTCGTATCTGCTAATTTTCGCATAGAACGTCTAACGCCTGAGAATCGGTCATAATAATAATTTGTGACGCAACGCTATTGCATCGCTTAGTTAGCTTACACAGTCATAGTTGAAATCATGTCTCAACGGTTTCATTTTCATTCTATTTTTCCTGCTGCCAATACTTAAAAGGCCCTAGAAACTACAGAGATTGTGGAGGTCCAAGGGTTAGGCGAGGAAAAAATTAGACGAACTTCCAAAAAAAAAATACACATAAGACTAGGGAACAGTTTTTAGTGGACAACTTAATCTCCAGATTAGTCTAGTAGGTAGTGTGTTGGCTTATTATTATATACGTAAGGCCACGGTTTAAAACCAAGGTCGAATATTTTCAACAAAACAAAATATGGAAAATATTTTTTGGAGACTGCCTCTCAGCAGAATTCTAACAAAAAATCTGAAATTAAATAAACTTGGCAACTTGGCAACTTCAAATATAATCAAAATGAACAAATACAACAAAAAAAAGCCTGTTGTTGTCACTGCTTTTAAAAAAACTTAGTTTAATTGAGCAGTGTTATCGACATTGCTCCGGCACTGCCATATTTTTGAAAAAGTTAACTTTGTATTCTATCATTAGGTTAAAATAAAGAAAATAAATTAAAGCTGACTTTAAAGTCCACTTTAGCTAAAGTTACCTTTAACTAAACCCAACTTTAACGATTGATTGTATATAATTTCAAAGACTCTTGAAGGTGTTGTTCGATAAAACAACACATCTTTATCCTTCAGAAGTGGCATTTTTCATTAATTTCATCACTTAACCACGGCAATGACTGCCACTAGTCAATAAACATTGTCTTTGCTATGTATTGTTAAAAAGGATAGTTCATACAGTCGTCTAGCTTAGACTTTAACAACCAAAATTTTCTAGTCATAAACGAATAGGCAGACTTTCTCACTTGAAACCCATGCTTTACATATATTCTTTTAATTTCTTTTTAATCACAATCCGGCCGGCGCCTATAAGTCAGGTCGTGATTGTTCTGGTACTTAAATTTTGTAAAATTTCAATCTTTGTTCAATTTTAAAATTTTTAATTTAAAAAGTCTTCAGTTCTGCCTCAGAGTAATTATCACAGAACAAGGCGTTACATACTTCACTTATCCAATCGATTTTGTTGAAGTCAACTAAGTTTGTTATCTCATTAGAGTTAATGTCTACAAGCATAATTATGCCAAAATCTTTTCATATTAAAAAGAAAACAATTTACTTGCAATTCAGTATCTCTAAGCACCCACTGTTCCCAATAATAGGGGTTGATTTTGAAAATAAATTGCATTGGCACCTGTCATGGATTTATGCTCATAATTCAATGGAAATCTTAGGAGATGATCGGATAAGATAATAACTATCTCAAGTGCAAATAATACCTGCTGAAATTGTACAAATTCTTTACAAGGCATTGTAAATGTAATTAGAAATTATAAAAACAATAACAACAACAACTGTTTTTGCCACACATAAATACAGGCAGTACGGCGTTTCTCACATGCTGTTCAATTATCAAATTCAATGGATTTTCATAGGAAAGTAATGCCTTAAATGACGTCAAATACGTACATGCTGGTATCTTAAAATACGTTCCGAGTATGCTTATCGTCTACGAACTAAAAATCAACATCTGCCTGGTTAAGCGGCAAAGAGGGAAACAAATCTTCTGTAAGATAAGTTAAAATAAATAGACTCTCCATGGTATGTACATACGTACACTTGTTAAGCAATTATAGTTTTTAATTTTACTTTTTTTCGTTTTTTTTTACTTATTTTCAGGCCCTTTTGAGATAAATTTTTAAATTATATTTGCCCAGAAAGATTTGCATCACGTAGTACATGGTATATGGTATGTGGCAGCAGTAGTAGATATGTATTCGTGATGGCCATATGTAGGTCCTTTTTTAATAGTTGCAACACGTTTTTGTTTCAACTTTAGTTTTTTATTTCATTTTTTTTTTTAAATTTTCCAAGATAAGCACACTGTTTACTTTATTCGTATGTGCATGCACATTACGCACGTTGCACATGTTTTAATGAATTTTTTTTTCAAGTTTTTTTTCATTCTCTTACGTTTTTAAATCTTATTTCATGCCCATTTTCGGTGACCCTATTTTTGTGGTAAAAAATTTTCTTTTTTTTGCATTTTGACCACAAAGTAAATATGAAGTACAGACATTTAAATTTTTTATAAATTTCATATTTTGTATGCAAAATCATGCATAACCAACTAAAATTATGCGTAAAAAAATCTCCTTTATTATGACAAAAAAAATTCATGAAATATTTCACATTGAGACTGCAGAATGCCTTAATTTTTTAAAATTAAAAGAAAAATACCAGAAAATTTTAAAGCTTCAATATGCATGGCAATATAATAAAATAATTTGCATGCTAGCGCCTTAAACGGCCATTTAGAATGTAGAAATGCAGAAATTTATTGAAGAGATCTCGAGCAATCACATCAGATTTGGGTTTCGAACGAGTATTAAAATCTAGCAGACATGGTCTTTAAATTGTTGCCATAGTTTGAAGAAAGCTTTATCAAATACGTGTAAGTTGTACGTCTCGTAAGCGGGAAAGCTGGATTGAATATGATCAGGAAAATTGCATTACAAGCCAGAAATGTAAATATCGATAAAGCAATGTGATTAAGCACTGATGTAGCAGCCTTGAGAGTTTTCGAAAGAAAAGTCCTACGTAAGATCTTAGGTCTAGTGCGAGTTGGCGATGATTTCCGCATCCGTACCAAAAGTGAGCTGTATGAGGTCCTCAACGGCATAGACGTTGTGCAGCGTATTAATATACAGCGGCTGCGCTGGCTCGGCCATGTCGTTCGAATGGAGGAGGATGCTCTGGCAAGACGAGTATTTGATGCGGCGATCTACGGAAGTCGGCGAAGAGGACCTTGTTTGTGTTGGAAGGATCAAATCGAGAAAGCCCTGTCATCGATTGGTGTGACCAACTGGCGTAGGCGCGCAAGAAGCAGAGGCGCCTGGAAGTATCCGTTAATCGGGTTGTTAATGGCCAATAAGTAAGTAAGTAAGTAAGTAAGTAAGTAAGTAAGTAATGTGATTACAAGCAAATAACCATCAAACATTTTCCAAACAAGATCAAACAAACAAGATTGTTTAAGGGAATGGAATTTTTCTTCTATACCGGGCAAGACCATTAATAATATGACCAAATTGAAAACAACGTATATATCAAGATGAACGAAGCTTAATATGTTCAATAATTGAATATCAATCACACATGTGTACGTAGTAAAACGGCCACAATTTTCTTAAAATTGAAATTCACAACGCAGTCAGACACAGGGACGGTCATCAAAAGCATGGAGATGGGACCATTCCAGCTTCCACTGCAATAATTCGAAAGCTCTCAGACCAGCCAATACTAAAGCCGTGCTGTTGGTTTGCTTACATCAAAAAAAAATATTGGGTAGCAGAGCTTAGAAAAAACCAAATTAACTGTCAAAATAGTGTCGGCTAATGCCGTGGATGAAGATACTTTAAATCCGGTCCGCAGACTTACCACAGTAGGATTTAAAGGACGTCAAAAATGTTCTATTCACAAACAAGTTCATATCTTCTGGTTTCTTATTATAAGCGTAGGATGATTTTTATTTAATGTGGACAGAACTTTGCTTTCTTATTGCATCTTTTAAAATAAAAAATGTGAGCAAAGCAAAAATTTTTGTTTCATAAAAATAATGCATCACGTTCACTATTGTGATGTTCAAAGTCAACGAATTAATGTTTGCATACCTTCATCAGGCTAGACATCACAACAAAATACAAAAAGTATTTCTTCGGCGACTTCCTCTCAGCAGATTTCTGGCAGAAACTCTGAGAGTGAATAAAAATTGCCATGAAAAGTCTCTCAAAAAATCTGTCGTTCGGAGTCGACTATAAACTGTAGGTCCCGCCACTTATGCTTCAAATTAACGCACATAAGTGGTGTGAGAAACTAGGTCGTAATCCTGACTGAAGGGTTGTAAAGACCAATTATGTATGTATGTATACCTTCATCACGTTCTTAACTACCAGCTTTGGGCCTCATATTATTTACTTTTTTTAAAAACTTGAACTATAGGTCGGTTATAAAATTACTTGCGTCTTCTGTAGTATTTCATCTGCTCTCTGAACTAGTTTCTTTCGAAATATCATTTCGTGGCACGTCATATCCTTCAATTATTCTTATTGCAGCATTGCTATGGAATGGTTGACAGAGATTTCTGTCGTATAGAATTGTTGTAACTCTTCCTTTTCAATTTTTCCCTTATAACATTCCGTCTGATTACTTATAAATTTCAGATAGTATCTCATCTTCTTGTAGTCGAGATGTTGGACAGCCTCACATCTTACATTTTGAAAAACAAAAAATATTTAAAAATATTTTTTTCGGCGCACCTCGTCCCTGCAGTTAACCAAATGGTTTGACAAAAATTTTGAAGTCTGTAAATCATAGATAGTTTCGGGGGTAAAACTGAAAAACGAAATATGGGTGGTTTAAAAAGCTAGGCCGGTTTCCTAAATGCCTTTTGTCTTGTTAATTGTAACATGACCTTTTGTATCACATTGGGAAGATTGCATTCTATTTTTAAGTTATTTTCTACAACTTCTGCTGTTATTCATTTCGTTTGCTTCAACAATTCTTCTCCGATAACATTTCCAATTCTTCAAAATGTTCTCTTAACTTTAGTAAATGCTTGGCCCTTATTACACTTTCGATTGGTGCGACAATCTATAGTCTGAAGCAGTTTCATAATGATGTTTTGGCAGCCATTGATTCTGCTTTTATTGTTAGCCGTTCTTTATATTTTTTCTTGTTTTTAAAAAAAGATCAAATGGGGTTAATTGTTTCTAAGTCACACACTTCTCATATAAAATATAATTTTAAAAATTTTAATCTCCTATAATTTCAAAAGTAATCCTTTATAAAACTTTCCCTTCTTTTCGTTTTCATAAAATGAAATTTTCTCATTTAAGTTCTAAACAAATCGTATATTTATGTGATCTTGCAACACAGACTTTTCCCACCAAAAAAAAAATAAACTGCATGAAAAAGGATAATACAAATCATAAGCCATATACACACAGCCATACAAACAAATAAATTCTTGCATTAATCATACAATTTTCACGTACAAACACCATCTATATGGCAGTCCGTTTCCACTTTCTCTTCTTATTTATTTTTGTTTTTGTTTTTTCACGTTGCGTAGCCTTCTTCTCAAACACACTTAGTTGTTCTCATTGATTTACTGCTGTTGGTAGAGCTGGTTGTGCATACATGTGTGTGATGTAATAAAATATATTTTCATTCGTATACAACTACAAACGCATTTATTATTGCATTCGCGTGCTCTCTTACATCAAGGTTTTACTCGTGTTTTTTTTTTCAATTCATTTTTATTTCTATTATGGAAGTCAATGCTGTTGATGCCATTGCTGTGTGATGTTACTGTTTTTGTTCTTGTTGTTCTCTCTCTCTGTGTGTGTAATTTTTATATTTATTGTGCATTTGTCCTTCAAAACTATTTATGATTTTATTTGTACAACCAAAGCAAACATAAATACAGCTTAAACAAATACATACACAAAGAATATAAATAAATAAAAAATTAATAAAATAAAACACATATGTACATCCACACGTACATATTGTACGGAGTATGCATGTGGTGTTTATTATTTGTTTCCTTTTTGTTGTTGTTATTTTATAAATATTTTTATTATGGCAACACCTTTAGATTTTTTATTATATTTTTTTAAATTTCATCCTCTTATCATTATAAAAAAAAAATTAAAAAAAAGATTTACATACAAACGGATATTTATTCAGGAATTGTTGAATGCATTTGTAATAAAAAGCGGAAATTATTAAAAGGCTCACATCGAAATCTGTATGTGAAATAGTTTCTATAGTTACTGCCAAAGTATAATTGAAATGAATTGAATGAAGCGAGTATATAATTAATGTGTGTGTTTTAGTTTTAATTATTTTTTCTTAAATAAATAATAGTTTCAATTTATCTAAAATTTATAAGACAGGACAATAAAGTAACCCAGTAAACAATTACAATAAAAATCAGAATTTTGAATACATACATAGCTGACAGTGTTTGCATTTTGTATCGGAGATATTTAATAATTACCTACTCATTGAATTACTTCTTTATATACTATTTCTAACATTTTCTATTTGAAATACTGAAATTTATTGATCTTTATATTGTCAACTTAACCAAAAATCCTTTAAGCTACATATGTACATACATACATAATTGGTCATTACAACCCTTCAATCAGAATTACGACCTAGTTTCTCACACTATTTATGTTCTGTGTGTTAATTTTATACATGAGTGGCTGGACCTACAGTTTATAGTCGACTCCGAATGACAGATTTTTGAGATACTTTTTCACGGCAATTTTATTTACTCTCAGAGTTTTTGCCAGAAATCTGCTGAGAGGAAGACGCCGAAGAAATACTTGTTGTATTTTGTGTTGATGTCTGGCCTGGGGCTCGAACCCCGGCTTTTACGTCTAATAATCCAACACACTACCTACTAGACTACCAGACGCCCTCGTTGTGAGGGCAAAGGTTGCATAAGGATATTCTGACCCAAAATTAATAGTTAGAAATGTTCCAGCAACTCTCAACCAACTAAGATCACTCAAAAATGTATGGAGAGCCCAATTGTCGTCAACTAAAGAGAATCGAAACCTTTAACGAGGTCCCTGCCAAGGGTCCTCAACCACATCCTACTAAAAGCTGAACAGTCGCAGAGGAGGTGTTCGATAGTCTCCAATGCAGTGTAAAAATACAATAAGGCTGGCCTTATACAAATCCATCTATAGCAGTACATAGACTTCTAGACACACAACCACCCTATTCATGCTCTCAAATGCTTCTGCAATTTCTGCCTAACCCATCTACTCAGGACCAACTATAAAATAGCCTTCAGAAAGTGAACTCAAACTAGACAGAGCATGCGCTATCTCGTTAGCAGACATAATGCCATGTTCCGAAAACCAGCATAGGTCGATTCGATCTGGCCAAAAGGTCTTTATAGACTCCTTACAGTCACAAACAAGTCATAAGTTACACCAGACCGATGCAATGGCCAGTAGAGTCGCCTTGTTTCAAACGGAAATTTTAGCTATGGCCTCAAAACCCTTTCAGATAGCAAAAAACTCTTCCTGATGGACTCTATAGTCATTGCGAGCATAACTTTCCTTAATTTTTGTAATAGTTTTCACAATTATAAAGCATTTGTCTTTGGTAAAGCGCTTCATTTTTATTAAACAGAACCAGAGATCACCAATGAGTATTCAAAAGGATGAGTAGAATCAAATCATACTCATAATTCCTGATACTTATACGCATTCATAGTTACTTTAATATCATGGAACCTCTACTCATATTCAAAGTTCGAAGTACTCATCATATTCATACTTATCAACACGTATGATGTTGGTTTTGACTCACCATAACTCAACATATACACGAAGCACAAAATAAGTATGAATCGCGTACGAACACTAAAATACTCACTAGAAGGTTGTGTGTTTGCTCTGCTTGCTGTTCTGTTTCTCTTTTGCTTGTGTCTTTTTCTTTTCTTTTTTGTAAATGCAACAACAACTAAGACAGTAAATTTTGATGAATGATTCGAGTCACGCGAATCAAACATATTTCGAATGGTATGAGTTTATGTCAAAGTTGTACGCATACTCATTGCAACCTGTACATATAAATCAACGTTGTAGTGAGTACGAATGAATCAGAGAACACAGTTGAATTTCAGTATTGTTGACTCACTTATATTTAAAATTTCATGAGTGCTTATGACTAGCAAAAAAAATAACGAATCATTGCTGATCTCTGAACGGAACAGAATTTTGTGACAGAGGTCAAATTTCAGAGTTGCCACACATACATACATAATTGATCATTACAACACTTCAGTCAGGATTAAGACCTAGTTTCTTACACCACTTATGTTGTGTGTGTTAATTTTATACATGAGTGGTGGGACCTACAGTTTAAAGTCGACTCCGAACGACAGATTTTTTTGAGAAACTTTTTCATGTCAATTTTATTTACTCTCATAGTTTTTGCCAGAAATCTGCTGAGAGGAAGTCGCCGAAGAAATTCTTTTTGTCTTGCTGTCTGGCCTGTGGCTCGAACCCTGACTTTACGTCTAATAAGCCAACACACTACCTACTAGACTACGGCGTCTTCAACGACCACAATAGTAAATAGTATTAAATAAATAAATAAAAGTCCCCGTATGTTAATAAGGACTGGATAGTTAGAGGTATTCTGTTCTAGAGCCTTGTCAGCTATCTAACTTCGAAATGTTCTGTTCTTTAACAAAGCGCTGTATTTTCATTAAACGGAACAGACTTATGTGACAGGTGTCAAATTTCAGAGTTGCCACTGGGGACAAAAAACTGACATTAAATTCGAAACTTAATCTTTTACTGACACACCCTGTGTTATAGAACTGATACAATTTTTATTTGGACTGTACAATAAAAAATACAATTATTTATCGAGTTAATAAATTTTAATTTCACTGTGTATTAATTTTTATTTATTTTAGTTTAAAAATATTCTTTCATTTAATTCATAACAATTCCCTTGTAATACCTGTATCCTCCTAGGAATTGTTTCATTTCTAAATGACTAATGCTAGTGCTAGTAGTTTATTATTTATGAGTTTGCCAAGCTAATCCTTATTTAAGTATGATAAATATTATGATGTTTTATACACTTTCATTTCGTTTTTCCAGGTTTTTTTTATAATTTTAATTATTATTTATGTTTCGGTAAATCTATTACAGATTTATTGTCCCCATTGTCATTTATGTGCTATAAAGGAGTAGGCAGGGAAAAAAGAATTGAACGTAAATTTTTTTAGTTTTCTAAACAGGTACCATAATCCGGTAGTTTAAGGTTTTAATAGTGATTGCAACAACAACAATTTATAGGTATATCCTCATACGAAACAAACAAATTTTTTTTATGCTTTGACATTAACTGACAGGACCGCACATTGTGTGCAAGGGAATCGTTTCCTTTTCTTACAGAATGTGTCAGTCAAAGTGCATACATGTGCGGTATGGAAATGTGTGTGTGTGTGTGTGTGTTAGAGACTCTGCTTTAGAATAATTTCGAACGCCGCTAGTGATGGCTTGCGAGCATGATGATTATGATGATGATGAGGAAGAATATGACGCTGCGGTGAACGTATAAACATTTTGTACGTGATTTTTTTAAAATCAAAATGATTTATTATTATTAAAAAACACTTTTTTTTTATTTAATTTTTCTATTTGCTTGTTTGTAATAGTTTGTACATGTGTGTGTGTAGTGTAGTTTCCCGTAACGTGATATAAAATATTTGCTACGGAGTTTAAAACGCAGAGCCGTGTAGGTTTCATTCATTCATACATTCAACAAGTGTTTGTTGTTTATCTCATCTATCTGTCATATAATCGTCTACGATATTTATTTTCTTCATCCTCATATTTATCGTTTACATATTTTAAGCGTCTGTATATATATTTGCCTAGTTGATTCTAAGATAATAATAATGGAGACGATATGCAAGAGGTGTTAAATATAAACAGCAATTTTATGAGTTAAATACACTGCGTGCCATAAAAAAAACAATGCTTTAAAAACCCTGTATTTGAACAATGATTTCGTGGTAAGGCCAAAGCGAAAAAACACTTTGTTTCGGTGCGTTGTAAAGGTGTGAAGTGCAAATATTTATTATGATATGTAATCTTGATAATCACACTTTTTGGAGTTTTGTTTCTTTCCTTCTTTCTTTTCTTTTTTTTGAAAAGAAAACTCTTAAAAAATATTTTCATGGTAATTGCATTTTTTTTTGAGTTGCAATACAAAAGATTACAACATTAATTGATAGAATAATTTTTTATTTTTGTCTTTACTTGCGGTTTAAAATATAAAATCTATTTGCTTAAGGCAAAATCTAGGTTAACATAAAAATTTATATGACTTTAGCACACACCCCGTTTTCTTTGGTGTCACTGTTTGATAATAAAACTAAATTCCTGGTATAGTTTTAGATGGCATGCTACGGTTTAATGCAGATTTAAAAAAAATACAGATTTAATAGCCTCTATTATAAATTATTTTATTTTTATGATTTTAAACACATAAAAATATTAAGAAATTAAGGCACAACACTTGCATTATTTGCATGCTATACATGCAGTGAGCGTTAATACAATAACACAATCACCAAACTCACCCTGTACCACTTAAGGTGAGTGCCCGAAAAAATTTGACAATATTTCGAGATTTTTTGTAATTTTTTTGTTTTTGTTTCAATTTTAAACTCTAGCAATGAAACAATTTTAAATACAAATAACGGCAATATATTAATGACAATTTTTTTATAATGTACATTTTCTTTTCACGCTGTATATTAAAAAAAAAAAAGTCACGAGTGCCGTTCCAAAATTACACGATCTAGTTTACAATAGGAATTAAAAAAAGGTTTTTGAGTACAAATTACATCGCCTTATCCTCAAATAGTAGAAGTCGCCGGAGTATAATAGGTACACACAGTTACTAAATTCCGTTTTCGTTGAAAATCTTTATAGTTTCCTTTATGTTAAGACGGTCTTTTGCATTGGTTAAAAAATTTCTGAAATTGATCTGAATTGTGGCCCTGCACAGGCCCACAAAGGTATGCATCCGATTTACAAATTTCTGAACCAAAGCAAAAGACCGTCTTAAAATCGAAGAAGGATGTCAGACAATTATAAATATTTAAAAAAAAACGGATTGGTTAAAAAAATTCTGAAAATTTTCTGATTTTCTTAAAATCAGAGAAAGTTGTCAGACAATTACAAAGATCTTCAACGAAAACGGATTAGTAAAAAAAATTTCTGAAATTGGTTATCCGTATGTATAATTTTGTGGCTATGTGTAGTGTGTTGGCTTATTAGACGTAAAGCCAGGGTTCGAGACCAAGGACAGACATCAAGACAAAAATACAAAAAGTATTTCTTCGGCGACTTCCTCGTAGCAGATTTATGGCAAAAACTCTGAGCGTTAAGATAAAATTGCCCTGAAAAGTTTCTCAAAAATCTGTAGTTCGGAGTCGACTTTAAACTGTAGGTCCCACCACTCATGTATAAAAGTAACACACACAACATGAGTGGTGTGAGAAACCAGGACGTTGTATAATGGGTCAATTCGACCTCCGGATACTGTACTTGTCTTAATTGACAAGTATACGTCCTCTTACCTAGCCTAACCTAACCTAACATTACAACGACGATCTTCAAACCACGATTGTTTTTCTCACACGCAACGCTTCTTCACACAAGACTGACTGAATTCTTACTACTCGTTGCCTGCTTCGTCTTGCCTTTTTATGCCCACGTAATCAGTCTGATGAAGGTTCTTGAAGTCGACCATTCGGGGTTTCGCCATCTCGAGAAGTCTATCGCGACTTCATTGTTGTTTTTGTATTTTGTTCACATTACTTGTTACGTTCGTGTTTACTTGCCTATTCCCTTTTCTTTCATACTGATGTTGTTGGTTTACTTCTAACAAGTTTGTTGTATTTGTTTGTGTAGTTTTTGCTGATTTTAAATGTTAAACGATGTACATCGTTTTCATTTTCGTAAGAATATGTATATTTTTATAAAAAAAGATACGAGTGTGGTTCCATAATTATCCGACCTATTTACAATAGAAGTTACAAAAATGTTTTTAAGTGAAAAACACATCGCCAACAAAAAAGTCTATAATAGGTGCCTACAAATTCATAGGTTCTCCAAAGGAAGAGAAAGGAAAATGACGAGATAAGTCTGAGGGTTAAAAATAGATCATAGAAAAAACTGCAAAAACTCTGAAAGTAAAGAAAATTGCCATGAAAAGTTGCTCAAAAATCTGTGGTTCAGAGTCGACTTTAAACTGTAGGTCCTGCCTACAATTTTATTTTTTATTTACTCTCGGAGTTTTTGCTAGAAATCTGTGGAGAGGAAGTCGCCGAAGAAATATTTTTGTTGGAGATGTCTGACGTGTCTGGCCAACACACTACATATTAGACAACGGCGGCTTTCATTGCATCTAAGATGAGTCAAATTAAACTTTAAAAATTGACATGGATCGGCCATATCAACATAAGGAATTCAGAGTTAGTATATGATCACTTATAATGGACCAGAGAACATACAGTGAGTGTCAAAAGCAACTGTACATTAAAAAAATATATATTAATAAATTACCGTTATTTTTATTTTAAAATTGTTTCATTGCCCGGTTTTTAAAAATGAAAAAAAAAACAAATTACAAAAAACTTTCGAAATATTGTCAAATTTTTTCGGGCACTCTCCTTAAGTGGTACAGTGAGTGTTTGCTAGAATTTTATCCATGGTGTATAGTCGAAGTCGCCGTAGTCCAGTAGGTAGTGTGTTTGCTTATTAGACGTAAAGCCAGGGTTCGAGGCCCAGGACAGACAACAAAACAAAGTACAAAAAGTATTTTTTCGGCTACTTCCTCTCAGCAGATTTCTGGCAAAAACTCTGAGAGTAAATAAAAATTGTTATGAAAAGTTTCTCAAAAATCTGTCGTTCAGAGTCGACTTTAAACTGTAGGTGGTGTGAGAAACTATGTACTAATTCTGACTGAAGGGTTATAATGATCAATTATGTATGTGTATAGTTTCTTCTGACGCTTATTGTATGTAGAATCCAAAAGCCAACCATACAAATCAATGCGTACCGAATGGAGAGTGATGCATTCAATGATATGCTTTTGCAAATCATGTGCTTGCATCATTCTGCGTGGAGGCGCTAGTGGACGCATAGTTTCCACCCGTGCTTAGAGCATCGTGGGGTGTGCCATCGTAGCGTTACTCATGTTAAACCCTGGATTAATAATGTACCGAATGGAGGGAAAAGTGTGCGAATGAAATGAAATGACGTGAAATTAAGAACACTGCAAAAATTTTGAGATTGATTTTTTCGATAAGTATTTTTCATACTTATAAGTGAAATAAAATTATCATTACAGTCTTATACAATAATTCCTATGGATTTTTTATAACAATTTAAATTATTATTCCAGTGACATGACAAGTAAGCCCCGGCGATTGTCGTAAACGTCAAATGTTACAAAAGTTCGAAATTTTATTCTACAGACAGTAGATACCCGCCGATATTTTAATTACATTCACAGGTTTATGGATATTAAAAATCATTTCAATATTTTTATATGCACACACACGCCATGTAGACAAAAAATTTATAAGTTTTTTGCTTTTCAATGCATAAATTCAATGGAAATACGAAACTGATGATTTCTGAAAATTAAAAACAAATTTATCCGAATATTTTACGACCTCTCATATACACTAAACCGTATAGATTTTATAGGCCAACAATTTTTATTTCATTTTATGATTAAAATTGTATTCAATTTTTTTTCTCTTTTTTGGTTTCTATTACAAGAATAAAAGGAAATGCATACATATATGTATGTATGTATTGTTACATTTTATTCTTGGAGCGTTTTACAATTTGACACTTGTTCTTATAACACCAACCAAAAACAACAAAAAAAAATGGAAATAAAATATTCAAGCATTTTTCTTTAAATTTATTGTGGCGTTTGAAGCACAGTTACTTGGAGTCAGTAAAAGTCTATTAAAGGAAAACGCACAGTTGAATACAAAAAAAAAATTCAAAAAATACTTCATAAACAAACGATAATCGAAATACCGTAGAGAAACGGAACCACAGGCAAATATTAAAAAAAAAAATTTTTTTTGGAATTTTTGAATTCCTATTGTTTTATGACTGAAAACACCTTCCAAATATAGAAAAAAAATTTATATTTACAAACGATACGAGTGGAGGATTGAATACAAAGGGACAATTTAAAAGCTATAAATTATCAAGATATCATAAAATAAAACCAAAAATAAATAAATAAATAAAATATAAATAATAAAATATACGATATACCACCAAACAGTAATTGATGGAAGTAGTTAACAGGCCTTCGATGAGGCCTTTATAAGTAGACAGTGTCTCTACGAACTCATTTTATTTATTTTCTTTTTGCATGCTAATGATATTGTCCATTGAGGCCTAACACGCCTCCTGAGCAGAGATCAGCAATGAGTATTCAAAGAGATGAGTAAAATCGAATCATACTCATAACTTCTGATACTTATTTTAATATCATGGAACCTCTACTCATATTCAAAGTTTGAAGTACTCATCATATTCATACTTAACAACACGTATGTTGATGTTGTTGATTTCGATGCCCATAACTCAACATATACAAGAATCACAAAATAAGTGTGAATCGCTAACGAACACTAAAATACTCACTAAAAGGTTGCGTATTTGCTCTGCTTGCTGCTCTGACCTTTTTGCTATGTGTTCTGTTTTATTTTTTGTAAATGGAACAACAACTAAGACTGTGAAGTTTGATGACTGGTTCGAGTCACTCGAATCATTTATAGGTATTATAAGTATATTTCTAAAGTTATAAATCTAAATGAGTAGGCTTATGAATCAAACATATTTCGATTGGTATGAGATTGATGTCAATATTGTACGCATACTCATTGCAACCAGTACTTATAAATCAACGTTCATTGCTGATCTCTGCTCCTTACACAAGAGTTTTGGTTAAAGGCCTTTTTAGACGAGCCCTAAAATGGATTTCCTTGAGAGTTTTCCTCAGAGTTTTTGCCAGAATCCTGTGAGGCCGCCGCCAAAGAAATATTTTTTTTATATTTACGGCGACATCTCGATATGTTGTACGAAATTGTGCCCCAATGTCGTGATTAAAATCAATATCAGTTCAAATCTTTGCTGTTTACTGTTTCTTTAAAATAAGAAGTATTATGTTATTACAGAGGGGATCTCATCAGGACTCGAATGCAAAAAAAATTTTTTTGCGGCCAAGACTAAAGAGTTCTAGAGAATTGTATGCAATGAATGAGTAGACGAAGTGGCCGTAGTCCAGTAGTTAGTGGTTAAGCCCCTTGCTCAGATATCTTGAACATATACTTCAGAGACTTACTTTCAACAGTCTTCAGCCAATTGCAATGAAAAGTTTCTCAAAATTTTGTCGTGCAGACTCGACTTTACACTGTAGGTCCCACCACTTATGAATAAAATCAACACAAAAACGATGGATACTGTAAAAAGCTAGGTTGTAATCTTGACTAAAGGGTTGTAAGTAAGTAAGAACAAAGACACAAGCTAGCGAGGATGAAAGTCATTGTCATTGTTGACATTACATTACTAGAATTAATTTCTTTTTTGGTAGTGATAACCCAGTTATATTGCTGCTTTACAAAGCTTGACCAGGATTGGAGGATATATAAACTTTAATGAGAACTTTTCTACTTACTTACGCTCTGTAGGGAGCACTCACAACAGACTTCGTGGAACAGTGTATTTCATTTCGAGGTTGAAGTAACTCCCACAACATTTTAAACAACCAAGATCATCCGACAGCTAAAAAATATGCTGATTCCAGCCAACATTTTAATGTTTCATCAGCATATAGCAATATAGAAAACGTATTACTAATGCCCCGCTTAGAAGTTCTGAAATACCAACTCTGTCCATTATAAAAATTCTGGATATTTAAAAAAATTACTAAAAAATTTCGAAATATTGTTAAATTTTTTCGGGCACTCTCCTTAAGTGGTAAATGTTGAGTTTGGTAAATGTTTGAGTTTTATACATAGCGTACAGTTTCTTTTGACGATCACTGTATATAGGCCAGATGTGAGAATAGAAGTACTTAGAGCATGTATCGAACTTTTTCCATTTCTAGACAGATATGAGAGCAACTTATGAAATGGAAAACTAAGAATCTTATGTCTTGAATCAAGAAAAAGTATGTGAAAAGCAATGACAATACGTACTGCGCGCTGGCCTATGGGTAAACAGGTAAACTAGGTTAGTTTAAGAGGCACCAAACCCTTTCATAAAAGTACCAGGAAAACTGGCAGCGAATAATTTATGGCCACTTCGTTGTTCGAGTGTCCAGCGCTGGGAAGGAGTAGGGCAAAATTTCTGAGCGAACTTTTCTTTCATACTTCATGCAGTAACATGGATCAGATCAGATTTAAATGGACTTTGTAAGGAGTAACAAGTTGACATTAGTAAATCAGCTCCTTAACCAACCGATGAACGATCTTTCTAACATAATTCAAAGAAAATAAATACATACGTACATACATACATAATTGGTCATTACAGGACCTTTTTTGTCAGGATTACGACTTAGTTTCTCTATCCACCTATGTTGTGAGTGTTAATTGTATACATGAGTGAAGGAACATAAAGTTTAAAACCGATTCCGAATGATACAATTTTGAGAAACTTTTCATGGCAATTTTATTAATTCTCAGAGTTACTAGAAATCTGCGGAGAGGATGGCGCCGGAGAAATTTTTTTTCATATCTTTGTTTTGTTGGCCTCACGTCTAATAAGCCTACTGGACAACGGCGACTGCAAAACAATATATAAAATACAGAAATTTAAAAAGGCCCTTTAGCCAAAGGCCTTATAATTCTTACCACTTTGTTGTCATTCATATATTAACTCACGCGCAGTTAGTAAGGGATATGGATTGATATTTATTTTATTATTGTTTTAAGCTTTAATAGAAAGAAATCAGAAACAGAAAAAAAACAATCATTTTCATTTTATTTTTAATAAATCCATACAAAACTGTCTACAATTGAGAGGAGTCAGTTTCATATTCTACGATGTCACCACCACATTTGCTAAGGCTGTGCAAGTCAATATTTATGACCCCACTGAGGCAATAAATTTTTTAACGATTTTATTTTATTTTTGAATGACAAAAATATCGGGAAAAAATAAGAAATAAAATAAAATAAAAACATTAAAAAAATAAAGAGAAAGAAACAAAATCTACCACAACAAAATATATGTACGTAAATTTAAATGTAATAAAATAAATGAAATCGTATGCCAAATCAACTACTACTATACATTGACGTTTGTTTATTCATAAAAAGTGAAAAAAAGATGTCCTTTCATCAAGAAAAAGAAGCAGAAGAAAAACTATTTTTAGTTGGAAAAACAATAGATTTTTTGAAATTTGTGTCAGAGAAATCATCTTAGGATTACTTTCATTTATTTTGTTGGTCGTTTTTTATTGCCTTCACACATCTCATACATCTTATTTATTTAATAGGATTTTATTGCTTTATTTGATTGTCAATGACATCTTTTTTATTAAAAAAAAAACAAAACTCTCCGATTATAATGTTAAAAAGCCAGTAGCATCAGATAGATAATCATTGTGTGTCTCATTTTGGGTGTCATAAAGTTAAAAGTTATTGGATTCAAAAAATATGCAAACGATAAACGAGTATTATCGGCTTAAATAATTGTAATTAAATTTAATTTATTTCTAATTTAGATTGTGCTTTAAAATTTGGTAAACTTATGGCGGCTACTGTAGTAAAATAACACGAACAATAGCGTGAGAAAATCTAGCGAATCTACAGAGTGAGCGCTCAAAAGACATAAGACTACCTTACAGGTTGTAGGTATAGAGCAGAGGTCAGCAATGAGTATTCAAAACGAGGAGTAGATTCGAATCATACTTATAATTTCTGATACTTATGTGCATTCATACTTATTTTAATGTCATACTCTTACTACTCATATTCAAATTTTGGTACTCATACTTAACAATACGCATGATGTTAGTGATTTCGACTCTCCCTGACTCATTGTATACACGAATCACAAAATAAGTATGATTCGCTTACGAACACTACATACTCACAAGAAGGTTGTGTGTTTGCTCTGCTTGCTGTCTTTGCTTTTTTATGTGTCTTTCTTCTTTCTTTGTAAATTCAGCAACAACCAAGACTGCAAATTTTTACGAATGATTTAAATCACTCGAATCTGGCTCATGAATCAAATATATTTCGAATGTTATGAGTTTGATGTCAACGCTGTACTCATACTCATTGCAAATCAATGTTGTACCGAGTACGAATGAATCAGAGTATTGTTGGATTTCAATACTGTTGACCCACTCATACTCAAAATTGCATAAGTATTTATGAGTAGCGGAAAAGCGATTCATTGCTGATCTCTGGTATAGAGATTAGCTGGGAATAAATATAAGATCATCCGAAATTAGGCAGTTGATAACCGCCATCTTGCTGAAGCTATAAATTACATAAATAAATACCAGAGATCAGCAATGAATCGTTATTTTGCTACTCATAAGGACTCATAAAATTTTCAATATAAGTATGTGAGTCAACAATATTGCAGTTTAACTATGTATTCTGATTCATTCGTATTCACTACAACGTTGATTTATAAGTACAGGTTGCAATGAGTATGAGTACAACGTTGACATCAAACTCATACCATATGAAATATGTTTGGTTCATAAGTCTACTCATTTAAATTCATAACTTTAGAAAAATACTTATAATACTTATAAATGAATCGAGTGACTCAAATCATTCATCAAAATTTACAGTCTCAGTTATTGTAGCATTTACAAAAAAGAAGAAACAAGACACATAAGCAACAAAAAAGACAGATCAGCTGGCAGAGCAAACACAAAACCTTTAGGTGAGTATTTTAGTGTTCGTACGCAATTGATACTTATTTTGAGATTCGTGTATATATTCAGTTATGGAGAATCGAAATCAACAACAACATCATACGTGTTGTTAAGTATGAATATGATGAGTACTTCAAACTTTGAATATGAGTAGAGGTTCCATGATATTAAAATAAGTATGAATGCGTATAAGTATCAGAAATTATGAGTATGATTCGATACTATTCATCATTTTTAATACTCAATGCTGATCTCTGATACATACATACGTAATTGATCATTACAACCCTTCAATCACGATTATGACGCACCTTCAATCACCACTTATGTTGTGCGTGGAAATTTTATAGGCTAGGTCGTAATCCTAACTAAAGCGTTGTAATGACCCATTACGTATGTTTGTATGCTTGGCGGAACCTACATTTTAAAGTCGTTTCCGAACAACAGATTTTTGAGATACTTTTTGTGGCAATTTTATTTACTCTCAGAGTTTTTGCCAGAAATTTGCTGAGAGGAAGCCAACAATATTTTTCATATTTCAGTATGTTCGACATATATGTGTCAAGACTTGAACCACGGCCTCACGCCTACCTATTAGATCACGGGGACTTCAGAACTATCAAATGAGTTGTCATTTCGACGCCTCCGTTCTATAACATCCGAAGTCGAAAAAGTGTGTTTTGAGTTATGAGCTCTCAAAGTTTTCGCGCGACATACGACTATATGGGTATTCGAAGTAGATTCTTCCCTATAACTTCGGAACGGATCGGCGCATCTTAACCAAATTTTGACAGTATTTATTTTAGAGAACCTAGAATATAAAAATGCAAGAACATTAAAAACGTTCTAAGTACACTTAGAATGGAGGCGTCGATTTATTCATTCTGTTTTTCTAAATCACCATGGACCGTAGATAGCGACGTGTGTTCGATGAACGGGCTCGGGTGCAGTTGGAAACGAAACCTTTTTTCTTCTTAAAATGGTCAATATGAACAAGGTTCATTTCAAGATTATTAAATTTGGGACGATACTAATCCACATGAGATCCAAAAGAAACCAAATCACATCGAAAAATTTTGTCCTAAAAGGCTCCCACTAAATATACAAGAATTACCGCCGTAGATCTTGCTACATCTTATACACGTACTGTTTAGGATACTATGGCATCCTTTCTTTGGCTAGGCCATTACTGGCAACGACAAGCACTATACGCGGATGATTACCAACTTCTGTCGATAATCTGGATTTAATTGGATGACTTAAAACGATATGTGGTTTCAATATTACGGCTCTATTTGCCGCACTCATGTCGCATTTAATGTTGTGCTTTAGTGATTTTATGCCATTATCTAGTACCGAGGAAGTAATATGTACTGGCCACCGAGATCGTACGATTTGGCATCGTGAGAATTTGTTTTGTGGGGTATATGGGAATAAGCCACAAACCACATCGATTTTCAAAACCAACGTAACTTATGTCATCAGTTATCTTGATTATTCGTCAGAGTCATGGATAATTGAATATTTCGGATAAATTCTAGTCAAAGAAACCGCGAACATGCTATATGCCGCACATAACGACATCATCCTTAAAAAAAAAAAAAACTTTCGATAACATCTCACGGTCTATAATGTTCATACATAATTGGTCATTATTCAATACACACAGTTCCAGTGAACATTATATTGCATTTTCATGAGCAGAACTCCTTTATATTCCTAAAATGGATGAATATGTGGGGAATAGTAAACCTATAGAAATCGTGCCCTTCGTTCTTATAATGTTAAATGGATTTACATCTGAAGGTTAATAACCCAAGAAAAGATGCCATCCTCTTGAAGTGGTACATATAGAAAGGAACACTCAAGGTGACCAAAAAAGAAGTGCTAAACGCTATAATGCAGTTGATCGAATTGAGTGTTTTGATGCATTTAAGCATTTACTTTGTCTGTGACGAAGTTTTAATGTCTTTTATTTTATTGATTATGTTTTAATTCTTAATTTAAAAATAGAACAACTCATAAAAAAACTACAGATTTATTAAAGGCAAAAAAAAAATACGAATACATATCAAGCCGAGTTTATAACTTCACAAAACCCATGAAGTATGGTTTCCTTTTTTTTTGGTGTTTAATTAATGAAAAATAAAAAACTTTCATTTATTTTTTAGTTTGTTTGTTTGTTTTTGTTTTCATTTAATTTTGCCAGTTTTGTTTTCGTCATTAATTGAACATAAAATTCGTTCGCTTTTCACATCAATTCTCCACACTCTGGCTCAGTCTCTGGCTGTAACAATAATTGACCTCCAATGATGACCCAATCGTTCCATCTTTGTTAATATGGGATGATGGAGTGTAAACAATGCGTGGGATTGTCTGACAGAGTTTCCATTAAACAATTAACGAAACAAAACAAAACAGTGAACAGCACTCAGCCACAAAAAGGGACGGACGGATGGATGGATAAATATAAAAAAACATGAATTTAGATTTCAAATAAAACTACAAGTATTTGACACAATAAAATTGTATTTAAAAATAAAAAAAAATATGTTTGATTTGTTAAAATAATTGATTCATTCGCTTGTCCGTCCCACAGCCATTTGTGTCCCCAGCTGGGTATGTTGTTTCAGACGGTACTTGTAGAATAATTTTGTGTTTTTTTTTTGCTGTTGTGCTTGTGCTTTTATTTGAATTTGATTGTTTTCTTAAATTATTTGTATTTTGATTAATTGATTCGAGTCAAGCTTTTGCCTAATTTAACAATTTCAAATAAAATTCATTAACACTGATACACAGAGGAGGTATTCAAATACCACAGATTCTACTCAGATACGAAACACTAACATACAAGCAACAGAAAATTGTATTCGTCAGTTATTTAGACATACTCATTCATTTATTCATGTGTTGTTTGTTTGTTTGTTTGTTCAGTCATTCACTCATTCATTCAGTCATTTGCTAGTACGAGTATAGTTTTTGGTTTTGTTTTCAATTTTGTCATGGCATAGCCAACAAGTCGTTCCTAATGACGTTTAACGAAATTGTACAAGCAGCAGATAAATTAATTTACAATGTGGTAAAAATGGGCGTCAGTAATGCTCTCTCATTCCTTTCTTTTTTCTTTCCTTTGCTGCTTTTCCTTAAATATGTTGTCCAACCTTCTGTGTCTATGCTTAAAAATTCAACAAGTTTTTTTTGTCCATTTCTCTCTCTCTCTCTTTCTCTCTCTCAGTCATTGCAAAAATATTCAAATTGCCTGTTAAAATATTTTCAATTCCTTTCCTTGCTTTTTTTCGATTTCTTTATTAACTTGTATTTGACTTTGTCGGTGCTTTGCTTATCTTTAACAGAGGAACTCATGGTATTTATCATCACATTCATGCTAAATTGCTGTCATAACAAACATCCCACTACACAACATACAAACATATTTCTTCTGCTGTACGGCATTTGACAAACATTTCTATTCAAATACCACACAATTAATGTTCAACGATTAACTGAAATTTTCTCTGTACGAGGGCGGTTCAAACCAATAAAATAAAATATTTTTTGTCGAAAAGTATCAAGCATATGTTGTTTTTTCTTTTAGTTTTTGCGGTCATCAACAATAAACTATCATAGTGAATTTGTAAACAAAGATGATATAGGTCTCCCTTAAGGCTACAATCGCTTGATGACAAGATTTTCATGCATTCACATTATCACTCAGGGAGACTAATGGGTAAGTGAAGCTTTCAAAAGAAACGTACTTTTTAACACAGTCAATCCTTTCCAAAACCCACTGACCTTCAAGGGCTTGGTGTCCCCTGATACGCTGACAAGTCTCTGACTACCGACCATGGGCGATATAACCTTAATACTTGCACGGCTAAATCCCGGAACTTTGCATGGCTGGTGGCGATGTTGGCAACCGCAACACCATGCTCGGTCATACATACATACATACATAATTGGCCATTACAACCCTTCAGTCAGGATTACGGCCTAGCTTCTCACACCACTCATGTTGTATGTGTTAATTTTATATGTGAGTGCCGGGACCTACAGTTTAACGTCGACTCACTCCTGAATGATTATGATGATGACCAATTATGTATGTAATCATCAACCTATAATGCCTGGACGTTTTCGGTGGCCAGTACACATCACTTTCACGGGACGCAATATGCCCTTAAATCGCTTCCGTTCTATTGAAACCAAATACTATTGGTGTCCAGGCCATGCAATTGAAAACAAAAAAATTTGGCAGTCAATAACCTGTAGGGCTCGCCATTGACAATTATGCAGCGACGAACGGCGTTCTCAAAGAAACATGGAGCAATAACGTCGGCAGCCTAAAATCCAAACCAAAAAGCAATTACTTCAGGATGCATCAAGCCTGTTTAATGGGATTTCAATACTTACTTCACATGTATTTGGCCTAAAACGCTTACGTATAGGCCGATGCCACCAAGACTATGTATATTCTTAATAGAGCAACGCTGGTTTTTAGGGAAAAATATTGGATCTGAAGTCGTCGTAGATGTAAAGCCACGGTTTAGATCCCAGGCCAGACATTAAAACGAAAATATGAAAAAATATTTCTTCGTTGACTTCCTCTCTAAGCAGATATCTAGCAAAAACTCAAAGAGGAAAATAAAATTGCCATGAAAAGTTTCCACAAAAATCTGTAGTCCGTAGTCGACTTTAAACTGTAGATCCCGCCACACATGTATAAAATTAACACACACAACATAAGTGCTGTAAGAAGCTAAGTCGTAATCCTGACTAAAAGGTTGTAAAGTCCAACATTATGGATGTGACTCCGCCAGCCTAAAATCATCAACTAATGACTTTCTCGCTATGAATTGAATACTCTTGGGTATTATATGGATTGCAGTCGTTCTGAATTCGACAATTTTATTTGTTCACATACTCATTTATCCAGAAATAAATCTTATCGTTGACGAAGATTTTTCAATGAAAATAAGAGTCAAATGCCAATTGCTTTAGAGTCCAAACAGCAAAGACACGTCGTTGTCTATGTTTGATTACTTTCAGTTTCTGGGTCAGTTGAATTTATTAGGGTCAGTCAGGTTCACTACTCCAGAGCCCATTCGTAGAACACACGTCGTTGCGGATGGTCTTTTGTTTGCCCTTCCTGGGTCAGTTGAATTTTGTACGGCCCAAGTCACGAAAAAAAATTCCTCAAGTTGTGGTCTGCGAAATGTTGAGTTCCTGCGAGCAACACGTATTTGTCTGTCTCGAATACTCCTGCACACTCTCATGGACTGCGACTATGTCGGAAGGCAGATCTTGAGTTTCGTTGATTTACGGGTGTTAGTAGATTGTTTGCTGAACTAGTGGATTTTAATTTATACACCACATTGTGAATAGTATTTTTTGTAGCAGGGTTATAATGATTGTAAAATTGGCAAAGCACGCGGTATATTGCTCGAAAATAAAAACCACAAAACGAAGTATGAAAAAATATTTCTTCGGCGACTTCCTCTCAGCAGATTTCTGTCAAAAACTCTGAGCGTAAAATAAAATTGACATGAAATGTTTCTCAAAAATATGACGTTCGACTTTAAACTGTTGATCACGCAGCTCTAAAGGGTTGTAATGACCAATTATGTGCGTGACTCCGCCAGCTAAAAATTCACATCAAGCAATGGCTTTTTAGCGACGAATTGAACGACAACTTTCTCTTAAAAAATGCCCTTATTGTTAAAACCGATTTTTCGTTGAAAATTAGTACCAGTTTCCAACTGCTTTCGAGCACATTCCACATACACCCGTCACTGTCTATGGTCGTTTACCGTTTGTTCTTGGTTCAGTTGAATTTTGTACGGGTGCAGGCGTCAGTCATGATGGCAAATTCGTTAAGTTATGGTGTGTCATGGATTCTCTTACATACTCTCACGGACACCGACTATGTTTTGTTGGCCAAACATTTACTGACCGAATGGAGTTGAATTTATCCACCAGAAGTTAGGTTACTACTGCGTCAATATTTTATCGTTTTATTTCTGCATGTGCTAAACGTTCATTTCTTTTGTTTCTTTCTGCAAAACGTATGAGAAATGAAAGATTAGTGAGTGTGTAATTGTAATAAAAAGAAAATAAAACTTCTTATTAAAAACATTTATAACTTCTATTACTACATCCTCTATAATTTAATAAACAAACTCAAATTCAAGTTTATGGTTGCAATCATAATTAAATTCATAAGCAAAATTAATAAAAGGAAATTAGAACCTGTCGGCTTATTATTATTAACACAACGTATAAAAATACTAGGAACTCATAAATTGATTAAATGAAACTCATTTTTTTCCGACCGGACTTTATGGAGTTAATTTGTGGAATAGTTTTCTAATGAAAATAATAATAACACCAGAGTTATTAAAATAAATTCAACGCTATAAAGCAGTTTCTTTTAATAGTAAATATAATAGTTAAATTTATTTCTTTTTTCTTAGTTTAAGACAAATAAGGCAAGTTATCGATTTCCGGGGCAACATACTTCTTCACAATGTAAAATTATCGTTTTATTGTAATTAACTTTTTAAAGCTCCCTTGAGCTGCTGGTACAACTAACTCTAAATCCTGTAAGATTTCAATTTAAATCGTGTTATATAAATCAAAAATTGTCTTCTTTTTCTCCCTTTTTATACCCCAAAAGTGTAACATTTTAAATAACTTTAATTCATAAGTCTCTTGGATAACCTTTGTCTTGCTATGTAAATGCCTGTGTATAAAATGAACAACGCATAGCTCTTCTCTGGCTTAAACTGCTTGAAAAGTTTTTTTTTTCCAAAAATAGAAAAGAAACTTTAATTTACTAAAAATACAACAATTAAAGCCTTTTTGCCAAATCCTCAATGCAAAACAATGAAATGATTTCAGCAATCTAAAGGGTATAGAAGGCCACTTAAATAACATGTGTATCCGTATGCGTGCATGTAGATGGATGGAGTTACACCTTTTCTAGGATGGATTAACAAATGTAAACATAAATCACCTTAAAACTTCAATTAAATTTAAGCCTGGCTACCCAGGTACTCTCATACATACACACTTTCATACACAATTTCATTTCAAAACACACACACAATACCATACACATTGAGTATGAGTAACCCAGTAAACATGTTTATAAAGTTTCTCTTAGTAGGAGATAAATCTGGGTTTATTCCTTAAAAGGGGTGAAAGGGGACACGTTTTGGTTAAGGATTTAAGATTAATTACGTTTATTTCCTCAGTTAATAAGGTGAAGGAAGGCGTAAAAGACAATCATAGCCGTGAAAAACAGGAGACCCAATTGCCTACAGCTCAACAAGTCCCCCTGAAGGCAAAATCCATTGGGATAGCATTACATGAAGGTGTAGCTTCAGTAAAAAAGTCCTTGGAGAGTAAATAAGTCAGATGCTTTCAACAAGGCCAGCACTGATACAAATACGAATGCCCTTAGGGGGTATTGTCGGCGGCTAGGTTAGGTTAGGTTAGCGTGGTAGCTTTAATTTGCCAAAAAGCTCACTTGAGCACGCATAGCAGCCCGTTGTGATGCCACAGGTGAAAGCAGCCTCTGTGCTGACCAAGTTCCTCCGATCCAAGGAGGGGGAGAGCTCCGTCAAGCTGACAAGGGTTGGAGAGCCAAATAACCTATATCTGCACCCCGCAAGGGATGGGCATTAGAAGAGGAAGTGGATGACAGTATCCTCTTCCTCGGCGGATCTGCATCCACGGCAGAAGTCGTTAAATGGGAGTCGCATTCTTTCCGCGTGTCTACCCATAACACAGTGGCCATGCTTACAGGCCATCGAGATGATATTACGGCCAAGGCCAAGTAGCTGATTGGTACGCCTTCTATCCATTGTGATCATTAGAATTAATCCTAAAAGTGAGCCTAATGATGGAGTAGGACTCTTCATTGATCCAGGACCGGTTGGCATCCCGGGAGAATTTCCGCGCAATGGCCAGTTTAAACGAAGTAAGTGGCATTCCCAAGTTGATTGAGGAAGATTCCGGAAGAAGGCGCCAGCTCTGGCCAGCTCGTCGGCCTGCAGTTTACCGGCCCTCAGTTTCGCAGTGTCCGGGAACCCAGACAAGTGTGACGCCGAAGCGCCCAGAGAGGAGATTGAGGCACATTCTGCGACATTCTCTCAGTTCGACAGAGACTTTATCGCAGCCTGGCTATCGGAGTAGATCGTGATATGGGTGAAAGGAATAGGAACACCATAGGCGAGGATCCACTGTGCGGCTTGGTAGATGGCCATTACTTCCGCCTGGAACACGCTGTCGGCGGCTAACATCACTAGTTTTTTTTATACTGTGTATGATATTCTTTCACTTCCTATGTGATCAGTCAACGTAAACGAAACTTAATTTAAAATCAACGGGGGTGGGGTAAGCGAGACTTTCGATCGACGATTTGGTTCTGTTGGTTTTCCGAACTTTTTCTTTAGTAATGAGTGAAATCATTGGGAGCATTTTAACAAGGCTTGGTAGTTGAGTAAGTAACTGCTGTCTTAGCATTAATTCTAATGATACCGAGCTTATGTTGTTGAATTCGAAACTACCCTCGTTTAGCAATCACAGACTTAAGAACCAATCTTTATCGGTCTGTCTCAATCAATCTCAAATACTCATTTAAAACTGAATGCAGAGGATAGGAAGAAAAAGACCTGCGTTGCCTCAGTTGGAAGTGGAGTCACAAACCTTAAATGAAGCTTTCAATACACATACCAGAGGTTCTACCAATTGTTACCTCAAACAGTACAGAGAGTACCATGTCTGGGTACTAGAGGTACTTGCAGAACTCGTACCTTTGCTGCACTCAGTATCGCATTGCACTTGCTGCCGATTTTTCCTCATATTTTCCGCTTGCCACTCAGAGTGTTGTCAGACTGACACAGACCTAGACCATCGATAACTAATTGTTATTAGTCGAAGCCATATTGCCTAGAAGAGACATAGTACGCCAACTTTTTTTCTATGCCAGTTCATGATGAACGTTTTAGCCAGCGTTTAAAAGAAACTTAAGGCCAATAGAACCGTGCTTAATACAACCCTGTATGATGAATAATTAGTTCTGTTGCTCCCTTCTTGCGAGTGATGCTAATAAAAAAAAAATAATTACAGTTCTTTAGAGGTCAAAAGGACAAACATGATCAACAAACTCAAATTCTCATTGCTTAGATATTTATTAACAAAAATGTTTACTGGGTTATAAAATCATTTCATGCTAAATATTGTATCAGATTTGTTTATAATTGTTGTTGCTTTTGTTTTAAGCTTCACAGCAATCAACTGAATAGAAATCTTTTGGCTTTAAGAATTATCGTTTCGAATAATACAGATACAAACACTCATACACACATACATACGCACACATATATACATTTCTACAAATATTTATTTGATCCTTTTATTCTTCCAAATTTTGTTTTTTTTTCTTTTTTTGTTTTGTTTTCTGCACAAAAGATGTTAAAATCCTTTGAGTATCATACACTAAAGAAATACTTTCTGTTGTTCAGCTACGCCTTTCACTTTTGGTTACTCATGAGACTTGTATTCATAAATGTACGGATGGAAGAACTACATACTACGGATAGGAGTAAAATGGTGTTGCCAAAAAAAAAAAGAAAATATTAAAGCCTCATAGAAAATGTAATTATTTTAATATAAGAGATGATTATTGTGTAGGAAAAAAGTAATTTCTTAACGTAATTTTTTGGTCGATGTTTAGTTCGTGGTCAAGTAAACTCGGTGGTTTTACAAATTTATTGGGATTTTGGCGATTAGCTCCGAGAACATTAAGCACCTTTGGCAACAAATTTCCGGAATATAGTACAATAGCTGTACCCTACGCGTGTTGCTGCGCCACCAACTAAAATAAATTTGAAGGAAAGACATTACACAAATGTCCAATTAATTTTGAATCATTTTTATTGATTTTGTTTCCCGTTGTCCTGATGATTCAGATGAACGGGAATGAGTAGTACGCATTCGATCAGTTCCTAATCTCACTTCTCGCTGTTCAAGTGATTCAAGCGAACGGGTCTCAGCGGCATATACTCGAAGATTTTCCAGTTTCAATGCTCGTCTGGTTCTGAGGCTCGTAATACTCTTTTCTTCCGTACTTGAGGTGCAGGTCGACCAATTGCTTGTCATTCATTTTGAATAATTTTCCATCCATCGGAAATTAATCGCACCAACCTCCGTCGACTCATGCGCAACAACTTTATTAAAGGATGTAATTCATTTTGAGTAATTTTCAGTGGCGCCACCTATGGGAAATTGGTCATACCAACTTAGAAACCTTCGTCGGCTAATGCGCAATAACTTTGCTGTTACGTCGTGTAACATATTTGTTACACACCGTAAAAATGCAACAGTGCTACTGCACTTCAAGTCACCAGTGCTCCTGCACTTCAATGCAACCATGCAAAAACTAAAATGACATTTATAGCCTTCTCTTGCATCTTTCTTTTACGTGTTAGACGCCAAAGGAAAAAGATCTGGAAATTTCTATACAACTGTTCACCTGTTGGTTTGTTAATACAAAAAACACAAGTGTATGTATTAGTTTAAAATTTAATATTGTAATCTATTAATATAATAAATTGCAGATTTTAGCTGCAGTAAAACAGCTTATTATACGTGTTGATAATTTTTTCTTGCTACAAACCAAGCGACCGAACATTTCTAAAATACTTATTGAAAACATAACCTCAATTTCTTGAGTTTTCTTTTAATATGTCTACCACATGGGAAGACCTAGATCAGAACCGGCCCACCGTCTCAAGCGACACGCCAGCAAACTCCGAAACAACTGCTGTTCTATCTGCCGAGGTATTAGATTCACCCACAAGAGAGACAGCTACCGTTGCAAATCTTGCAACCGATGTCATGGATGCAAAAACAGTCACAGTAACGTCTGTTTCAAAAGGGTCAGCTCAAGTAAGTAATCTCTCCTTCAAAATTGCTCCAGCAACCACACGCTCTGGTCTTGTGCGTAAAGCTCCTCCTGTTAAGCGTTCTCGAGAAACCGCAAAGTCAAAGACCGAGTCCACTAGCAAAGATCAACATGTCATGTGGCCGACTGTGCCACAAAACACCTTGTATACGGCTGCTACAACAACAGGCTCAATAGCTTCAAACGCAAATATAACGTCACCTATTCCAGCTGTTACTGTTACGAGTGCGGCCAACAACAATGACATACAGCATCGTTCACTCGTATCATCGGAGCCAAATTCTTTTCTACCGGCTGCTTCTAGTTCGATAATGTTGGACCAACCAACAAACAGTGTTCCCGGCAATTTTACTACCGCCAATGTTAACCGAAATGATACAATTAATCAAAAAAATTCTGTCACAAATCTTCAACAGTCCACGGGTTTTACTTTTGGAAATAATTGCTTACACTCCGTTGGTACTTTAAATAACGCAAATGCGAATATTAGTAGCCTGTCGACAAACAATATTTTCTATAATCCTAACTATGCCTCCACAGTAAGTAGCGCACATAATACAGCATTAAATTTCAACCAAACGTCAGGTACATGCTCCTCATTCAATGCTAATTCTCACTCATATAACAATAATCTTACCTACTCACAGTCCATTGTTAATACTCAACCCAATCCGAACGTACCTAATTTTACATCACATTTCAATAACCCATACATTTTACATAGTACTCAGATGCCATCAACATCATATTGCCCAACAGTAAGTAACAATACAGCTGACATAACATTGTCCACTTCGCACATAGCAGCCCGGCAAGCTATTAGCAAAGATTTGCCGAATTTCTCAGGAAATCCAGAAGATTGGCCCATCTTTATAACCAATTATATACAGTCAACAGAGAGATGCGGGTTTACTGATCAAGAAAATCTGATAAGGCTTCAAAAGTGTTTAAAAGGCGCTGCTCTAGAAGCAGTGAGAGGAAAATTGATGATGCCTAGTACTGTCAGATTTGCTATAGAAACGCTAAGAATGTTGTATGGACGTCCCGAAATTATACATCAGGCTTTACAAAGAAACTTGAAAAATGAACCTACAGTGCGTAAAGAGAAGCTTGATACTTTGATAAATTTTTCACTTGCTGTACAAAACTATAGGACTACGATGCAGGCAATGGGTCTCTCTGATTATTTAAATGATCCTATGTTACTTAGTGAGTTAATTGAAAAATTACCAGCTGATTTAAAATTAGATTGGGGTAGATATCGAATGACGTTACAAAGGGTTGACATTGTTTGTTTTGATACATGGCTTTTTAATTTAGCAACATGTGCATCCCAGGTAACAACATTTTCACCGTATGTGAGAGAAACAAAAAATTTAAGAAAGGAACGCATCTTGGTACATGACATCATCAATAAAGACAAACCTAGTGCACAACTACCATCCTGCTTAAAATGTCATAACAATCATCGCCTGTTTGAGTGCCCAGAATTTGTAGAGTTGACTGTAAACGAAAGATGGAAATTCATTCGTGAAAAAAATTTGTGTTTGCGCTGTTTCAGAAATCATCATCTTAGGAGATGTAATTCTAAACGTCAATGTGGAGTAGATGGTTGCAAAATGCCCCATAATTCGCTCTTGCATAAACTTAATATAGCCCAGCAACAACCCCAGAAACCTACCAGTACCAATCAAGCTATTCTGTTCCATACTGAGGAAAAGGTTCTTTTCAAGTATATTCCTGTAACTCTTTTTGCCAATGGGTACACTCTTAATACCTACGCATTGATTGATGAAGGAGCATCGTGTTCTTTAATCGAAAGCGAACTAGCTGAACAATTAGGACTAGATGGTCCTGCTAGTGAGTTGTGTTTACAGTGGACGGGTGAAATAACGCAGAAAGAAGATAATTCAAAGGTAGTTTCTTTATATATTTCTGATCGAGAACAAAGTTCCAAGTTATTGTTAAATAACGTGCGCACTATCACAAAACTAGATTTGCCGGTGCAAACTTTAACGAAGGCACAAATTGTTAAATATGAACATTTAAAAGATTTGCCAATTTTGCCGTACACCTCTGCAAAAGCCAAAATTCTTATCGGGCTCGATAACGCAAAGTTGTGCGTACCTCTTGAAATAAGAGAGGATTCTAAAGAAGGACTTATTGCTACCAAATGTCGAATTGGATGGGGGGTGTACGGACGACGACAAGCGGGTGAATCTTCACAACAACAAGTGCTACATATTTGCTCATGTAATTCCAACGTCGACGGATTAGATGAAATGTTGAAGGATTATTTCTCTTTGGACTCAGTAGGTGTTAAACTGAATCAAAATCCATTGCGGTCAAAAGATGACAACCGGGCAAGACTAATTATGGAAAGCACTGCTAAATATTCATGTAATGAAAAACGATGGGAAACTGGTTTGTTGTGGAAATATGATAAAATATGTTTACCCAATTCACTCCCAATGGCAAAACGACGACTGGCTTGTTTAGAAGCAAAGATGCAGCGTGACGAATCACTGAAAACATTTCTATTTCAGAAAATGATAGACTATGAGACAAATGGGTATATTAGAAAATTGACATCAAGTGAAATTCACAACAATGGCGAATCTTGGTATATTCCAATTTTTGTAGTGGAAAATAAAAACAAACGCAAGCGTCGTATAGTTTGGGATGCAGCTGCCGCCGTCGAGAATATTTCATTAAACTCTGTATTACTAAAAGGGCCGGACTTACTCAAATCATTAGTAGGTATATTAATTCGATTTCGTGAAAGGCCAATCGCCATTACCGGCGATATTCGTGAAATGTTTCACCAGATCCGTGTCAGAAAGGAAGACCAACGTTTTCAACAATTCCTATGGCGAGGAGGTGATTTCAACCGATCGATTGATGTTTATGCAATGACCGTTATGACGTTTGGTGCATCATGTTCTCCGTCTATTGCAAATTATATTAAAAATAAAAACGCAGAAAGGTACGCAGAGAAACATCCCGCAGCTGTACAAGCCGTCTTAAATAATACGTTTGTTGATGATTGGCTACAAAGTGTGGACACTGAAGATGAGATGATTGAGTTGGCCAAAGCAGTCCGAACAATACATTTAGATGGCGGCTTTGAAATGCGCAATTGGCTCTCGAACTCACAAAAGGTATTAGGCAGCCTAGACAAAACCAATGAAAATTCGCAGAAGGTTTTTGTAGATCAGCAAAATAAATATGAAAAGGTCCTAGGTATGTGGTGGGACCCCTCAGAAGACAATTTGATATTTTTTCAAAATTTTAATACAAACATTTTTGATGAAGATATGCACCCTACAAAGCGAGATGTACTTCGAGTGGTAATGACTATTTTTGATCCACTTGGTCTACTGGGAAACGTTGTTATACACGCCAAAATACTCTTACAAGATATATGGAGGTCGAAGGTTAACTGGGACGAAAAAATACAAGCAGCCGAACGAGAAAAATGGGGACTATGGATAAAATTGTTAAAAAACATTTCCATGGTGAATGTCCCAAGATGCTATCCGCTGGTAAGCAAGTCAAATAACGTACAGCTTCATATCTTCTCCGATGCTAGCATATACGCATACGCTGATGTTGCTTACTTACGTGCCGAGTATGACAATCAGGTAATCTGCTCACTTGTAGCCTCCAAAACACGAGTGGCACCCTTGAAACCTATATCAGTGCCCAAAATGGAGTTAATGGCTGCTATACTTGGACTACGTCTTTGCAAATTCTGTTGTAATGAATTATCTCTGAAAATAAAACGCCGAGTGTTTTGGTCTGACTCGAAAGATGTTTTATACTGGATCAATTCCGATGCAAGGAAATTTCAACAATTTGTGGCTGTTCGAATCGGCGAAATTTTGGAAGAATCAGATGTTTCAGAATGGAGATGGGTTCCATCATCCCAAAATGTCGCAGACGACGCTACCAAGTGGAAAGGTATGCCGGACTTAGATAGAAAAGGTCGCTGGTTCAGTGCGCCGCTGTTTCTAAGCCACAACACAGATGCCTGGCCCACATCTGAAATTATTCATCAGGAAAGTTCGAGTGAAGTTTTATGTCACACCGTCTTGAAGAAACCGAAACCGACGTTCTCTTTAATTACGGCTGACCCAACACGTTTTAGCAGCTGGGAAAAGCTTCGCAGGTGCCAGATGATAATTCTAAAATTTCTGCGTAAAATTCTTAAATCTAAACAGGTATGTACAGACTTTAAACCATTCATCGAAAACACTTTGATAGACGCAGCCGAGTTTCTTATAATTAAAATGTGCCAAGAAGAAGCCTTTCCAGACGAGGTCAGACAGCTCAAAAGTAATAACCATTTAGATAGAAAAAGTATTTTGTTTAAACTAACTCCATATTTGGATGAGTTTGCGCTGTTACGAATCAAGGGCAGAATTGATGCAATAGAGAATATACCTGTCAACGTGAAAAGACCTATGATACTACCTCGAAAACATGTAACAACAAACTTAATAATAGATTATTTTCATCGCAAATACCATCATCAACACAATGAAATAATAGTAAATGAAATAAGGCAGAATTTCTTTATATTTGGCTTACGAGCTGCAGTGCGTGACATAGCCAAAACCTGCCAATACTGCAAAATTCGAAGAGCTGCTCCAAAAGCCCCCGCAATGGGAGACCTTCCAGCAGAAAGACTATCTAGCTTTACAAGACCTTTTTATTACACTGGCATTGATTATTTTGGCCCCCTGGACGTTGTTGTTGGCCGACGCAGGGAGAAACGTTGGGGCGTCGTTTTTACATGTATGACTGTGCGGGCGGTACATCTGGAAATTGCTCCATCATTGTCTACAGATTCTTTCCTGTTAGTGCTTAAGCAGTTCATTTGTCGCAGAGGTACACCTCGTAAAATTTTATCTGACAATGCCACCAATTTCAGAGGAGCTAGTCGTATACTTATAGAGGAAGTAGAAAAAATTTCATCAAACGAAATTGAGCGCAAGTTTCCAACTATTGAGTGGGAGTTTATACCTCCAGCGTCTCCACACATGGGAGGTGCATGGGAAAGGATGGTGCGATCAGTGAAATCCATATTGACGGACATATTGCCTAACAGAGGTCTGCGTGAAGAACAGTTGAGAGCAGCACTGGCTGATGTGGAAAATATTTTAAACTCGAGACCCTTGACTTACGTTCCACTCGAATCTCCGGACGCAGAGGCATTAACACCCAATCACTTCTTGTTAGGATCTTCTAGTGGAATACGAGAACGTGCAAGCCCTCAGAGCAGTGGTGTGGCTTTAAGCAAAAACTTCAGACTAACGAATATGATAGCGAATGAGTTTTGGAAGCGTTGGATAAGAGAGTACCTACCAAGCTTGACCAGGCGTACTAAGTGGTATGATAATTCGTTACAGCAAATAGTAATTGGTGATATTATTATAATAGTCGACGAGAATGCTAAACGCAATGAGTGGCTAAAGGGTGTGGTAATAGATGTGCACCGTGGTAAGGATGGCGCCGTAAGAAGTGCATTAGTAAAGACGAAACAAGGTCTGTTCACTCGACCTGTAGTTAAACTGGCTAAACTCGATGTAAAATCGTAAACTTCTGCTAACGCTACGAACTTTACGGAGGGGGCTATGTTACGTCGTGTAACATATTTGTTACACACCGTAAAAATGCAACAGTGCTACTGCACTTCAAGTCACCAGTGCTCCTGCACTTCAATGCAACCATGCAAAAACTAAAATGACATTTATAGCCTTCTCTTGCATCTTTCTTTTACGTGTTAGACGCCAAAGGAAAAAGATCTGGAAATTTCTATACAACTGTTCACCTGTTGGTTTGTTAATACAAAAAACACAAGTGTATGTATTAGTTTAAAATTTAATATTGTAATCTATTAATATAATAAATTGCAGATTTTAGCTGCAGTAAAACAGCTTATTATACGTGTTGATAATTTTTTCTTGCTACAAACCAAGCGACCGAACATTTGCTAAAGATCATAATATGACCAAATGCTTTACGTTTTAGTACGTTTACGTTTACGTTTATTTTACGATTCTATAAGGTACATACAAACAAATATTCATTTATATGTATATAGACTATGGGAGGTGACACACCCATTTTGTTCGTATATACGTCAAAGTCGTCCATACAATATTTGATGACTCTAGCTGTTGCACAGAGACTTTTGAGAAACTTTTCATAGAAATTTTATTTACTTTCAAAGGTTTCAGAATACTGCTGAATGGAAGTCGCTGAAAGAAATATTTTTCACACGAATCCAGATACCCATAATTTCTACATAGTCAACCCTCGAAGAAGAAGAAGAAGAAGACAGTGTCATCTACTACTACCGTATTACATACATAACATAACATAATTGGTCATTACACGACCTTAGTCAGGAATACGACCTAGTTTCTCACACTACTTATGCTGTGTGCGTTAATTTTATACATGAGTGGTGCGATTCCGAATGACAAATTTTTGAGAAACTTTTTCATGGCAGTTTTATTTACTCTGTGAATTTTTGCCAGAAATCTGCTGAGAGGAAGTCGCCGAAGAAAAATTTATCATATTTCGTTTTGATGTCTGACCTGGGGTTTGAACCGTGGCCTTGCGTCTAATAAGCCAACACACTACCTACTAGACTGCGGCGTCTACTACGGTATTGCTTCTTATACAAAACAGTCATAATATGAAAGGAATATTGACCCCTACGAAACAGTGATGTCTAATCAGCATGCGTAGGTGGCTTCATTGACTACTGATGCAAACGATTTGCACACGTGTATGGTTAGAGGACGTGTACTTGTCAATTAAGACAAGTACAGTACCCGTAGGTCGAATTTCCCAGTACAAAACACATGTATGTTGCTCATAATTATATCACTGCAAACCCGTATTTTTAACTGATGATTTTCTTTCTTTGTGTTTTTCTTTATCAAAGTTTTCTATACTTTCCATTTGTATTTAATTTTCTTTTTTTATCGAAATTATTTATCATTTACGAAAATATTTTTCATCCCACCTAATAAAAGACAAACTCTATACCAAAAAATACCTTCAAATACTATTTGGAGTAAATCCATAACACTTGTGTTCAAGTTAAAGGATTACTTTTATGGTTTTATGGAAATGAAAATCTCTTTGAAGTGTTGGTTTAGCAAATGAACCTTTACGAAGCACCCGCTCCTCAAAATTATTAAACCCGGTATTAAGTGAATAATTTTTTTTTGTACAAGAAAAATCAAAAAAAATAAGAATTGTTTTGTAGCAAAGTTTGTATTCCCAATCCTTTGTATTTTCTTAAACTTTTTTTTGGACAAAAAATCGATGTCAACATTGATAAGACGGACGGATGGTCGAAGATTAATCGCAAGGCTGGTATTTTTTGGCATTTTAATAGGTTATCGCTTATTGCAGGCGTTAACATTGTTGTCACACCCATAAGAAAAAAGGAAAATAACAGCAACAACAACAATAACAATCACAATTATATGTGTTTTTAAAAAAGTGCTTAAATGTATCATGTAAAGTATCGATGTAAACGAAAAGTTTTGTCCGACTAACTGACGTCGTTTCAGTTTCAGATCTGTTTGGCAACGATAATTTAGAGAACTGAACTGTTTATGTTTGGTTTGGTTTGGTAATCTATAACAGGACGTCGTCATCCAACCAGCCGTAAAGTTGTTCGATACAACAACACCAACAACAACAATACAACAATTGCTGAAAAGAAAAAGGAAAAGAAAGAAATTTTTTGATAAAAATCTTGCCAGTCAATAATCGTATTGCCACAGTTTCTTTTTTATTTGTATTATGCCATCGCACAGTGGTGTAAAAGGCTGGATTATGGAAACAAAAATTCCTTCAATAATACGTATATAGTGTATTGTGCTGGAATTAGAAAAATATGTTGTATGGAAGGAGAATAGAGGGAGTAGTGTCTGCGGACAATAGATTCGAATCTCTCTTTATATTATAGGTGACAGGAAAGACTTCTACAGGAAGAGAGATCCACATATGAATAGTACGGCTACAGAACGAATTTTTTCTGTAATGCAGTGTTCAATCCATTGGCCAATTGACCACAAACAAATGTGCTTGCCGAGAAAGAATACAAAATTCTCGGGAACAAGTCCCCTTATTTCGCTCAGATAGTCCCATCCAGACGAAGAGAAGCTGGTAATCATCGACCATTGGTGGGCTTTTCAACGTCGATCTTAAAAAAATATAGCCTGATGATGCCGCCATACGAAAATCCATACCAAACTGTGGCTTCTTTGTAATATATTGGACGTTCCTGGATTGGTACAATGGCAATTGCAACAATTTTTTCGGTTTATGTACCCAATCGTCCAGAAATTGACAGCGCCGATGGAAATTATTTTCCGATGAAAATTAGGATCACCAGCCCTTCAGTCAGGATTACGACCCAACTTCTCATACCACTTATGTTGTGTGTGTTAATTTTATACATTAGTGGCTGGATCTACAGTCTAAAGTCGACTCCGAACGACAGATTCTTATTTATTGAGAAACTTTTCATGGCAATTTTTATTTACTCTCAGAGTTTTTGCCAGAAATCTACTGAGAGGAAGTCGCCGAAAAAATATTTTTTTTAATTTCACTTTATTGGAGATGCATGACTTAGGATTTGAACCAACACAATACCTACTAGACTATAGCGACTTCACAGCCATTTATTCAGAATTTGACTTCGTCCCTGAAGATGGAGCTAGGATCAGTAGCCAACATGTTTACTTAATTGGTCATAACAATTCCTTGTTAGGCTCACAACCTAGCTGCTCACATCAAGCATGTTGTGTGTGTCAATTTTAGTTATGAGTGGTGAGACTTCTAGTTTCGGAATACATTTGACGTTACTGGATTAGTTTCATACCAAATGCAGTAATTTTGTTCGTTCACGTACCCATTCATTCAGGAATTGTATTCGCCGCTGAAAATGACTTTTCGATGAAAATTGGGATCAACTGCCAACTGGTTTGCCTAACTGGGCATTACAATACACATGCATCATTTAGCTTCTCACATGTGTGAGTTGCGTGTGTTAATTTTATACATGAGTGGCGGGACCTACAGTTTAAAGTCGACTCCGAGCGACAATGTTTTGAGAAACTCTTCATGACAATTTTATTTACTCTCAGAGTCTTTGCCAGAAATTTGCTGTGAGAGAAAGGCGCCGAAGAAATATTTTTCAGATTTTTTGGATTTGCCTGACCAACAGGTTTACTTAATCTGTCATTACAACTCTTCAGTCAAGATTACGGCCTACCTTCTCACATCACTAATGTTGTGTGGTAACTTTGTACATGAGTGGCGGAACCTACAGTTTAAAGTCGACTCTGAACCACAGATTTTTGAGAAAATTTTTTTGGGAATTTTATTTCCTTTCAGAGCCTTTGCCAGAAATTTGCTGTGAAAGAAAGGCGCCGAAGATATATTTTTCATACTTCGTTTTATTGGAGATGGCTGACCTGTGGTTTGAACTCCGGTCTCATGTGTTTTAAGCCACTAGTAGTACTACTTACTAGACTTTGGAGTCTTCATACCCATTTACTAAGAAATTGACTTCTTCACTGGATATGGCTTTTCAATGAAAACTTGGATCAGTTGTTAACGGGTTTACTTAATTGGTTATTGCAATACTTTATTCGGGTTCACAACCTAGCTTCACACAACAAGCATGTTGTGTATGTTAATTTTAGCCATGAGTAGCGAAACCTGCTGTTTAATGTCGATTTCGAACTACAGATTTTAAGAGCTTTTTAGGAAAATTAGTTTTACCAGAATGAAATATTTTTTCATATTTATCCTGAAGACCAGGGCTAGACGATGGTGAACACAAATACATACATTTTTATGTTCAGGTTAGGTTAGAGGACGTGTACTTGTCAATTACACAAGTAGAGTACCCGGAGGTCGAATTGACCCATTGTAGTATGTTCAGGTTAATGGTGACATAATTTTTCCTGCTACCTTCTCCGCCTTTTTGGTTACAAAGGGTCCAAAGACCCTTTTAATTGAACTTTAATTTGTACAAACAATTTTTTCAAAACTACTCTTTAGGTCCAGTGTGCACCATCATTTGTATCATCATCATCATCTGAAGAACTTAAATTGGATAAAAACACAAGGGTTTGTCCTCTTCCACAGTTGTTTGCTGTGCGCAATTTGACTTTTCGAACACAGACCATGAATGCTTCAGCATCATTTATTGATTTCTTCGATTCATTGTAATTTCGATTTCGTCGTATTATTACTGCTGACCTTTGCTTATTTATCACTTCTGTGGCCCTGTGTGTTACAGGGAAGAAGAGCGAATGGAGGACGTATGGGAAACAAAGAAAAGTATTTAAAATTAAAACTGACTTTAGAAGGAAAACAGTTGACACATATTGGCACAAAGTTGAAGTGACACTTTTGTTTTCGCAAAATAATTTCGATTTATTTTTTTTTTTTGCTGTGACATCAAAGTGAAAGTAATAAATTTGCAAATCGAGGAAAGATGACAGATGAAGAGAAAATGGGAATAGAAAGATAGGAAAAGAAAATAGATTTTGAGTTACAAGGATAACAAAAAGATTAAAAAGGTAAAATAGGAAGATTATGTTAGATAAACTACTACAGGTACCCACCCTTTCAATTTAGAAATAAGCCACTTGGAAATTTATAAGCCAGAAGAAGAAGAAGAGAAAAAAAGGAGTTGTCGTAGTGAAGGAATAGTTTTTTTATTTTAATTTAAGACTTTGACAATTTGATGTGACACATACCAAACAACAAATCCAATGCCATGAAGTGTACGACCCTTTAAAACGCCTGACTGTCTTGTTATTGTCTTTCGTATTACAACACCGAAACCCTTCTCAATGTAATGAGTGTCAATACCGATTTCTTTACGTTTGTTTGTCATACTCATTCTTTATCTTCCTTTTTTTTGGATTTTTTTTTTTTTTGTTAATTTATCTCGCATGTTTTAAGATCGTAAACTGATTTTGTTTGTAGTTTTGTACGCAGAGCAGAGGAGAGAATCCGTAACTTGTTGTGTGTTTCTTAGAAAAATTTCAAAATTAATTAACACTCCTTTATTATTGTATCGTGTAGTTCTTTGGAATTAAACATCTCATACACGACCATACAGAGAGAGAGACGGAGATCAATACTGATTTCGATTTTTAGCTCATCTTCTTCATCTTGAGATTTTCTTCTTCTGCTGTTGACTTCATTGTCAAGTCAGTCAGTTTGTTTGCTTCTTTTTTATTTAATTTTCTTGTGTTTTTTCTTCTCTGATTTTCAACTGATGGGCTGTTACTGATATGGATACTCTCCTATACAATATGGTCCATTATAGTTTAGTTGACGATTATCAATGATAAGTTTTCGTTTTCGTTTTTTGTCTCCGTTTATATATGCTACAGAAAATACAACAAAATCTAATAGAAAAAGAATCAAAATGTTATTTATATGTTAATCATATTGTCTATACCCTCCTTACACAACAGAGTATTTAGAGGTCAATATAAAGAAAAAAAGGGAGGTTGCTTGTTCTCAAATGTAATTCTTATTTAACGAACGAGGGTATCATTGTCAAATATTTATACATACATGTATGTATGTACATATCTATGAGTGTGTGTTTGTTTATAGAATAAAAAATAATTAGATTTTCTTTTCTTCTTTTTTTTTCTAAATACCTTCCAAATTCTTTTCAATCCATTTGGAAATTGAAATCTTAAATTCTTATCTCCAAAAACTATTTATTTACATGGTATTCTGTTTCCTTTTCAAAGGAACAACAATTCCATTATGATTACAATGAACTCATTTAATGGTTGAGTACCATATATTTTGAAGAAATTAATTCAATTGAAAAACAAAACAAAACAAATAAAATTTTAAGTTTAAAAAGACAGCTAATATGAGCATAAACATAAATATTAAGTTCCAAAAGCGAGTTTAATTACGGTGATAAGACATCAGAGTCTTCATTCTACTCTACACTAGGAGCAGCATATTTATAGAGCAGGGGTCTAATTCCCGCAGTCGTGATCGAAATTGCGTTCGAATAGAAAATAATTTCGATAGCGAGAAATTTTCTGATGATGTTACTCGATACGAAACGAATCGATTTGTTGCTTAGGTATTGTGAAACGAGTTAATTTTTTCATTTTACAGCACTGACTAAAATGCAAAAATTTTAAACAAAAACATATGTTTTCTTACAAAAATAAAAGAAATTAAATTAATCCAAGGACGAAAAGTTTTATTAAAATTGTAATATTTCGTATAATGGATAATATATTTTGGTTTTACTTTATTAATAGCTGGGGCTGAAGTTTCTTCTGCAGTATCATCTTTAAATTCTATAAAAGAAGACATGGCAGGTTCCATTTTGTCTTCTTCATAATCCGATAGACAGCAGGGAGATACGTCAGGAATACTATTTTTTGGTGAAGTTGTTGGGGTAACATTTTCTTTGGAACATTTGGACATTTTTTAGACCCTCAACAGAATTTTAAACTAAACAAGATTTTGTTACACTACCTTGCGCCACATTTTTGCATCTTTGATTGATGGGCCGGAAGCATTGAGCTTAGATGTGAGCTGTTCCCATATCTGATTAGCTCTTGATGCTTAACCATGAAATTTCCAAGAATTTCCTTCTGGGTGTAATTAATTTTTGATCTACAAATACTGGAATTAATTTTTTATCCATAAATTATTATAAATTTGTTGCTTACATTATTTTATATTGTTCTTTACAGCAGAAAAACGTTAATTCGAAAGCTTTAGTGCTTACGAGTAAAAACTCGCAAGGTGGCATTCGAATGATCACACGTTATCGAATGTCATCATTAGAAATTTCGGTACACTTTACTCGATAACGAATAAGAGAATAACAAAATTAAAAAAATCGCACGTTTGAGTAAAAATTCGTTCGTATACGACTGCCAGAATTAGCCCCCTGGGCTCGCAAACCCAAGCATTTGTGTTTTAAATACAGAAGGAAATTAAAAATTTTTCATCCTGATTTTTTTGCAAGGCCTTTCCAATCATTAAAATTGATCATAATCAAGTGAAATTCATTTCTGACATCCGCACCTGGTAGAACAACCTCTTGTGAAAGTATAGAATTCAACTAGCAAAGCGAAATCTGTTTCTAGATAACGTCATTAGTTTTACTGAACGTTTGTACTTCTGAAAATAGCTTCTGCTTCATCTGGAAGTCGTTGTTAAAACGTGGAACTTTCGAGTGAGACCTTTATTTGAAATAGAATTTCATGTGCTTTCTTTCATAATTTCGCATTAGGGTTCTTCTATTGGTTTATTAAATAATTCCTTTCTAACGCTTAACACATTCCTCACAATATCATTGTTATCCGGTACCCATCTTGTTAAAAGACCTGCAACAGTCTAAAACCATTTTCGAGCTCATCCAATGTTAGCCTTGATTATACTAAATCGTCTGGCTATTCCAGAGTTACTATCGTCTACCCTAATACGGTGTTCAGATATGCACCTTTATTGTGTAAATCGCAATAAACGGCATAATTGATATCAATATTTCATATAAAATGTCAATTAATTATTGCTCAATAAATTCATAAATTCTTATAATATTGATTAAAACTTCAAATACACCACTGTCATAAGTACGTTCAGTGAGCATATTACAATTTTCCGAACTCTTTCTATTGATATTTGACAACTCAAATGTCAACGACAAACAAAAACAAAACAACGACAAACAAAAAATGGAAGGTCAGCAGAAAGGGATGAGAAAATATTTCCAACTGATGTCATATAAAAAACAATTTTAATAACGTCACAGACTTGATGTCGTATCAAATTTTTAACCCTTTCGATCCCAATGTTGTTTGATGATAATTTCTAATTTATTTCGGAAAGTTATTTATAATACCCTGAACTGAGATATTACTGGGAATCCAGTTCCTGATCTGAAGAAAGCAGCTTCTGTTTCTACCTGTCTTCTCCAAGTATGGCTAACCTTCTAGGCCTTGACTGATAATCTATAACAGTTCTCGCAATTTCATCCTCGGGTTTATGCAGAATATGTTAACTGACCGATATATTTTGAAAACACTACGTATTCAGCAGTTAACAAATAAAGAACTTTGAGTTCCATTTTCCTCTCACAGTGCCATAAGCAAAAGCTTTCTTTTCTGCAAGCTATGCAGTATTATCAAATTTTTCTTTCTCATCCTTCTGTGAGCAGCCACTTTGGAGTCAGAAATATTCCCTACTAACCGCAACAGCTCGGCGTTTCAAATAATTATTAGTAAGACCTTTACCAATGTTAAATTGTTTTTAATTTTTTCTCAAGTTTTTTGGCACTAATTTTCGAGATTAAAAAGCAATGTTGTTGTAGCAATCAGCTGTTTTGTTTACCAGCTGTCAAATAAATTTTGTGTCTGAACACTAACAATATTGTTATCAATAAACAGAATATTAATTCAATAAAAGTACATGTCTGAACATAGTATAAGTTATCAAAACTGTATTGCAAGATTAAAATTTTAAGCCCGCATTTTTAAAAACAATTTTTAAAAATCGGATTGAGAAAATCGTGTTTTAATGAATACCCCTACTATCTAGCATGGCTACCATTTTAGCAGCTGTTTGTTTATCTAAGCAAAGGAAAAAAACACACAAAGTTTTTAAAGTTTTAAGAGAAAAACTAGTGTCATTGATATTTATTTTAATTGTCATGTCATCATCGCTGAACATTGAACAATTCATCGACAACAATGTGCACAGACACAGACAACACTGCAACAGGTCAGAGTTGAAAGCATTTTAACGATATGGCGTAATCGCTACAACCAGACAATCGACATGTTTGAATAGAAAAAAAAATTAACAATGAAAATGAAAATGAAAACTATCTAACGATTCAAGCTTTATTTATAATTCCTTTGTCGATATTTAACGCACTGCAAAAAAGGTTCGAAATGAACTTTATACAGTCGGTTGGTTGGCGGGTTCGTTGGTTGTGTGTGTGTGTTGATTTTCTTGCTCGCTTGTATTGTATTTTGTTTGAGAAAAAATCGAATGAAAAAAAAATTGATTTTTATGAAGTAACAACAATTCTTATTGTTATTTGAATTGCCATTTTTTTCTCTCTCTCTCATACACACATACATACATACACTGCATAAGCAAACAAAGTGTTGTTTAGTGTTGTTTTTGTATAGATTGTGGGTTATAACGACCCACGCACCACAGGAGGTGCCAAACAACCACGCTTCACTTCCATTTCCATAGTATTCTGTGTGAGTCTGGCCAATGTCTGTCTGTCTGTCTGCCACTAGATGTCCGTCCATCTGTTGTTGATCAAAAACAATAACTGTCTGTTTTGTTCTCTTTATGGCTTTTTGTTTTCTTGTTGTTTTATTTCTTTGTTTCTTTTTTGCTCTTTAGTTATGGGAAGGCATAAATCCCATTGTTAGACCAGCGCCTCGTTTGACACAGTTGGAGTTCATGAATTGTTTAAATATAAAATCAAGGCGCATGATCGCATGCGTACCGTAATGCTTGCCTGCCTGCCAGCCAGCCTGTTTACCTCCCTCACTTTTTACAATTTTTTTGTTTTTTTAATTTTAATTTTAATTTTCTTTATTTTTGTTAAGGTTTCTTACCACTTTTTGTTCAAGAAACTTTTGTAACAATTAAAACGAATTATTCGTGTCGATTATTTAGTAAAGCTTAATACAGTTATACACTTAGAGAACAGAAATGGCCACACAATGAATTAATATTCAGTTTAGTTGTTGTCATATTTACTACGTTTCATTTTTAGGTTAATGAATCGTTATACTATTGTTGAACTTCTATAGAAGATAGCGTAACTCCTTTAAATAAAATTTCAAACAGAGTCTCTTCCAAAATTAAATTGAAATTTTTTTTATTTTTATTTTTTATTATATTTACTTCATTGTATGACGTAATTTGTCACAATTTGGAATTTTTAGTTTGCCTTTCCCTTATAGCTGAATTTCCTAGAGCTTTAAGTGAAGATCAAGTGGGTGAATTTGTAAATTATTGGTCATTAAAAAACAGGAATATTTCTTAAAGAAATCGCGAATGTATTGTTACGAAAATGAAAAATCTAAATACTGGTGTTTTGCTTTTACATCGTTTAACATTAAAATTATAAACAAAAGCTACAAAAACTAAACAATGCAGTAAACAAAACTGTTTACAAATTATCGTACTGCTTAATATAACAACAAACACCAGCTTTAAGAAAATGGTAAACATGTAAACAAAAATATCGGGTCCGCCATCTAACGTTTTTTTTCAACTCGTGCTTATTTCGTGAATGATAACACTTAGCTCATGTCTGATTTGACAGATAATTAGTTTTATCCTTCCGCTGAACAAATATGGTTGTGGTGTATACGCTTGAACAACGCAGGGAAATATTGCGACATTACTTTGAAAATCATGGTAGTGTTGCAGAATATGTCCGAAAATTGCGTACGGATTTTGGAAGAAGAGAAGCACCATCAGCTCCGTATGTTCGTTATCTTGTGAAAAAAATGAAAGAAACTGGCATCATCATCGATAAACCAAAGCGTGAAAACCCAAAAACAGTGCGTACACCCGAGAATATTGCTGCTGTGGCAGAAAGTGTGCATGAAGAGACATCAACATCAATTCACCGTCGTTCTCAACAATTGAACATTTCGGAGATATCATTGAGACGAATTTTGCATAAAGACCTTGGTATGACGCCATACAAAGTCCAATTGGTTCAGGAGTTGAAGCCAATTGAGCATCCAATGCGTTTTCGCTTCGCTAAGTGGGCCTGCGATCGACTTACAGAAGATTTTGCCGATTTTGGCAAAAAAAAAAAACATCTTTGCAGATGAAGCTCATTTTGATCTTGGCGGGTATGTAAACAAGCAAAATTGTCGCATTTGGGGCTCAGAAAACCCGCACGCATACATTGAAAAGCCGACGCACCCAAAACGAGTTACTGTTTGGTGCGGATTTTGATCCATAGGCATAATTGGGCCATTTTTCTTCGAAAATGAGCAAGGAGTGGCCGTTACAGTCAATGGCGATCGTTATCGGGCCATGTTAAACGAATTTTTTTTTTTGAAAATTTTTTGAAATTATTTTCCATTATTAACCGGAAGAATTGTGCTTTCAAATAACAAAAAGAAATTTGAGAAAATATTCAGTAGTTTTTTTTAAAGCATTTCCAAAAAAAAAGTTATATGTCGGACCCTTTAGCTCGGTTTTAAACCGGATGTTCCCAATAAAACCATATAGACAAGCAATTAAAAAATATGTGTAATTGTACGATTTTCAATGGCATTCACTGTACAGCACAATGTTAAGAAAGCAAGTAATTGTTTAAGGCTTTAATGTAAAAAAATTTTATAAATCATTTGATTATTTTAAATTAAAACAAACACGAATTGTTATTTCTTTGGCAATTATTGTTTAACGGAAATGATTTCTTTACTATTTCCTTACGTTTTTTCCGAGTGTATTTAAGTTTCTTTTTGTTTTGGATTCAAAAAACAGAAAAAATATTTGCTTAACAGTTTCTGATCTATGTTCAGTCAAATATTTTTAATCAGTCATGCGGTTCTGTTTTATTCTCCCCCTTGTTTTTCTTTTTTTTTTTTTTGTTGGAAGTGTTTCGATTTAAGTCAAGTCATCATAATGTTTCGTTTGAAGTTCATTCTGAACGCAAATTTTTCTAATATCAGAATCGTGTATCTAGGCAAGTTTAATCATTAAAAAAACCTTGTTTGTACTTTTTTTTATAAAAACTTTTCTGTTGTTGATTTTTTTTTGTTTTTTGTAAGCATAATTTAAATCACTTAACCGTATTGTACATCATTTTAATTTTTTTTTATTTTTTTCGAATGTACAATCAGATGGATTTTTAAGGCTGATTTTTAAGTTTCATTTTAAAAAAAATTTCTCGTTACAATTAATCATAAATCGTTAGGTATGTGGCGCGTGATCTTTTTCATTTCGAGTGTTACGAATTAAGTTGTGCCGTGTTCACATTAAAAGATTAAAAGCGAAGAATAAAACATAAAACTGGGGGGAAAAAATCTAAGCCCAGCAGTAGGTCAATCAAATAACATACCTTTACCAACAAGCATTCAAATTAAATCAAATGGAATTATAATGAAGATTTCATACGCCTCCTTAACGTTTGCTAAGGTGCTGACCCAGACTACTACTACTCGATTGCCTGGCTACATACAGTGTGCATTAAAAGAAATTGTCTACTATGGATAAAATTCTAACAATCGCCAAACTCAAGTTTTACCACTTAAGGAGAGTGCCCGAAAAAATTTAAAAAAATGTTTTTTTTGTTTAATTTTTATAACTGTTAAGGAAACAATTTTAAAATAAAAATAACGGTAATTTATTAATGTATTGTTACGAAAAATAAAACATCGTTACATCGTTTAACATTAAAACAAAACAATGCAGTAAACAAATATGTTTACAAATTATGGTACTGCGTAATAACGGGTGATTGTTTAGCTATTATCTTTTTGGTAACACTGGTTTAAACAGCTCACGCACGTTTCGTGTTTTGTTTCACTGTCAAACATCTTCAGATTGGTCTATAATTTAACCATGAATCGTCTTACAAACGAACAACGCTGGCAAATCATTGAATTTTATTATCAAAATGCGTGCTCTGTTAAGAAAGTTCATCGCGCGCTTCTTCCATTTTATGGTCAGTTTAATCGACTCACTCAAGCGGCTATTCGGGCTATCGTGACTAAATTTCGCACCAAATTTACATTGTTGGACATTAAACCACCAGCACGCTTACGTAGAGTGCGAACTGAAGAAAATATCGCAGCTGTATCGGCCAGTGTTAATGATGACCACCAATTATCGATTTGTCGCCGTTCGCAGCAATTGGACCTCTGTTACTCAACAACGTGGAAAATTTTGCGGAAGGATTTAGGTGTGAAGCCTTTCACAATACAACTGGTGCAAGAATTGAAGCCGAACGACCTACCGCAACGCAGAATTTTTGGTGATTGGGCTCTTGGAAAGTTGGCCGAAGATCCACTTCTTTATCGAAAAATTGTGTTCAGCGACGAAGCTCATTTTTGGCTCAATGGATACGTAAATAAACAGAATTGTCGATTTTGGAGTGAAGATCAGCCAGAAGCATTGCAAAAGCTACCAATGCATCCAGAAAAAGTCACAGTTTGGTGCGGTTTATGGGCTGGTGGCATCATTGCACCGTACTTCTTCAAAGATGCTGCGAATCGTAACGTAACTGTGAATGGTGAGCGCTACCGTGAGATGATATCCAACTTTTTTTTGCCCAAAATGCAAGAGCTTGACTTGCATGACATGTGGTTTCAACAAGACGGTGACACATGCCACACATCACGCGTAACAAAGGACTTATTGAGAGGGGAGTTCGGTGAACATTTTATTTCACGCTCGGGACCGGTCAATTGGCCGCCTAGATCGTGCGATTTAACGCCATTAGACTATTTTTTGTGAGGCTATGTTAAAGCTCATGTCTATACTGACAAGCCCGCTTCAATTGACGTATTGGAAGACACCATAGAAGCATTTATTCGAGAGATACCGGCCGAAATGTTGGAAAGAGTATGCCAAAATTGGACTAACCGGATAGACCATTTGAGGCGCAGTCGCTGTCAACATTTGCATGAAATAATCTTCAAACATTAAATTATACGGACCGTACTATCGCAATCTACGAGCTCATATTTTAAACGTTTTTAAAAGTTATAAACATAACAGTATATTTTTTTAATGTACAATTTCTTTTGCCTTTCACTGTTCATATCTAGCTGGAGGGAAGTAAAAAAGAAACACATTTTTTTTGACGTAGAGAACATTCCCCTCAATTATTGGCTTTTGTTTAGCTTCTAATCTTATCTGCCCTCTACACCCTCATCTTAATAATTACGCAAAAGCAAAGCCAAAAAAGCAAATGCTTTGTAAGGCTGTAATGCTGTGCCTCAATAAAGCTTAAATCATTAACAAAATAAGATCTGGTTCAACTATGGCCTTAAAAGTAAACTCAAAAAAAATACAATAAAAAATTGGAAGAAGAAGAAACAATCCAGCCTTAATAAAATAGAGACAGAGTTAGAGTTAAAGTCAGTCATAGTCTATCATTAGAATTGAATCTCAAACAAAAAAGTGCGTTGTGGGTTCGTTGTACAACTGTTGCGATCATCAGCTGTCAATCATCCATTCAATAAATTTCAGCTCTTGCCTTATCTATCTTTCTTCTTTAGGAAATATTGCCCGTTTTTTTTTCTTTTTTCTTCATCGTTCATCTAATGAATATATTTTCTGCTTTCTTTATATTCGTTTTGCTTTCGGTTCTCTTACATCTTTGTCAATTTGGTCTTTATTTAGTGTATCCGTCTCTAGTAATATTGCAGCTTCAAAAAATTTAAATGTGCGGTTAAGCGTTTAGGCGAACCACAAATTCATCATTTTAATACGTTCACTCGCTCATGCATTCGCTGCTTCGTACGCTCATTCGTTTGTTACTTTATTTCTTTATTCTATTGCTTATAGTCAGTCCGTCTGTAGGTTATTTATTGTGGTTGATTTAAAACTTCATAAAACTCCGTATTTTTTTTCTTTCTTCTCATTGTTGTTGTTAACAATTGGGCGCGGTAGAAAAAGCCAGTTAATGGCTTGGTTGTCTACTCGTATTGTAGCCACACAATATTAATGAGGTGAAGTAAATGAGTCAAGTAAATATTATAACCCAATGGGCCAAAAGTGATTTCATATTTTAATTTTTGATAGAAAATGTTCAAATAAATTTCGTAATGAATGATTTTCGTACATTAATTTGATTGACAATTAATTTACCATGACTTTATAAACATCATGGTAAACAAGAATGTTAATGAAAACGCTTGGGCCAATGAAAAATAACTTTGTAACATATTTGTTGACAGAATTAGATGACAAGTAGCAGTAGAAAGCTGCGATTTTAAATACGAGGATGGTAACAAAATTAGTCTACTTGAGGTATAAAAAGTTTTAACAAACAAGGACATGCTTTTGTGGTTTCTTCGTCACCTTTCATTTGTCCACAGGAAAATGGAAAAAGAGATCGCAAATCCAGCACCATACTACAAAAGAAGACACCTCACTGTGATCATAATCGTTTTCAGGAGTCGGAGGTTATCTTCCTATCAGAGATCAGCACTGAGTACACAAAAAGATGAGTAGAATCGAATCACACTCATAATTTATGATACCTATACGTAATCATACTTATTTTAATATCGTAGAACTTCTACCCATATCCAAAGTAATGGGTGATTTTTTAAGAGCTATAGGAAAATTTTTCAAAAAAAACGCATAAAATTCAGAATAATGCATGAAATCTTTATTTGAATCGATCAGTACGGTCCATATAATTTAATGTTTGAAGATTATTTCATGCAAATGTTGACCGCGACTGCGCCTCAGATGGTTCATTCGCTTAGTCCAATTTTGGCATACACTTTCCAACATTTCGGCCGGTATCTCACGAATAAATGCTTCAATGTTATCTTCCAATGCGTCTATTGAAGCGGGCTTTTCTGTATAGACATGAGCTTTAACATAGCCCCACAAAAAATAGTCTAAAGGCGTTAAATCGCACGACCTAGGCGTCCAATTGACCGGTCCCGAACGTGAAATAAAATGTTCACCGAACTCGCCTCTAAATAAGTCCATTGTTACGCGTGCTGTGTGGCATGTGGCACCGTCTTGTTGAAACCACATGTCATGTAAGTCAAGCTCTTACATTTTGGGCAAAAAAAGTTGGATTTCACGGTAGAGCTCACCATTCACAGTTACGTTACGATTCGCAGCATCTTTGAAGAAGTACGGTCCAATGATGCCACCAGCCCATAAACCGCACCAAACTGTGACTTTTCTGGATGCATTGGTAGCTTTTGCATTGCTTCTGGCTGATCTTCACTCCAAAATCGACGATTCTGCTTATTTACGTATCCATTGAGCCAAAAATGAGCTTCGTCGCTGAACACAATTCTTCGATAAAGAAGTGGATCTTCGGCCAACTTTCCAAGAGCCCATTCACCAAAAATTCTGCGTTGCGGTAGGTCGTACGGCTTCAATTCTTGCACCAGCTGTATTTTGAAAGGCTTCACCCCTAAATCCTTCCGCAAAATTTTCCACGTTGTTGAGTAACAGAGGCCCAATTGCTGCGAACGGCGACGAATCGATAATTGATGCTCATTATTAAAACTGGCCGATACAGCTGCGATATTTTCTTCAGTTCGCACTCTACGTAAGCGTGTTGGTGGTTTAATGTCCAACAATGTAAATTTGGTGCGAAATTTAGTCACAATAGCCCGAATAGCCGCTTCAGTGGGTCGTTGATGATCATGATCATCTTATGTGGAGGTGATTGGAACTGGCCAACGAGATTTGGTCCTGTTAGACTTTTTCTTGTGGGGTTTTCTTGAGTTACCGGTGCATTCGAATAAAAAATAATATTCTGACCTAGGTTTTTAAGTTTTGAAGCTCTCGTTTTGAAGTCGCCGTAGTCTAGTAGGTAGTGTGTTGACTTATTAGACGTAAACCAGCGTTCGAGCCCCAGGCCAGACATCAAAATAAAACACAATACAAATACAAATACTTCGGCGACTTCCTCTCAGTAGATTTGTGGCAAAAACTCTGAGAGTAAAGTAAAAAAATTGCCATGAAAAAGTTTCTCAGAAATCTATATAAAATATACAATTTTAAAAACTGTCAAACAAAAACAATTTTAAAATAAAAATAATGGTATTTTATTAATGTATAATTTTTTAAAGTACAGTTTCCTTTGAGGCTCACTGTATATGTAGAGGCAGGCATTCCTTGCCTATAACTTATAAGATTTCGCCTACACTTCTTCTGCCATTTGCTGCATATTAATTATTATTTTCTATACTAAAATGTTTATTTTAACGATTTTTATTACAAAATTTAAACGGAAATATTGTCTATTAAATCAAATATGAAGAAATGTATCCAATACATATGATTACAATTTCCTTTAATTTCGTTTGTTAAACTTTAATTTTGAAAGCGATTTGTAAAACGGAAAACTAAAATGAAAAAATTGATACTTTATTTAACGATTATTTATTGATTTTATTTGGAAATCATTTAACACTCTTGTTTAATTTCACCTTCTCTTAGACAAAAGCGCAACTTTCATTTCATTGTAGTTTTCATAAGAATTTAAGAGAATTCATGGAAGATGAAAAAAAGTATCAGTTTTCATGATGAAAATCTACACATCCAACGGTTAACTTTTAAGCCAAAACAAAGTGTCGATTGGGAAGGTTTCATTAGACATTCTTAGAGATTCTCAAAATAATAAAAAAAGCCAAGAAAAAAGAAAGAAAAATATTGTGTAACTGAAATGAAATCTCAAATATACATACATACAGTGAGCGTTAAAAGAAACGGTACACTATAGATAAAATTTTTACTCTAACACCAAACTCAACTTTTCCGACTTAAGGAAAGCGCCCCAAAAAATTTGTAAATTTTTTCGAAAATTTTTTTGTAATTTTTTTTTTTGGTTTAAATTTTAAAAATGTCAAAGGAAAATAATTTTAAAATAAAAATAACGCTAATTTATTAAAAAATATTTTTTATTTTAATGTACAATTTATTTTGACGCTCACTGTATGTACATACATGCATTCGGCCCAGACAACAATGTAACTTTTTATGATTAAATCAATAAAAAAAACAGAAAAGTTGGTTTGTGTATCTGTTTAACTGCGGTAATATCGGTAAATAATAATAATTTGAACAATAACAGCCGTTTTATGGCTGTCTTTTTATTGTTATTTTAAAGGTTTTTTTCTATTTGTAAAATTCATAAATATTATTGGAAAAAACTAAAAAAAAACCAAGAAAATCTATTAAATTTTTAGTTGCATTTGTGGTTATTTGTAGAAAATTTGTTTCTATGCTGGCGTTTGAACTAAAACCTTTTGCAGAAGAAAAAAATAAAAATAAAAAATATCCCCAACAAGTAATTTATTTTAACGAAAATTACAAAACAATTTGCATTTTGTTTTTTGTTTATAATTCATATGTTTTATACGTACATACATACATATGTATGGAAAATATTTTACCTCTCATTGTGTTAATTCTCATGCCAAACAGTTGAAAATTGTTTCCAATAAAGTTCAATGCTTCGATAAATGCGAAATGGAAAACAAGAAAAACTAAATATTTGTTCCATTTATGGTGAGTTTCTTTGAAAAATTAAAAGAAAAAAAAACGCCACCACAATTAAAATTAAAAAAAATAACCACAACTGTTGCGTATGTTGCAAGTGGCATTTTTTCTAATAAAATTAAAGATTTTGTCATTTGATATTCAAACAAATTAAAAGAATTAAGAAAGCTACTCATGGTAAACAACAACTGTATAATACCCTGCTTAAGGAACAAATTATGTCCCCTAGCTTTCTTTAATCTAGTACTCTAGCTAAGCGGAGTCCATAATAACATATGTGCCACCCGCCATTGCCTAGAAACAATTGAGAAATTATATTGGGTTCAGTGGTAAGGAACTTTGCCCAATTAGTGCCCCTCTTTCTTAAGAAACAGCTTGAAATATCTTCCTATCATGCTCGTTGTTCATAAGGAAGCACAAACTCCATTGTTAGATTGATTGGAGTTCTATGAAGGTGAAAGAGTTCAAGCTTAAATATGTATAAAAGCTAGTTTTTATAGCATTAAGAGCTGATATTATTCATATCAGTAGTAGGCCTAGTTGCCAAGTTTGGTATTTATTTTTTCCAAGCAAGGTTGTTGGCTTAGCTTATTAGTCATTTAATCCCCCTGAAACTCAAATGATTACCGAAATCAAGCCGCTTTATTTCAACCGGAATTAAAGACCTACATACGTACATATATACCCGAAAAAAGAATACTTATGCCGTCGAATAAGTAAAACTATGGAGAGTACACCTTATAAGGAAAACGAATCTGCATAACGCAGAAAAAATAACTTTACTGAATATTTTCTCAAACTTTTTTTATTTGAAAGTACAGTCCTTCCGGTTAATAATGGCAAATAATGGCTGCCTCGGCTGACCACGCAGTAGCCTACACCAGAAGATGCCGATTTTGGCAAGAAAATCGTCTTTTCAGATGAAGCTCATTTTGATCTAGGCGGGTATGTAAACAAGCAAAATTGTCGCATTTGGGGCACAGAAAATCCGCACGCATACATTGATAATCCGACGCACCCAAAACGAGTCACTGTTTGGTGCGGATTTTGGTCCAGAGGCATAATTCGGCCATTTTTCTTTGAAAATGAACAAGGAGTGGCCGTTACAGTCAGCCAATGGCGATCGTTATCGGGCCATGTTGAACGAATTTTTGTTCACAAAAATTGGCAACATTTGGTTTCAACAGGACGGGGCTACGTGCCACACAGCCGAAACTACACTGGATGTTTTGCGCCGTGTTTTTGAAGATCGCATTATCAGCCGCAGAGCTGATGTCGTTTGGCCACCTCGGAGCTGCGATTTGACACCGTTGGACTATTATTTGTGGGGTGCCGTCAAAGATAAGTGTTACGCCGACAAGCCAGAGACAAGTGATGCTTTAAAGGACAATATTCGTGAAGCCATTGGTGAAATACAGCTGCACACAATCGATAATGTGCTTTAAAATTGGACCGATCGTGTACTCAACTGCATGGCCAGCCGAGGCAGCCATTTGAATGAAATTATTTTCCATTATTAAGCGGAAGGATTGTACTTTCAAATAAAAAAAGAAATTTGAGAAAATATTCAGTAGTTTTTTTTTAAAGCATTTTCAAAAAAAATCCTTCAGTCAGGATTACGCACTAGCTTCTCACACCACTTATTGTGTGTGTGTTAATTTTATACATGAGTGGCGGGAACGATGGACTTTTTGTGAAAATTTTCACGGCAATTCTATTTACACCAGAGTGTTTGTCAGAAATCTGCTGAGAGGAAGTCACCAAAGAAATATCTTCTCATTATTTGTCTTGTTCAGGATATATGGAATGGGGTTTCACCGAAGTACGATCTTCAATTTTCAAGCGGTACCCACAAGGCGAGACATAATGCTAGCGAACAAAAATTACAGGAAAATTAACAATCGAGAACGGCAAAAAATTCAATGATTTACGATCGTTAGGCAATAATAGTCAGCAATGAAGATTTTTTCCGATGAGTCTATGCATACATACTGCCTCTTACTATTCAGTGTTTCGTTATGAAAGTTTTTAAGACATTTTTGAAATTTTTAAAAAAGGTTTTGAAATTTTTTGTAAACAAATTAACACCCTTAAGATTTTAATCGCTATGTGTCATATGTAAAATCTTTTGAAGAAACTGTTAGGGATCCAAAAAGGATCTTTTAACTGCCGAACTTATACAAATACACGGAGAAAAGGTTTAAGTTAAAGATTAATAACCCACGTTCACATATATGGGTTTAGAATTAGGTTAGCAGGAAATCTTTAAAAGCCTTAATGTTCTGTCTCGCTATTGTTGCTGAATTCTCTAAGAAAATGTACAGGAGATGATGGAACTGCATCTGTTCCATGCAGTCTTATATAAAAATAAACAAATTTTCACATTGAAGATAAAACAATAACAAACTCCACATACATGGAACTATTGTTTGCAAGTTCATCAACTTTTTCATTTCTAATGATGTCCCTATGACCGGGATCAGATTAAAAAATGAGGTATACGTGTTAGTCAGTTTCGATTAGCTCATGAAATCTCAGAAAAAAAAAGCAACATTGGATAAAGTTTATGGAGAGGTTTCTTTAACACATATTTCATTTAGAAAATCACAGACCAAATCCAAACGCAAAAGAAAATTGATTTAAGAAGGTACCCCAAATATTCTAAACATACAAAAATAAGAAAGTTTGTGGATTAGAAATCTATTGTCACAATTTTTTCGAATCATATTTTCTTTTTTGGACTAAATAAATCGTTCCGAAAAACTTCAGCATGCATACGCCATTGTAGAGACAAAAAATACTGGTAGGTGATCTAACACTCATGTCGATCATGACACATTGCACAATTGTACAACACAAGGACAGACATAAATGCGAACATGAGACCAGTATGTACACAAAATTTTTTCTTTGTCACACAAAAAAATCAAACAAAATTTCAAGAAAAAAGACAAAAAAATATTGCCAGTAAATAAATTCCATGTTCACTGTTAATATTCGCGTGTGAATTCTTAGATTTTATTTTCAATTAATACCCGTACCAACGAATATTTTTAATAATAATTTTTAAATCTTTTATTTGAGGTAAAAAAATAAAAAATATGGTCACTACATTATTTACATAACGAGGTATGGGGTACTTACATATATACAGTGAGCGTCAAAAGAAAATGTACATTAAAAAATATATCTTATATATAAAAATGAATGTGTGTTTATTTGTTTGTTTGTTTGTTTGAAGTCTACTATATAGACGGCTAAACGGCTGGACCGATTTTTTTGAAATTTTAACAGTACCTTCCTGTATATCTGGAATTTCAAGTAGGCGAGGTGCCACGCCCACATACCCAATAAGTATTTAATGTCGCATATCTCATAAACTGCAACAGCTAGAGTCCTCAAATTTTATATGGACGACTTTGATGTATATATGAACCAAATGGATGGATTGGATATAGTAGGCGTGTCACCTCCCATAGTCTACATATATAAAAATTAATGTTTGTTTGTATGTACCTTATAGAATCGTAAACTATGCATTTGATCATGTTATGATCTTTAGCAAAGTTGTTGCACATGAGCCGGGGAAGGTTTCTAAGTTGGTATGACCAATTTCCAGCAGGTGGCGCCACTGAAAATTATTTAAAATCAATTAAATCCTAAACTGTGCATTTGATCATGTTATGATCCTTAGAAAAGTTGTTGCGCATGAGCCGACGAAGGTTTCTAAGTTAGCATGACCAATTTGCGACAGGTGGCGCCACTGAAAATTAATTAAAATGAATTGAATCGTAAACTGTGTATTCTTTAACAAAGTTGTTTCGCATGAGCCGGGGAAGTTTTCTAAGTGGGTATGCCTAATTTCCGGCAGGTGGCGCCACTGAAAATTACTTAAAATAAATTAGATCTTTAACAAAGTTGTTGCGCATGAGTCGACGGAGGTTTGTGCGATTAATTTCCGATGGATGGCGTCACTGAAAATTATTCAAAATGAATGACAAGCAATTGGTCGACCTACACCTCAAGCACGGAAGAAAAGAGCATTACGAGCCTCAGAATCAGACCAGCATTGAGACTGGAAAATCTTCGAGTATATACCGCTGAAACCCATTCGCTTTTTCCACTTGAACAACGAGAAGTGAGATTAGAAACTAATCGTACTACTCAGGCCCGTTCATCTGAATCATCTGGACAACGGGAAACAAAATCAATAAAATGATTCAAAATTAATTGGACATTTGTGTAATGTCTTTCCTTCAAATTTGTTTTAGTTGGTGGTGCATTAATAAATTACAGTTATTTTTAATTTAAAAAGTTATTTCATTGCCCGGTTTTAAAATTGAAACAAAAAAAATTTAAAATATTGTCAAATTTTTTCGGGCACTCTCCGTAAGTGGTAAAAGTTGAGTTTGGTAATTGTGAGAATTTTGACGCTCACTGTATATACGTACTGGTATGTCTACATGTATGTATATTGATTTAGCATTCAAATGATTTATGATCTACAAACATTATTGGAATATTTAAATGTCGTTAGATGTTAAACATTTTTTGAATTTTTTTATTTTTTTTGTCTCCCATTTTATTTTATTAGACCAGCAGCAATTTAGTTTTAATTTTTTATTTTTTTTTTGCGCAACCTGTTACAAATAAAAAACATTGAAAAAACGCAAGAAAAAATTAAAACTAAATTGCCTGAAATATCGCTTGGTTTGGCAAGTAGAAATAAATAGCTGGAGACTGGGACTGAGACTGAGCGACTAAAATAAAAATTAAAAATTCAAACTAAAAGCGAACAACGAACACTTGTTTTTGCTTTTGTACGAACATTTGTTTTAACAAACTCGATCATTAATTTTGACCACAAAACAAATACACATAGTCAATCATACAGACTGACTGACATAAAACATACAGACGTACACGCGTACATACTTGAATACAAAATTTAAATCATTTTTTAATGAAATGAACTCAATGTATCACTTGAGGCGTTTAATTTGGATTTGTTTTTTGTTAACAAATATCATAACATGTTCAATTTATTATTACAATCAGCTCAGCATTAATTTTCGCTTAAATTGGTGGCAATAATTAATAAGAATGTTTGTTTAAAATATTTCTTGTTTTTTTATAAGGAGGATGCAAATTTATTTAAATTTTATAAATACATTGAATACATCTGACAAATATCGTATTGTTCACACAAAATCCGGTTAAATAAGGCTTTAATGAGTAATTAAATCCAAAAAACAAAAAATTAATTTTTAGTCACAAATCGAGAATGAACAGCTGATCGTAACCTCAAACCGTTCATTTGAAATTTCCAATTTGGCACGAGTAATTTTGACTTTGAAATCGCCTTAGTATAGTAGGTAGTGCGTTAGTTTATTAGACGTGAGGCCATTGATCTAACCCCATGTCAGACATCTCGATCAAAACGAAAAATGAAAAAAATATTTTTTAGGCGACTTCCTCTCAGCAGATTTCTGATAAATTCTATGACAGTAAATAAAATTGCCATGAAAATTTTCTCAAAAATCTGTCGTTCGGAGTTAACTTTAAACTGTAGGCCCCCCGCCACTTATGGTTAAAATTAAAACACATAACATCACTGGTGGAAGTCGCCGTAGTCTAGTAGGTAAGGTGTTGGCTTATTAGACGTAAAGCCAGGGTTCGATCCCCAGGCGGGACATCAAAACAAAATACAAAAAGTATTTCTTCGGCGACTTCCTCTCAGCAGATTTCTGGCAAAAACTCTGAGAGTAAATAAAAATTTAAATGAAAAAAAGTCAGAGTCGACTTTAAACTGTAGGTCCCGCCACTCATGTATTAAATTTAGCGCACACATCATAATTAGTGTGTGAAGCTAGGTCGTAATCCTGACTGAAGGGTTGTAATGACCAATTATTGAGAACCTTTTCATGGCAATTTTTTTTCTCAACAGATTTCTGGCAAAAACTCTGAGAGGAAGTCGCCGAAGAAATACTTTTTATATTTTCGTTTTGATGTCAGACCTGGGGTTTGAACCATTGCCTTACGTCTAATAAGCTTCATGGAAATGAAACAGGCAACGCCCCAAATTCAACAATTTTGCATGTTCACGTACTCACCCATCCAGAAAAGTGTTTTACCGCTGAAGATGATTTTGCGATAAAAATTGAGGTCAATTGTCAACTGCTTCAGAGCCAGTTGCTTACCTTCATTTCCTGGGTTAGTGGAATTTTTTTTGAGTGCAGGCTCAAGTCACGACACAAAATTCGGAAAGTTGTGAGCTGCAAAACGCTTATTATTGTGAGCGAAGCAAACTCAATTGCTTCGGATTCTCCTACAAACTGTTACATACAACGGGGATGTTTTTTATAAATCTTTGATGACAGTTGATAACGGTCATCTTGTTGAAACTGCATCTGTGAAATTAGTTGTTATTCATACAGTATTACCATTGGCGGCCAGGAACCAACGTGTGGTATGGAGCTCATTTCTTAATAATTTGGTACGTAAGCTAACAAAATTGAAAATTTGGTACGACACCAATCCACAGGAGATTCAAGATCGTCTAGTGTATCCCGAAAAAGTCACTTTAGGAAGTGGATTTTAGATTGGCGAAGTCACCGGCTCATATATTTTTGAGAATGACGTTAGCTAGGGTTTCAGTGTCAACGGCGAGCACTACAAGTCGATGATTAGTAACTCATTTTGGCCTGAATGAAATAATCTGGAAACCAACGACGAGTGTTTTCAACAGGACGGCGCTGAGTTGCACACAGCTAAGGCCACATTGAAGATTTTGTACGAGCGATTTTAAGGCATGATAACCTCACTGGGAAATACAGCGAACTGGCTACCGACTAGACTTTTTCTTGTGTGGTTTTCTTAAGCCGCACATACATACATACATAATTGGCCATTACAACACTTCAGTCAGGATTACGGCCTAGCTTCTCACACCACTCATGTTGTGTGTGTTAATTTTATACATGAGTGGCGGGACCTACAGTTTAACGTCGACTCCGAACGATAGATTTTTGAGAAACTTTTTCATGGCAGGTTTATTTACTCTCAGAGTTTCTGCCAGAAATTTGCTGAGAGGAAATCGCCGAAGAAATAGTTTTTTTTTTGATATTTCGTTTTGATGCCTGACCTGGGATACGAACACGGGCTTTACGTCTAATAAGCCAACACACTACCTATTAGATTACGGCAACTTTCATTGCCTCTAAGCTGGATCAAACTAAACTTTAAAAACTGAACTGCATCGGTCATACCAACAGAAGGAATTCGGAGGTAGTATCTGAGCACTTAGAATGGATAACCGAATGTTCAAGGAGCCATGATCAACCAAAGAACATATGCAGAAATCAAAAGCTAGGACAGTGCTATTGAAACTTACAAACTATTCGAAACCATATGCTTCTAATGGAGAGAAAAGTGCGTGAAGGTACACCAACTATTAAAGCTTTATACCTCAGCTTAGGCCTATTGGTGTCTTTCAACAGCAGTAAACGGGAGTTCCCATCTTAGTGGCTCTGTATTGTGTATTCATACTGCATATACGAATATGATTTCGAATGTTTTCGCATATCTAGGAAGTCCAGTGAAATCTCTTATATGAGACAGACACAAGTGCGGAAAAGTCGTTAAGGTTAAGTAATCTTCGTAAGATTTGCCTTCAAATATTTGCAGACAATTATTACCAATCATTTTCGTTGAGTGTATATTAAACGGCAACATTGCTATTATTGTTGATTTCGTTGTTTATACCACTAAAAAGAATTTTATATTTGTTATTGTTGTTGTTTTTTTTTTTTTGTTATCATTTTCATTTAAGCCGCAGATATATGCGAATAAACCATTATATCCCATACATATTGGGATATTTATTTATGCGTCCATTATCACAATTTTAAATTTAAACTAATAATTCCTGATTTGATATGCTTCTTTAGCTTTTAATATTTTACTTTAAAAAAAATCAAGAAAATAGAAAATATTTGTTTGCTGTTCTTGATAATACAGTCGACATATCAAAAATATTTTTTTATTTTTTCCCTGAATTTCCCCAAATGCATACGAGTCACAACTATTGTCAAATTTTCTTTTAATGACAATTGACTAGACTGGCTATTAACTGGGCAACTGTGACAGCTAAAGCAGCATAAATAGTAAAAAAATAATAACAACAACAACCACAAGTACCTTCTATAAGATGTTTAACTTTGTTACGTCAAACAATTGCCAATTATGTGGCCAATAGGCTTACGTTATGGCTTGACTGTGTCTGTTAACCACATAGAACGCAAACGACAGTGGCATATAGAACTACTTGTCCGCAATTGATCACTAAAAACAGTTTCTTTTTTTCTAGCATGACATGCAGTTTATTACAGTAGAAAGAATACATTTTTTTTATACGCTGATGACTGATTTTTCGTAAAATAAAAAAATCAAGAAAACAATGGTAAAACATTGGTTACAGCATTCATATTAATAGGCTGTAAACAATCAGACAGCATTAGTTCGGCTAATGCTTCATTCATGTGGTTTTTAGAACTGCCATTGGAAACTGTCTATGTGTGTTGAATTTTCAACATTTTGTTGCAATATGCATTGACAGTCAATTAATAAATATTGTTGGCAATAGTTTTAAGTTAATAAATAAAAATTACATACACAATTACATACAATTACATACATACGTACAATTGTAAGCCGTTTGCGCGCATATGAATGTGACATGAAATGTCACAAATCTACTGCAAACTACTCCCTAAAATTGTGTGTTTCGTTCGACTGGTTGGATGATTGAACGACAATGTAAAAATACCGCGTGACATACACAATGTAGCGTTAATTAAAGATCACATGTCAGTTCAAGAAATTAACAATCAAACGAACACAAACGGCCCTCAACCAAAATAAATTCAAATTTAAATTCGAATTCAAATTTATTTTTTTTAAGGTCTACTGAAAAAGAAAAAAACCGAGAGAGAGAGAGGGGGGAAAACAAAATAAAATTTAAAAAATAAATATTTTATTGAATAGAACTGATCCATTGATAGTGCAATTATTTGTGGTGTTTAGGCTGTTGTTCTTGTCTACAAGCCAACTCTCGTTGTTTACAAGCCAACACTGGTGTCTTACAAACCATTCGAGTTAAACGACATCAACATTTTCCTTCTTTTCTTAAGAAAACCCATGGAAAATATGCCACAGAGTGAGCGAGAGAGGAGGAGAGGGGCAGGGAGTAGAGAAACAAAATCAAACACCAAACAATTATAAGTTGCCCACAATGTGTTATAAAAGATATCGAGACCAAATTGTTTGCGACGCAAATTAAAATTGAAATGGCATATAAATTGCCAACATTATTATTAACAACGACAGCCCAAATGACAACTTGTATACTAAAGAATGCAAAAATATACAACATCAACAACAACAACAACAACAGCAACAACAACAGTAACAACAACAACAGCAATAATAACAGTAACAGTAACATTGCAAGTAACAGAAACAGAAACTGGCAATAATATTACCACTAAAACTGTACACTGCACTCGTTTATGAATATTGGTTAAGGGTAGAAGTAGTTTCGTATAAATTTAAGTCAATATAATCAGATGAAGCCAAAGATAATGGTTTTAAAAGCTTAAAGAAATGTTATTTGGAACTCCATGTTGAGAAAGTTTTCCTAATTCATATTATAAAATACCCTGTCAGGTCCCTGCGGTTAGATCGCATTCAAAATGTGAAATTTTTCATGACTCCCACACAGAAATCAAACTGAATTTGAGCAAGAACCGTTGTGGTTTGTAACCTATTCATACATACATAATTTGTCGTTACAACCCTAAAGTCATGATTACGATCTTATGTTGTATTTGTTAATTTTATACATGAGCGGCGGGACCTACAGTTTAAAGTCTACTCCGAAAGACAAATGTTTGAGAAACTTTTCATGGCAATTTTCATTTTCTCTCAGAGTTTTTGCCAGTAGAGTGCTGAGGGGAAATCGCAGAAGAAATATTTTTTTATTTATTTTCTCTTTGTTTGAGATGACTGACCTGGGATTTGAACTGAGGCCTTATGTCTAATAAGCTAACACACTACCTACTAGACTATGGCGAATTTATTCTCATACGAATTCGGACAATTCCACAGAAAAAGTCTAACGAGGTTAAATCGCTCGCTGTCGATGACTAGTTTCCATCACTTCTACTTGAGACGACACAAATCACTTAAATCGCTTGCGCTGAGTATCCAATGTGGCATAAACTGTATAACCCGTAGCGCCGTTCTATTTTAACCACATGTCGTTGTTGTCCAGATCACACAATGAACGTCAAAACAAGCTGGTAATCATCGATCTGTGAGGCCCGATGTGATGGCCTGACCAACGTCACTCTCAAAGAAATATGGAGCGATGACGTTGGCGGCTCAAAATCCAAACCAAACAGTAACTTTTTTTGTAGTACATTGGATACTCTTGGTGTTTTTAAGGGTTATAGGGTGAGGGTAGAAGAGGTGGGATGTATATTTGTAACTATAGTGGATTGTTTCGACATGGATTGGCATCAAAAATTTTGTTTGTTCACGTACATGTTGATACTGAAATGGGCGTCATTGCTGAAAATGATTTTTTGATGAAAATTAAGACCTGTTGCCAACTGCTCCAGAGATCAGTCAACGAACATATTTTGCTAACTATGTTGACTTATTAGATCTGAGGCCACGGTTTAAACCGTATGTTCTGCCGAAATATAAAAAAATATTTCAACGACGACTTCCTCTCAGCAGATTTGTGGCAAAATCTCTGATAGTAAATAAAATTGCCAAGAAAAGTTTCTCAAAAATTTGTCGTTTGGAGTAGACTTTAAACTGTAGGTTCCGCCACTCTTGTACAAAATTATAACAAACACATTAGTGGTGTGAGAAGCTGGGTCGTAACCCTGACTGAAGTGTTGTAACGACCAATTATGTATGTATGTATGGTCGTCTGTGGTGGTTTAGCAAAATAGATTGAATAAATGACAAATATAGCTTCAACGAGATGGCCTTCCTGAACTGCCATAGCTTGGAAGTCTATGTTGGAAGATCCTATAGATTCCAGTCATTATGGTGTGGACCAGCCAAGGGTGTGAGTGACTAATTCAACTCCACTTACGACGTTTAATCCCCACATTTGTTGGGCTATAGTCAGTTACGGTCCATAGCCGTTGGGGGCTAATGATATTCATTATGTGAACACTTCGCCTTTTGCACACTGGTCGACACACAAATAGTTTTAGTCTGTTACGGTCGCTAGCTCTTGGGTTCTTATAATATTCGGCCTGTAAATCCTTCGTCTTTTTCGTAAGCGTTGATACACAAACAGAGCATTTGAATCTTGGTGAGCTATGTTCCCAGCATCACATTCACACAATGATCTCCATATCATTTCATATCATGTTTCATTGACTGAATGATTTTTAAGATTTCTTTATTCCACCCCAGGACATCTTCGATAGAATCATTTGATTTTGTATTTAAAGTGCTGAGTTTGCAGAATGATTCAACTTAGAAAAGCTTTTACAGACAAACAGTGCGGAAGTGTAGAGTGTTTGTAATCCGTAGAAATATTCCGTTATTACTCACAGACCTTTTAAGTGATGAAAGCAGGACTTTTTTGGGAGGCTAAACACTTATTATACGTTCCAATTATAAGGCAGATAAGTAGCAGCATGTGGTGTCAATTGTGTGGGGAACTGTATTTAATAGTTTAATAGTTTTCCATAGTTTTAGCCAACTGTTAAGCTGATCAGTTTTGCACATAAATTGAAAACAAATACAGTGAGCGTCAAAGTAAAATTAAAAAAAATACTGTTACGAAGACGTTTTTTGAAGTCGCCGTGGTCTAGCAGGTAGTGTGTTGGCTTATTAGACGCAAAAGCCTGGGTTCGAGCCCCAGGCCAGGCATCAAAGACAAAAATACAAAAAGTATTTTTTCAGCGACTTCCTCTCAGTAGATTTCTGGCAAAAACTCTGAGAGTAAATAAAAATTGCCATGAAAAGTTTCTCAATAAATAAAAATCTGTCGTTCGGAGTCGAATTTAAACTGTAGGTCCCACCACTCATGTATAAAATTAACACACACAACATAAGTGGTGTGAGAAACTAGGACGTTGTACAATGGGTCAATTCGACCTCCGGGTACTGTACTTGTCTTAATTGACAAGTATACGTCCTCTAACCTAACCTAACCTAATATGTAAAAATCCAGATACTGGCGTTTTGCTTTTACTTCGTTTAACATTAAAATCATAAGCAAAAGCTACAAAAACAAAAACAGTGGACTTGTTTACAAATTATCGCACTGCGTAATATAACAACAAACACCATCATAAAAAATGATAAACAAGTAAACAAAATTATACCAACAAACCCTACAAGAATAAATGTAAACAAAATACACAAACAACAAAAATGAAACAACAGTGTAGACAAAATTTATGGAGATCTCGAGAAGGCTAAGCCACGAACATTCGCCTTCAAGAACATTTATCAGACTGTTTACATTGCCATATAAAAGGCAAGTAAAAGCAGGCAACTGAGTTAGTAAAAGTTCAGTCAGTGTTGTGCGAAGACGCGGCGTGTTTGAAGAGAGTAACCGTCTTTTGAAGATCTCCGTTACAAAGATCTGTCGTATAATTGCTTAGAGATTGTTATTGTTTATGCAAAGGGTTTAAACAGAGGAATAACAAACAAAGCAATTGTTGTTGTTTACATCAAGTTGTGAACAGTGGCACACAGAATTGTGTGAATAATAAAGAATTTTAATTATAACGAAACATAAATTTATTTTTATTTTATTTGCAATCAAGGAGTGTTTCATTACAAAAATTACAAGAAAATTTCGAAATATTGTCAAATTTTTTCTGGCACTCTCCTTAAGTGGTAAACGTTGAGTTTGGTGTGATTGTTTGAATTTTATCCTTACAGTACAGTTTCTTTGATGCTTATTGTAAGTATTTGTAATGATAAAGAAATGACTTTCGCTCCCAGCCAAATTTTTATCTCAACGAGTGATATTTTTTTTCTGCTATGTTTGTCATCTTGCAGAACTGAACATACCTTTGCATTTAAAATGAATGTCTTGGAATTAAAGTATAAAATATTCAACATATTCAGCGTTTCGCTGCTGCTGCTGCTGGTGCTGCTGACTTGGCCTGGTTGGTGTTGAGACTAGTGATTGGCGGCAATCGCCAATAACAACAATCAACTGCTGAGATGATCATTTGTATATACACACACACTGTATATTTCTTTTAATATTTTTCCTTGGTGTTTTTGTTAATTTTTTACGTTCTTTATGTCATGAATGTTACCTATGACTTGTGAAATGTGAAATGTGATATGTGTACGTACGACGAGTATGGCTCCTGCCCACTGGAGGACCACTATTTGTTTATACGTTTTACTGTGTATTATTATTGATAGTTTTCTAGTTATGTTATCTACCAACTCTGTCTCTCTCTGTCTGTGTTCCTCTGTCCCTCTGTCCCTCTGTCCCTCTGTGCTGTGTTGTAATCTCAGTGCCACAAGTCTATAAATTTTTATGCCGTATGTTCAGATATTCGTTTGGTTGGTTGGTTGGTTGTTTGATTGCTTGGTTGGCTGTTTGTCTATCGTGAATATTTTGTTGGCCTGGTTGGTTGGCTGGTTTGCTGGTTGTTTTGGCATCTAAAACTTTGCCAAACAATTGTCCACCTACACACAGCCAGTCAACAATACAACCTCAATAGGCCGACATACGCTGTAAACGATATTATAGATGTTTGCCATCATCATCATCATCATCAGCAGTTACAACAACAACGAAAAACAGAAAAACATCGACGAACAGAACACATTTGGCAGATCATGAAGACTCATATTGATGATGCGGTTTTGCCTGAACAACATATTTTTTTTCTGTTTTTCTTACCACGGCTGTCAATCAATGCTACTTAGAGAGACAGTTATTATGTCCGGTGAGAATCAAATGTTTGTTATGCAAAGCAATCGAAAGCAATACAGAGAAATTGATATACACACAACAACAGAAAAGTTGTTGATAAATTTATATAAAAAAAAAAAATAAATAACAGAAGAAGAAGGAATATTCGATTCATACTGGACCCATACCATGTATGAATACCTAAAGGTTTGCCTTTACTACTAAAGGTGTTGATCTCTTTTGGTAGACATGCATCTGCCAAACTGATCGTTGTTTTATTGATTTATGGTTTTAAGCCTTTGTCTCCTGTGGTGTTTCAAAACATTTCTGTTCAGTTTTTTCGTTTGCAAATAAATTCATAAATTGTTTTGATTTGAAATAAAAGAAAAAAATATTAACTTTTGCCACATTGCCACACTCATATGAATAGGCACTCATAGGGTAAAATGTAGTCGAATCATAATATTATTGTATGTGTTGAAAAGACAATAATTTTTAAAATTCAATACAATAAGTTCATTTCATATAAACAAATCAAATAATATCAATAAATTCCTACAATATGACATGAATTGTAATTAATGAACACTTTTTTAACATTTTCTTTGAAACTTTAATTCTGTTTTAGTTTTTTTTCTTTTCAATTGCAGTCTGTTCGATAATTTGTTTAAATTTTGAAAATTCTTCCATGAAATTGACAACTTTCTTGGAAATCCTTACGCTTTGTATCTTATAGTCAATGGTTTTTAACAAATATGTAGTTGAGGCCGTTGCGAATTCACTCGGTGAACAATCCTTCATTTCTTCAATCCTCCAATATCACATGCATTTCATGTGCTCCCTTAAGAAACAACCAGCAACTCTTAGCAAATTCTATCAGATTCGACAGGGAGGAACTTCTGTGGCACCATCTGTATTTGAGTTAGGTCTCTTCGATCAATTTCCTATTGAACAGGACACACAAAGTCTTCTTCCTATTCATTGTAATAATATTTATAGTGGGGATAGTATATGTGTTTAGACATACAACCAACATACAATGTAATTACGCAGCCCTGAAGCCTAACTGATTTCTCTCCAAGAGCCAAATCCAATGTTTTGGTTTCCTTTCCCGCCAGAGTATCATAGATATACTCGTACTTCATTGTTGACGTTAGACCACCTGCATTGGGTTATTGCAAACAAATCACATAAATGTATGTACATACATACTCCACTCGATCCTAGAGATAGGCCACACCACAGATTAGAAATGCCCCAGGATACCTAAGTTAATATCTTATAGAATTTGCCGTTATTTAGAAGGTAGTGTGTCGGCTAGTTAAACGTGAGACCGTGGTTCAAACCTTAGCACAGACATTTCGAATGAAACGAAATTTGGAAAATATATTTCTTCGGCGATTGCCTCTCAACAGCCTTCTGGCAAAAACGCTGCGAGTAAAATAAAATTGCCATAAAAAGCTTCTCAAAAAGTTTTTTATTAGGAATCGGCTTTAAACTGTTGGTAATACCACTCATGAATGAAATTTACATGTGGATGGTGTGAGAAGCTAGGTTCTCCTCTCGACTAAAGGATTGTAATGATCAATTAAGTAAGTAAGAGCAGGGCAGGCAAAAAAATAATGTAGTATTGATTTCTCCTCATGGTCTTCCTGACAATTTCATCTGGATGTGTTACACATACGCCCAACATAAGGACAAATCTTCAATGGCCAGTGATTATGTATATTTAGTTCTATTCGATACTCTCCCAGGTGCCAATAAAGTCCTCATATTTCCAACTGATGATGTCAGCCCACGTGAATTCCAACTTCATCAATGCCAATCCATTAAATTCAATAGCAACTGGAGTGCATGTCCTGCTGTGTAAGAATCACACGAAATTTATGGCATTCTACGTCTGCCATATCTGACAGGAATTCTATCCGTTTGTCATCTAACTACTACGTCAGAATTGGGGGCTATGATATCCACGCTCATGTTAACAGACAAAGTTTTGTGACTCATTTCCTGAAAACACTTTGCAATCATGTTTATGGAGTAAACATTCCCCGGGGAAATAATACTCGCATCGAAATTTTGCCAGAAGAAGTCGTTGAAGTAATTTTTTTTAATATTTCGTTTTGTTCTAGATGCCTGGGCTGGAGTTTGAAACACGGCTTAACGTCTAATAAGCCGACATACAACCTACTAGACCATGGCGACTTCAACATGAGATATAAATTGGGCCTCATTTGATGCTGCATAATGCTGTGCTGGTGCTGTACGGTGGTGATATAATGGATTTCAAAGCGAATTCATGAAATTGCCTTGATGGATTTCTTGTGAGTTCTATTTAAATAGTACACAAAATTTTTGGGCATTTATGTTCGAAATAAATTTGGTTCTCCAGAAACATACATGCTTTGAAGCAATATATAAGGCGGCTGGTATATGTGTTGGCTTATTAGACGTAAAGCCAGGGTTCGAGGCCCAGGCCAGACAATAAAACAAATTACAAAGAGTATTTCTTCGGCGACTTTCTCTCAGCAGATTTCTGGCAAAAACTCATAAAGTAAAATCAAATTGCTACGAAAAGTTTCTCTCTCGTTCGGAGTCGACTTTAACTCTGTAGGCCCCACCACTCATGTATAAAATTAACACACACAACATAAGTGGTATGAGAAACTAGGTCGTAATCCTGACTGAAGGGTTGTAATGCCCAATTATGTTATGTATGTTATTAGTAGTGAAAAAACGATTCATTGGTGATCTTTAATCCACAATACAATTTTCAGTAAATTTCCAAAGTGTTCTAAAAAATCTTCCAATTTTTGCTTTAATTTTTAAGCAATAACTGGAATATCTCCTTAGCAGCTTACTTTGCCAAAACTTGTATCATTTTTTTTTTTGCTATTTTATAAAGACAGCAACAACAATGAAAAAAGTAGAAACAATGTTTTAATGAGTCTCATTGCTATGGTTGCGGTTAATAGTAAAGTACCATCACATTCAGGGTAAACTGGGTCACACACAAAAATTTTCAAAACACATTCTCAATTTCTCTTACCAAAACCCCTCTTTTCAAACAGAGGAGAGTAATTGTAATAATTATTGACCGAATAGGAGTTAGAAACGAAACCATAATTAGATTTTATTGTTTAATATGAGACGGTTATGGTAAGCATTGGACACATTCATAGAAAAACCAAGGTTTAAAGACTGATCTTTAAAGCTTGGGGTTTAAACAATAAGAAGAGAAAGAAATTTTTATTGAATAGTTTTTGTACAGGCGTGAAAGTGTTTCATTTTATTTGAACAAAAACAAAAAAATTCACACAATACTTGACAGCAAAAAGGAAATGAGTGGTCATTTACTACACAAACTGTAGTAGTAGCCAGGCAAACACTACTAATCCATATAAGTAAGGTACTTTCATTATGGCCAAAAGGCTTAAATTAAAAATATTATTGTATAGAGACACGATTTGAAGAGTTTAATTTCTTTTTCTTTTTCAAGATAATAAAATTAAAAATAATCTTTTATTTTATTATTGTTGTTGCTCTTGTTGTTGTTGCTGCTCTTTCATATGCCAAAAAAAGTTAATTTTAACTGCAATGGCTACTGTTATTTCTTTTATGAAAATAACATTAAAAAAACTAAAAAGAAAAAATTTTGATTGCTTTAATAAAAACAAACAACAAAAGCAACAAAAACAAACAAACAACAATTGTTCAATTTAGTTTTGCTCCTAACATCATCAGATTACTTCAACTGCTGTTGCTATTGCTGCTGCTGCTGCTGCTGTTGCTGTTGTGTGTATTTTCTTTAAAATGTTGAATTTCACATTTTTTTTGGTTGTGTTTTCTTGCCTTTTGTATGTTTTTTTTTCAGGCATTCCTGTTGTTGTATTTATTTCTTAAAGTAGAGCCATCATTATCGTCATCATCATCACCTGTCTTAAAAATGTATTAGAGTGCAAGACCCGTGTGTAGTAAGTGCATTCTGACAACAACTGTGTTCAAATGAAAATAACTTGACTTAAATGAAAATGATAACAAAAAAAAAAAACAACAACAAAAATAAAAATAAAATTCTTTTTAGTGGTATAAACAACGAAATCAACAATAATAACAATGTTGCAGTTTAATATACACTCAACGAAAATGATTGGTAATAATTGTCTGCAAATATTTGAAGGCAAATCTTACGAAGATTACTTAACCTTAACGACTTTTCCGCACTTGTGTCTGTCTCCTATAAGAGATTTCACTGGACTTCCTAGATATGCGAAAACATTCGAAATCGTACTCGTACATATATGGAGTATGAATACACAATACAGAGCCACTAAGACGGGAACTCCCGTTTACTGCTGTTGAAAGACACCAATTGGCCTAAACTGTGGTATCAAGCTTTAATAGTTGGTGTACCTTCATGCACTTTTCTGTCCATTAGGAGCATATGGTTTCGAATAGTTTCAAAACACTGTCCTAACTTCTGTTTTCTACATATGTTTTCTGGTTGATCACGGTTTCTTGAACATTCGGTAATCCACTCTAAGTGCTCAGATACTACCTCTGAATTCTTTCTGTTTGTATGACTGATCCATCTCAGTTTTTAAAGTTTAATTTGATCCGGCTTAGAGGCAATGAAAGTCGCCATAGTCTAGTAGGTAGTGTGTTGGCTTATTAGACATAAGACCACGGTTCTAAGCCCAGCTAAGTCCTTTTGAACAGAACGAAATGTAAAAAAAATATTTCTTCGGCGACTTTCTCTCATCTGATTTCTGGCAAAAACTCTGACAGTAAATAAAAAAATTGCCATGAAAAAGTTTCACAAAAGTCTGTCGTTCGTACTTTAAACTGTAGGTCCCACTACTCATGTATAAAATTAATACACACAACATAAGTGATGTGAAAAGCTATGTCGTAAACCTGACTGAAGGCTTGTAATGGCCAGGGAAAGTTGATGGAGCTTTCAACTATTTTATCCTCATATTAACTTTCATAAGGAATATACCGTCATGAGATGAATAAATACTCATAAGATGTATACGTATTCTGGGGCTAGAGTTATAAATCGAGAAGTCAACTATTTTGTTAAATGGTTTGTTAAGTCTTAAGATTCAAATGATTGGCTCGATGTGACATGTAAATTCTTTTAATCTGACAATCACTCGTATTTTGTTTCAGTGCATCAAATGCCAAACGGTTAACGAAGCTCAAAACGTTCAAATTGGTGGTGTTTTATACTACGAGTCTACTTTTTTTGTGTTTTTTTTTTTGTTTCTATTGTTGTTGCAAGTTGTGTTCTATCTGTGATGTTCAACTAAAATCAACAACAATCGTGTTGTGCTGATTAGGAAACAAACAATGATGGCGACGTAGCAAATTGCGTTTGTTATTCATCTTAATGAAAATAGTGACTTTCAAAATGCCAACAACAACACGATGATAATAACAAAAATAGTAACAACAACAATCAAAAAAAAAAAAGAAACACAAGTAGATGACTAAATGACATGACAAAAAAAAAACGAAACGAAATGAAACACTAAAATAACGTACTACCAACGCCAACAACAACAACAAAACGCCATGGAAGGTGAATAAAAAAACAAAAACAATTCAAGAATAGAATTGAAATCAAAAACAGAATGAGAATGAGAATCAGAATTTGTTATTGATTCTAATTTGCAGGTTGTCAAGTGTCTTTCTACTGTTTGTGGCACTTAGCAGCTCTCCAGCCGACTAACTGTATTGGTATGGTATGGTATTGTATGGTATGTGTGCTTGTCATATGCAACAACAACGAATATGACGATGACAATAGTTGCTATTAAAACTGTCTCCAATTGCAGTAGCTGGTGTTGGTGGTGCCAGCATTATCATTCCTCTGTCGCTGTTGCTGTCTCTGTGCTTTGTTGTGCGTCGTGTATAAACAGTAGCCTGGTCGATGTATGCATTTCTCTGTCATCATCATCGTCATCGTCACAGTCATCCATAACATAATACACGATATTTTCACGATTTTATTCCTACTGTTTGATTAGGAATTGTTGTGCTCACTCTCTCCCTCTCTCTCTTTATCTGTGTGTGTGTGTGTTATATTTTACTTTAGATTTTTTCGTATGATCATGTTTAGTGGTTTTGTCAATATTGACGTTAACACTTTGATGCTTTCATTGTCTACATGGAGGTAGGAACACCTATTTTTTCATCACTTTATCTCTTTCTTTGCTTACACTCACGTTGGAATGTCAAAATCTAATAAAAAAAAAAAGAAGGAACCCCCAACCAAAGCTTAAATGAATTGAAAAAATTCTTAAAAAATTTAAAAAAAAAACCCCAGCAATGCCACCGAATAACTGTCATTGTCATCAGCAACATTTTTGAAGAGAGTTTTAATTTTAAATTCATAAAGAAAGTCGTGAGCTTGGTCCCCCTCTCCTTGTCCTCAAACATCAAATATTATCGCCCTGGCATAACAAAATTATTTTTTCATTGTTAAAACAATCATATTTTGTTTGAAACCATTTAAGTTTTTTTTTCATTCAATTTCTATAGATTTGTAGCATAAAATGCTTCTGTATCACACATATGTTCTGTAACACACATACATATTTGTGTTGATTTATTCAAATTTTTGAATATTGTTTAGCATTTTAAGCTTCTGTTTAGTTTAGTTTAGTTGAGTTATTTGAATGATAATTAGCCTGTAGGGCAGTATTTAGTTTTTGATTATTTTCGAATTTATTTGTAAATTGTAATGTATTTGTGTGTATAACCAACCATATTGTAACTTAGGCTACCAATTTTATTAAACAAATATTTTGTTATATAATGTTTACAGTAATATGTTATACAACATATTTATTTACATCAAATAGAAATCAAAATGCAAATATCATTTGGATACAGAAAATGTTATAAAACAACAGATCAATACCATGACCAAATGAATAAAAAAATTAATTTTTAGCATAGTATTCTATACCCTTTATGCACGTCTTTCAGCAGTTCTTCAATTTGTTTATGCGTTACAATATATAAAATTTGATCCAGGTCAACAAAATACACTCATTTATGAAATGATTTCAGTGTTCACATTAAATTTGCTCCGTGGAGCCATTTCTTTAGTTGTAGAAACAAGAAATAGTATTTTTGGAGAACAAAGCAGATTAGGAGCTATTCCAGGCGAATTTGCGCATGAATTTCTTGTATTCCTTGTTCCTTGAATTGCTTTAAAAAATTGTTGTCTTGACCAAATCCACTTCATTACATCGGCCCAATTGACGGCTCATTGTTGTTCAATGTATGTCCGTATGTACTTCAGTCGTCATAGTCTAGTAGGTAGTGTGTTGGCTTATTAGACGTGAGGTCACAACTCATACCCCAGGTCAGACATCTCCAAGAAAACGAAAATATAAAAAGTATTTCTTCGGCGTCTTGCTCACAGCAGATTTCCGGCAAAAGCTCTGTGAATAAATAAAAATTGCGATGAAAAGTTTCTCAAAACTCGCTGTCGAATTTTCTTCTTTGAGTATGGAACTTCTCCATGTCCCTCAAGAAATACGGTAAATAAGCATAAATATTTTTCTTCAAATTTCCATATTCATAACGATCATACCCGTTCGATACTGATGGTTCGAGGTCAGAAAATTGTGGGTATCCCACACTAGAACCGATACAACAAGTGTAGCAAATGCAGAGTAAGAAAACTTTGTTGTGAAGTGTAAAACATGTTGAAAAATTCCTATCACTAAACACTTACCAAATTCGTTTTTGTGAGCACTCTATTAAGTCAGAGTCGAAGTCTAGTAGGTAGTGTGTTAGCTTATGAGACGAGAGCCCGTTGTTCAACCCCTGGCATAGACATCTCGAACACAACGAAATATGAAAAAGAGCTTTTTTATGCGACTTCCTCTCTGCAGTCTTCTACCAATAACTGTGAGAGTAAATAAATGTAAAATGGAAAATTTCTCAAAAATGTGTCGTTTCAGAGTTGACTTTAATTAGACTGTAGGTCTCGCCACGCTTGTATAAAATCACACACGCAATATAGGTGGTGTGGCAAGCTACGTTGTAATCCTGCTTAAAGGATTGTAGTGACGAATTAGCTCAAGGCACAGAGACTCCTTTACTTGATTCATTTGAATTTATCGAATAAACAAAGTATTCTTGGTATACACCCATAAGCATTTCATGCGTTTTGAAGCAGTCAATTTTGATACCGACCTCAGCAGAATCAAGAGAAAAATCATCCAACTTCATCTGCATGTCTGCGCGGGATAGCTCGCATTTATCATCAGCAAAAATTGTATCCTAAATAGCTTTTGAGGTTGAGAATATCGGTCTTCAGAAATCTAGTAAAAGTGGTCTATAGCCGATGAACGATATTGTGGAAAAATGGAACTTGTTGCAGTGATCCTTGTGTATACAATTTTTAGCCAAAGAGATTCCTTATAAAGCCCGATTAGTGGTATGTTGAAATTATTGTGAAACTTAAGTAGTTAATTGGGACTAAATTAAGAGAATAAAGCGGCACAATTCGTAGACTAATGTAAACAGCCTATGATTGCATTCCTGCATTGTGCAATATAATACAGACTAATGGTCTTGGTTGGAATGACGATTTTGACGCAATTTTTTCACTGGATTTAGTCCCTTCAAATTCTTTTTTAATTACAAAATGGAAAAAATGGCCCGTCGGTGTAAGATTTCATAGCAATGAAGAGCTAGAGCCTGCAGTTGATGGCTTTTTGAAGAAGCCGCACAGTTTTTGTTATAAAGAGATAAGCGAGGAGCTGTTAAAAGTGTACCAACCTATTCTTCGTTTCATCTCTAGTAAAGAAAACCAGAGATCAGCAATGAATCATTTTGTCTTGACTCATAAGTACTCATAAAATTTTAAATATAATTGAACCAACAATATTGAAATTTAACCACGTACTCTGATTCATTCATACTCACTACAACCGTTGATTTATAAGTACAGGTTGCAAGGAGTATGCATACAACGTTGACATCAAACTCATTCCATTCGAAATATTTGTGATTCATAAGCCTACTCATTTAGAATCATAACTTTAGAAAAATACTTGTAATACTTATAAATGATTCGTGTGACTTGAATTATTCATTAATATTACAGTCTTAGTTGTTGTTGTATTTACAAAAAAAAGAAAAAAGACAGAGAAGCAAGCAGAGCAAACACATAACCTTTTAGTGAGTATTTTAGTGTTCGTACGCGATTCATACTTATTTTGTGTTTCGTGTATATGTTGAGTTATGGTGAGCCGAAATCAACAACATCATACGTGTTATTAAGTATGAATATGATGAGTACTTCAAATTTTATATATGAGTAGAGGATCCATGATATTAAAATAAGTATGATTGAGTATATGATGTATGTATCAGAAATTATGAGTATGATTCGATTCTACTCATCTTTTTGAATACTCCAGAAAAATATCTTCTACTTCCTGAAGTCTTTTGTCTTTAACTCTTCAATTTCGTGATTTAAAAAAAATTATAAATATTCCAATTTCTTCTTTTTGTTTTTCATTTATCAATTATTTATGGCTTGTTTATAATTTTATGGCTTCGTTTTCTTCGATTTTATTTTACGATTTTTTATTTCGATTTTTTTGGATTTTTTTTCCTTTAATTTCAACAAAGTTGTACATTTTAATAGGGTGGGCGTCGGTGATATTTGTTCAAAGTAAATACAACACATTTTACTACCAACAACTGTTGCTGTTACTGCTGAGTTTTGCTTAAATACTGTTTTATCATTGTTGTTGTTGTTGTTGTTGTTGGTGTCTTTATTTCCACTTCCTTTGGTGATTGTGAAGATGCTCATCATCATGACTGTGCTACAATTTCATAAGAAATGTATAAGAAAACGAAGGAAAGAAAGAAAAGAAAAAAAATAATAAAGAAAACAAGTCTTTATAATGCGGTTGTCATTATTTGGCGATAAGAAATGGTTTTGTTGGAATCCTAAAGCAGCAACATCATCATCTTCAATGACTGCTGCCAGCCAGCACCAGCCACCACCAGAGTATCCAAGTATATAGCAGCAGCAGGAACAGCAAGTGCTTTGCTAAAAATCATTTGTGGTTTTCATTGTATTTTTAGTGCGTGTTTTTCTTTATTTCTTTTTTTGCGTTGCATTGGATTTTGCTCATCGTTTTGTTTTGTTTTGAAATGCTTTTTTGGTGCTTGAAGATGCCATAAAATTTGCAGCTTCTGTGGCATTTAAATATTTTAATTTTCTTTTAAATACATTTGTCATCCGTTTGCTTATCTTAAAAATGCCAAAATTATCAGTGAAAGAACAATTTTAAATTACGCAAAAGCTGTCGATTAAAAGTATTCAATTGGCCAGTAATAAACACACCAGCCAGCCAAGCCATTTAGCTGGCCAGCCACATTTACCATCCATATCCACCAGTCTGTGAAACGTTCAATGCAAGGACTTTAAATAAGTAATTTAAACTTGTTGCTGTTATTTTGTGTGTTGAATGAATCCAAAAAATAAAAAAAAAAACAAAAAGAAGAGAAAAAAAATTGTTGAAATATTTTCATTTCTAATATCCCGACGTTGTGTATGCCAACCATGCCAATAATATTGGCATACTGAGTGCAACCATAAGGCAACTGTAAGAAATATCGTGTTAATTAGCGAAATGTAATACAAAAAAAAAGAAGGTACCTTTGGAGATGACAGTAACCACAACCAGCCACAACTATTTGCTTTCGCAAGTACACACGCGTACACAAATTTTATTTTTCTGTTCGCCTCATCATTTTCTTTTTATTTTTTTGCATTTTCTTGGACAATTCTAGTATAATTTTAATTAAGTAAGTGCAGGCATAGCAGCATCTTGATTTGTATCGCATCTGAATGCGTCTTTATTCGCGCACACACACTCATTGGTTGGTGTTGTAAATACGCTGCTTCAATTCTAATCGGCATATTAAGTTCACTAGAATGTTGGTGCAGCCGGATAATTACTGCACAGGCCTCATAATGAATTATGATTTTTTTGTAAGTCAAGCACTTAGGAGTATAGATTTAAAAGCTTATTTTGTCATCGAAACGCTTAGTGCTTTTCTATTCCTATATATTCCAAGAAACAACATTATTTGTTAAATAAAAAGTCAGGCGTACTCAGTCGAAACGCATGTGTACAGGTGAACAGGACAAGTCTGGGCAAAACTAACAAAAATATCGGATAAATCAGAACCCAAACGCAAATGCAGACAAATTCATGTACCATGAGCAACCTTTCAAATTAGGGCAGCATAAGTAGGTTAAACGTTTTGGCCATGATAGCTCTTCAAGATGCCTCAAATTCCAAATGAAAACGAAACGTCGGGTGCAAAAGTTTGCGAGGACAGAGTACTGATATTGCAATTAGAGATCGGTATTGAATCGTATTTTCGCTACTCATAAGCACTTATGAAATTTTGAGTATGAGTGAGTCAACAATATAGAAATTTAACTATGTACTCTGATTCATTCGTACTCACTACAACGTTGATTTATAACTATAGTTTGCAATGAGTATGAGTACAACGTTGACATCAAACTCAGAACATTCGAAATATGTTTGATTCATACGCCCACACATTTAGATTCATAACTTTAGGAAAATACTTATAATACCTATAAATGATTCGAGGGACTTATCAGAAATTATGAGTATGATTGTATGATTCTACTCATCTTTTTTAATACTCATTGCTGATCTCAAATTGCAACCTAAAATTGGCACGAGATGAGCAAGGACATCAGGATTTAATGAAACGTAGATAGTGTAACCGAATTAAAAGGGTTGGAGAATAGAAAATCAGCTCAGAACGGTGACTTCCTCTCAGTTTTCTAGTCAATACTCTGAGTGTAATTAGAAATTCCGATGAAAAGTTTTTCAAAAATCCTTCGTTCGATCACGTTTGGTTCTCCCCACTTACGGATGAAAATTTTACTCAAACAACAAGGTTGGCCTGCGAAGCTAGTTTGAAATTCTTGCGATGGGGCTGTAATGATCAAAATTTTTTTTGTTCTTCGGGCCAGTACTCAGAAAGCAATTTAAAAACTTGTATTGCAAGGCATTGGTACTAGTATTTCGCGGTAGAGCTTAAAGCAGAAATATTTGAAATAAATATGTATATGATTAGAACCGCTGTCATCAGATGTGTGCCTTTTTCCAACAACTAAGGTATCCATCCAGAAAATATAAAGAAAACTTACAAAGTTGTTTTGGAGCCTCAATTAACTTCAATGAATGGCGGTTACAAAGTGTACATTCGCCGTATTTCTTCATTTAATTTCTTGCGGAGGATTGTCTATCACAATGCCATCTTCTTCACGCTTTTTTCCAGCTAATCAGGTTATTGGTCTACTGTGGCAAGTTCTAGAATAGCAGGGTTGCCATCTCTAATTAAAAAAACATTATTCCACTATGAAAATGTGTTGGGTGAGGCAGTGAAGAACTTTGCCTATTGAGCTCTACTCTTCTTTAAATGAAAGAGTTAGATGATATGCTTAAGGTCGTGGAAGATGTGAAGAGGCTTCTGGATAGATTAGCTGAATGGGATATGACTTCTCTTTAAGTAGGATGTCTTTTCCACAGATTTCTCATACAATGTATTTACTGTTGCCTAGATTTTTAGTAGGATTTGCTTTTTTCCTTAGATACAGTCCTTCGTTTCATAGTTTTATAGCGTTGGGAAAGCTAAATATCTTTAGGGATTCCATTACAAAGTGGAATATTGTTCGATTTATTGAGATTATTCGAGTCCATCCACAATATGTGCTCCAGTCATACATATTTGGTCATTACAATCCTTCAATCAGGATTACGATCTAGTTTCTCACACCACTTACATATGTTATTCGAGTGTTAATTTTGTTCATGAGTGGTGGGACCTACAGTTCAAAGTAGACTCCGAACGACAGATTTTTCGTAACTAAATAGTCTTAATCCTCTATTTAAGTTCTTACTTACTTACTTAAGTGGCCATTAACAACCCGATTAACAGATTTTGGCTTGCCGTAACACATACATCCATTTGCCTGTGCTTCTTGCGCGCCTACATCAGTTGGTCACACCAATCGATGACAGGGCTTCGTCGATTTGGTCCTTCCAACGCAAACAAGTTCGTCCCCTTCGCCGACTTCCACAGATTTCCGTATCAAATACCCGTTTCGCCTAAGCATCCTGCTCCATTCGAACGACAAGGCCTGGATGTTAATACGCTGCACAACGTCTAGTATGTCGCTGAGGAGCTCATACAGCTCACTGTTGGATCGGATGCGGAAATCATTGCCAACTCGCACTGTACCAAAGGCGGCTGCATCAATGCTTTTAACCCTTTGACGGACACTGACGTCTATAGACATCTACAGACGTCATAAGAAGGGTTTCTGGGGGGACATGACGTGTATACACGTCATAAATTGTTTCCTTCATAAAATCATTATAAAGCAAGTGTTCCACGGGAAGGCCTCCTAAAATTTTGGTGTCCGTCAAGTTGAAATATTTAAAAAGACTCAAGAAGTCACAAGCGAAGATATAAATCCCAACATGAGCGATCAGATTCCCTGCCCCATTTTTTTGATTTCCACCACTCTAAATTGAAAATTGAATGAATAAGTGGTTTCATAGGATCACCTATGTATGTGATTTTGTTGTAACACCATATTAACTGCTGCTGTTAATTTCTTTATTTATTTCTTTTTAAACAATTTTCTTTTAAACTATTTGGCGCTATGTCATCCATAGCCTGTGAAATGCCGCGATAAGAGACTTTGATTCTCCAGCAAAATGTCTGCTATGCAAATTGTGCGAACCCAGTAATCAAAGTCATGCATTTTACTTACGATAAGCTCAAGTTAAATGCGCAGCAACAGCAGCATCGTATTGAAAACTTTGTTTCTTGGATTTGGGATTCCTTGTTTGTTTTCAAGCTGGCCATTTACATTTGTTGGATTAGCAAAGAGTATTTATTTTACTGGGGATTTCGTATGTTTTTTTTTCTTCACATTTGCTTTACAAGCTTATTGAGTGTGTCGTCGTCGTCTTTTTGGCATTGGTGCTTTTGCGTGCCATATGCGATATAAAGCTGTCAAGGCGCGCATTTAAATTTCAAGTAACTTTGATAGAGTTTTACTCAAAATGCTTTATGGCCTTATCAATTGCTGTCTCAATTTTAGCCATGAAATGCTTGCCATTCATCCATGTATAGTAGAGGTACTGATTTATATTTTTTTTTCTTTTTTGCTTTTAAAAACACGAGTGTTTTTTTCTTTTTTCAACTCAATTCCGCGTTATTTCCTTTTAACCGTTTTATCACATTCACGAAATTAATTTCGGATTTTTAGTTTTTAAGAGCCTTCTTAAGCTTATTTTTAAAACGTCTTCGTTTCATTTCATTTTCTTTTTTCCATGTACGGAGTGGTAGTTTTTAGTGGACATAACAAATTGAAAATTTTGTTAAAATAAATGCATATACATACATATGTATATGCACACATTCATGCATTTATGCACACATGCATTCATGCATGCATGTATACATACTCGCGTACATTGTTTTTAATTAAAAGGTTTTTTATTTTCCTGCTTAAATCGCGTTTAGTTTTCATTTGGCATTGAGTCATATGGACTATGAATGACTAAAGTAAAGTAGTAGTAGGAAATGGCATGAAATATTTCTTAGTCCAACTTAAACAGGATTTAAATGAGAACAAATGAATCACACACTTAAAATAGGTTTCTCAGCGAATAGAGAACTAAATAATTAATGTCATTAAATATAACAAGTTTCAATGGTAGGAAAAGATTTTCGAAAAGAAAATTTGAAAATTTTAAATAAATTTAAAAACAATTCAACAAAAATAGTGGATAAATGTTGAATTGAAAGTTTTATAGTTTAAAGTAACATAATAATTGGACATTTTGTAGTCAAAATGAGGTTAAAAAACCTTAGGGTAAAAACCTGTTAATGATTCTTCTTCTTCATCGAAACAGTTTTATCCTTCCGCTGAACGAATATGATTGTGTATACGCTTGAACAATGCTGGGAAATATTGCCACATTATTTTGAAAATCATGGTAATGTTGCAGCATGTGAGCGGAAAAGGCGTACGGATTTTGGAAGAAGAGAAGCACCGTCAGCTCCGTATGTTCGTACACCCGAGAATATTGCTGCTGTGGCAGAAAGTGTGCGTGAAGCGCCATCAACATCAATTAACCGTCGTTCTCAACAATTGAACATTTCGAAGACATCATTGAGACGAATTTTGCATAAAGACCTTGGTATGACGCCATACAAAGTCCAATTGGTTCAGGAGTTGAAGCCAATTGACCATCCAATGCGTTTTCGCTTCGCTAAGTGGACCTGCGATCGACTTACTGAAGATGCCGATATTTTGGATTTTTCTTCGAAAATGAGCAAGGAGTGGCAGTTACAGTCAATGGCGATCGTTATCGGGCCATGTTGAACGAATTTTTGTTCACAAAAATTTAAGAGGAGGATATTTGCAACATTTGGTTTCAACAGGACGGCGCTACGTGCCACACAGCCGAAGCTATACTCGATGTTTTGCGCCCTGTTTTTGATAATCGCACTATCAGCCGCAGGGCTGATGTCGTTTGGCCACCTCGGAGCTGCGATTTGACACCGTTGGACTATTATTTGTGGGGTGCCGTCAAAGATAAGTGTTACGCCGACAAGCCAGAGACAATTGAAGCTTTAAAGAACAATATTCGTGAAGCCATTGGTGAAATACGGCTGCACACAATCGATAATGTGCTTAAAAATTGGACCGATCGTGTAGGCTACTGCATGGCTAGCTGAGGCAGCCATTTTAATGAAATTATTTTCCATTATTAACGGGAAGGATTGTACTTTGAAATAAAAAAAGAAATTTGAGAAAATATTCAGTAGTTTTTTTTAAAGCATTTTCAAAAAAAAAGTTATTTGGCGGACCCTTTATGTCGCTGTCGTTGCCATAATAAATAAGGCCACGGTTCAGGCCAGACTTCAAAACAAAAATATAAAAGAAATATATTTCTTCGGCGTCTTCCTCTCAGCAGATTTCTGGCAAAAACTCTGAAAGCAAATAAAAACTACCATGAAAAGTTTTTAAAAAAATCTGTCGTTCGGAGTCGACTGTATTTCCCGCCACTCATGTATAAAATTAACACACACAACATAAGTGGTGTGAGAAACTAGGTCGTAATACTGACTGAAAGGTTGTAATGAACAATTATGTATGTACAGTGTGTACTCCTTCTGTAATGATCTGTCTATAACCTTGTGAAGATTGTTGTCTGCTATAAACATTACAACCTTTTTGTCAGGATGAAACCCTAGTTTCTCAACTACTCATGTTGTGTGTGTTAATTTTATACATGAGTGGCGGGACCCAGAGTTTAAATTCGATTCCGAACGACATATTTTTGAGAAATTTTTATGGTAATTTTTAACTACTCTTAGTGTTTTTGGCAGAAATCTGCTGATGTATTTTTTCATATTTCGTTTTGTTCGACATGTCTGACCGCCAACACACTACCTACTAGACCACGGCGACTACAATTGTTATCTATGGCGATCTCTAAATTCAGAAAACCGCAAATAGCTTCTACTATATTCACAATAAAGGCAGGTTGTCCGCTTCTTTCACAAGAGTTTTCAATAAGAACAATGCTAAGCTATTAAGATGCGTTCTGTCTTCAAAGTAAAATACGAAAAGTTCTAATCTAATAATTCCCTGAGTTTTGTATTGTAGAAATGTACTCAAGGGCAATTTATTTTTTCTACGGCACAGAAACAAAACTTTGGAGTTACAACTGAACTCACCAACATACGTTCCATTTTTAATTTAAATTCTTAATTACAGTCTTACGGTCTAATTGAGAATTCAAATTCTATTTCGAATTTAAGTTAGCCACGTCTGTTGGCATTATTTTATGTTATTTCAAGACTGTGATATAAATCAAGGAGTACTAAACCTCTCAACTTATATTACAGTTCAGTTGTAAATAAAAAAGAAGGAAATTTATTGTGCACTTTTGTATTTAAAAATACATACAAAAATATTTAAAAAATCTTGTTTTATTTTATTGTCGTTTCAAATTTCTTCGTTTGCTCTTAAAAACATGACAAATCTAAACTAGGGTAAGTGATGACTGATGTTCTGCTTTTAAGATCCTGTAAATAAATTTCATTTCGAATATGCATGTTCACTTAAATGTTTTTGTATATATTTTTTGAATTTCACACTAAAATGTTAAAAAAATAATTTTATATGAGAGAAAAGGATAGAGAAAGAACAAAAAGGGAAAGAATCTTATTTATTTCAATCTTCATCTTTCAACGCGTGTCCTCAATAACGTGTGTGTAAACATCCGCTCAATATCCGTGTTCATTGTCAATTTGATTTAATTTTCATTCATTGTGAACAAAAATTTTTTTCTTTGTTTTTTTTTTTGCTTATTTTAAGGCCTGTTTTGGTGAAATCTCTTATGTTTATGCAGCATATTTATGTGCGGCCACAATTGGTGTTACTGACACCATGGCAACACCCTTAATGAAATATGATACAGCATACAATGCTCGGGCCTATGGGATACAAAAAAAAAAAACAGGGCATGTTGACATAATCTTCTCAAATCAAGTACTTAACGCACTTCAATTGACCAAGGATACATACACAAGCTTGTGTATTTAATTCATGAAATAAATGGCACACATGTTCAAATCTGAATGCCAGCCATACCCCTGATCAAAAGCGGTCACATCAAGTGAATAATTTTTTTTTGTTTTTGTTTTTTTTGCTTTTATTGGCTTTTAAATTCATCTTTCAAAATATAGGCTGTATGTGCTTCTCAAGTAAGAGTGTTTTCTTAAAGCAAAAGAACACACACACAACCGAAAGTACACTGAGCAGCACACTGCATGCAAGTCGGACAGACAGACGTCCGTTTTAAGGAATTTGATATTGTTAATGGCATTGTCTCTCTCTCTCTCTACCTGTCCTTTTCTGTTATATATGCAAAGGCTTTAGAATAATAAAAAGAATGCATCATGAATTGCAATTTGAGGCATGTTTAATTTCATTATGGCCAGTCAGTTTCATTTTGTCCCTTTTTGCGGCCTTAACTCACCACATTATTCAACCTGCAGTATGCCTAAGTATTGGCAGATGTGCACAAATTAGATGGAGAGCCGGGCTTATGAATTCGTAATTTTCATAAGTCCAAAGCCAATACAATTTTGTGGCTTTTGTTACGTTTTTTGGCCTTTATTTTTGCTGTCATTTGTTGTTGTTGTTGTTAATAGTGGCCAAACACAACCTTAATGGATTTATAATTATACTGTGAGAGAATTTTACACACAATCTACCCATTATAACGTTTAAAATACACAACATTTTTAAGCCATACGTACTCACTACTGGCGGATACAAAAATATTTTTGTAATCAAACGCTTACAAAAAAAAAAACCTAAAGAACCGTATTTGATATTAAAGCCCTCCAGCAAAACGGAAGTTCAAAATGAAGAGTCTCTCCTTCTCTCTCACTCTGGCTCTGCTTCCATATGATAATAAAAACTAAGACAAAATCCACCATCCACTAGCCACCATATGTACATAGCTATACATACACACACCCGTTATTAACCATTTTAATTGTGGTTTACTACCCATGTTTGTATGTTTTTTTTTTGTTTTTTTCCTATTCAATGACTTCCGTTAATGCTTTCACATCATCTATCATCGTGTTAATTAGACAAAAGGTTAACTAGGCCAAGCATTATAGCCGGGTAAATTTTTTGTCTCTTCTCTATTTTAAAAAACGAATGTTTTGTAGTAAGTTGAGTGTGTCTCAATATGTCACAAATTTTAATTCAATAAGAAAATAATTTTTGTTGTGTGTCTCATCACCGCTCAAGAAAAGAAAAGAACGACAATTTAATGCATCAGTTAGTTTGATGCACATTCCATGAACATGACTGACAATAACTTCAAATTAATGAAACAACCAACTGCCAGTAAAATGTGTACAAATTCTAACATAAGAATTAGGGATGGTTCCCCTATTGGGATTATTTGCTTTCCACTTTATTATTATAATAAAACCTAACAATATCTACTACTTATCTACTCTTTAAAAATGAATTTTTCTTTACATAAAAATTTCAAATGTTGAACAGTTCATGACGCTGGAATCCGAAAGATTTTTAAGGAATTCGACATGTTTGAAACATTTCAGAAACACAATGTAAATAACTTCGTCTATTTGTCGCTGTCTAGTGAGGAGTGATCTGTTCGCTGACTAAGCGAGATTGCAAATTAATCGAAATTTTTGGTTTTAACAACCTACTGCGGCATTATCGAAAATTGCGTTCAGTACCACCCCTAATCAACTCCTTCCTTAATTCTGGGTTCCTGGCAAATTTAACCAAGTGTTTCCTGAGATACATTAACGCTGCACAAGTTCCGAGTTTGTGTTCTGGTGATTCATTCTCCTCACCACTGAGTCTACATAATCGATTCTAAAACAATTGTTCTTTGGGTTTACAATGCTCATTAAAATGTCGTTACTTCAAATACTTACTTACCAGAGATCAGCAATGAATCGCTTTTTAGCACTCATAAAATTTTGAATATAAGTGAGTCAACAATATTCATTCGTACTCACTATAAGTACAGGTTGCAATGGGTATGCATACAACGTTAACATCAAACTCATACCATTCGAAATATGTTTGATTCAAAAGTCTACTCATTTCGATTCATAACTTAAGAAAAATACTTATAATACTTATGAATGCTTCAAATGACTAGAATCATTCATTAAAACTTACAGCCCTAGTTGTTGTTGCATTTGCCAAAAAGAAAAAAGACACCTAAGCAAAAAAGACAGCAGCAAACAGAGCCAACACGCAACCATTTAGTGAGTATTTTAGTGTTCGTAAGCGAATCATACTTATTTTGTGATTCGTGTATATGTTGAGTTAAAGAGAGTCGAAATCAACAGCATCAGACGTGTTGTTAAGTATGAATATAATGAGTACTTCAAACTTTGAATATGAATAGAAGTTCGATGATATTAAAAGAAGTATGAATGCATATAAGTATCAGAAATTATGAGTATGATTCGATTCTACTCATCCTTTTGAATACTCATTGCTGATCTCTGTTACTTCCTTAATTGATCATTGCAACCCTTTAGTCAGGATTACCACCTAGCTTTCTATATCACCCATATTGTGTGTTTAATTTTATCCATGAGTGGAGAGACCGACAGTTTAAAATTGACTCCGAATGTCAAAAAAGAAGTTTTCATGGCAACTTCATTTAATCTAAGTGTTTCCACCAAAGGACTGCTGGAATTGTTTTAAATGTGCGTTTTGTGTGAAATGTCTGATCGGGGGTTTGAACCTCTACTTGGCATTTAATAAACCAACTACTTTCAACGAGACTGCGGCTATATTTCGATGCTTAACTCAAATCACTTCTCGTCGTAATTTCGCAACAAAAATTTTAATTTTCTAAAAACCCGTCAGTCTTAAGAGGAGTGTCCGTCTCTCTTCATATTTCTTTTCGTTAAGTTTACTCGTCCTACTTCACAGAAGGGTTTTTGACCAATCTGATCTGCCCGCTTATTGCGACAAAATTCCCACATGACCAGAGAACCTGCCGTGCCTAACCGATTCAGCTTTGAACTCTGATCTTGAATCAACCATATGAGCTTAATGTTCGTATGACGGCCTAATTGTCAGATAGTATTGCTTAGTACCGCCAAATATACTTTCTGTTATTGAAGTGAACGAATCTTCTGATGGCGGAAACTTTCGCTTCTAAGAAGCTCGCATGCAGCCCGATTGGCTCTGAATATTTCACTTCATAAGCGAAAACCACCTCTTCTGTCCCACTGTCTGTCTTTGACCAATTCCTATATCACAGAATACTACTAATCTGGCAAATTTCAACACAAATTTCTAATGCTCAGCCTCGTTGCGAAGCGTTTAGAAAAGTATGCAGTTTATTCGTGCTATGTATAGAACAGCTAAGGAGGGAACTGTCAGCCTGTTGATTTATTAGATCGCAGGGCCTCGAATAGATCTCACATTAGATTTGTCTTCCATTATCCTAAACATAGCCTCCAACAGAAATAGCAGCATCGATATAAGACAAGTTGACATTACCACAATTATACCTACTCGAGCCTACCTATGTACCTTATCAAACTCTAGCTGAGCTATCTTCAAGAATGTGTTTCCAAGACGTTTTGTTACATTTATGGATCGATTTATTAAGGTAAGCAATACTGCTAGACTCTGCTGCAAACATATAGAAAGGAACAGTACCGACTCGCTTCTGTTCATCGCACAATAGCGATTATTACAGTCCACTGTTGTTTTAATAGGCGTATTGAGATAGTAGACAAATAACTTCTGCAGCAGCTGTGGGTTTGAAGAGGAAGAAGAGACTGTCTTTCACCTCATGTGCACTATTATTGTATTAAAAAGATGAAGACTTTTGCATATCTTGGACTGTAGTCTCTAATGCTTGTTCTCCGAGTAGAATTAGTTGTGGTATTATAATGGTTTCATACCAATTTGGGACCTCTTCCTTTAAGGGTTTTCCGGCGCCTTTTCGAACCTAACCTATGCATAGCATATTGTAATTATAATCGAATAAAAACTTCGATCTCTAATCGATGTTGATCCATTAAATTTTTTGCCAGATTTAGTTCTCTCATGTCTTTTTCTATTCCCAACTTTAAAATGGAGTCACCGTAGTCCAATAGGTAGAGTGTTGGTTTATTAGACGTACGGAAACGGTTCAAACACCAGGTCATACAACAAAAGGAAAATATGAAAACAAATATTTCTTAGGCGACTTTTTCTCAGAAGATTTCTGGCAAAAACTCTCTGAGAGTAAATAAAAATTTGCCATGAAAAGATTATCAAAAATCTGTCGTTCGGAGTCGACTTTAAACTGTAGGTCCCGTCACTCATGTATAAAATTAACACCAACAACATTAGTGATGTGAGAAAGTAGACCATAATCTTGACTGAAGGGTTGTAATGACCAATTATGTATATAACATTGAAATGGTGGTAAAAGATAAAGTGTACGAAAGAACGAAGAAGAAAGCTACAGAGTTTCCCATATCAACCGGACATCGAAGCTGTTGAATACGTTGCAATATTTAGGGTCTTTATTATAACTTGCCGTTAACTAATGGAAGGATTTTAACGGGCAGATAAATTGTTTTTTATTATTATATGTGGACAATAAGGTAGAAGTGAGAGTTTTAAAGTTAAATTCATGTATTAGGTATTATATATTATTTTCAATATGGCAACTTTAAATATAAACAAAATCAGCAAATACAACAAAGAAAGATATCCTTCGTAGCCACTGCGTTTAAAAAAAAAACTTGTTTAATTGAGCAATTTTAGTGACATTGCTCCGGCACTGCCATATTTTTGAAAAAGTTAACTTTATATTTTATCATTGTGTTATAATAAAGAAAATAAATTAAAGCTGACTTTATAGTTCACTTTAGCTAAAGTTACCTTTAACTAAACCCAACTTGAACGGCAAGTTGTAATAATGGCCCTTAAAAGAACTTATACGAGTATATCTGTTGTATAATTTTCGAAATGCCCTTTATGCCTACAATTTCCCTGCAATTTCCCATATTAGAAGACAAATAGTTTTATGTTTTCGTAATAATTTGTCAGAAATAATTATAATTGAGGAAGGAAAACTAAAGAAAATAAAGGATCTTCCTGCAAGTAGATGAGCCTGTTCAATAAAATAAACCGCCTTTAAGCAATATGACTACTGTTTGACGTACATATCTAAAGGCTGTGGTTGAATGGTACACATGTTACAAATTAACCAAAAAAATGTACCAAAAAAATGGAAAGAAAACATACGAAATAAAAAAATTGTTTTTTTTACTCTTTTGAGGGCGTGTAACATGCGGTAACAACTATTCAAGCATTACAACTAGCACGGCACTCAAGCGTACATATGTATGTATGTATCTTTTTAATCCAGCCATGTATGTCTATCAAAGTGAGTCTATTTGAGTTTTTTTTTTGTTTTTTCCTGCACTTAATGCAGCATTAAATTGTCGAAAACGGTTAGATTTTACACAAAAACTCGCTCTCTCTCTCTGAACACTTTTCAGAAAAACATTTAATCGCTTGCACCAGTGATGGCGTCAATTTTTTTCTTCTTCTTCTGTAGTTTGTTATTTTACTTCTTCTACTCTTTTTCGAAATGTTGAAAACAATAGCATTTTACGTTTCCTTTTTTTTTAGTTTTTCATTGTCTTTTTGGTCTTCTTATTTGGTGTCGTCATTAAGTGCACATCATTGGCACTTTTAGAACTTCACCGCCGCCATCATTGTTAAACGAAAACAGTTAAACAGTGTAACTGCAGACACTCTATTGTCCATATCCGTGTATAGTCAGTCATCATTGACTATAATGTACGTATGCTTCATAGCAAGGAGTAGAGAAGAGTCTTCAACACTTGTTCCAAGAGACAATTCTCTAAATAACCATTTGGTTGGGTCAGTTTTTGTTATTTTTTTTTGTATCTTTCCGGACTCTTCTAACAATTGCTCTACTAAAAGCAAATGTACTTACCAGATACAACACTAGTGGAAGTGGAAGTGTATTTATCTCCTAAAAGAGAAAAAATGGTTTTAAAGTTTTTTTCCCTGCTTCTCATTATTAATTCACTTTTCACAATTGTTAAGCGTTAGATTTGCTATTCGCTTCTGTTTTGTTATTGAATTAAAAAAATTTCGTTTGTTTTTCTTGCCTTTTTATAATAATTTTAAACACACTCTCGATCCATCAATTTTGTCAGACACATGTTGCGTTGCGTTTATGTTCAGTTTTTTTATTCACGTTTTTTCGCTTTGAACTGTCAAATTAAATCGATTGTAACACTGTTGGATTTTAAGTTGAAGTTTCTTTTTTAATTTTACCGCCTGCGAATGGAAACTATTGTATAAATTATCAGTAACGTACGGATGGTAAGCGTAGTTCAGTATCAGGTGTCTTGAAAAAAGCGGGTGTAAAATATTGTCTTTCGCCAAATTAAATGTCCTCGTGGTAACCATATTTAAAGTTTTATTTGGAAGTCAAGTTGAAGTTTAAGTTTTAAAGTATTGAATATTTCAGAGTAAAAATGTAACACATGACAAAACACAGTTACTTTGTAATAAAAGAAGAAAATAAAGGTAGCCCAACTCTAAGTAGTAAGTCACAATCATGCTTGAAACAGAAATAAAATTGCTAAGTTATTCATTAGCTTCGATACATTGTTTATATGGTGATAAATACCGCTTAGTTTCTGAGCTTATTGCCTTCAAAAGCACACCCTACCAATGCAAATCTTTTATAATCGATTTCGTTTTTCAAGTTAGCCTATATCCCATCTTTTATTAAACACTTCCTATCTTTAAATTTTAATAAAAGAAAGTGTGTGACATCCTTGATTTTTTTTTAATATAATCGTTCTTATATCCGCCACACCTTTCTGGGTAGCTCGAATTAAAATGTTCAATTCTGCATGGCTTTATATCAAAAATCACGTTGAATTTAACCAAAGGTATAAGGCCTGATGATTTTGAGGACCGCTATGGTTTGTGACTTATTCGACTTTAGAGCACCTCATAAGAAAAAGTCCAACGAACTCAAATCGCACGATCATCGTGGCGAGTTTACACTACCACCACGTGCGATGATCATGTCCGCAAAAAGGTCATGGAGGATATCCAGAGTGGCATGATCTGCCAAAAGGAGTTGGTAACAATCGACCTATAGTACTCACTGTTGAGAATTAGAGCCTGACCAACGTCTTTCACAAATAAATATTGACCGCAAACGCCGCCGGCCTAAAATCTACACCAAACATTCAATAAACACTTGTCGTTCTTACAATTGCTGAACAGTTTACCTTCAGTTCCTGGGTCAGTTGAACTTTGTACTTGTACAGGTCACGACGCAAAATTTGTCAAATTTCAGTCTGCGAAAGCCACAGTCGTTATGAACTACGAGAAAGCGACTTACTCAGATTCTTCTGCAAGCCTTAGCGGACAGCAGCGAAGTTTTCGGCAGATATTGAGTTTCATCAACAAATAGGCGATGGTCGATTGTCTACTGAACCAGTGCAGTCGAATTTATTCACCATTCTGAGAATAGATCTCTCTGGAGAACGAATACGGCTATCGTCAAATTGACGAAGGACGCTGTACGTTGCAGACTAGAAAAATGAGAAATAATTTGATGGATATAGGTTAGGTTAGGTTAGGTTAGAGGACGTGCACTTGTCAATTAAGAGAAGTACAGTACCCGGAGGTCGAATTGACCTATTGTACAACGTCCTAGGTTTTTGAGAAACTTTTTCATGGCAATTTTATTTTCTCTCAGAGTTTTTGCCAGAAATCTGCTGTGAGGAAGACGCCGAAGAAATACTTTTTGTATTTTGTCTTGATGTCTGGCCTGGGAATCGAACCATGGCTTTACGTTTAATAAGCCAACACACTACCTACTAGACTACGGCGACTTCTTTGATGGATATAGCTTCAACAAGATTGCCTTGCCTTTATCAACTTGCAAAGTAAAGAAGTCCCTTTTTCAAAAGACCCGATTGAGAGAATCTAAAGCTTTGGCAAGAAGCCATTCAAACTTTAAATAGTTGGGTTTTAATAGTGAATGCTTGTTGTAGTAGCCTAGTCTTGATAAGATAACAACTTCTTTTACCGCAATTTCGACTAATTTTCTTAACTTCGTCATTGTAAGTAATCAACGTGGATTGCATTTCATTACGGAATGTAATCTTATAAAGCATTCGTCCCGACTATCCCAGCAGATGCAACAGTATTTACCATCTTTGGACACATTTTCCAATGCAGTCCATGCAATTGACTCTATCTTTGTGTTATTTAAACACTATTGAAACATTTTCACGACCCTACTTTGATGTTCATATCTTGAGGGCAGATATCTCGTTTGGTTGGATATGACATTGGAATTTCTACAAATGTTGCTTCTGCCAGACACAAACAACAAAAAAAACTACCAACAACACTGCAATAACAAACGTACACACCGATCTTTACAGTTATAGAGATTTCGAGAAGGCGAAGCCATGAACGATTTCGCCGTATTGTAGTAGGTAGTTTGTTGGCTTATTAGATGTAAAGCCAGGGTTCAAATCTCAGGCCAGACATCACAACAAAATACAAAAAGTATTTCTTCGGCGACTTTCTCTCAGCAGATTTCTGGCAAAAATTCTGAGAGTAAATAAAATTACCATGAAAAAGTTTCTCAAAAATCTGTCGTTCGGAATCGACTTTAAACTGTACGTCCCGCCACTCATGTATAAAATTAAATTATTTGCAATCTACGAGCTCATGTTTTAAACGTTTTTAAAAGGTAAAAAAGTAGCACTATTGTTTTTCTATTAAAAACTAACTAACATGACCTATTTTTCAAAATGCTTGTTGAGAAAAAAATCGAATTTTCCCTTTGGATAACAGAAATTAGATTTTTACGATGTCCAAAAAGGTTTAAAATAATCATCGTGAGATGTTTACCCACAAAATGCCTACACACACGACATATAAATTTAAGGTAACTTAAGAAAGAGAGAGAGGGAGGGAGAGAGGCAGAGTGAGAAAGAAAATCTTAAATATTTAGTTGAATTAACGATTTATTGATATTAAAAGTTAAATGACTGCTACTAATCAGTAAACTTTAAATCCTCATGAATATTTAAAATATTCTTCTGTTTTATTACCACTCTCTTCCAATAAGTTTTGCTTGAAAATCGTTTGTTTGCTTTGAAAAACTATTTCCATAATTGGATTTTATATGAAAATTTTTTTTGAAATAAATTTCAACTTTAAATAGAAACTTTTTCTTCGTTGCGACAAGCAGCACTACTTAAAAATCATTAAAAACGGTTTTCCCTACTCGAATTGGTTTGTTTTTCTATTTAATCACCTGAAATATTTCGGTATCTTTATTTGAAATCTTTATTATGGTACTTGGATAATTTAATTACACTTTTTTCTTGTGATGAGATGACGATATAAAAATACAAAAACTTTTCGTTTTCATTACGAAAATGTTACAAAAAAAAAGAAATAAAAAAATTAGAAAAAAATTAGAAACGAAATAGAAAATAATTTCTTTTGATTTTTTTTTTATTAACGCCACCCCATTTTTCGTATATGAAATGAAACCTGCCGCCTCGTTGCTACTACTGCATCACTACTGCCTGCCTTATCTATGAAACATAAAAAAAGAACACAACCAACCAAACACTGACACAATTAACAAATTAATGAGTTTTTGAAAGTTTTTTTTTTTTGTATCAAATCCCTCAAATTGTTTGAAAATAAATTTCGAAAACCCATACGAAAACAAACCCATGTGTTTTTATGGGGAACATGCACTTGTACGACTATTCTCGTTATGCGGTAACTCTGTTAGTGTTACAGACTGTTCGTTTTTATGTTCTCATCATAAAAATTAAATTGACAAATGAATGAAATATTCAACATATTTTTTATTTATTTGTTTAAGTTTAATACCAGGCTCTTATCTTAATTGAGATCATATTAAATGCTGTAAATAAGTCATGATTTTTTTTTTTGTTAATTTTCATTTTAAATGAATACTTTTTATAGGTTGAAAATTTTATTGCTTAAAAAAAAAGAATTTATTTCATGTGACACAAATTTATAAAATTTTTATGTATTGGAAAATATTTTTAGCGCACTGTAGAATTGCACGTATGCCTGAAATTGATGTGCCTGAAGGCAGTGGGTCAATATGTCTGTCAAGTTTTACAATTTCCTAGCTCTTAGTCGAAAAGGAAACACTCAGTAGGCATCTGCCAGTTGACTCCTGACAAAATTTCATTATTTTGTCTAAGTAATCCTAGGGCCTATTACATGCCAGGTGGGACGAACAAACAAATAATTTCAATACATTGGCAGGAAGCTTGATTTAACCAACAGCAAGGAGATTGGGTGCCTTGGACAACGATTCTGTTTTTTTAAATTACAAGATCATTCACAGCAGACCCTTTCAGCAATGATGAGGAAATTTCAGAAAGTCATAGCACTCTTCAGTCAGGATTACGACCTCGTTTCTCACACCACTTATGTTGTGTGTATTAATTTTATACATGATTGGCGGACCTACAGTTTAAAGTAGACTCCGAACGACAGTTTTTAAGAAACATTTCATGGGTCGGCAGTAAATGAGGCCAAAACAAAGTATATGTTATCGATAAGTAGAGACGTGCGGCGTATTGATTCTCAGATTACGGCCGATAACTATACTCTTGATACAGTCAAGGAATTTGTTTATCTTGGCTTCGCCGTTACCAATGTTACCAAAAAAATAATGTCAGTCTGGAGATCAAGCGCAGGATCACTCTTTCCAACAGGTGCTACTATGGTCTCAATAGGCAATTGAGTAGTAGAGACCTCTCTCGTACGATAAAACTAATACTCTACAAGACGCTCATCCTCCCCGTTCTTCTTTATGGCGCAGAAGCATGGACCCTATTAAGCACCGATGCAGCAGCCTAGAAAGTATTCGAGAGAAAAGTCCTACTACGATCCCACAATGAGCTGTATGAGCTCCTCAATGATATGGACTTTGTGCAGCGTATTAACATCCAGCGGCTGCGCTGACTCGACCTTGAGAGTATTCGAGAGAAATGTCCTACATAAGATCTTTGGTCCAGTGCCAGTTGGCGATGATTTCCGCATCCGATCCAACAGTGTATGCGCTCGTTCACGATATGGATGCTGTGCAGCGTATTAACATCCAGCGCCTGCTGCGCTGGCTCGGCCATGTCGTTCGAATTGAGGAGGATGCTCCGGCGAGACGGATGTTTGATCTGCGGAAGTCGGCGAAGAAGACGACCTTGTTTGTGTTGGAAGTACCAGATCGAGGAAACCCTGTCATCGATTGGTAGGCGCTCAAGAAGTAAAGGCGCCTGAAAGGATGTGTTACGGCATGCCGAAATTCGTTAATCGGGTTGTTAATGACCAATTAAGCTAAAGCTAAGATAACGAGACTCTAACTAAGCCAGAATACTGGGAATATCTATTAACGACTTCTGGAGGAAGTCGCCGTGGTATAGTAGGTAGTGTGTTGGGTTATTAGACGTGAGGCCTCGGTTCAAACCCCATTTCAGGCATCTTCAACTGAACGAAATATAAAAAAATATTTCATCGCCGACTTCCTTTCAACAGATTTCTGGCAAAAACTCTGAGAGTAAATATAAGTCTGTCGACTTTAAACTGTAGGTCCCGCCACTTATGTATAAAAATTAACATCACAACATAAGTGGTGTGAGAAACTAGGTTGTAATCCTGACTAAAGGGTTGTAATGACCAAATAAGTAAGTAAAGACTTCTGCAGGAGCTGCAGAAGGAAGAAGAGAAGGCCACAGAACATCTTTTCTGTAATTGTCCGGCACTATTTGTGGTTTATAAGGTAATGAACGTGTGAACTTTATTTGGATACAAACGAGAAGCCTTGTTTACAAACTTTCGTCTACTAATAGTGCCTTAATTACTGGCATTAATTTATTGCTTAATTTATAACATTGTTGTCTTCATTTTTAAATACACTTTTCGATAGTTTTGAATATTCACATTCCTTATGCTGCTTCTTGAACTAAAAATGTCCTCAAAAGAAATCCTTCAACATACCCAATGCATTAATTTTAAAATGAAATAAAAAACTGAAAAAAGGAAACAAAAAAATTTTAAACAGCTGTGTCTCCGAACAACGACGAATCCCCCAATCAATATTCAAGATACTCTTTTGATTCTTATCAATGACAGTGAAAATCAAAATCCTGAAGGATTACGGACAATAAGTAAAGAAATGCTAAAAGGATTCTCTAAAGTGAAGCAACAAAAACACAGGTGTTGGGTTTGCAATTGAAGTGTTTTATGGAAATTGTCTCAACAATGATTCCCACGTTCAACAAAAAAAAAAGAAGAGCATTTCAAAAGTTATCTCAACATACTCATCACAAATGCAGATACAGATGATATTTTATATAGGAAGAGATAGACAAGTGAGTGAGTGACGGAATGAAGTGAATGAATGACTGAATGAATGATATTTTTGTTAAACAAATAACATTGTATTTGTATTATACAATCTTAAAGGATGTCTTCCTGTTATTGTTTTGCGTTTGAAAAAAAAAACGTTGTAAAGGAGCAGGTAAATTATTGGGTAAGATTTTTGTATTTTCTTTACAATCATACAGTTTGGCCTTTAAGTATTGATTTTAGGCCTTCACTGTTAACAAATAATTGCCGTCCTTAAAGGAAATTTATTGATTTTATTTATGACTTTCCGGTTACGGTACGTTTAAATAATTTACACCGGAAGTTATTTGTTACTCATTGTTACTCTTGTTTTTGTGCAATTTTTCTTGTGTTTGTTTTCTGCCTAGACTGGCATTTTCTAACAATAAAGTCGCATAAAATATTGTGCAAGGCTTTCTTTCTGATACCAACTTTACTTAACTTTACTGAGCAACTTTATTTGTCTGCTTGTGTATACAAGGTTAGTAAAATACAGAAAGTTTTTTTTATTATTTCTTTTGTATTTTAAATGTCATTTATTTGTAATAGAATTACAATAGTAAGCATACCATACCAGTAAGCATTTGTTTAAGCCATAAAATAAAACACAATCATCCAAATTTTGTATAATAAAGGCCAACAAACAACAGAGGTAGACATAGCCAAAACTGCTATGATTCCATCCTGTCTCTCCACATACAATATTTAAATTTATGAATGAATTTATATTTGAAACAACAATGTTCTTACTACCATTTCAACTATATTTCATGACAATTCACATTTAATAACAAATTATTTCAGTTTCATTATTAACCTTAGAAGAATTGAGTCTCGGGGGGAGGGCGATGTAAGACTACGACAAGAAAAATAAAAACGAAAATCAAAAAAAATTGTCATAAAATTTCATGGCTGAACTGTTTTCAAATTGATTTTCATACTTACCGAGTTGTATTGACTCTAGTCAAAGAAAAATACTTTGCAAGTTAAGTTTTGCTTAAGCAAAAGTAAACATTTAATTTGTTGCTGGCTACTGACAAAATTGTCAGACTGTAAAGGAATTGAATAACACTTCAAAAGTATTGTTAGGTTAGGTTAGGCTAAACTGGTAGCCTGCCCAATTGTCTTAACTTACTTGGGTGGCATAAGGTCTCGTTGTAATACCGTTATTATATTCTATTCTGTCATTTAATTACAGCTCCTTGCTGTCATCAGGTTTGTGATTAAATCTTCGAGGCATAAGAATTCTTTTTCTCAGGTAATCAAGCGCCTGGATAAGGACAGAGAAGTTGTTCTGTGGCTTTGTCTTCTTCCCGATGCAGCACTGGCAGAAGCCATTATAAGATATTCCCAGACTTCTGGCTTAAATATACAGAGGCCAGTGTCCCAATATCACTACTGTGAGATCTTCTTCCGGCTGGAGTTCCTGCACAAGTCGTTGTAAGATATTGCCAGACGTCTGGCTTAAACATCTAGAGACCAGTGTTTAGTTATCACTACTGTGCGGTCTTCTTCCTGCTTCAGCTCCTGCAGAAATGGTTATGATTTATTCCCAGTCTACACGCATACAATAAGGGAAGGTCTGTTGAGACTGCCCTGCATAGCCTGGTGTGCAGAATAGAGAAATCGCTGGCACAGAAGGAATACACTCTGGCTGCTTTCCTGGACATCGAAGGAGCCTTCAATAATGTGGAACTTCGCGCTATATCCGGGGCGCTGGCAAGGCTAGGTGTACATACCACTATGGTGAACTGGATATCTAAGCTACTTTGTGGGAGAACAATCTACCCCGCACTTGGGGGCTCAAAAACGACCAGGGCTATAGGGAGGGGAACTCCACAAGGTGGAGTACTCTCTCCTCTTTTGTGGAATCTGGTGATGAATGAGCTACTAGTGATACTGGAACAAAATGGATGTGAGGCAATTGCCTATGAGGATGACATTGTTCTTGTGATCTCCGGAAGATTTGTCGAAACTATCAGAGATAGGATGCAACTGGCTCTGAAGAGTGCCTGCGGGTGGGCATCTTATCGTGGATTGGGTGCTAACCCGGTGAAAACGGAATTAGTACTCTTCACGAGAAGGTACAAGCCACCGACTTTTCGTCCACTGAAACTGAACGAGACGGAACTGAAACTCAAACAGGAGGCACACTTTCTAGGACTCATTCTGGATAGGAAGCTGTATTGGAAATCGAGCATCATTAACAGAATTAAAAAGGCTTCCATTGCCCTGTATGCTTGTAACAGAGTGTTGGGGAGAAAATGGGGCCTAGGACCTAGGATGACTCACTGGATCCTCTACAAGGGATCCATTTAATGGAGCTTTTGTATGACCTTTTGTTTAACTCTCTGCAGGGGAATGCAAATCTCATATCGGAATTCATTTGAATTTTCCATGGTGCCAGCTTTATCAAGTGTGACGGCCCTATTGTCGATGACAGTTTGTGCAGAAAGTCAAATATGGGTAGCCGCCGAATACCTCGCTATCTTCTTCAGAGACATCCGGCATTCTTGGACAATCTTAGATGTCGTGTACACATGCTTTAGGGATCTAATAGCCGCTTTTCTGGCGGTAAATAGGCGTATATCAGCATACGATATATTCCGATATCGAATTCAGACGGCGGCAAATTTAAAACACATTATTTCTAGGTCACACTAGCCGTAGTATGTTGGCTTATTAAACGTAGGGCCGTGGAACAAGCCCTAGTCTAGACATCCGGCTCAGTAATCTAGTAGAGAAAGGAGTGATCTAATGTTCAATTGCTCCGAAAAGATTCCACATCCGACCTTGTTACGTGATTTGAATCCATCTTGATTTGATTCAAAACTTGAATAGCTTTTCTGTTTCATTTTAATGAGGAGATAATACGTTCCTTGTATTTCAAAAATGTTTCCCCATCAGCTTTCAAATAAGAAATTCGACTTTAAATGTCTACATATATGGTAGTACAATATATTGTTGTTATTATTATTAGTGTTGTTTAGTTGCTGGCTTTTACTTTTAGGGGGTTTAGTACAATATCGTAACAAAAATTAAAACAACTCATGTTATATTGAGGTGCTACAGTCAGGTGCTAACTTAACTCGATTTGAGGAAAATAAAAAAAAATTATTTCGCAAAACAAACAGAAGAAAAAAAAAGAGAAAAACAACAAGAAAAGGAAAGAAAAATTGTTTTTTACTACGGTTCAACGAATATTTAACTAAGTGGCGTATATCACGCTCATTCGTTATTGAATTCGAAATCAAATTCAAAACAAAAAAAGAAAAAAAAAAGAACAGAAACCAACAACAAGAAACAAACATTACAATAACATTGTCGTAAATGTTTGTTTGAACTGTTAAAGAGACAATATTAAGGCCAAAATGTATTTCCTTTTCTGTTGTTTTTGTGTTGTTGGTAACACAACATACAACAACCAAAACCATATCACTATGGGCAACGTTTCTTTCGATATGTAAAAATACATGTACAGTCCGCACTCACTTTTCTCACTCACTCCCATTTTCTTCTTATTTTTCCAGTGAATGCTGCACAACTTTGTTTCGTTTTTAATTTTTTCTTCGTTGTTTTTGCTTTTTTTTCGAAATTTTTAATTCATTGCTCTGTATCATGTTTTGTTTATGCTTTAATGTCACATGAGGTTCAGTATTACAACCCACTAAGACGACCGTCTGAATAGATACGAAGCACTTAAGCTGGAGGTCCACACCACGCGTTTTCGCATCAAAGCGTTGCGTGTATTTCATGCCTTCTTCGCATTCTACGCTTCAAGTTACATGCAACGCTTTTTACGCGCCAATGTTTGTTTTGGTTTACACAAATTAAAACAAAACAACCTGTCAAAATCAGCTGATTCGTACGCGTGCCGCTTGTGATGCTTACAAAAGTAGAAAGTAGATTTACTTTTCGCGTTCTATGCGTCATGGCATCCTACGCTTTTGTGCGTGTAACTTGCGCCATATAAATATATTAATTCTACTTTTTTGACAGCCGCGTAGAATGCGAAAACGCGTAGAAAGCGTGGTGTGGACCTCCAGCTTTACATTTGTTTTAACCAAAAAAAGAAGAGAAAAAAGCCAAAAAAAAGGCCAAAAGATTAAAGTCGTTGTGGTCATACCCTTCAATTGAAAATGGGGTTGTAAAGGTTATGGTTGGTTTTGTAACTCCCTTCAAACAATTTTTTTTTGATTAGATTTCCAAAAAAAAAACCAAACAAAAATTGGAATTCATTGTCCGAACGAGTTGTTTTATTCGTAAAATTAAGAACCCCTCTTTAAAGTTCATATGACAGAATACTTTATTGAAAACTGTTTGAAGGAAAAACTAAACTTTAATAGGAAGAAGAAATTACTAGAAGAATCTTAGTTGAAAGAATCACTGCTTTACGTGAAATTCTATAGAAGTATCCAAGGCAGTCGATCAGAGATCAGCAATGAATGGTTTTTTCGCTACTCATAAGCACTCATGAAACTTTGAATATAAATAAGTCAACAATATTGAAATTTAACTCTGTATTCTGATTCATTCGTACTCACTACAACGTTGATTTATAAGTACAGGTTGCAATGAGTATGCGTACAACGTTGGCATCAAACCATTCCAAATATGTTTGATTCATTTTGAATTCATAACTTTTGAATATAGTGACTCGAATGATTCATCAAAATTTACTGTCTTTGTTGTTGTTGTTGCATTTACAAAAAAAAAAAAGACACACAAGGAGACCTGCATTACTGCTATGGGGTTTGTAGGATGGATACTTGCTTGATTTATCACAAATGCTATCCTCCATAAGTCTATAAAAGTTGAGACATCTCTGGCCTCTTTGGGTTGTTGTTTCCAACTATTCTTTGTATAGGAGTACAATGTTTTTCTCCATCAACGATATAATACAACTTGATACTGAAATTGTTCTGCAGTTCTCCACATAATAAATAAATTTCTATGCATCTGTGACAAATGACGTCATGCGTAGATATGTACATATATAAATGGTCATTACAACCCTTTAGTCAGGATTACGACTTAGCTTCTGACAACACTTGTGCTGTGTGTGTTAATTTCATACATGAGTGGCGGGACCTGCAGTTTAAAGTCGACTCCGAACGACAGATTTTTGACAAATTTTTCAAAGCATTTTTTATTTTTAATCTACTGGGAGGAAGTCACAGAAGAAATTTTTTTCATATTTCGTTTTGTTGGAGATGTCTGACCTGAGGTTTGAACCGTGGCCTCACATCTAACAAGCTAACATACTACATCTCATAAGACTTTTACTGATACCCTAATAGGATTGCTTAAGGAATAACGTAAGATTCAATTGATCTAAAAAAAAATCGTATGTAAACTGATCGTGTGATATTTGTTTGCGGCTGAATACTTGAACAATATTCTCATGATATATAAATGTTGAGAATGTTTGGTTATAGGATTTATAGACAATATGTTCACTGTTATAATTAGCTGGTATAGAATGAAAATTTTTTTTAAATTTCTATCTTTTCTATATGAAAAGAATTTGCTGTCTAACACAACTCATTTACTCCTACAATGCATTGTTTTAGCAGAAATTGTAGAATTAAAAGTTTTGACATACGCATGAATTCCCCTAGAAGACATATCTGCTATTATGACCATGTCACAACAATTAGATTAAGGCTTCAGTAAACTATTAACCAATAGAAACATATTGCATGACGTCACTTGTCACAGATATATAGAAATTTATTTATTATGCATGTGATGTTTATAATTCTTGTTCTTTTGCAGTCAGAATAACAACAAGTTTTTGTTTTTAGAAAATTTCTAAGCAATTTTGGATTACAGAAATTTATGTTTTCCTTGGCTTCATATTCAATTCAAGCCTATAGTGTGAGCAAAGCTTACATTCACAATATTTAAGAGGGTAGGGTGTCAACAGAAAAATATCAAAAAAATTCGATTAAAACTCATGCATGATATTTTTCAAGTTTCGGTAAAAGCCAACAAAAACAATAAAAACAAACAAAATATCGAAAGAAAATACCAACAATAACAACAGCAAACAGGATGATGGTGTGAATGAAACGATTGTTTTAAGGTTTGGTTATGGTCTAGCAATTTTCGTGTATTATTCTTTGTATTTTTTTATTTTTTGACAAAAATTCTGTGGCATAAAACAATCTCTTTGAACTGGAGACTTGTGACAAGAAAACTGCATTGTTAGGCATTATAAGAAATAAAAAACGACAAAAAGAACAAAAAAAAATTCAAAAGAAAAAGTCATGAAATAAGGCTTTAGAGCAACAAGAATACAATTGAACCTGAAACCAGCCTAAAGAAAGCAAATCAAAAACTCAGCATTTTAAGGCATTTTTTTTATGATAAATTACGACGTGGTTGGACGTCATTATAATTATGATTATGAGGGGTAATATGAGATATTCCCGTTTTTATACAGATTCTTTCAAAAAATTATTTAACAACACCAGTTAATTATGCAGAACATTAAACCAAAAAAAAGAAAACAAAAATACTCATAGAATTTGAGAACTTTATAATGTTAACGCCGAAGAACAAATGTTAGGCAATGACAAATTTTTAAGACATAAATTTTAGCGTGTCTGTCTGTCTGTTTGAAGACAAATATACGCCTCATATTACATTGTAAGTCTCATTTTACTCATACAAATTCAGTTTTTATTTTTATGTTCCTTTCCTTTCCTTTCCTCTTTTAGCAGGTTCTTGTTTCTTTTTTGTAGTTGGTCTGTTCTTCCCAAAAAAAGAACACGCTTACACTTACTCATACAAATATTTCTTACAAAATTCTCTCTCTTTGAGGTGTTGTTTCATTCAATTACGTTTTGTCGTGGCTCTAAATTATGCGACATAAAATCATATTCAGAGTTCCCTGTAACCATTTTAATTCCCCCGGCGGCCTTGTGTTGCGTTGTAAAATTTTTTAACGACAACAACAACACCAACAACAAGAAACTGTAGTAACAATTAATTTTGTTTCTCCTCTTTTTTTGTTTTTTTATTTTTAATTACTTTTACTTACTTGCTATACATTTGAAGTGTTTTACAACATATTTAAGACGAAATAAAAACATAAAAACTTAGGCTCATTAAATTGTAATGCGATGCAGAGGCATACAAAAAAATTAAGGAAAATATAATAAAAAAAAGGAAAAAAACAACGTAAAACAAAACAATTGTAATAATATTGAAAAAGATTTTTATGACCCCTTTCCGTAATACTTTTTAAAACAAAGAATATAATCGTAGGGGCATCATACCCGTAATTGAGAGAATAATGGAAAAAGCCTTGAAATCAAATGCGCTTAAATTTGCATTGAAACTGTGCTTGCTTAACTAATCCAATACTCCATATTTTTAAAATTAAAAATAAAATTTTTATTGGAATTCGTACAATTCAGGCATTTCTTTTTTATTTTAAATTACTCAAGTAATTGATTGGTAATTACAATCCTTTAGTCGGGTTTACAACCTAGTTTCTCATCACCAATGTTGTGTGTTAATTTTCCTACATGAGTGGCTGGACCTATGGTTTGAATTTGACTCCGAACAATAGACTTTTAAGTCGACGCCTCCATTCTATAACGTTCTAAGTGTACTTCGAATGTTTTTAATGTTCTTGCATTTTTATTCATCCTACGTTCTCTAACTTAAATACTGTCAAAATTTGGTTAAGATGCGCCGATCCGTTCCGAAGTTATAGGGAAAAATCTACTTAGAATACACATATAATCGCATGTCGCGCGAAAACTTTGAGAGCTCATAACTCAAAACACACTTTTTCGACTTAGAATATTATAGAACCGAGGCTTCGAAGTGATTTCTAAGAAGAAAATCGCCGAAGAAATAATTTTTTAATACGTTTTGCTCGAGATGTCAGAGCTAGGGTTAACAACAACACTACTTCCGGTTGATATAGCTTTCGCTGGGTTGAGGTTGACGTTGAGTCGGGTCGTTCCGGAGCGAAGATCCGATTGTCGTGGGAATCCAAAATGCTGATAGTTAGAAAACACAATGAACTATTGATCAAGCAATTCCTCATAGCCTGCTACCTGCCTACCCATCCAAACCACCACATAGTCATGAACGATCCCCCTCCTCGCCGTATAAGACAAGACCTCACAACTTTTAACTCGGATATCACTCACCTTATACCCTCAATAGTGGACCCACAGCGTGTTAGGGAGGCACAAAACGCCCTACATCAAACTACTGTCACGACGGCCAGAGACGAGCTCAGCCTCAACAGGGTCATAAATCGACATACACCACCTATATCGGATACAGAAAGGCAGCTACCAAGGGTTACGAGAACTATTCTGGCCGAGCATAGATCAGGATGGTCGAACTTCCTGAATAGCTACAGGGCAAGGATTATACCGGGAACCCAGGATAGCTGCCCCTTATGCAATCGGGCACCACACGACACGGCGCACATCTTTAGTTGCGCAGCTAAACCAACAGCCCTGCGACCCATAGATCTATGGCTGAATCCTACGACAACAGCGGACTTCCTCGGTCTACCGACTACATGACAATGACAACATATACACACAACCAGCAACTAATCAATCCCATCTCCAAACCATCCCATCCCCACCGAATAACATGACACACAAACAACCAAATACATTAAATTAAAACTTACCATCTTATATTTTAAATACAGGGAAAAGCTTCCGGAGACAACAGCCGAACTGTTACAACAACAACAACACTACTTACTAGATCTCATCTCCACTTTTAGAATACCACAATTTTGAGATGAACATAACCGATCTGAAATTGATTTCATGCATTTGCAAAGCTAAGACGGAAAAATGTGACGAAACTGAACAAATCTTACTATTTAAGGATATATGTATGGAGAGCACGATTGTAAATAATCATGCCAAAAATCCTTCTTTTTGCAAAAACCGTGATAATGAAAAAAAGAAGAGATTATGGAACCATTTCAGAAGTAATAGAACCAGAGATAATAGATTTTTGAACACGCAGAAATTACTGACCAAACTTTCCTCGGCGGAGATGATTTGTTTCAGAACCCAAGTCAGCTATAGTTGAGTTCGCTAACAATTTTATTATTTATTTATTTTTTTCTTACTTACCTAGAAGGTACGCATATTGATCACGCTTCAAATTCGATTTCTCTTGCTTGAGATTATTTTTATCGTGAGCAATTTTAATAATAAAATCGTTTTCCAATATCTCACGACTCAAACTTGTGTAGTATCCAATCTTCTTGCTGTTGGTTGAGTTATGCTTCTTGCTAATCTATTGAAATAACTGATTGAGTTTCTCCCGACGTCTGCTGTAGCAGGTCCTATGATTGCTTAGATTTCTTGTCATCTAGAAACCACGTTCTCACTGACAATTAAGGGTGGTGTTGTATTTCTAAGCAGATTGCTGGCAAAAATTCTGAGACTAAATAAAAATTCCATGAAAAAGTTTCTTAGAAAATCTGTTGTTCGGAGTTGACTTTAAACTGTAGGTCGCACCACTCATGTAGGAATATTACCACACACAACATGTTGGTGTGAGAAGATAAGTTGCAATCTTGAATTAAGGAGTGTAATGACCAATTACATATATATGAATGTATGTATGTTGTGTTGAGGTGAGTAGTAAGAAACTTCATCTGGCTAAGATGATAGTTGCTGATACTGTCCTCTCTGGAGTTCAGATGCTGGAGAGACAATTTGAAAAGCAATTTAATCAAGTCTTTTAATTTCAAAATTACTATGATTCGGATTTGAACCTGGATTGATAGGTTGTTTTAGACAAGCACATCGCAATGGTATTCAGTTTTAGCATAGATTCGGCTGATTTGTCCTTTATTACATATCTTTGAATGCCTTTGGGAAGCATCGATTTTTTATAGTCAAAGCTCGAGTCAATAATGTGCCAATAAAGTCGCCGTAGTCTAGCATGTAGTCTGTTGGCCTATTAGACATATGGCCTCGGTCCAAATCCCAGGTCAGACATCTGCAGCAAAACGGACTACAAAAAGAAATATCTCTTCGGTGATTTCCTCTCAGCAGATTTCTGACAAAAACTCTGAGAGTAAAATAAAATTGCCATGAACTTACTTACTTACTTAATGGGCGATTAACAAATCGATTAAAGGATTTCGGCCTGCCGCAACACATCCTTTCAGGCGCCTCTGCTTCTTGCGCGTGGGTCACACCAATAGATAACAGGTCTTCCTCGATTTGGTCCCTCCAACGGATACAAGATTGTCCTCTTCGCCGACTTCCGCAGATCGGCGCATCCTCCTCCATTCGAACGACATGGCCGAGCCAGCGCAGCCGCTGGATGTTAATACGCTGCACAACGTCTATGTCGTTGAAGAGTTCGTACAGCTCACTATTGCACCGGATGCGCTAATCAATCCAACTCGCACTGGACCGAAGATCTTACGTAACACTTTTCTCTCGAACGCTCTCAAATGCTTAATAAGGTCCACGCTTCTGCACCATAAAGAAGAACGGGGAGGATGAGCGTCTTATAGAGTATTAGTTTTATCGTACGAGAGAGGTCTCTGCTACTCAGTTGCCTATTGGGACCATAGTAGCACCTGTTGGCAAGAGTGATCCTGCTCTTGATCTCCAGACTGACATTATTTTTTGGTAACATTGGTAACATCGAAGCCAAGATAAACAAATTCCTTGACTGTACCAAAAGTATAGTTATCGACCGTAATCTAAGAATTAATACGCCGCACGTCTCTACTTGTCGATAACATAGACTTTGTTCTTATTTTATATGAATAACGACGAATAAGTGTGTCCGCTCATGACACCATCGAGGGGGCAGCCACTTCTACCTACTTCTAATGTCGAATAAAATATTGACTTTGCCGTAGTCTAGTAGGTTATATGTTGGCTTATTAGACATTAGGCCTTGATTAAAACCCAGGTCAAAACGAAATACAAAAAATATTTTCTCGGCGACTTCCTCTTAGCAAATTTCTGGGAAAAACTCTGGGAGTAAATAAAATTGCTATGAAAAATTTTTTCAAAAATGTATCGTTCGGAGTCGAATTTAAACTGTAGGTGCCGCAACTCATGTATAAAATTAACGTACACGACATTACTAGTGTAAGAAGCTAGGACGTAATCGTGTATATAAGTTAACATGAGTGGTCGTAATCCGGACAAAAGTTTTGTAATGGTCAACTATGTAAATATGTATGTATTAGGTAAACGATTAAGAAATTTGCTTTTTGATTAATTTGATTTTAGCCATTGCAATAGTGAATATGGGATAAAGAGCGTTGGCTTGGTGAAACTACACATTCTTTTTCTACAAATTCAGTAATTTTCCTTTAGTTACGACACTTAAAACGCAGACTTTTTTGCCAGAAATCTGTTGAGAGGAAGTCTCTGAAGGAATAACTTTTCATATTTCATTATGTTGGAGACGTCTGACCTGGAGTTTGAACCGTGGCCCTACATCTAATAAGCCAATACAGTGCTTACTAGACTACAACGACTTCACCTTATACTCCAAAAAAAGGTTTTTCAACTAAAATGTATAATCTAAGCTTACTGGCTATTTTAAGAGCTTGACAGCTATTACCACAATAGTATTGAATGCCATTGACAAAAAAACGGTTCAAACTAAAGTGGGTGATTATGTTGGGTTCCTCGCGAATTACATGACGAAAAATTTTTATAAAAAATTTTTTCTTTTCAACGTTTTAATTTAATTTACAATAAATAAATTTCAAATAATTCTAAAGGGCTATCCATTTCGTGGTTTCAAAAGTATTGGACTGGAATTCGTCAAACTAAATTGTGAAACCAATTTTTTTCTTTTCAGTTGAAAGTCAGACATTGACGAAAATGGATCGCTTAACTGTCACACAACGCATATAAATTATCAAAACCTACTACAAAAATGGTGATTCTGCCACAGCCACGTATCGAGCAAAATTTTCTTCACTCGGTGGGTATGTTAATAAACAAAATTGTCATATTTGGGGTTCTGAGAATCCTCAAGTAATTGAAGAGAGGCCATTACATCCAGAAAAAGTCACTGTTTGGTGCGCTCTTTGGTCCAAAGGTGGGATTGGACCTTACTTCTTCGAAAAAGACGATGGAACGACTGTCACCGTCAATTCGGAGCGTTATGGTCATATGATAACCGACTTTTTTTGCCTGCTATTGAAGAATACGACTTGGAGAATATGTGGTTTCAACAAGACGATGCCACATGCCACTCAACTCGAGCGAATATGGATTTATTGCAAGAGACATTTCCTGGCCGCGTAATTTCTCGTCGTGGCGATATCAACTGGCCACCAAGATCATGCGATTTGACACCATTAGACTTTTTTGTGGGGCTACGCGAAAGACCGTGTTTATGCTGATAAACCTTCAACTCTTGAGCAATTAAAAACCAAAATTTGTCAAGTTATGGCTGAGATATCGCGCAATATGTGTCAAAAAGTGGTCGAAAATTACCTCAAAAGAATTAATGCTTGCAACACTTCGTGTGGAGGTCATTTAAATAATGATGTAGTGTTTCACACATAATGTCAACGTTCAAATTTTACAATAAAAAAGAAATATCACGAATAAAAATATTTTATATGTATTTTATTTACCTTTACTTTTGAAACCACGAAATGGATAACCCTATATTATTTAATTCCTACAGAATTTAAATTAAGTGTACAATAGTGCAACTTAGAAAGTGTATTAACAATTCTGTAGAAAATTTCATTTGTCTTCTAAGCAATGTTTGTCGCAATTATGCCAACCCACGTCTTACGGCATAACATTAATTAAATTTTATGAAAATTGATGGAATTCTATAAAATGAAAGCTTATTTACTAACATAATAATAGGAAACGTTTAAAACAAAATTATGAAAAATAATCAATATTTTGTGTCTTTGGGCTTTCATGCTCTTCGGGCTAACGACAATGATGACAGCATCATCACCAACAGTATCCACATCAACTGAATCAACAATTATTACCAGGGCCAATGTGCTTGGCGCTCAACGTGTAATAGTGTTAATAAAACAAGGCAAGAATCTAATAAAACTGTGTTTACCCGGTGTTGCTATTAATAAGGCTTTTAAGTAAGTGAAGTGAGTGGTAACTATTAAAATTATTATATACAGTGAGCATCAAAATAAATTGTACAAGAAGGATAAAATTCTTACAATCACCAAACTCAACTTTTAACACCTAAGGAGAGTGCCCAAAAAAATTTTGACAATATTTTGAAATTTTTTGTATTTTTTTTTTTTTGTTTCAATTTTCAAAAACTGTTAATGAAACAATTTTAAAATAAAAATAACTGTAATTTCTTAATGTATACTTTTTTGTTTAATGTATAGTTTCTTTTGACGCCTACTGTATGCGTTTATATTGGCAATTGAGCGACGTTGGAACAAATACAAGTGACCTCTTTTAATAGTAAATATTTATTGAAAGCAAGTAATAAACAAATTTGAAAGGAAAAAAGAAAAAAAAATTATAATTCACTGCACTTTGTGAACGTCGGCAGAGCTGTATAGAAATCATTTAAATTCCCAGGTTATAAAATAAGACAAGACAAAATAGCCAAGATAGCGGGCATGTTAAAGATAAAAGCTTTTATAACTTGCCATTATTGTTTCGTTCAATAACAGCTATTTTGAGGCAACATTTTTATGAGCCAATATGCTGTAAATACGCCAAAAACTACAACTATAAAGATAAAGATAAACTTTTTCATTCATTCCGATCTGTAGTCTTGTGGTATTTGTTCTGCTTCTCTGATTTTTAGTTCGTTCGTTACAAATAAACGCACTGATTGCGTTTTTTTTTTCTCTGTTGCTCTCTGCTGGTTTTATTTCATATAAAAATTTCTTATTTGTTGTTGCTATTGTTGTATGTTGTATTTAGAAATAAATTTACAATAACATCTGATGTGCTATAAACAATTTATAGCTACTAAAGTTAGTAACAAACAACAGCAACAACAACAACCATCATCATCATCCTACTAAAACCACATACATACACTCGAACGCTTTCCGAGAAAAGCTAATGAAAAGAAACTTTGTACTTAAAATTTTAGGTTTGCTAAGCAAGCAAAAAAAACAGCATTTGAAAATACAATTAAAACGAGGGTTGTTAAGAAAATTTATGTTTCAAAAGAAAAAAATTTTTTCCATGTTTTTATTGCATACCCTCGTATCAAATACTTGGTAGCTGACTAAAGCAGAACACTAAAGCAGAATATGAAGACAGAAAAAAATTTAATTATAAACTTTATTGACGCGTTCTTATTCTTCTTCTTCTTGTTCTAAATAAAAACAACAACAAAAGAAAAACCTCAACAACAACACCATCCCATTGCGAACAATATCTTGGTAAAAAAGAAGAAAAATTTTTGTTAAAATTTTCGAGAAGAAACTTTAACTTAAATTTTCCTCCATAAAATCTCTCCCTCACTTATTTTCAGTGGTTAAGCGTTTACGATAAATTAATCATGTGTTAAGGAATGTTTGCCAAGTATAAAAACAAAAACAAAAAACAAATAAAACATAGGGAAACTGTTCCTTGAAGTTCAAAGAAAATTAAAATTTTTCCAAATGAATGTAAATAATTTGCATTTTTTTTCTTCTTTTTGCCAAATTGTTTAAAAGTTAAAAGAATAATTATTTTTTATCATGATATTGTATATGGAAATTTGTTTTTGGAAAGGAATTCCTTTTAAGTTTTTGGCATAAAAATTTTAAATAAACCTGCTAAGTCTCACACTGTGAACTGATGGCGAAAGGTTACTCATCAAGCCTTATTCCTTTCGTTATTCAAGAACAGGTCATGGTTACGAACACTAATACAAAAATGCTCCTCTTGTTATCAATGGACAAACTATTCCTATAAACTTCAGTTTAGAAAGGTCTTTCTTTGTGGATACTTTCTTTATTTTGAACGCTACTCTCCGCAGAACTGCTGAATAGCTAGACTACTAGCTACTCCTTCATTTCTAAAAATTTCTCAAATGGAAGAAATTTCCATTATGAACTTGCGTATGTCTTTAGTTGTTTGCAAAGCTTTTCAATAAAGTTTTCAATCGCGTCTCAGTTCCTCTCCAACATCAGCTTAACGTCTGTTACACTTCTACGACTGCTAGGATCCCTTTAATTTCAGATTACATTCTTCTACAATATTCTTCAAATCTCTATTCAAGCATTTGAACACCATATGTTTCCATCTGATCATTAAGGGCCTCCTTATGAGTTTTAATACTCGAAACGATATACGATATGCAATATTCCATCAGGTATGGGACTCGCATGACTGAAGCCTGTGGTTGAGTTTCTTAGCAATTACAGAACCAAAGTGCTGTGTGACTTTAAAAGAATCTAGACCGTCGGAACTTTGCCTACAATTCTATAGATGACCACTAGGATCTATCACGCTTGGTATAGAATCGATATAAATCCAATGGTACTTAACAAATGGCTTGAAAAAGGTATATGTCGTTGGACGAGCCAGTGTTTTCTTACTGGAGACTAATCAAAGCTTCACAGCAATTACGAAACTAAAATGCTATGTGACCTTAAAAGAATCTAGAATGTCGGGTCCATAACTTTGCTCGCAATTCTAGTGGGGTTCAGTAAGCTTTTTCAAGCTTGGTATATATTCGATATAAATCCATTGACTTTAAACTGTAGGTCCCACCACTCATGTATAAAATTAACACACACAACATAAGTGGTGTGAGAAACTAGGTCGTAATGCCAACTGAAGGGTTGTAATGACCAGTTATGTATTTATGTATGTATAAATCCATTGGGCTCAAAAGATGGCTTAAAAAGGCATATGTCATTGGACGACCTAGAGTTTTCTTAGTGGATGCTAATCAAAGCTCGATAGTCATTACTATCTCAGGACGAAACACGAGGATCATTACTATATGCGTAGATAACCAGACAGAAATTTCTGTCCTCACTTCTCTACTGGTTATTGTAATTGCAGGAACAAATTAAAAATTATTTAAGAGTGACGGTGTGCAAGAGAGTAGCAGCCGATTTTATGAATTTTTCATCGGGACTTGAGTCACTAAAATTCAACTCATCCAGGAACTGAAGCACACATAGCGCTGTGTTCGCCGAAATGGCTCTAGAGCAGTTGGTAACTGCCCATAATTTTTATTGGAAAATCGTCTTCATCAATCGCGCGTTTTTTTTTTTTTTTGAATGAATACAATGAATACGTAATTTGAGAAAATACAAATCAACATAAGCTCCAAAAGCATCGAATGCGTTACGAAAAACTGAATGTTTGGTGTTTATGTGGAGCTGGCGACATCGTATTAATTTGAGAACTAGGTTGGCCACATCACCACTTTAAACGGCGTGCATTAGAGCTCGAATATTGCATCCATTTTTGGCCTGAGTTAGGTAATCATGCGACTTGCGCTTTCAACAGAACGGCGATATGTGCCGCATAGCTCGTGCCACATTGGATATTCTGCAAAAGCGATTGGAGAACATGGCCATCTCTTGTGCTGGCGATGTAAACTGGCCACCGAAATCATGGGATTTGACCCCGTTAGACTTTTGGTCTGGGGTTTATTTAAATCACAGGAGTATGCGAATAAGCCATAAGCCACAGCGATGCTCAACGTCAACATAACTCATAGTATCTGTTAAATTCAGATTGACTTATACGCCACAGTCAGGGGAAATTTGTCATTTCGGAGGCTTTTCGCACAGAGAGACGAGGCGGACTTTCGAATAATAATATATTAAACACATTATGACATACATATATGTATACATAATTAGCCCTTACAACCCTTTAGTTAGGATTACAACCTAATTTCTCACACCACTTATGCTGTGTGAAGCTACAGTTTAAAGGTGACTTCAAACAACAAATTTTTGGGAAACTTTTCATGGCAATTTTATTTACTCTCAACGTTATTGCCAGAAGATTGTTGAGGTAAAGTCGCAAAGAAATCTTATTTTATATTTAGTTTTGTTGGAGATTTCTGACGTGGGGTATGAACAGTGGCCGTACGTCCAATATACTAACACACTGCCTATTAGACTACGGCGACTTTTAGGTATCAATCAGAGATCAGCAATGAATCGTTTTTCGCTACTCATAAGCACTCATGAAATTTTGAATATAAGTGAGTCAACAATATTAAAATTTAACTCCTCTGATTCATTCGTACCCACTACAACCGTTGATTTATAAGTACAGGTTGCAATAAGTATACGCACAACGTTGACATCAAACTCATACCATTCGAAATATGTTTGATTCATAAGCCTACTCATTTAGATTCATAACTTTAGAAAATTACTTATAATACTTATAAATGTGATCCGAGGGACTTGAATCATTCATCAAAATTTACAGTCTTAGTTATTGTTGCCTTTACAAAGAAAACGGGCACATAAGCAAAAAAGACAGAGCAGCAAGCAGAGCAAACACACAACCTTTTAGTAAGTATTTTAGTGTTCGTACGCGATTCATACTTATTTTGTGATTCGTGTATATGTTGGAGTTATGGAGAGTCGAAATCATACGTGTTGTTAAGTACGATTATGATGAGTACTTCAAACTTTGAGTATGAGTAGGGGTTCCATGATATTAAAAGAAGTATCAATGCGTATAAATAGCAGATATTATGAGGATGATTATATTTTTGAATACTCATTGCTGATCTCTGGTATAAATAGATCTTCCAAAAAATTAAAATATCGATGATATCGTAAGCACACTTTGTTTCATTTAAATTCAGAGATAGGAAGAGCTTAGCGATACACCCGATGTACATATATGTTCGAATCAACTGCCGTCCTGGTTGCATTGGACAGTGGTGTGCAAAGAGTATGCCGTAAATCAATATTTACAAGCAAAAAATTATTTTTTTCAAGCAGTGTTTTCAAAAGCAGTGGATTGTACTGCAACTAAAATCGATGCATGAAGGAAATGCTTTCGAAATTAATACTGCATGGCCATCAAAATGATTATTATTTGTTTGATGGCAGTGTTTTCTAATTAAAAATTTGTAATTTCATATGTAAATTTTTTATTTTCTTTCCTTTGGCAATTTCATTTGCAATTTCAATTTATTTTTAATGAAATGAAAGACAGAAAAACATTCGATAATATTGATACTAAACTTGTAATTTCTTCTTTCACCAAAACTTAAACAACATTTTACATACCAACAGCGATTAGGCAGCGTTTATGTAGGAAATGAAATGATGTTGAAAAATAATAAAAGTTTTTATGGCTTTTTGTTCATTTTTTTAAATGAATTCATAGCAATGCTAACAACACTCATTATGATTGTAAGTTGGGAACCCCCCCACGTTAAGATAAATTTATAATTGGCTCATGATAGTGATGGCAAAAAAAGCGAAAGAAAAAAAGAAAGGAAAGGAGAACGAACATAATAAAATAGGAGGTTCCTTATATGACACCCAGCTAGACACAAGAGTAATACAAAATGTTTTTAGTACCTCATCTACCACTTGGTATTTTTTATTTAAAGCATACATACATACGTCCAGCGTGTATATGAAGATATTTAATGCCCTGTTATAAGTACCATACATACCATACCATACATATGTACATACATGTGTGTACATATTTTTTTGTTAAATAATAAAAATCTTATTTTTATAGGGAGTTCTATGTAGAGTTGACAACACTGCTCATTAAATATACGACTATTCTCCTCTGCATTTTAATCAGAATACAAAATGTGAATGCGAATGTGAACGAGAATGTGAATGCGAATGCCAATGTGTTTGTGAAAATGAGCTCGAATATAGTACCCCGTATAATATTGTAAATTGTTCATTTTCATTAACATTAACATTAACATTAATATTACCATAAACATATGGCAGATATCATTTTACACTATCATAGTCAGCCATTTTTATTATTACGAGTATAATTTTTTTTTTCATTATTTTTCTTTTCTATTTCCTCTACTGCTGCATACATGGTTTTATAGTTCAGGTGTGCTTTACTGTTCTTTTTATTTGTTTTTTTATTCATAGCTTTTGTAAGTTTTCCCCTTTTTATTTTTAATATTTTATTTTGCAAAAAACAAAAAAATGAAAAGAAACGGCAGGAAGACCATTTAATCGAAATGTTAGTTCTGTTTTAATAACCAAGCTGTTGGTGGTAATCAACAAGCCATATCAAGTCATGATTATATTTATGAAAGAGTTTTTTTTGCTTATGTTTGCCTACTTACAGGGTGGCTTGCCTACAACCAATCATATTTACGAAGTTATTTTCATATACAATTGACAAATTCAGGGATTTCAATTAAATTTATTGTTATCTATCTAGGCAGTATATTCGAAAGCAAATTTATGTTCCTGGGTTTGTTTGTTTTACAAACATACCCAGAATATCTTAAATAAACATTATTGTAGTGGCTAAGCCGTTGCAGCCTGTCCCGTAGACATATGACTTGCTTATCAGAGATCAGTAATATGTATTCAAGAAGATGAGTAGAATCGAATCATACTCATAATTTCTGATACTTAAACGCATTCATACTTATTTTAAAATCATGGAACCTCTACTCATATTCAAAGTTTGAAGTACTCATCATATTCATATTTAAAAACGCGTATGAAGTTGTTGATTTCGACACTCCATAACTCATTGGTCATTACAACCGCTCAGTCAGGATTACGACCTAGTTTCTAACACCAATTATGTTGTGTGCGTTAATTTTATCTATAGGAGGCGGCATCTACAATTCCATGTTGAATCCGAACAACAGATTTTTGAGAAACTTTTCATGGCAATTTTATTTACCTTCAGAGTTTTTGCCAGAATTCTGAATTTTGATACTCAGCGCACGCACCGATTTACAAAAACCTCAAACCTTATTTTATAAATAACTAGGACAAGATAATTGGCGAATGCTACTTAAAGAGTTAGCTCTCACCTAAGCCAGAAGTTAGACCCATTATGATACCATAAGCCAATATACAACTCTGGAATCAATTAGTCCCTATAGGAAACCAGCACTCGTTTCGTCTTCAAAATAAATCTTTCTATTGCGTTCATCTCCATTTCAAAGACTTTTATGCGAGATGAATGCAAATGATGGACCAAGAACCTCATTATAATCATGGAATATGCTGACTACAGTTACAAACGATAAAAGGTAGTTACCTACAAGGAATGGTGTGTCCCTTAGCATGCATTCCAATATGGTACAGGCCTAAGAGAGCTACAATAGTGCGGTAGATGGCAAGTAGAAAGATGATCAGTTCTCTTCTATTCACAGCAGTCGAGCAGATCATTCTTTAACACTGCCATCAAAGTTACTACACTTTGTACAAAGACCGGGGGATACATAACATACATACATAATTGGTCATTACAATCCTTCAGTCAGGATTACGACCTAGTTTCTCACACCACTTATGTTGTGTGTGTTAATTATTTTATCCATGAATGGTGGGACCTGCAGTTTAAAATCGACTCCGAAAGACAGATTTTTGAGAAATTTTTCAAGGCAATTTTTATTTTCTCTCAGAGTTTTTGTCTGAAATCTGCTGAGAGGAAGTCGCCGAAGAAATAATTTTTCATATTTTGTTTTGATGTCTGGCCTGGGGCTCGAACCCTGGCATTACGTCTAATAAGCCAACACACTACCTACTAGACTACGGCGACAAAGACCAGTTTAATTGCGGCAATTGGAACTCCTATGTGTGGTATAATGTCGAAAATTATGAGCTCTGTACCCACTTTCTGATGATATCCGATAATAGTTGTCCATGTAACAGTTGCCTTTGAATAACCCATAATATCTTGAGATATTTCCCCTGTAGTTGATGAAAGACGACGATGTTTGACTACTGCCTGACTATCTGAATAAGTCAGATGGTTTTCTTAGAAAATTCTATCACCTGTCTTCTGTCATTGCATCAATGTGGCGTATTCCGCTTGAAATATGCTGCCGTAATCAGACAACCAATGCGAAAGTCGAATGTCAGAGATTTTTCAATTTTCATTTTCGACCCGCGGCAATAATTTTCAATGACACTGCCGGAAACCAGTGTACAAGATGTTCTTATATGGAATCATAAAATCGATTCGAATACCAATGTTTATATGATCAATAGTATACTTTTTGATTTCAATTCAGCTATTTCTATATAACTTTTCAATCTTAACCCTTTGCACTCGGCACCGTTTCGGATGTTACCTACCAGCAACTCGACTTGATATCAGTTCGAACTGAGATATCGTATATTTCTTCTGTCGGTTATCGGATTTCTTTATAATCGCATCAAGTTGCCCACTTCATTGAGCCATACTCTTGTAACTTTGTACACCTAATCCACTGTATCTAAAGGGTGTTTTTTATAGAGGTATAGAACTTTAAGTTGGCATTACTTTTCAAGATGGCGACCGATTTAACAGCTGTCAAGTGATTAATCTCAGTTTGGTTTGGCAATTCGTCATGAATAGACTCACGCCTGAACAACGCTTGCAAATAGTGCAATTTTATTTCGAAAATAATGGTTCTGTGCGGAAAACGTATCGCGCACTACGTCCATTTTATCGTCGACAAAATCGTCCATCAGAGCAGTTAATTCGATTAACCATGGAACGTTTTCGCACCACGTTTACTCTTATTGCTAACTCGCATCCCCAGAGACGCTGTACGGTGCGTACAGAAGAAGCTATTGCTGCTGTAGAGCGTAGCATTGAGGAAGACCTGAATGAGTCCATCCGCCATTGAGCACAGGAATTGGATCTGTGTCCATCCACTTTATGGAAGATTTTGCGGAAGGATCTTGGTTTGCGTGCTTACAAAATCCAACTCGTGCAAGATTTGAAGCCAAACGATCATCAAGTAAGGCGTAGATTCGTCGAATGGGCCCAAAACGAGATTACCGTTGTTCCCGATTTTCATAAGCGAATTTTGTTTAGCGATGAAGCGCACTTCTGGTTGAATGGCTACGTCAACAAACAAAACTGCCGCATTTGGAGTGAAGGTAGTCCTCATGTGTATGTGGAAACACCGTTAAATCCAGAAAAACTGACTGTTTGGTGCGCTTTATGGGCTGGTGGAATCATTGGCCCGTACTTTTTCAAAAACGATGGTGGCCAGAACGTTACAGTCAATGGTGATCGGTATAGAGCCATGATTACTAACTTTTTCATTCCTGAATTGAATAACCACGATGTCCAGGAGATGTAGTTTCAACAAGACTGCGCAACATGTCACTCAGCTCGTGCCACAATAGATTTATTGAAAGACACGTTTGGTGACCGCATAATTTCACGTTTTGGACCTGTGAATTGGCCTCCAAGATCTTGTGATTTAACACCGCTAGACTACTTTCTGTGGGACTATGTAAAGTCATTGGTCTATGCGGTAAAGCCACAAACGCTTGACCATTTAGAAGACAACATTCGCCGTATTATTGCCGATATACGGCCACAAATGTTGGAAAAAGTCATCGAAAATTGGACGTCCAGATTGGACTACATCCGCGCCAGCCGTGGCGGTCATATGCCAGAAATCATATTTAAAATGTAATGCCACAAGATTATCTTTCGGATAAATAAAATTCATGTCAATCGTTGTTTTATTGCAACTTAAAGTTCTATACCTCTATAAAAAACACCCTTTATAATTTGCTCAACGGATCAGAGAAGTGTACAATCCGTCGTGAACGCACTTCGCACGTTCTTTTTCGACGTGTAAAATGGTTGATTTATTTATCATGCATCTTGTTAATTTTATTATATTTCGATTAGTTTTTTGTGCCATTTTAACAGAAAACTACGGGAGAACATGTGTTTCTTAAGAAATTGTGGTGGAATAATTTCATTGTCCGTAATAGCTAACAAATTAACATGTCCCCTCAGAAGGGACAACCGAGTGATATGCTAGACTTACGCTGTCTCCTCAGAGGGGACAGCCGAGTGCAAAGGGTTAAACAACATAATAAGGCCAACTTATTTAGTTGCTTGTTAAAGATCACTCGCCCAACCTGTGTTCTTCTCGGTAAGCATGAGCATATAGCTTTTTAATTACAAAGAGAGAAATTTTATAAATTAACCAACTCGAAGGCCGCGAAGATACCAATAAACAAATATGCTGTGTAGGGTGTAACAAGCTCGAGGCAACCATTTGCGTCGAATGCTTATATTTCGACGCAGCCTAATTTTGATTATTGATTATGTACACAAGGCTAAGGAGTAAAATCATAATGTTGCTGAATCAATTGGAAAAGATAACCATGATTATGCAGGTGTTTTTGATGAACTCTAAAAACCTTTGTCAAAATTAGGGGACATTGCCATTACCCATACTCCGATATACCCAATTTTACTCTTTATTTACCAACCTTTTACAAAACTTTGTATAACAAGTTGTCAATCGGAAGCACTTTGAAATGTGAATCAAAGATTTTGTAAACAAACGTGTATGGGACTTCAGACAGTCGGTCTGAGCCATCAACAAATTTCGTTCAGTTTGTTTCTCTTTTTTATGGCTCTGTTGAGTTCAATTTAAATTCAAACATTTTTTATATTTCATACAAATTTATAGCATCTAATCTATTTAATCTACAACAACAACAAAAATAATAAAAGCAACAAAAAAACTGACTCTATTGTTTATTTTTTGTTTTATTATTAACAGGTGTGTCTGAATGAATGAATGAATACATTTGCAGTAGTAGGTGTTGGTAGTAACATATCATTTATTATTGACTACGCGGACTACAAACTACAAAAGGCAATCGTTTTGGAAACATTTACACTCTATTAAATGAACGAAATCAAATAAAGTTAAGCATACAGCCTATAGCATACAAAACTTTATAACGAATTTTTTTATGAAAAATTTATTGAAAAATCTCTCATTTGTACGTATATATGTATGTAACATGTTAGACGTTATTAAATCATTAACAAAGCTTTGGTTTTATGGCTGTTATAAACGATAAATTTGATTAAATTATCATATATTTTTGGAAATTGTATTGAAAAGAAGAATTTATTTTGGGGAATTTTTTTAGGTCACCGCTATGCAATGCAATTGCCTTACAGCTTAATAGATTAGGGTGTGTTTAAAGTTTATGGTTGCTTTACGGATTTTATACTATGTAAGTGCAGTAAAGCGTAACATGGCTTATTAGAGAAGATATAAAAAAAGATTTTTAAAATTGCAATGAACTCATCAACACAAAAAAAACAAAAAAAAAAACGGAAATGAATTTGCTTTTTAAAAGCAAATTCTCTTGGCATTATTTCTCTCCGCGACATGCAATTTAATAACCCCTGGATGTGCAACAAATACCTTTTCTAGAAGACTACAACAATAAAAACAACAAAAAATAAATAAAAAAATTTAAAAAGGGGAGAGCATAGCCACGCCTCTTAACTACTTACAGAACTAAATTGCACATTCATTCCCATAAGCTTAACACACACACACACACACGCAAATCAATCAACAAGAAGGAGCAAAACAATTGCGGCAAAGAAAGAAAGAAGGAAAAAAACTTATTCTTTAGAACAACCGCACCAATCCATAAATAGGGAGTTTCGAATTTCATTTCAAGCGTATACAAAATAAAACAAGGGAAACATACGTACATATAATCTGAGGCAGAAAAACAAAACAAAACAGCAAAGAAAGAGTTACGACTTTTGAAAAAAGTTGTTTATGTAATGCCAGGGAAATATATATCCCTACTACTACAACTACTACAGGCAGCACAATGTCTTCTGTCATAATTTGCCCTTATTAATGTCACCAGAACCTTATTTGAGTCATTATTATTAATTTTATTTTCTTCGTTTCATTTCATTTTTTTTGTCGTATTCATAAAATAAAAACACTAAAATACTGCAAAAAAAACAAAGAAAACAGCAGAAGAGGGGCCTTAAGAGTTATGGAAAGTGCCAAAGGAAATGAATTAAAGCCGGCCATATTTAAGGGTTCAATTAAAATGGCTGTACATTAATAAATAACAACACAAACCATGTACCATACATACCTACATACATACCTACATTTTTACAAAAAAAAAATAAAAAAAATTTTATGAAAACAATAAAAAAAATACAACAACTTACAGCCGTACCAAGAAAAAAAAAACAATAAAAAGGAAACAATTTATTGGTTTGTTAATTTTCTAAAAACAACAAAAAAGGAAGCAAAAACATTACGTTGCTCATCTTTAAGCCGTCGGCGAAAACAACTACAGTGCGTGAAAAAAAAATTATCTGAATCAGTAGATTTTAAATAAATTTATTTATGAATTGTTTGTTATCAAATTTAAAATTTTTCCAAAACAAATTATTTATGCACACATTCTACGTGGGCTTATTTGTCAATTTAATGTCTAAAAAGGATACGAACATAAATTTTTATGTCAAAAGAATTTTCATAAATTTAAAAGTTTCATATATACAGTGAGCGTCAAACGAAACTGTACACTATTTATACAATTCTAACAATCACCAAACTCAACTTTTACCAGTTAAGGAGAGTGCCCGAAAAAATTTTGACAATATTTTGAAATTTTTTTGGATTTTTTTGTTTGTTTCAATTTTAAAAACTGTGAAAGAAAAACAATTTTAAAATAAAAACAACTGTATTTTATTAATGTAAATTTTTTAATGTACAGTTTCTTTTGACGTCCACTGTATACCATGTTAAAATAAGTTGTAGTTAAAAAAATCATAACTTTTGAAATCGATTACTTTATGTTTAGAGAATAAGATTATATTTTCAAGTTTTCATATGTTCTTCATTACTACCCTTAAGTCAGGATTACAATCGAACTTCTTTTGTGTTATTTATTTTATCCACCAATAGTGGGACCTACTTTTATAGATACCTTATTTTACTCGCCGGGTTTTTACCAGACAAAGCAAGTTAAATGGTCTTGTCGGATAGCAAACTTCCGGTAGTAGTAACTTTCATATACAAGCCGAAAATGTTTTGTACGTTCTTCGTTACAAATCTTTAGTTACCAATATTGTGTGTGTTAATTTTATCCATAAATGGTGGGACCTACAGTTTAAAGTCGACTGCGAACGACAGATTTTTGAGAAACTTTTCGTTGCAATTTTTATTTACGGTCAGAATTTTTGCCAGAAATCTGCTGAGAGGAAATCCCCGAAGAAATACTTTTTGTATTTTATTTTGATGTCTGGCCTGGTGCTCGAACCCTGGCTTTACGTCTAATCAGCCGTCTAATGATCAGACTTCCGCTGAAAAAGTATTTTTTCATAATTAATTTGTTCGAGGTGTCTGGGCTGGAATTTGAATTTGAGCCATGGCCTTACGTCTAATAAGCACAAACACTACCTACTAAATTACGGCGACTTTAATACACATGACACAAAATGTCTCAGACGTCAATAATGCAGGGATTATTTATCAACTTACCAGAAAGCAAACTAGAAAATATTTGGATACACTTTGACCCATTACAAATAGTGCCAGTAATATGTTAACCCTTAATTAAAAGGCTGGCATTCATACACATTTATTCCACCAAATTCAAGCAAATAGGCCATGCAGCTGTTTAGACGCATATCACCTTGACCTGTATTTTCGAGAAAATGCTGCAACCTGTCTTGGAGCTCTCAAATAATACCAGCTCAATCAGTATTTGCTTTACTCATCACAGTATCTAAAGTGTAATAAAAAGACACTGGAAGCAAAACACAAGCTTGTCGTACTACTAAATTGATTTCAATTCTTTCGTTCAGCAGTCCCTCATACATGACTAGGCGCGACTGTTCAGGATGTTAAAAACATATTTCCAAATTCATGAACGCCAAATACCGAAGAGATCTGCATTCTACCAACTGCTTTATTATTATTCTCGGACTATTAACTTCACCAACCCATACTCAGGGATCATTAAAGGTGTTTCCTATCGTATTGGCCCAAATGCAAAATATGTTGACAATCTTTTATTCAAAATTTGCACAACCACTTTATTTGCTATACTTAGAGGCGAGTTTCTCAATTTCTGAATTGTATTACGTCGCTCTTGTCAGCTATTATACTTTCAGAGGTGTCATCTAATAAAACTCTGATGACCAGAACTGTCAAATTATAGGGACACTCGTTCCTATTGCCACTTTAAGTACTTCCGGCGAAATCTTATCCCTTTCGGCCGCGTTTAAATTTAACTGTAAATGTAAAACAAAAATGAAGAGCGGCTATTTCCGCCTTTTTATCTTTAAATCATGGTTTTTAACTGTGGATCAAATGACGGAAATTCCGTAAATATTTTACCACAACAACAACTCTCACTTTGTACAAAGAATAACACAAATCATCTCTTAGAGTTAAAATAATTGTTTCAATATCAGCGGAAATTCGCGTCATTAATTTAATTAGAGAATAGTGAATGACGGGAATTCTCGCATAACTGCCGAAAGGGTTATCAAATCCCACGTTTTTTTTTTTGTTAATTTTCAGTGATTTTATAACCCCGCCTATTTCGTCAATATAATCGCAGATGATGGAAACAGTTGATGGCATTATTTCCGTGGCGTTCTCCCAGCTAATGTCGTTTAAATGTTATTAGATTTCCAGCATCGTTTTGAGTTTATACGATGAAGATTCCTCACTAGATTTGTACTCTTTTAACCACGTTGTTAAACCAGTATCGTTTGCCGCGTCTTGATCTCTTCTTGACTTCACATTGGCCCAAGTATTGAACTCTTGGTTTGCTCAAGAATGCTCCATTAAGCATTGAATTCTTCCTATTCAGTACCAATTTCTGAATTTTATCGCCGATCTATTCCATGTGTGAAGGAATTTATAACCTAAGTTGTCATTTAAGACTTGAATAACTTTTATTCTCTCTGCTCCCAAGCAAGTTACAAAACTTAACTGCAGAATTATTAATTTTGACATTGCATTTCCTAGAATAAATGATAATTTTATTTATTACGTTTCATTGATTCTTTCATAAGAAAATTATTAGATTGAGAGTTAATAAAAATTCTACGATTTTGCTGCACGATTACAATAAACAATTGAATCCTTAACAACGTCAATGGTATTTTATATCTTTTCTTAATTGGTAGTAACTTTTGTTATAAAATTGTCACATTTTTTAAGTAATATTTATATTTCCATTATTTAGTATCATTATTCTGTGAAATACTTAATAAATCCTTATTTAAACAATGCAATTTAATTCTTTACACCGGCACTTTAGATTATCTTGCAATCTAAATTGTTAAACATTTTTTAAAATTGCACACGATTAAATAAAATAAAATTGTATTTAAAGTTTATACGACTGAGATTTTATTGAATAAATAAAATTAACACACTCTATATGACTTGCATATAAAATGCACTGCACCAGTGTGTGTAAAATTACATAAACACCCATACACACAAATGGACATCATATTGATTATATGTGTTGATAATGGGCATGTAAACTTTGTCCTGATTTTTGTAATCAACTTTGGCTAGACAAAATAAACTTTGGTTGGCGAAAAATTTGTTCATCATAATATTTATTTTAATTTCATTAAAAATTATATAAAACGCTTTGACCACACAGTGTAACGCTTTATCATATCACACATAGCCCATCATTATTCAATGATATCCAATTGCGTTGGCCCTATCATGCCATACCTCATGACTTTTGCTAACCAGGATATGTGCATTTAATTAACCTGATCAAAATCCTGTGAAATACATGAGTGTATGTGTTTTAATTTATAATACAATTTTTATTTATTTTTTCAATTTGTTTTTGTTTTTTCAATTTTTTTTTTCATTTTTCTGTTTTTGTTGCATGGTGTGTGAGAGTATTTATTTATTTAGCATTTACCCAGGTGTGTTAATGGATGGCATTTTTAAATTAAACAATTACACATACACACATACACGGTCACAGTCATCTTTTATTTATTTTTAAAACCGTATTGAGAAAAACATCAATAACAACCGAGTATTTAAAGAAGAAAAACAAAAAAAAAAACGCTTAAATACGGATAAACTTGCATACGCATATACTCATTATAATATGAAAACAAAAACAACAAAACAAAAAAAAAAGAATTAAACACAATTAATTAATCGTATAAATCTGCTTATTATCCATTTTGCTAACAAACATAATTATGCTCAATAAACTATTGTTTTATTTCATAATTTTTTCCTCATTTTTTGTTGTCGCTTTTTTATTTTTTCATTAAACGATGCCTTTTAAATGAATATGAACAGTACAACTGTAACCGAGAGTGACCGTTAGGGTTGCCAAATATTAAGTAAAATACCTCAAAAGGTTAATAAAAAGTTGTTTTTGTTTTTTTCATTAGTTTTTCGCAATGCATCATTGCGTGTTCTATCCCCTAAAATTGGAGATAATTTTTGGTGAACAGATGCTCGAACCTAATATTACATACATACCAGAAATCAGCAATGAGTATTTAAATAGAATCGAATCATACTCATAATTTCTGATATTTATACGCATTCATACTTATTTTAATATCATGGAACCTCTACTCATATTTAAAGTTTGAAGTACTCATCATATTCATACTTAACAACACGTATGATGTTGTCGATTATTTCGACTCTCAATACCTCAACATATACATGAATCACAAAATAAGTATGATTCGCGTACGCACACTAAAATACTCACTAAAAGGTTGTGTGCTTGCTCTGCTTGCTGCTCTGTCTTTTTTGCTTATACGTCTCGAGTAGGTTTATGAATCAAACATATTTCAAATGGTATGAGTTTGATGTCAACGTTGTACGCATACTCATTGCAACCTGTATTTATAAATCAACGTTGTAGTGAGTACGAATGAATCAGAGTACATAATTAAATTTCAATATTGTTGACTCACTTGTACTCAAAATTTCATGACTGCTTATGGTTAGCGAAAAAACGATTCAATGATCTCTGATGTATATACCTATACTATGTCCACGTAAACTTTCTGGCAAGCAATTATTACATTTGATAGGCATCTCTCATCCACCCCGATAGTTTTATAATTGCGTGGAATTTGTCCAAATCGTGTTTTTTAAGACACGTTCTATCAACATGCTTTATATACCGACGAATCCTCTAGAACGCGAGACTCTCATATGCCAGACAATAAAGGAGAAGATATTACGTAGTTTCCTCTATTTTCTTGCCATTAGCATTTCTGCAGAAGTCGTTGTGAGGTATTGTCAGCTTCCGAATGTATGGAACGACAGGTTAAAGATTCGTTATTACTAATAAGAGGTTCCTAAGATGAACTCTAGTCAAGTCTAACACATTTTCAACTGCTCCAAGGCCAAATCGTGAGATAGTTTTAATTTATTAGGTCTGAGTGGTAGCTCTGATTTCACAAAGCTCACTTGAGCACGCATAGCGACCCGTTGTGATGCCACGGGAGAACGCAGTCCCTGTTCTGACCAAGTTCCACCAAAATCAGGGAAGAGGAAGAAGTTGGTCTGCGAAAGGGCTGCACCAAAAGCTGTCAAAGAAAATCTAAATAGTAAAAATTTTTCACATTTGGATAGGAGTTGTATTGCCTCTTTATTTCAGAAGCAAAAACTTAAAAAAGTCGAGGATTTATTAATATGCGTCTGTATCTCGTAGGGAAATGGGGACAGCAATCGCCTTTAGGTGAGGCAAATATTTCTTTCGGCGACTTCCTCTCAGCAATCTTCCGGAAAAACTCAGAGAATAAATGAAATTACCATGAAAAGCAATATCGTGCACAGTCGACTTTAAGCCCCACCACTAATAGATAAAAATTAACACACACAACACGGGTGGCGTGAGAAGCTAGGTCGTAATCTTAACTTGTAATGGCCAATTAAGTAAATTAAGTAGTACTCATTGGTTTCATCAGGAGTACATACATACATACATACATACATAATTGGTCACAACAACCCTTCAGTCAAGATTACTGCCTAGCTTCCCACGCCACTTATGCTGTGTGTGTTAATTTTATGCATGAATCCTGGGAGCTACAGTTTAAAATTGACTCCGAACGACAGATTTTTGAGAAACTTTTCATTGCAATTTTATTTACTTGCAGAGTTTTTGCCAGAAATCTGCTGAGAGGAAGTCGCCGAACACATATTGTTTTATATTTCGTTTTGTTGGCGATGTCTGACTTGGTTTTGAACCGAGGCCTCACGTCTAATAAGCCAACATACTACCTACTAGACTACGGCGACTTCATAGATCAGACTGACCAGGAATAAATTAGCCTTGATGACCGATGTTTTAACAGGGCAGTGTAGATTCAAAGTACACTTATTTCGAACGGGTATTATCTCTAACCCAACATGTGGATGTATCACCACAAAACGTTTTTGAAAGCTGTAAGGCATTAAATCATAATGCAGGTGGACAAAATATATACAATGTATCCTATTACAAAACGTCGGCAATGTGTATTTTTAATGCAGTCAAAAAGCAATCAGGCATTGGATTTATAGTTGATGCCTTGTTTGGTTACTTTGCATATCTACATTGTTTACACACAGTAGCAGAACTGCATACAAACTTTGTATTGATACATTTTAGAAGGCAGCCATTTGTTCTTGTTGACACGGATCAGCATTCTGAAGTTTGTCAGGGCGATGGGCTAAGAGGAGACACAACATGGATATGGATTTGGATAAGGTTTTATCGACAGGACGCTGGAATATATTTGGTTTTATTGACATGCCATGATAATGCTGTCATCGTTTAGTTTGTATTGCTTGTCTGGCGACCCTGTTGAAAACCGTTCGTTCTCCCCATGTGCAAATGCGAGTATCTAAAAACATGTACAGACGTGTACATGTGTGAGAAAGCAAAAAAGAGCCATAATGCTTATAGAATTTTAATATCTCACAAATCATAATTAATTAATAAGTTTGCAAAAAAACAACAACAACGAGAAAAAAATTTCAATGTATTTATGGGATTTATATTGTTGTTGTATGTGTGCTTGAAATGCGTATAAATATTCAATGTTTTACAACATTTAGTCACACTGAAGTTTAATTGCATTGAACAAAAAGAAAAAAATCGAGAAAAAAACACAGAAAAACATTATCAAAAACGACTTCATGGTTAAAATTCAAGCTGATCAATACTGATTAATGTGTTTTAATTAAAGGTGGCCAGCTGTTCCAGAGCTATATGATTGATATGTTTGGCTAATTTGTATAGAAATCTTGTTTCTCATACCCTGTATAACTTTCTAATTTATTTACAGGCTGTTAGTTATGAAATACAGGCAATAAATGCTTGAAACTTGCAAAAATAACATGAGTTTTTGAAATAAATCGTTGGAGATCATAAATTCTTTATTACGGCCACATAAACAAATCAATTAAGCTGGCCTCTCACAATTGTTTTGCGCTTAATTATCGACGATTGAGTAGTTTGTACAACATTTTGTTAAAATTCCATTCCTTTTCCATTGAATTTGTTTTCAGGGCATAAATATTATTAACAGAGTGTTGTATTAAGCGTATTTGATAATGACCGAATGAAAAATTATTATGATTTTTAATATTTTGCTCTTGCAATTGTTGTTGCTGTTGTTGTTGTTGCTACTAGTATTGTTGTAATTTGAGCAGGAATATAAATTTCCAGTTAATAGGATTTAAAAGCCTAAAGTGCATGCTGGTGTTCTCTAGTGGTATGTTTTTAATTACCGTTATTGGCTAATATTAACTGTAAAACAACGACAATAACAGCAAAGCAAAACAAAAGCATTTTTTAACCATTTTTAAATGACTGGAGTTCTGCACTTTAACAAAAAAAGGAAAAGGTTTTGAAAATAATCGAATCTCTTGTAAATACGGTCGATTTTTCAATACCCTACTGTCGTTTGTTGTTGTTTCCGTTTCTTTAAGTATACATTTCCAAATCTCTGTATCCACTCCACTGAAGAGTTCTGAAGAGTTCCCCCCATCGCTAGCTTATCTGCTAGTAAGCTGACTAATACATTACATTGGCTACTACAGTCGGCTTTGGGCAATGTATTGAGCGTTAATTTTACCTGTATGTGCGTGGTCAACAGTGTGCAGTCGAATCCCAATGACAGATTTTCGAATCTTTTTCATGGCAATTAGTTTACATTCAGACTTTTTGTTCGAAGATTGTTGAGAGCGTATTACCGAAAAAAATATTTTTTTTCCAGTTGTCAGAGCCGAGTTCGAACTCTCAAATTCACGTCTAATAAGTCCACATACTATACACAAGACTGCGACTGATAATTCTATTACACGACTGCGACAGTGATAGCCTGGGCAGCTTTTACGACCCCGTTTAAATTTTTGCAAGCAATTGTTGAATGTTTTAAGGAAAGGAGACGATTACTCCAGAGTGGAATTTCACTCGAATTTAATATTGAGTGGACTAGGACCTTTCAATGGAAAGTATTGGATGCCATGATGATGACCCATGTTAACAGAGTTGTTAAGAGCGTTTCTATTTAATGGCAAAATAAGGGAAGTGCAATACAGCCTCTCAGGTATCCCATAGTCGACTTAGGCCGGCTGAAACTGTCTTACTTGTTAAAATATCTGAATATAGTGGTTGGTGGTGGTATCAACTTTAAATCATTTTACTTTTTAATGTTTAATGTTACCATTGTTGTTGTTGTTGTTGTTACTGTTGTTGTTTTTAAAAATATATGGGAATACAGATTAATCATGCCACCTAGAGTGAGAAATATTGCTTACAATAGCAGAATCATAATGGAAGCTCAACAAACGTAACTGCTGCTCCTACTACTACATATACTGCCTCAGAAAACTGTTTCGTGTTTCGTGGCTGAGCATTATTTAAATAATTTTGTTGTTGTTGCTGTTGTGTCTACTTTGTTTTATTTTAATTTTTAAATTCAACTTTAAAAACTTAATTCTGCATCATAATCCATTTTGAATTAATGTAAGTAAGGCTTCAGAAGAGAAAAAAACAAACAAACGAAAGAAACGTAAAAATTAAAAAATGGAATACCATGGCATGGAATGAAACAGAAATTTTTGTTTGTGTCTGTAGAAATAAAAATAATTGAAAATGAAAATGATCAAATAAGACTACGTAAGGTACTACATTGTCGCCGTGGTCTAGTAGGTAGTGTGTTGGCTTATTAGACGTAAAGCCAGGGTTCGAGCCCCAGGCCAGACATCGAAATAAAATACAAAAATATTTCTTCGGCGACTTCCTCTCAGCAGATTTCTGGCAAAAAATCTGAGAGAAAATAAAATTGCCATGAAAAGTCTCTCAAAAATCTGTCGTTCGGAGTCGGCTTTAAACTGTAGGTCCCACTACTCATGTATAAAATTAACTGACATGACATAAGTGGTGTGAGAAACTAGGACGTTGTACAATGGGTCAATTCGACCTCCGAGTAATGTACTTGTCTTAATTGACAAGTACTAACTTAACCTAACCTAACGTAAACAACGATAGATATTTCGAAAAGGCGAAGTCATGAATATTCGCCTTCAGGAACATTCATCAGACTGTTTACTCTGCCATATAAAAGGCAAGACAAAGCAAGCGACGGTAGTTTGTGAAGTTCAGTCAGTCTTGTGCGAAGACGCGGTGTGTTTGAAGAGAGTTATCGTGGTTTGAAGATCTACGTTACAAAGACCTGTCAAACAATTGTCTAGTAATTGTTATTGTTTATTCAAACAGTGTAAACAGAGGAATAATAAAAAAGCAATTGTTGTTGTTTACATAAAGTTGTGAACAGTGGCACATAGAATTGGAAATAAAAATTTTACATACATAATTGGTCAGGATTACGACCAAGTTTCTCAGAAGATGTTGAGTGCGTTTATTTTTATATATGAGTGGCGGGACCTACAGTTTAAAATCGACTCCGAACGACATATTTTTAAGAAACTTTTCATGGCAATTTTTATTTTCTTCACAGAGTTATTGCCAGAAATCTACTGAGAGGAAGTCGCCGAAGGAATACTTTTTGTATTTCGTTTTGATGTCTGGCCTGGGGCTCGAACCTTGGCTTTACGTCTAATAAGACAACACACTACCTACTAGACTACGGCGACTTCTAATACTCCCATCATAAAGAACTGATTATTTGCAGGAGTACTTCTTTTCTACTCGATTCTTTTTACATGATAGTCCGCCCAGTGGTGTTGTGCTAATTTTTTTCTACCGGAACGCGTATACATAATTGTATAGACAGGGCCGGTTCATTCCGGTTTTTGTTCCTGTTCGGGTTCGGTTCAAACCCTTGTTTATAAAAATACATATAAAAATTCGTCAAAAATTAGAAGAAAAAATCAGCAATTATTTTTAATTTTTTTTTTTCAAAACGTCAGCTAATTCTCGTTATCAGCAATGATCTTCAGTTCCGGAACGCGTTCCTGTCCAAAAAGGAAGTACCGGAACAACGTTCCGGAGCGTTCCGGCTCGACAACACCACTGAGTCCGCCCAATATTCAAATGGTCATCAGTCCTGAACCGTTTGCGGTTCAACTGGTAGCAGACTGGAGGCCACGGGTGTCGGGAGCCCCAGAGACTTGTATCTGCCCGACAACAGGGTGGCTCCCTAGTGGAAGCAACGTGGTGGCTGTGGTTTAAACCAAAATCGCGGTGAATGCGGTGTGGCGTTACACTCTTAATCACTTTCACAAAGGAGTTTAGATAGTCTCCGACCCCTAACCAAGAGGGAAGTCATGTCTAAATTCATGGCTTCGAATTGGTACTCACGTATGGTGATGGAATCAATGGTATGCTTTTGCATATCATGTGGTTGCATCATTGTGCGTGGGGCGGTGGTAGAGGCATTGTATCCACCCGTGCTTAGACCACAGTGGGGTAAGCCATCATGACGATACTCACTTAAAACGCTGGACTAAAAAGATTCACTCAATAGCTTGGTGCTCTATTCTAATGCATAGGGAATTGGCCTGTAGAGCTTCTATTTAACTGGAAACCTGGCTTGCTCAGCTCTTATATTTTTAAGTAAAATTTCCCGTAAAAGTTTAGATTTTCAAAATTTGGAAATTTTTTTTAGAAACTAAAGCTGCAATTGAGTGCGAGTAGGGTACTACAAATTTCTTCTTCCAATGAAAAACTATTTTTTCTTTTCACACACTTAGAATATGAGCATATTGTGTTAGGGGCACATGAAATTAATTTAAATACAGTCGTTTTCTTTTTCTTTCTATTTTTCGTTAGCATTTAATACATGAATTAATGACTTTTTGCCCTCCCATGTAAATTTGTATTACAATTCGTTTAGAAATTAAAAATCAACTCGAAATAAACACCTAAAAAAAATCAATTTAAATCGCCTGGCATCTAATTCTAACAATCAAAAGTTCAAATCACAGCTTATAAAAAAAACAACAACAGAAACAGAAACACTTGATTCGAATGCATGTGAATGTAAAAGATCGGCATTCAAATGAACCAGGCAGGCAGCCAGCTAGTTTGCCTGCCTTCATGCCCGTGTGTGCCTAATATAAAGTCAGTCATCATCATACAGTTCAATTGAAGGCTACACACACACAGAAATAGATTTAAGATTTGTTACACATATCAGAGCATTCGTTTAAATCTTGGTGCGTACGTTTCTAACTTAAACCGTTTACATTCGTTACGGATGGCAAGCGTGCCTTATATATACCGGGCAACAGCAACAGAAACAAAATAAAAAAATTACTCCTGGCCTTAAACGTATAGCTTAGCTTAGCTGGCTGACTGCCTAGCTGCCTGGCTGACTGACTGTGTGTGTAGTTAAAAAATTTTTTAAATCATTTGCTTGGTGAACGATTGTACATACGTACATTAATCTTAAGATATATTGGCTACATTTTATCCAAAAAAAAAAAGTTCATCGTTCATCTGTCTCTCCCATACATTTCATATTAAAAGTAGGAAAACGTTGGAAATAAAAATAAAAAACGTACTCTTCTAATTTGAATTTGTCACAGCGCATATTTCGACAAATTTGAAGGGTATTTAAGCTGTATTCACTACGTATTCTCTACGTATTTACGTGATTTTCTATTTCGCAAAGACAAAAAATTTTATTTCTCTACCGAACAGAACAGAACACCACAGAACAGTTGTGAGAATTCGACATTTTAGAGGAACTTAGCCAATCAATTTGTTACGCTGCAAATGTGCTAAAAAAGCAAAGCAAAAGCAAGCAGTAAGGAAAAGAAACGTAGAGGAGAAGAGAAGAGAGAATTTTGTAAACGTGTCAATAGAAATAAAAAAAGGAAATTCAAACAGGATATCATTTGAGTATGACTAATTAAGACAGTCTCGTTTGTTTTTTTTTTCTGTGAAGATTTAGGAAATTAAGCCAATCACATCAGCATTTAATTTTACAACTTTGCTTTGCTATGAGAAATAAATCTCTTTTAAAATTTTAATGTTATTGTAATTGTTTTATTGGAAATGTCTGAAAAGATATTTTGAGATTTAAACTGTTTAAACGCGTTACAAAGCCAATAGAATAAGGCTTTCTAAAGCATTGTTATTAAACAATTTCGGTTTGGTACAAGGTCAGTAACGGCGAAGGAAAATCAATTTCGGCTTTTAATAGTCCTAAACTCAGTCATGATTTTAAACACTTTAAACGTTTAAAAGCTATGGGTTTGCGGTAAATTAATTGTAAATTGCTATGAGACAGTCGCAGCAGTCCTCACTAACTGAACACCAAACTCTGACTTACGCAATCGTCGCTAAATCGACGAACCGCGATTTTGGTGCATTACCAATTCGTCGCTTCGTGACGATTCGCACTCAATTTGTTAATGCAAATCGGAGTGTCGAACACGATTTTGTGAGGAACGAGTAGGTGAGGAATGTCATGTTGTCTTCGTGAGTAGATGACGTATTTACCAGATTCTAAGCCAGAACCACAAGCCATATCCCCTTCTCCGTACTATTTCTTTTATTTATTTCGGTTTCATTAAACAAGTTCTTCCTGCTAAGCCAGTGATTGTCCTACTCTAGCAGGTCTTATGCCAAATGCCGTTGCATAAAAGCAACAAAAATGTATGAGTTGTTCTATCCCAATAGTAGTTCTTTCCTAAAAGCTCGCATTGCTTAAACTTCCCAAAATATTCAACTTCTTCTTCGCAGGAGTGTCAGTGTTCAGGATGCTTACATACATACATAATTGGTCAGTACAACCCTTCAGTCAGGATTAGGCCCATTTATGTTGTGTGTGTGTTAATTTTATACAAGAATTGCGAAACCTACGGTTAAAAGTCGATTCGGACTTCTTGAGAGGAATATGCTAAAGAAATATTTTCCATATTTCGGTTTGCTGGAGATGTCTGACCTGGGGTTTGAATCCTGGCCTAACGTCTAATAAGACAACACACTACCTGCTAGACTATGGCGACAGGAATGCTTGATGCATGGAATATTTTAAGGAAGTCTCTTTATGTTTTAAATTTCCAATACTATGTTGAAAAATTGTTCAACTTTCATGATCGTGAAGAAATTTCAGAAAAATATTTCCTTCACCTTAAAATATATTGAGTTTTTGATAGGATTTGTAACCATAGATGAGACCTGGATTGTCTAGTTTATGACTGAGACAGAGGAACCATGAAAAGACCACAAGAAAAATTCTAACGGAGTTAAATCCCTCGATGTCATTGGCCACTTCACATCACCTTCATGTGAGATGAATATGCCTAAAATCGCGATTGCAGAATATCTAATGTGGAATGAGCTGTGGGGTACGTAGCGATGTCCTGTTGAAACCACATCTCTTTGATTTCCAAGCCAACTGAAATTGGTAATCATCGATCTATAGTGCTTGCAGTTCACAGTGATGGCCCGGCCAAGGCCATACTCAAAGAAATATGGAAAGATGCCACCGCTAGCGTGAAATCTACACCAAACAGTGACTTTTTCGTTATGCATTGACTGATTTTCGATCTCATATGGATTGGTATCGTCCCAAATTAGACAATCTTATTTTTGCCTATTTCTATACATGGGTCTTTTTGCTAAAGATGATTTTTACAATAAAAATTGTGGTCATTTGCTACCACCTATTTTAGTAAAACAATTTTATTCTTAAATTCGTACCCAACAAAACCAACACACGACCTCATAAACTAGACAACCTCATTTATAAACACCAATAATTATTTCTGTGCCCGGTTTCGCCAATTCCTTGTTAAATGAAACTAACAATCGAGATTTATTCTCTTTGACTACCAAATTTACTGTCATCGATTTCTCTTCGACATTTGCTGGCATGCTGTAACATCTCTCTGCATTGTGTTTCCTGCTGATTATTGTTTCGTTGAAAAATCTGTTGTCTCTCTCTGAAGACATTTCCTAATAAAATATTGAAAAGATGACAATAAAATCAATCATAGTTTCTAAAGTAACCCATCTAGTATTGAAAGGTTTGGAAAAAACTTTTCTATACTAACTTATGATCTCTAGTCAATTAAAATCATCCTGCTTGCTCGTATCATCATTTCGGTATAGCGAAAGGATGATTTTAAACGCTTTAATGGAAATCGGAGTGTCGAAAGCGATCTTGTGAAGGACGCTTAGGTAATGAATGCCAACTTGCAAGTTGTGAGTAAAGGTAGATTTACCAGATTCAAAGCCACACTGATAAGCCTATTACATCCTTTACTTTCCATTTTAAGTCCTTATAATTGCCGCCGATGGTTTTGCCTTCCTTTTTACGTACTGGGCACAGAATTGTTTCCTTTCTTAGACAGTCTACTTATAGATCGTCAGCTGATCCTACAGTTAGGGAGCTCATAACATAGTTAAACTAGGATTCTTGCATATTTTCAGTCTTTCGCTCTAATAACGTAATTTTTTGTCTACAATTACACACATACATACATACACAATTGACCATTACAACCCTTTAGTAAGGATTACAACCTAATTTCTAACACCACTTATGTTGTGTGCGTTAATTTTTATACATGAGCGGCGGGATCTACAGTTTTATAGTCGACTTCGAATGACAGATTTTTGAGTAACCTTTTCATGGCAATTTTATTTACTTTCAGAGTTTTTGCCAAAAATCTGGTGAGAGGAAATCGCCGAAGAAATATTTTTTTCATACTTTTGTTTTGACGTCTGACCTGGCTTCACATCCAATAAGCCAACATACTACCTACTAAAATACGGCGAAAATTATGCAACTAAACATGCAAATGAATGTGAAAATGTTGCATTTATTCTTACTGCAGGTTTGTTGTTACATTTGTGTAGATTTTCTCTCTTAATTCTTATCATCAGCTAAAGGCCTATTTTATTTGCCTGTAATTAGTAAAAACAAACAAACAAACACATTAAAATTCTATGAAAATTCTGCTTAGCAATTCGATTACATAAATGCCTATAAGGAAATTTTATTACAAAAATAACAACAATAAACTGCAAAATAATGTGTAAAGGATTTACGTAAAGAAAAAAAAAAATAGAGGCCAACAAAAATCAATTCCTTGAATTTGACTGTCAATAGAAGAAGATCATAATAAATCAAATGGGGGTTTAATGAGTGTCTATTTGCGATGATTTCGTTTACAAAGTACGTATACACGGTATACGAGGCATGTACACAATATCTGGATAACTGCCAAATATTTTTTTCAAAACGTGCAGGTAGTTTTCATTTTCATTCTTTTTTTCATTCGTTTTGGAAAATGCCTTTAAGGTTGTAAAGCCATATTTAGATTGTAAGCTGTCAGCCTGGGTTACTGTTCTCTTTTTTGTTGTTGTTGGTTTTTGGTTGATGAATTTGAAGGAAAACAGGTAAAACAAATTGAAACGGCCTTGTTTGGTTTTATTCTTACAACAACAAAAAAGGACGTAATTTTGATGAAATTGGAAAAAATGAAAGAAAAAATATGTTGAAAACAATTGCATAAAATGTGTACATAGTTTATCTAGTAAATGGTGTTGTTTGTGCAACTGCTACGGAGACAGACGCCTTAGAGCTGGAAAATAAGGAATTTTGTCTAACATATGGACGTGTTATTTCAAAATTTTTATGTTTTTGTTTTTCTAAAGGGTCTCCTATTGCATGTCATTCTAGATTTTCCGAATATTTTTTTTCCAATTTCTTTTTTTTTTTTTTTGTTATTTGCTGGAACAAGTTAGGCATTGTAGGCGTATTTTTGAATATCAAACAATGTTAGTCTGGTGCCAAAACACTTCAAGAAATTTTTATTTTTTGCCATACAAGTGTTATGGGCTGTAAGGTTTTTAAAATTCGTACGGAGTTAGTTTTCTTCTGTCTTCAGTTGTGTTATCTTTTTAGATGACCTTCAAACTTTATGGAGTTGAGGAAAAAAACAAACCATTTTTACCGAAAATTGTTTTAAATTAAAGACTATCGAACATGTCGCAAGTTCAGTTCAGTTCTGTTCGGTTCGGTTGGCTTAAAAATGAATGTTGCATTGCAACTTCGAATATAACATTACCCCTTTGAAACGTAAAATTTCGAAATTTTAAATTCAAAAACACTTCCAACATGTTGCAGTTGCATGATGTTGAAAGATATTTTCGTATAGCTTAAGCATTAAAACAATCTTTGGGTTTTATTTTACCTATAATCTCAAAAACGGTTTGATGTTGTATCTCATAGTTTGCATTGCCCCCTCAAATGTATCTTTCAGTTTGTTTTTGTATCTCTTTGTTTAGCTTCTTATACGAGTATCATCATCTTTGTTACTGGCTTGTAACCTGTTTGATTATTTTGTGTTTTTATTTCATTTCGTTTTGTTTAAAACACTTCATTGTTATATCTACGCTTACTTTACAACATTTTGCAGATTTTTTTTAAGATACATCTTGAAGATACTTTTCCTTTGTACATATATGTTCGATGTTGCATTATTCTTTTTATCATTTGTTGCAGATGCCACTTCTCTGTTGATTTTTATTTCTTTGTATTGTTTTATCTTGTGTATTTACTTCTTTATGTTTCTGTTTCTCTTGCCTTTTGTTTCTCAATTTTAATGTTTTTTTTTTCAACAATTTTTAGTTGTTTCTAATTACTTCCATCTTAAAACTTGTTCTATTTACATTTTTCTAACGCTTGCGTATTACTTGCCTCCTTCATGTTGTACAATTGCACGTGCTTTATTTTTTATTTTGATGCCTGCTCAAAAATAAAAATGAAATACAACAAAACGAAAGAAAAAAATAGAAAAATAAAATGAAATGTAAAGAAAAACGCTTTAAAGCAACCCCAAATGCAACATGTTACAACTTGACAAATTTAAAAAATTCACAATTTAAGCAAACTTACTGCAAAACTCAAGTGCCCTCATAATTGCTTATGCTAAAGCGTTGGTTATTTAAAATAAGAATTTTGAAGCTGAGAGATTTATTTAAAAATGAAACAATTTTTATAAATTTATTTTGAAAGTATTTTTATGTCACCAAAAAAATTACAATATTTTTAAATAAAAAAAATTCATCGTATCGTTCATCAAACAAAATATGTTTTGATAGGCGACTATTTCGAAATACGTATTCAGACCCAATATTTCCAAAAATTCTGAAAAAATTCAGCGATGTTGGAAAAACTTTTCATTTATTTTCCAGTTTTTTTATTTTTAATTTTTATATTTGGAGCCATAAATTTTTTTTATTGATCTTGACAAAAAATTCTCCCAGATATTATGAAAGCCTTTTAAAGCTAAGCTGTACTGTGTTCAGATAAATTTCGCACGCAAATGAACACACAAAGTGGATTAAGGTACTCACATACAATCTTTAATTAACTTTTTTTTAGTAATTTTGGTTTATTAAATGTGAGGCCGTGGTTCAGCCCCGTGTTAAATAAATAAAATATATATGCCATGAAAAGTTTTTCAAAATCTGTCATTCGAAATCCACATTACACTGCAGATTTCATCATAATTAAATTATAACACACACCATTGGTGGTGTGAGAATCTTGGTTGTAATTCTGACTAAAGTGCTGTAATCTCCAATTAAGGAAGAATTTCTCTTTACTTCAATGCTTATTTAAAACTAGAGCAGACCAAAAACTCTTCCCTTTTTATTATTATTTTATTAAGCGATTCCTATCTTATCGATATCATCAATATTTTTTCTTCGTTTGAAAGGCGTAATGCTGATGCCATTATGTGAGGAATATAACATGGGCATGGAGCACATTTCACATTTTTCATGTTTTCGAAGCATAAATCAAACTGAATTTGTCCGATGGTTTGCCTTACGTTAGCTTTAAGGTTGCTGCGCATAGTGGCTCGCATTCGCATACACCTGCGTCATAAAAAAAGCTAACACACGATCTCGGTTCACATCCCATCCACATAAGATGATCATGCCCTCAAAAAATTCATGTAAATTATTCAATGTGGTATGAGCTGTGCGGCTCGTATCGCCGAACTAATCAAGCCACATGTCTTTGTTGTCTAGATTATCTAATTCAGGGAAGAAGAAGCTGATAATCATTGACCTATAGTGCTCGCTATTAACAGCAATAGCCAGGCCGACGTTAATCTTAACAAAAAATATGACGCCGCCAGCCCTAAATTCACACCAAACAGTGACTTTTTCTGGGTGCACAGAAAGAACTCTCTTGGATCTTATATGAATTGTCACAAATTCGGCAATTCTGGAAGACCAGATATGAAGTTTACGTATTTAATAAATTAGGAGAACGCTCGATTTCTAACCAGTATTGAGAAAAGGGTATAACACTCCCTACAAATGAAAGATGAGTCAACCTGGTGGACTGAGTGGAGGAAATGGTGACAAAACATTTGCAAACAGTATCATCTGCAAGTAGGATTATATTAAATGTTCTTTTGGGAAGAATAGGGATTAGTTTTTATTTATTAATTTCAAAAATGGAAAAAAGATTAAACGAAGAGTAGGTACTACACCAACTTATAGAAGAAAGAAAATCGATCACCATTAGCGTAAAAGGTCCAATTGAATACAAAATTTATTAAAAATTATGAACGAATTTTTAATGAAATAATGGCATAAGAAATCCTATTCTGTTTTTAATTTAAAATAAAAAATTGTTTTTGCTTGTTTATTATGGCAATCAGTTTAGTTTGAATAAGAAAAATTTTGCTAAAAATCCACAGTATTTTGATGTTTTTAAATTTTCTTTATTTTTGTATAAAAAATTCATTTCTCAAGATTTCATTTAATTTTCGTAAATTTTTTGTTTTTCTTTACTTTTTCCGCTCACACTTCCTAAACACCAAAGTGTTGCATGTTCGACTCTCAAACTTCTTTTGTCAGCCTTAAACACAATGTTGTGAATAAAATGTTTCTTGTTTTCTTATTTTTTTCTGGTTCATGAAAAAAAAATTGTTGGCACAACCGGCCATTAAAGAGGTTCTTTGTCCATGGATGTAAGCAATTACAACAAGCTGCAACACAACCATATGCAACCAAAATGTGAGGGATATTTTGGTTTACTTTGAGAATTTTACTGTACCCGTATGTGTTTCATATTTCAAGTTGTATGGCGTATGAAACAGTTTGATAAGGTTGGATGAAGTTGTATGAGGTTGCATGTTAGGAGGCATAAAACATGTACGATTTTTAATGTTAAAATGTTTTGCTTTAACTTGAGAAAAATTTAGTATTCAATGGATCTTTGTGCATAAATGTCGTGTAAACGGTGGAATTAAATTTTTTTCCGTTATTTATTTCTCTTAAGAAAAACGAAAAATTTTCAATAAAAATTTTTGATTTGAAAGAAGCGAAGAAAACTAGCGAATTTAAAATACGTTGTTGCAAAGGCAAATAAATAAATATAGTTAAAGAGGTGAACAAATCTATGGAAAAAGTTATGAAAATTTAAAAAAAAATACAAAAATAGAAAAGAAAAAAAAAAACTTAAAATAAAATTTTTAACAAAAAAAGGAAAAAAATATTTTTTTAGAAATATTGAAAGAAAAAAAATTTTTATCAAAAAATAAAAATAAAAGAAAAGAAGAAGAAGCAAATTTATTAAACAAAATGTTGTGTTGTAAAAATATCAATACTTGTCTTATGGCATTTACGGCCATTACTTTATTTGGATTTATAACTGCACAGGCAGTTGGTTCGAAGGATCTATTCAGATGCCGCCAAAGTTGCTATCAAAAGGTAAGATAACCCAGGCAGTAACAGTTAATAATAATGCTGCTGCTACAAAAGCCTATGACAGTTGAATGAAAGGATTAAAATGTCTTTTGTTAAGCCATAAAGTATAGAAATTGAAAAAACAAAAACATCGGAAAAAAAATGATTTATTTTCAAAGATTTTTAAGAAATTAAAACATAAAAAAGAGAGAACTGCCTATAGACATTACTTTTGAAAGCATATGTAAAATGCTTATAAACTACATGCATATACACAAACATATGTACATACATATACGTACATATGTATACAATGATTGTAAAGTAAGCAGCAGCATCTATGAAACGAATTGCTAGTCAAAGTAGCTGCTGTATACGGTACGGTACGAACTTGTAAAAGATTATGATCTGCACGTGACTTTAGCATTATTTTTGGAGTTATTACTGGCTACAAGCATTATAAAAATCATCATCAAAAAAAAAAATAATTTGTATATGAAATGCAAATAAAAAATTAAAGAAATTTTAATGTTTGACAAAAAACATTGGGGACATAAAACAAAAATAATCTGAAAAAATATTTAATTATTGTGGCCAGAACTTTCGATCATAAAAAAAAAATTAGTTTCGCAATTGAAAACTAAGAACTTAAAATCAGAAACTTGAATGTTTCTCTTTGTAATATTGTACTTTGAATACAATATGGATATGAAGTTAGCATATCCAAAATCCCATAAACTTGCAACAATTGCAAACAAAAAAAAACTAGAATGTGAATATGTTTTTAGGGATCCTAGTTCAATAGCTTCTAATCATATTCAAGCAATATAAGATCAAACAAACAAGCGGGCGTAGGTAGTATGTTGGCTTATTAGACATCAGGTCGTGGTTCACAACCTGGGCCAGACATCTGCAAGTATAATAGACAGACGGACAGACAGGCTATTATTAATTTATTCTAGCAAATCTTAAAAAGACGGCATGTATGTTACGTGAGCTTGTTTTTTAAGCGTCATTAAAATGTTGTTTTTTTTATAACTCCCTACTCTATATAGAATTTAAAAGGACAGACAGACAGACAGGCGGACAGTTAGTTATACAGTTTTACTCTGGCATATCTATAAAGAAAACGCCATGCATGTTACATAGAAATGAATGAAATTCTGGTTATAGACCCAGGCCTAGAAACTCATACGAACTTAGGCAATTTAATTTCAATTCGGGTTCTTTTTTGGTCATGGTTTAAAAAACCCAGCCACACTAATTATTGCACGCATTTTGTTTATTTTTTTATTTCTTAGCCAGTATATGGTACATATGTCAGCTTTGAGAAAAAAAAAATAAAAACATAAAATTAAAAAAAAAAACAGCAACAACAAACTGCCAGCTAAAATACATTTAATTTAAAGGAAAAAAATGAAACAAAAAAAATTATTTTTTTTTGGAAAAATATTGCTTATGAAATAAAAACAATTATCTGTCGAGTTGAGTGTTCTTTAGCGTTTTTTCTTAAAGAACTAGATCTTCTTAAGACTCCCTCAGTATTGAAATATTGTTTTTAATGATTTTCTTCGTTACACATGCTTAAACTTTTAACATGACATTGTTATATTAAAAATATGACATTAAATTATTAAAAATAAAAACCCCATATAGTTTTTAATATTTCCTAGTTAAACTACAGACATATGTACATACGTCTCCATACCATACAATACAATACCGGCCTATAATATCAGCATATATGTATAAATGCATTGAGCATATGCTGTTAAATTAATTTTAATTTGTATTTTTAAAACTCTAGAGAAACTTTGATACTCAATCGTTCATACATATGTATGTACATATAAATGGATTTGATTAAATATGCAAAATGCATATTATGAACATGGTTCCAAGGCAATTGCTTTGTGGTTCGTCTTGTCAGTTTAAACTCTTCTACCAGTCTTTTGAAAAAGAATTTAAGAGTAAATAAAATTGCCATGAAAAAATTTCTTCAAGAAATCTGTGGTTCCGAGTCTTCTTTAAACTATAGGTCCCACCACTCATTGATTACAATTAAAGTCGTCGCAAAGTCTAGTGGGCTTGAGGATAAATATGGAAAAAATTTCTTTCTAGTAAAACTAATTCCAGTAGAAGTAGTTGAAGTCGCCGTAGTCTAGTAGGAAGTGTGTTGGCTTATTAGACGAAAAGCCAGGCTTCGAGCCCCATGCCAGACATCAAAATAAAATACAAAAAGTTTTCCTTGGCGACTTCCTCTCAGCAGATTTCTGGCAAAAACTGTGAGAGTATATAAAATTGCCATGAAAAGTTTCTCAAAAATCTGTCGTTCGGAGTCGACTTTAAACTGTAGGTCCCGCCACTCATGTATAAAATTAAACACAACATAAGTGATGTTCGAAGCTGGTTTGTAATCCTGATTGGAGGGTTGTAATGACCAATTGTGTATGTATGTATGTATGTATGTATAAAAAATGGGCTTGAGGATAAATATGGAAAAAAATCCAGTAGCAATATCATTAAATCTCTTGTTCAGAATTGACATTAAACTGCAGTTCTCACACTCATGTATAAAACTAACACTTGCAAAATAAGTGGTGTGAGAAGCTAGGTTGTAAACCTTACTAAAAGGTTGCATTAAACAATTAAGATAAGTAAGTAATATAGTCTTGGCTTATTAGTCGTAAGGCCACGGTTTAAACCCCAGGGACAGGCATCTCCTTTTAAATACCAAAATACGATAAAAAATATTTCTTCGGCAATTTCCTCTCAGCAGATTTTTAGCAAAAACTCTGGGAGCAAAAAATAAAATTGCCATGAAAAGTTTCTCACAAAAAATCTGTCCTTCAGAGTCTCCTCTAAACTGTAGGTCTTGCCACTCATGGATAAAACTAACACTTGCAAAATATACTGAGTGCCAAAAGTGAGTAAGCTACCACTGAAATAATTAATTTTCTTAGGATAGCGAGAAAAGTAAATGAGAATAGTCGAATAAATTTCCAAAAATAAAAACGTTTATTTATTACTTATAAAATGTTAAAAGCAAAACAACAATTCATGATAAAGGAATTTTTTTTATACTTAAGAACAAAGGTGTTGACTCACTTATGGCGCTCACTGTAAGTTATGTGAGGAGCTAGGTTGTAATCTTAGCTAAAGGGTTGTATTAAACAATTAAGTTAAGCAAGTACAAGGCAATAGTGATTTACAGTTGTACTTAGCTGTTGTATAACTTTGTGTATCGTACCTTTATTGCCCGTCATAAATAATCATAATACCATGGGTATTAAAAAATTTTTTTTTTTTTTTAAATTTCCCGCGTTTGTTTTAATTACAAATAAAATTATTATTTTCGTTTTTCCTTTAATTTGTTTAACTAAAAATCAGCTTCTTGTAATGTTATCTTCGCGGTTTGTGTTCCTATTTTTAATGTCACTTTTTTCATGGTACATATTTATTTAGGGCTGTTATTGACAATAAAATTCAATATTTGCTGGGTAAACTAAAAATGAAAACTTTATTTCAAATCAATTTTGGGTTGTTTTTTGTATTAACCACTCTATTGCTTTAATTTTATTTGTTTAAATAAAGATAGGCGTTTGACAATAGTTTTCTTTAATTCCATGGCAAGAGAGCTAATGCCTTAAAACTATGCAAATACAATGACAATCGTTATTCATTTCCCTTCTATAGCTTGCTTTATACACTAAAGGCTTCAGTAGTTATCGTTAATGCAAGTAACATGGTTTTTAAATAAATATTTTTGTTTTTATTGATTCGGGTTTATTTTCATCAAAAAAAAAAAAAAAAATTTCCGGAGATTAAAAAATTTTCGAATAAAAAAAAAAAAAAGAAATGAAAACAAAAAATTGAATTGAAAAAAGGAAAAAAAATTTTGTTTAAATAAATAGTAAAAACAGTTTAGCAATATTATTATGCTATTATTATTATTTGTTTTTAATGGCCTGGTATTTACTTTTTAATTACTAAACAGTTTAATGCTAAAAACTTAATATTTGTTTTGGTCTGAAAAAAAAACTAAAAAAAAATATTTTTTTTGTTTAATGAATTACAACTACAGGGTATTTTAAATGGCATAACAATGTTTATTTTAACGAGCATATGTTGTATATTAAAAAAGAAGAAGAAAAGAAGGTTAAAAAAGCAATAATAAACCTTAAAATATATGTATGCATGTATTACCAAAACTAAACGTGCATATATTTGTACTCCAAATATAATGTGCTCTTAAAAATTACAGGTGAAAGCATAAAATATGGTTTTTAAAAAAGCATTTAAAAAAATAATAATTTTTTAAAGTGAAAAAAATAAGTAAAAAACATATATTTTTAACCGTTATACCGTTCATGGGAAAGCCCTGAACTAATGGTACAAATATCAATAGATTCCGCAGGCATAGGCAGGTATTTAGCACAGTTCTTAAATTCCTTTTAAGCAAAAACAATGCCTAATGAGTCTTGAATTGTAAATCATTTATGGCCAAAAAATTATTTGCATTCTTAGCAATTACTTGAAGTTTTTTTTCAATATTTTTGTAAAATTTTAAAAAAATATTCAAGAAAAAAAGCAATTTTGATAAGCTTCTTTGTTATTAATAAGTTGCTGTTGTTGTATTCATTGTAAACTATCTCCTTGCAATTATAGCATGGCTTTAAAAGCATATTATTATACTGAAAATTATTACTTCTTATTATTATGGGAAAATATGCTTTTAAATCTCAAACTAAAATCATAAAATGAAAGAGTTTTTACTCACTTAGCATATAAATATGAATTTCATAAATTATCCATCAGAAAAAAATATATAAAAATATGCTTTAAAACTAAAACATATTTAATATGGTAATAACCTACGTAAACTAAAATAAATTATAAAAAAATTATTAGTTTCACTAATAAAAATTAAGTGCATAATTTTTGCTTTAACCTAAAAAAGAATATATGCCATTAAAGCAAATTATGCTTTTAAATGTGAAACATGCATAATACGCTTAAGAAACAAAAATAAACGTTTACCAATAAATGTTTAAAGAAATTAAGGTTAGAGTATTACAAATGTGGAACAATACTTAAATAATTTTTTAAGACTTTTGTTTGCATAAATAATTTAAAAACAAAAAAGCATATGATTTGCATATAAAAATATGCCAAATTAATAGTTTTTAGTTAATATACAAGAAAAATTAAATTATTTTCAGTGTGCTTACATTTATAAAAAAAAAAATTATGCTTTTAAAATTAAAATGTGCTAAATATGCAAGCACGCATATTTTATAAGTTTTTATCGCTTACAAACAACTCACTTGTATTTTTGCTTATATTTAGTAGATTGCTTTCCAATACTTAAACTCAATTGGTACAGACTTTCCAAAACTTATGCGATATAAAAGAAATTAATTATTTAAAAAAAAGCAAAAAAGCCTCTAAATCAACAATACCTATTAATAATTTATTTTCTATTCATAAAAATTATTTTATATGCGCTAAAAGTTATTAAAATAAAAATATATATGCCTTTAAAGCCTATATTTTAATAATAGCTTTCAATATTTTCTTTTTTCTTCAAATGAAAACGAATTTATATGCTCTAAAATATATTTGCATATAAATAAATACTTTCAAAATATAGTATAATTTATATTACTTATAAAAATTATTACAAATAGAAAGATATACGGAGAAAATGAATATTTTATTTAAAATTTAGGTACATATATGCAAAAATATGCTTTGAAAAAAATAATATAATTTATTATATTTATAAAAATGATTAAAAATGGAAAAATATACTAAGAAAATGTGGATTTTATTTCAGATTTTGATATAAGCTAAATATATGCAAAAATATGCTTTAAAAATTCCAGAAAAATTTATTATTTTGCATATATTTACAATTTCTTATTATTGAGTTTCACAAAATTGAAAGTAAGAAACAGGGATTTTTTATTAAAAAAAAATTATGCCAAAATATATTTTAAAAATTAATGTAAAATCTTAAATAATTATAAATATAAATACATTTAGGGCTTTTTAAGCATAGAATTTTATTGTTTTGCATATTTTCAGTCCCTTATTCTTTAGTTTCACAAAATTGAAAGTAAGAAACAGGGATTTTTTATTTAAAAAAATATGCTAAGATATGCTTTAAAAATTAATGTAAAATCTTAAATAATTATAAATATAAATACATTTAGGGCTTTTTAAGCATAGAATTTTATTGTTTTGCATATATTTACAGTTTCTTATTATTTATTTTCACTAACTTAAATGTGAGAAACTTCATAATCTTTGGCGGGTTTTTATAAAATAAAAAATATGCAAAAATATGCTCTAAAAATTAATGTAAAAATCTTAAATATTTGTAAATACATATAAATTCATTCAGTGCTTTTTTAATACAAAAAATGAATTGAAATTCGCATATTTTTAGGTCTTTTTTGCATATAAGATTTAAAATAAAAAAAAAAATAAAAAATTTGATACAAAAAATTACAGCGAACAATTTTTTAAATCATTTTACAATGTTTATTAAGACGAGTTAATTAAATGTTGATATAAGCCAAACATATATAGAAATATGCTTAAAAAATGAACGCAAATTTTTTAAATTCCACATACGAATCTGGTCAGTTCCTTGTGAATCCAAGGGAAGCATATAATTTGGCATATTTTCGAATTTTTTGCTTAAAAATTGTTAGCATAGTTAAGCACATTTTTATTTAAGTGTGTGTTAATTTTATACATGAGTGGTGGCAGCTACAGTTGAAAGTCGACTTCGAACGATAGATTTTTAAAAAACTTTTCATTGCAATTTTATTTAATTGCTGAATTTTTGCTAGAAATCTGCTGAAAGAAAGTCGCTGAAAATATATTTTTTCTCAAATTTTCGTTTTGATATCTGACCTAGGGTTTGAACCGTGGCCTTGCGTCTAATAAGCCAGCACACTACCTACTAGACTACAGTGACTTCACTGTCATATAACCTGCATAAAATAATTGGCCAATTCACACGACTTTGTATCGTGCAGGTTGTATTGAATACACTTGGTTGTTTGTGAACGCTCAATGCTATGCTGTATTGTGTATGTCGTATTCTTCTCCATAATTTTTGGCATTCAAACAATTTGATAGCACGAAACCAATACAACTTATTAAAAACATATGAAATAAATGTGTATAAGTGTATTGGATTTTTACATGAAAATTAGCAACAACAAGCATATACTGTTGTATAGTCGTCCAACAATACAATGAATACAACGATACAACGGCTTGTGTGAATTTACCAAATATGTTAATATCCAATGAAAGTGTACTGTTTGACAGAAAAGCAAACGTTTGTGCTTTTAATCGTATTAAAAAATATTTGACGAAAAATAGTTCACTGATTTCATTTGTTTTGAATTGAAAAATTAAAATTCAATTAAATTTCCGAAATTTTCCACACAATATAATAAAGAAAAATTTCTTTAAATTATAAGATTGAAAGCAGGTTAAGGTCGATCAGAGAGCAAAAACAAACATGAGAATAAATTATTGAAAAATGAAAATCTTAATTTTCAATGGAATTTCCATTGAAATTTAAATTCATTCAATGAAATGAATGAATCAATAGAACGTAAAGTTTATAAACGATTGAAATTAAATTTTTTGATTTTTGATTTGACTAACCACTAAAGAGGTTTTTTTTATATTGAAAATAAATTCCAAGTATTTAATTTCATATAATTTTCTTTTACTTGTGTGTGGTGAAAAAATAATTAAAATTCCTAATACAACGTTTGTTTTATTAACGATCAATAATTTATCATCATTCATTATAAATGGTTTTTTGTGCATATTTTTTTATGACTATTTTTTTCCATATTTTTTCAATTTTTTTCTCAGGCTTTATTATGATTGACATTTCCTTTCATATTTGTGCAATATTTTTTTGCAGATATGCTTAGCTAAGAGTAAGAGAGTTTAAATTGACAAGACGGACCACAAAGACATTGCCTTGGAATCATGTTCATAATATGCATTTTGCATATTTAATCAAATCCATTTATATGTACGTACTACATATGAACGATTGAGTATCAAAGTTTCTCTAGAGTTTTAAAAATACAAATTAAAATTAATTTAACAGCATATGCTACATGCATTTATACATATATGCTGATATTATAAGCCGGTATTGTATTGTATGGTGTGGATACGTACATATGATATGTCTGTAGTTTAACTAGGAAATATTAAAAACTATATGGGGTTTTTATTTTTAATAATTTAATGTCATATTTTTAATATAACAACGTCATGTTAAAAGTTTAATTTAAACATGTGTAACGAAGAAAATCATTAAAAACAATATTTCAACACTGTGGGAGTCTTTCGAAGATCTAGTTCGCTAAAGAAAAAACGCTAAAGAAGACTCAACTCAACAGATAATTGTTTTTATTTCATAAACAATATTTTTCCAAAAAAAAAATTATTTTTTTTCTTGTTTTTTTCCTTTAAATTAAATGTAGTTTAGCTAGCAGTTTGTTGTTGTTGTTGTTTTTTTAATTTTTATGTTTTTATTTTTTTTTTCTCAAAGCTGACATATGTACCATATACAGGCCAAGAAAAAATAAACAAAATGCGTGCAATTATTAGTGTGGCTGTGTTTTTTAAGCCATGAAAGGAAAAAAACGCGAATTGAAATTAAATTGCCTGTGTTCGTATACATGAGTTTCTAGGCTGTAGTGTATAACCAGAAATTCATTTTATTTCTACGTAACATGCGTAGCGTTTTCTTTATAGATATGCTACAGTAAAACTGTATAACTAACTGTCTGCCTGTCCGTCTGTCCATTTAAATTCTATCTAGAGTAGGGAGTTATAAAACAACAACAGCACACAACATTTTAATGACGCTTAAAAAACAAACTCACGAATGCAATTTTCCTCTCCACTGGTGATCATATTATTCAGGTTTTTTTTGTTTCTTTTTTTTGTTCGAGCTCTAGACAAAGAATTGCTTTAGTTTTCTTGCTTTCAACCTTAAGCTTAAACAAATACTTTGACTTGATCTTTAAGTTTTTTTTGTTGGCTAGTGCCTAAAGATTTTTGTTTTTTGCTTTACACTAAACACAAGGTGGCCACTTTAATACAGACCAAATTTACAAAATTTCTATTTGCTTGGCAATAAATAAACAAACAAAAAAAATTTTTTAATTCGTTTTATAACCTGTCTTAATATTCTTATTCTTATGCTAATATTGTTATGGTCCCTTTTATGATGTAGACTGCCTGTATTCCTCTGTGTTTTTGTGTGTGTTTTTTGTAAATTTCAACAACATCAGAAATTGTTATGGGTTTTAAGTTACTTGATTATAGTTTGTGGGTTTCTTTGGTTGTAACAGAAAGGAAAAAAACACGCTGAATTCATAGTTGAAATCCATAAACTCCAATAACATCTACGAAAAAAAATGTATGTACATATGTATGTACATATGTCTGTATATATATAAACATTTATTTAATTGATTTGTCAGTATCTATTTTACCTTAATTTCAGCCTAAAGCTACAAGGCATTATAATTTATATGTAATTTGGTTTCCATTTTTTTTCACGTACGTAACTCTTTGAATGGTTGGTTGGCTATTTGCTTGGTTAGTGTGGCTAGTTTTTTTTTTTTTGTAATCATTTCTATTCATTGTTGCCATATGTTGTTGATCTAGATAAAATTATTGTTTTTTTTTTTAGATAATGTTTGTTTTGCGTTTTTTCTATAAAATAAATAATTAACAGCTTGATTGAATTTTAATAATTTTCTTTTTCTGATGCCATTTCCATAGGAAATTAGCCAAAAGAAATTAAAAGAAGATCACTTGTATGTGTTGTGCTCTAAAAACCAAAACAACAGGAAATGAGTTTTTATTAGGAAATAAGAAAAAAATTATTTAAACATCATAATTAAAAAATTATTATTTTCTGTTTTCGTTTCATTTTTAATTGGCGCTGTCGATTAGTTTTTTTTTCTCCCCGCATTCAAGTTTTTCTATATTATTGAGATAGATCAGGTTAAATTGGTGGCATGTGAACAAAAGTTTTCGTGCCTTAAGATTGCTTTTACATTCAAAACATAAAAGTTTCACATCAAAGTTTGAAGAAATGAAAGCGAGGTCCACACTGTTATAAACTATTTGTAGAACCAACACACAAATCTAAAAAATTAAGAGAGTAAACAGCAGCGCATTTCTCATTTCAGTCACTATAACAGTCATACTTTTGATTCTTTTTGATATGAAAGTTTGAATAGCAAAAGAAAAATTTGTGCAATATTTGTTTGGGACGATATAGGAATTATTATTTACACGTAAACATTTCAAACGGGTACGCCATGTGGTTTATTTTTTCCATGTTTTTACACAATTCGGTCTGTGTCTTAGCAGTGGCAGCAGCAATATTATGCTCCATGATTGGAATTGTAGCTGCCTCCTTTCAAAAAATAGCCTAGTGAGGTCAAATACCATAAAAATTAATGGTTCACCAAACTCGCCACTCAACAGGTTTATAACATCTCATGAAGTATGATAAAAAAATGTTAGCAATCATCCCACAGCCTCATTGGTTATACTTTTGCGATTTTCATTGTTCTGTAAATAAATACGATTCAATGATGCCGCCGGCCTACAAACCGCTCTAAGCAGTTTATCTTTCTTCTTAGACTACGATGACTTCTGGGTAATTTTTTTATAATCTTGCCAATTCCTTCCACCACATGAATGCTTGAAAAGTGTCCACGCTTGAATCATCATTTTTACGTGATCTTCAGTTGCCACTGAATAAATGACACTTTGAATGGAAGATATTTAACAACCGATAGTTTTGCTTTGAAAAACTTTAAATGGATAACCATTCGGCGTATATCGGGTTCTTAATTAAGCGCTTTCTGTTTAAATTTAAATGAAACAAAGTCCGTGTAAGTTATCACTGAATTATTATTTATTTGGAAGATCTGTTGATGTCATTATATGTGAAATACAACATCATTCCAATATCCATAACGACTTCTCTGGGAGGAGTGCAGCCGAAATGTTCAATTTTTTATGACTCTAGCGCATTAATCAGGCTAAATTTGACAGAGGGCAAGGATAATATTGGCTTTGAGATCCTCTGTTGTTTGTGGCTTATACGCATTCACCTGCGTCTTAAGAAAACCCTTTAAGAAATTTTTGATGGGTGATGTCGCTATATTCCACGGCCTGTCCCCTCATAGTATCACCAACCATCGCACTTCTACTTGTATGGATCGGAGATCAGCAATAAAATTTCAAAAAAAATGAGTAGAATCGAATCATACTTATAGTTTCTGAATATAAGTAATACGCATTCATACTTCTTTTAATATCATGGAACCTCTACTCATATTCAAAGTTTGGAGTTGTAATCATCATATTCAAACTTAACAACGGGTCTGATGCTGCTGTTTTCGACTCTCCAAAGCTCAACAAATACACGCAGCGCAAATTAAGTATGATTCGAGTATGAACACTAAAATACTCACTAAAAGGTTGTGTGTTTGATCTGCTTGCTACTCTGTCTTTTTTGCTTAAGTGTCTTTTTCTTTTATTGTAAATGCAACAACAACTAAGACTGTAAATTTTGATGAATGATTCGAGTAACTTCGAGTAACTCGAATCATTTATAAGTACTTTTCTAAAGTTATGAATCTAAATGAGTAGGCTTATGAATCAAACATATTTCGAATGGTATGAGTTTGATGTCAACGTTGTACGCAACTCATTGCAGCCTGTACTTATAAATCTACATTGTAGTGAGTACGAATGATTCAGAGTACTTAGTTAAATTTCCATATTGTTGACTCACTTATATTCAAAATTTCATGAGTGCTTATCAGTAGCGAAAAAACGATTCATTGCTGATCTCTGGTATGGATTCTCTGATCAGTTAATATCTGAAATTCGTATTAGATATGGTGTTGGTGCAGAATGTTCTTACCAACTCTCTGATGCACATTTTTTATGAATACATGCAGACATTTACTACACATGTACTAAAATTCTATTTCATATTTGAAGACCTAAAATTGATTTAAAGTTGGTTTCCAATACTGCATATGCTATCACTTTTGTATTCTAAAATCTTCTTCCATAGAATATTTAATTCCGAAATTAATTAACAACCATTTTAATTAAATGCATGCTGTTGCTAGTAATTAATGTAGTGCTCCTGTTATATTTTATTGTTCTTAAGGGTTAACCTACATTGTTGCCATCATTGTTGGAAAAACTCTCTTTCTCTTTCCTTTGAATATAATTTATTTTAGCAGTTTATGTTACGATGTTATTGTTGTTGTTTTTTCTTGCATTATATGCTTTTTTATTGCTTTTTATATATGCATTTAAAATAATATTTTTATGCAGTTGTTTATACGGGGAAACGTGTGTCTTCGTAACTTATTGCAGAAACAGAAATAAAAACCCAAGCCAAACCAAACGAACAACAAAAGAAAATTAGTTTTTCACCAACTAAGGTAATAATACACACACGTATGTACATATATGTATACATACATACATACAATTATATAAGTAGAAGGCCTTAACTAGTAGTTTCTTAAGCCATATGGAACTCTACATATGTATGTACATATGTATTTAGCCACCATATGCATATAAAATGGCACCATCTAAACTGTTTGTATATATGTATATATGTATGTATGTATGTATGTATGTATGTACCTATGAAATAAAGTAAAATGCTTGAAAATCTTATTAAGCTTTTCCTTTTGTATACATTATTTGTGTTTTATTCGCTTTTTTTGGTTTTTTAACTGCAACAAAATAGAAAAAAGATACAAAACAACAACAACAATAAGGTAATATACAAAGTATACAACAACAACAACAATAAAGTAAAGTATAGTATGTATTTTGGCATACAACATTATGCCTTGAATAAATGAATAAAGGAATGAATGAATGACTGAATGAATGAATCAACTGTTTGGCTTGGCTGATTGTATGACTGACTGACTGGCTGACTGGTTGGCTGGTTGTTGTAGTTTTCCTGGCCATAATAATAAACTATACAAACACACACACACACATACTTAACAGAATTAAAAAATAATATAAAGAAGAGTCTCTCTGTCTTGGTTTTTCTTTTTGGCCCTTAAAATATTGTTAACTTAGCTCTTAAAGAGGTTGGCTTAAATATAATTCCATGGCGTATCAACCATTTTACAGGTTTTAAAAATAGCAAACTTAGATACACACAGTCACTAAAGTATACATACGATTAACAAATTACAGAAATTTTTTAACTAATCCGTTTTCGTTGAAAATCTTTATAGTTTCCTTGATGTTAAGACGGTCTTTTGCATTGGTTAAAAAATTTCTGAAATTGAACTGAATTGCGGCCCTGCACAGGCCCACAAAAGTATACATCCGATTAAGAAATTTCACAAATTTCTGAACCAATGCAAAAGACGTCTTAAAATCGCAGAAAGTTGTCAGACAATTACAAAGATTTTAAACGAAAACGGATCGGTTAAAAAATTTCTGAAATTTGTTAACCGTATGTATACTTTTGTGGCTGAGTGCCTACATATGCCTACATATAAATATACTAATGTATGTATGTTTACATATTCAACAACAATTGTTTACATTCCTATAGAAAAATAACTAATAAAACACCTCTACGCTTCAGTTAATTGTGAAACCACCCTTATAAGCAAATACATGAGCATTACATTTTTGTTTAGGTTTTTAAGGTGTCATACATGTATTGTAAGTTGGTGTTGTTGGGGTTTTGTTAGATGTTTTGCAACATAAAAGTATAAAGTATTGTTTGTTGTTTTAAAATTTTTCTGTTGAAAAAAAACCAAAAAATTCATTCTAAATGTGGTTTATTTTGTGTGTTTACACATATGTATGTACGTATGTCTGTATGTAAGAAAACTTAGATTTATTTTTAGTTTCATAAACATTTTATTTGCTTAAATCTAAACAGTCTTCAAAGCATGAAAATAGAAAAAAAGTGTTTTTCTTTAAAAAAAATTTCAAACTTAAATCCAAGTTATCTCAAGGAAAAATGTTTACTTCAATACATATATATGTACATACATAATTAGTCATTACAGCCTTTCCATCAAGATTGCGGACATAGTTTCCCACATCAATTATGTTGTGTGTGGGTTAATTTTTGTACATGAGTGGCAATTTTATCTTAACGCTCCGACATTTTGTAGAAATCTGATGGGAGGAAGTCGCCGAAGAAATATTTTTTCATATTGTCGTTTTAATATCTGACCTGGAGTTTTAAACAAGGCCTCATGTCTAATAAGCCAATACACTACCTACTAGATTATGGTGGCTTCATATTTTAAATACGTATTTGAATACATACAGGGTGGCTGATATATGTATAATGCAACAAAGTAAAGCGCTATATTTTTTTAATTTTTTTTTTTAATTTTATTGTTCAAAAGAAAAAAATGTTGGAAATAACATCAAATTTTAGAATCAGTTTAGATTTGTTCGAATTGGCCACCTTTGGTACGAATTATGGCTTTCAAACGGCCGACAAAGCCATCACAGGCTGCACGAAAGTGGCTCTGCGGTATTTTGGCCCATTCCCGGCGAAGCGCCGTCTTGAGATGATCGACACTTTGGTATGTTTTTGTGAGAACCTTACTCTCCAAAATGTCCCAGGTGCAAAAGTCCAACGGATTGTGATCCGGAGATTTTGGTGGCCATTGTGCGGTAGAAATGAAGCGAGGAACCTCCTTTTTAAGCCATTCTTGGTTGACGCGTGCTGAGTGCGGTGATGCTGAGTCCTGTTGGAATGTCCATGGCCTGCGGCCGAAATGTTTGTCTACCCAGGGCTTCAATACTGTCTTTAAGACATTTTCCCGATAATATTCGGCATTTATTTTGACCCCACGGTCGATGAATACGAGTGGGGAGCGACCATCGGCCGTTACGGCGGCCCACACCATTACCATCGGCGGCGCTTGAGTTCTGGTGGCCAATCGCAGGTGTAAATTTTCAGCTGACCTCTTTGCAAGTAAACCCGATCATTTTGTTTGTTCACAAACTGCTCAGTTTGGAATGGCTTCTCATCGGAGAAAACCAAATTCGGTAACTGGCCACTTTCCTGCAAGCGAAGTAACTCCGTGGCTCTTACTAGTCTAACTTTTATTGTCCATCGGTGAGCACTTGTACTTTTTGGAACTTCAATGGCTTTAGTCCAAGCTCATTTTTCAATATGTGTTGCATCCGTTCTCGCTATATATTCAGCTCACGAGCAATTTTTCTACCACTGCGGCGTGGATCGTTCGGAGTCGACTTAAACTGTAGGTCCCGCCACTCATGTATAATAAGTAACACACACAACATAAGTGGTCTGAGAAACTAGGTCGTAATCCTGACTGAAGGGTTGTAATGACCAATTATGTATGTATTTGAATACAATCATACTTTAAATATTTCGTACTGATCATACCAATATAAATTCTTCTCTCAATAAGGTTTTTATTCACCAAAATAGAAAGCATTACCTAGAAGCCACCTACAGTCAAAGAAAAAAACCGCCAACCTACCTACCTATCTACTGTGATATCACAATGGGCCCTATGTTATCCAAGTGCGTCCATTCAACTTTCCTAAATGGACAGCAACCACTAACTACCTCTCTACCTTGCTCTTTTACCCATTGAACGAATAGCCGGCGCTTTACTGGTTTAAGCACCAAATTTTTTTACGCAAGAAAGTGGACTTCATTTGCATAAATTAGCTGCGTATTGCATCGTGAAATTCGAAATTGTTAAGGACAATCCCGAATTGCTATTTTCGGCGACACTATGCATGCTTAACTGTGCTTTGGTTATCAAAGCTACCATATCGCTCTTCGATCTCGTTTATATCAGCAATGTTTTCAAGACGCTGACCGGTACATTGACAAACAGTATTCTCACTGCCCATAACAGTCACAGTGCTAGTCTTACTGTCCATAAAAGTCTCAGTTTCTAAACATTTTTTGAATATTTTAGGAATGACTTGCTGGTAGTCTTACTGTGCATAACAGTTCCAGTTTCTAAAAATGTTTAAACACTGTGGGAATGACTTGCTGCATTTACTAAAAACAATAAGCCGCCGGCATTTACGTTTCTTCGCCAAACCAAAATTCAATTTCATTTGAAACCATTTAAATAAATTACTGCCATTAATTACTGACAATATTCTCTGGCTGTAATTTGTATACGAATTCAAATAGTTTTGTTATCCTTTGCTTAAGTATTTCGAAATTTTGTTTTTATTTTTATTTTTGGTGATGCACATGCTACGAAAAAACATCCTCAAAGACTTGAAAATAAATTGTTTTGTTTTTTTTTGGAAAAAGAAAGAATCTCTGGTTTTCAAAATAAAACACCAGGAATGAAAGGAAAGAAAAAGGAGTAAAAAGAGACTTTTTAACATGTTTAACATGCTTGAAATGTTTTCGAAACGAAAAGAAACGAAACCCTTTTGTTTAATTGCTTTGCTAATGTCAAATATTTAAATTCCTGTTTTTTATTTTGGGAAATGAATGAAATGACGATCTCAAAAAGAAATAATGTGTTACGCTTTTCAACGTTTCTCGGTGTATATGATATGATACCTTCTTTCTGTTTGACATGATATTTTCGTATGCTGCAGTCTTGCTGCTAAGGATGTAAGGCAATTGATGTCTGTCTGTATGGCTGGCTCTGGCAGACATTAACCCCAAACCAATTGAATTCGTTATGCTTAGCTCTGTTCATATAAAGTACATACATGTGAGATGGTAAAGAATGTGGAAAATTATAATTTAAAATAAAAATTTAAATTTTAAGAAATTTATTGTATCAACTAAAACAACAACAATGAAGTGAATAAAAATTAAATGAAAAAATAAGAAGAAAAAATATTTTTTATTAAACATTCGAAACACCCCAATTCCCATATTAAGAGTTCAATTTCTTATTGCTTTGAAGAAAGCAGACAGAGCAGCAGCAGCAGCAGTTGTATAGCAAGCACGGTTCACACTAGTTTTGGAATAAAAAAAAATTAAAAGATTGTTTCATTAGTTATGCAAATCTTTAAATATAAAGAAATAACACACACACATTCGTTATTTTTTTCCCGATTTCTTTAACCAACGAAATTCTTGAACAAATTGTTTAACTAATTTGCATTTAATTTGAGTTTCAAAATTAAATCCCATGCCTGACTTTATTTCCTTGCTCATCTTGCCTTAACTCGCTTTGCTTCTTAAATATTTCTTTAAAAATGGGGATGATTTTTAGCAAAGGGGTGGTGGTAGTGATTGTACAAATTCCATATGAAATATTTGATTGTGGTAGTTTAACGTTATTATTTAAGCAGCTTATTTGTTCCTTTTTATGATTGTTTTCGGCATTAGCGTTTATTCCGTGTTTATTTTTTTCTTTCGTCCTCCTTTCTTTCTTTCCTTTGTATGACATTATCAAGCGTTAGAAGTCGAGTTTTTTTTTTGGCAGTACTAATGGCTTTTTGGATTTCTTTTATTGTTGTTGTTGTTGCTATCTAATCTAAGTTTTCATAAAAAAAATGAATTTTTCATATCCACTCTCAAAGCATTTCATATTTGCAAAACAAAGTATCACACACAGCAAATGCAAAAAATACGCATAAAAAAGTCAATTTAACAGGCGGTACTTGACTTCCTGTGTTTGTATACAAAACAACAACAACAACGGAAATGAGGGAAATTCTAATGCTACAAAACTTATAAATAATAATTGTTCATAAAAGAAGCAACAACAACAGAAAAAAACAAAAACAAAGCTCAACTATTATTATTACTCTACACATAATATACTCTACGCTCTTTGCTCTCATAATAATACTGGGTTGCATTACCAAACGTGCTGTTTCTATGAATGCAATTTTAATTTTTTGCACAACAAAAAAAATTCTTTTTTTTTAAGTTCCCTTTGAAAAGAGGTTAGAAAAAGGGTGTTGCTGTACTACATCAACAACAGTATGTAAAAGAGTGTTAACATCATTAATTACAACTGCTGTTGTGTTAGTTTTTGGTTTTTTCTTTGCAGCAGCTTTACACACTAATTGTAAATGAGTATTAAAGTGAACATAGGTATTGGTTAGGGGAAAAAGTTAAAGATCTCTCTACGGCGTAAAATTTTTTTTATTACCCGTGTGTTAAGTGAAATTGCAACTCTTTTTCAAATCATCAGGCATTAAAATTTTAACACAACGCTTTATTTAGTTTGTATTTGATAGCCTATCACAGCCATTGATCACAAGCTATCACGTGATTTAAAGAGAAAATGGAAAAAAAAATTGATTTCATGCAAAAAACACCAGAAACCATGAACTAAACTCTTCTCCAGATTTAGTTGTCGAGAAAGTGAGATCTCCATGACAAAAAACGGTTAACAAAGTACACAAAATAATATTGGACGACAGTCGTTTGAAGGTGCGTAAGCAAACTGAAATTATTGTTTATATATCGCGTGCTCGCAGTTGTCTCATAATATTGAAGTGGTTCCTATCTGCTGGCTGGTTAGACGGCCGGTACGTTTTACCTTTTGAAAACATTTAAAATATAAGCTCGTAAATTGCAAATGAAATATAAATAAATTTGTGTTTAGTTTTAATTTCAAATTCTTTATTATTCGTACAATTCTGTGTGCCACTGTTCACAAGTTGATGTAAACAACAACAATTGCTTTTCTTTGTTATTCCTCTTTGCACTCTTTGCATAAACAATAACAATTACTAGACAATTTTTCAACAGGTCTTTGCAACGACGATCTTCAAACCACAATTACTCTTTTCAAACACATCGCGTCTTTACACAAGACTGACTGAACTTAACTCTCTATAGTCTGCAATAAGACTCAAATCTGAAATTGTGTAATAAGATCTCTTTATATAGCAAGGTCACACCCTATCTTAACATATGAATGCCTAGTATGGTAGGCATCCGAGGGCAGAACAACTAACTTTAATCTGAGACATCAGAAAAAAATCTGCCTGCGTCATTATCAGTGGCTTCTTGTGTACTACTCCTTTTTTTTTTGGCGCTGTAAGTAATAGTTAGATCTTTGTCCTCCACTCGTACCGCAAGTCTGATTAACTGAATAGTGGAATAAATAGAGGGCCCAATTGGGAACTATCAAAAGTATTGATTCCATGATAGCGTCATAGTTTTTCTTAAGGAATTTCAGGTCATTTCGTGTAGCAACCCTTGGAAAGGTGCTGCATGCGCTTTGTTAAAAACTACATTCAGATTTTTACTAGAGGCTGTAAAATTGAATGGAATGGTGGGTGAGGCAATTTTTTTGAAATTGGCGGGCATAGAATCTGCCAGATGCTGATAGCCAGGCAGTTCTTAAAGCATTGATAGCCAAGTCTTAAACCACTGAGCTCTGGTGTAATGAACTCTAGGACGAAACTATCAAGTTGGTCGATGAATTTTCTATACTTGGAACCCCTTTAAATATTTGATTGCTTATAATTGATAATGTGGTTATAAGTAGATGCCAGATAGACGCTTCCTGCACAAAAGGCGCAGTAATTCATGCCAAAGCTCGAAAGAGGCCACATTAAAACTCTGCTTAAACTGCAAAAGGACTACGGTCACTAGGCACTCATGCAAAACTTCAACATTGGTCTTGGACATTTGCCAAACAACTTCTGCAGGAGCTGTAGAGATGAGGAAAAGGATGAGGAAATTATTCTTCATTGATTAAAAACGACCTGTTATTGGCGTACGTTAGCAGTCTAGGTCGCTTTAACTGAAGCTTGGAATGATTCCGAAACTAAGAGAAAATAAAAAATTGTGGTATTACGGTGAGCCTTACATGCGCTATCCAACTTGGGGTAGCCATCTCTACCTATCTACATACATACACACATAATTGATAATTACGACCTAGTTTCTCACACCACTTATATTGTGTAGGCTAATTTTATTCATAAGTGGCGGGACCTACAGCCTAAAATCGACTCCGAACGAGAAACTTTTCATGACAATTTTAGTTAAATTTTTGTTTTTGCCAGAATTCTGCTGAAATTAAGTAGCAGAAGAAAAATGTTTCCATATTTAGTTTTGTTTGAGATGTCTGACATGGGGTTTGAATGGTGGCCTTACGTTTAACAAGCCAACACACTTCCTACTAGACTGCGGCGACTTATTATATCTGAAGTTATTTAAAAATACAAAAATTTCTGGGCTTATAAGCTTTTTTGGCTGCATGTTTACGATTCATTCAGTTAGTCAAGGACGCAATTCTTTTTTATTTATACTTTAAAAAAGTTTCTCACAAAGCTATTCCATCTACTTTTTAGTGCATTGTTGTACTGTAGCAAGTTCTTAGGTAATAAGCTTGCCATCTGTCATAGTCGGAAAAAATCTAATGGTTTATTGTATTGGATATATAGGGGAGATATCTTATAAATTGAGATATACTTTTCCAGAAACTGGTCTGCTGATTGAGCTTCCTATTAGCTCCTGAAGGGTCAAAACTTTTCTGGATAAAAACAAAAGTAGAAAATCCTAAACTTAAGTTTTATAGTGAAGCTGTTTAACTCATGCACCATGCTGCCTTTTAAGTGATGGTTAAACTTTTTCCCTTAACCAATATAATTCAGTTAGTTGATAATAACAAAATCAAAAAAACGAATTATATTCCAAAACATATTCGTTTATATGTATATCATGACATTATAATTCCAAGCACGTACTACTTTAGGCATATGGAAAAAAAAACAAAACAAAAAACTAAACAAAACAAAGCCTTACCATTATTATTTAAATTTGTTTTATTTTTATTCTTATTTTATTTAACAAGAAAAAATTATTATTATGATTATGAACAATATTATTATGATTACGATTATGATGGTGTTTATGCATGTTAATAAACCTATGCACCTCTCTGTATTAAACATTGTCAATCTAAACCATGTTACGATCAATGACTGGTGATGTGATGGCTTGTTAAGACAAATAAAACAATGGAAAAAAAATAAAATAATTTTTTTTTTTTTTAATTTAAAAACAAAACTAAATAGTATATGTATACGATACTTTTTTATTATAAATAAATGTTGTTATTTTCATTATTTTTTTGTTATGAATAGTGATGGTTTGTCGTGCATGAATTTGTAGAGTGTCAGTCACTATCATATCCCATATCAGAGGCAATAAAATAGAAAATTCATATGAAATGTACACAAAATGGAAAACTAACTCCATTTCCAATTAATTTCTGGTACTTTAGATTGGAGTTTTTTGTTTTTTTGATATTTTTTTTGAAATGCTTTAAATTGACATGGTTTTGTATTGCCTTAGAACATCATAAATGATAAACATTTATGATTATCTATGCGTACATACATATGTAATGTAAATATTATTAAATAAACTGATGAAGTAGGAAATTATTATCACAAAAACACGCTGATAATTTAGATTTTCTCTTCAATACCATACATAAGTAGATAAGGCCACAGTCATGTAAAGCTTACATATGTTTATTTTGTAGTTTTATTTGAGAAAAACTATTTCTATGATTGGCTTGGCTTGGCTTGGCTTGTCATAAAAGCAATTCATTTTTTTTTTGTTTTTAATGAATAAAAAACTTTTCACAAAAAAAACTTCATTTTATTTTCATGTTTTATGTTCAGTTTATTATAACATTTAATTTATTTGCCAAAAATGTTAATTCCTTTGAGCTTTTATTTTTGATGATATTTTATGATGATGACGATGACTGTTATTATGATTATGTATGCGATGCTGCTGTTGTGGCCCATGTAGAACATAAGAATTCTAAAGTTTTTTTCTGATTTGTTTCGGTTGTTTTCATAATTTGTTTGTGCTCAACGCTTGAGCATCTATTCAACAATATTCGTATAGCATTTTGGTGTACAGTTTTTGTGTTTTTGAGAACAAAAAATTTATGACCGCAATATTTACGATTACTAATTAGCAACCAAAAAAATAAAAGAAATGTTTTTGTTTTCACTTCATTTCTTCTTTGGTTTTTCTGTTATGCTTTCAACAAATTAAGTGTAATAAAAATGAAATTATTTATCTGTTCTTTGGGATGACCATGCCTGCCTGCCTGCATCTGTGTTACACTTTGCTTTGGCCAAAAGAGATCATTAATGCCATTTCTTAACGGCCTGGCCTAACCATGCTGACCTTATAGATATTTTCCCATAACATAAATTTTATGTAAACAGTTCTTCTCTCTTCTTAATATTCATTCTTCTCTTCTTTTAATATTCATAAATTCATTTCTTTAAGTGTATTTTGCTTCGAAAAAACTTACAATCAAGCAACGCCGCAGCTGTGTCTATCATAAACATAAAAAACAAAAAAAAAAAAAAAAATTTCATAAAATTTTCTTTACATTTATTTATAGAAAATTTCAAGCATATTGTTGTTGTTGTTGTTATTGTTTTTTGTTTGATGTAAGCATTTAAAATAAATTGTATGGAAAACGAGAAAAAAAATTTTAATTAACACCCACCCGAAAATCTATAAATTGAAACCCTTTTAATCAGTTTTTTTTTGTCTAAGTTTGAAAGAAAAAGTGATAAACATCACAAAATCATTAATTGAGAATTTTGTAATGTTATTAAGCAATACCCTTAAAAAAATAATTACAAATAATTTTAAAAAAATTCCCAAAAAAAATTAATTTTTTTCGTTTTTATATACAAGGCGATGTAAACTGTAAAACCCTACACCCATGAGAGGCCTTTTAATTATGTAAAGTATTGTACTGAAATGCCGTAAGATATAGTAGGAGAGATAGAAAAAAATTTTTTTTTCTTTCAAAACCTTTGATGGAAATCCATTTGATAATTCTGACACCCGCCGATTAGTACTGTACTCACTAGAGAACGTAGTAGTACGGGGTGTTCTAAGGTTTGAAACTGTACCGGGAAACAGATGTTTAATTCTTAGGGCCATTATTACAACTTGCCGTTAAACTTGGGTTTAGTTAAAGGTACCTTTAGCTAAAGGGAACTGAAAACTTACCTTTAACTTATTTTCGTTATTACAACTTACAGATAAAATTTTTCAAAAATATGGCAGTGCCGGAGCAATATCGATAAAACTGCTCAATTATCCAAGTTTTTTTCAACGCAGTGGCAACCGCGGGCTTTGTTTTTTGTTGTATATGCTCATTTTGTTTAAATTTGAAGTTGCCACAATGAAAATAATATATAATATGGCAAGTTCAAATATAAAGTGACCTTTAAATGTTAAAGGTAGGATGATCCTCCCTTTAGCTTAACGATCACTTCTATCCTCCCTTTAGTTAACGGCAAGTTGTAATAATGGCCCTTAGTTTGATACATACACAGCAAAGATGATGTGAGAATCTAGATTGTAATCCTTACTAAAGGGTTCCAATTATCAACTACGCAAGTAAGTATCTCACTTAAAGCCGTGTTCGCTTATTAGACGGGAGGTCACTATTCAAACAGTTCGATCTGATATGATGGATATGTTAGACGAACAAAACTGCAAAACTTTATTCAGTAAACTGTAGAAAAGTGGGTGGAATAAAAGAAACTTATGGGGTCGTTGAGAAATCTGCCGTGGTTGAAATTCTAGCTCAGACATCTCGGCAACTTCCTCTCAGCAGATTTCTGGCAAAATCTCTGAGAGGTAATTAAAATTACATGAAATATTTTATGATAATCTGTCGTTCGGCTGCTCTGGACGATAGATTTTTGAGAAACTTTTCATGGCAATTTTTTTTACTCTCAGAGTTTTTGCTAGAAATCTGCTGAGAGGAAGTCGCCGAAGAAATATTTTTTTGTATTTTGTTTTGATGTTTGCCTTGGGGTTTGAACCCTGGCTTTATGTCTATCAAGCCAACACACTACATACTCGACTACGGCGACTTCAAGAATTGACGTTTAAGAAGATTTTTATATAAGTTTGATGCGGTTTGCGGGTTATTACTTAACAAGACCTGCTCTGCTAAGATCAAGCACTTACTTTTAATTAATAATCTAAAGACGTAAGCGGCTCTAGAAAAGGAAATTTTGGTATGTTCCGAAGTGCTTGCGAATCTACCACGACAGCCAGTGTTCTCAGTTTTTAACAGAAGGTTGGATGTCAGATTTTTGCTTGGGCCCGTAGTACTATAACATTTCATTGATAGATAAAGCCTCTAATGCACTCCATTAGGAAAAGCTGTGTGGCCATACTAATGTTTCACTTAAAATTGATTCCTGTACTCTCAAGTGCCATTGCGCAAATCTTGGCCAGTGACGATTTAAATTCTTCTCCATTTCTTTTGCAGAACTTGCACTAGGACCCTTCTAATCAACTGTGGCTTAGTATACAGTACATATTAAGTAAGAACAGAAATCTCTTCATAAATATCGAGTCGTGAGAGAAAAATTCAGTTCTCCTGTGGTTAAGAACAGCTGCCCATTTGTACGCATCTAGCTTTACTCATGGAGTGTAATTTCTTCGTATTTTCCAGCATAATCGTAGTCAATAGAAGTCATATGAGTGGATCACATAGGGGATTCAATCAGTTCGGTGCCCGTCCTATTTAATTCATATGCAAGATTGTTCGACAAATGAGAACTACAGTATCTTTGTTAATAAATGTAGCTGTGGAAGTTTAAAGCGTTACGAACTTACGGATAAGATGAACACAGAAGCTATTTTAAATGTTTGCATATGTAGATGCCGAGTTATGTTCGAGTTCTTTATCTACTAAGTTGCTTATGTGATTGCCATTTGTAATGCATATTTAAATTCAAATTCATTTCAAATTTCAGAATTTTAAAATTTTAATTTTTTGATTTTATCTGGCGTCTATTAATTCTTTGCGGCTATGGAGCCACTATTTGTTTATTTAACCCAACGGAAGTTTATGTTTCCGTGCAAAATATGTGTGATAAGGAAAGTATTTTTGTTTGTTTAGTATAGCTGCGCGGCTGCTATATTTTATTTATTCTTCAATAATTAAAAATTAGCTTGTAAATGCTGTGTTAATCGTTTTTATTTTGATTTATTTCGGTTGTTAATTTAAAATTCTATTCAATTCAAGGCAAACTTTGTACCCTGAACTACAAATTGCCAACCAATTTCCAAAAGTAATTGAACAATAAAAGTCATTTAAGACAATTTTTATACAGGCTCTATAAGAAGCACAAGAGAAGTTAGGGATTTTTTAATAAAATTTCATGGTAATTGAAGACAATAAATGAATCTTATGGTGATTTTTTTGAGTTAAGCAGCAGCAATTGATGTCATAAAAATGATTAAATTGAACAATTGAAGTCAATAATTTTCAATCTATTGAACACATCGAACAACAAATTAAAAACATTGATTGAGAACGAACTGGAGAAGAAGTTCAACTAGCTAACGAAATATGTAATGAAACAAAGCAACACTGGAAATAAAAGAAAGAAAAAAAGAAAAAAAACATTTATACAGTATATAATAAAAGAAAATATACGCACGTACGTACATCTGCATAAAAATATGTTTTTTTTTTGTAAATTATGGCCTGTAATGTCTGTAATAATAATGATGCTGAAGAAGCAGCAGCAGCAGTAACAGCACTCCATACATATAATTAATTGCATACGAGGGATTTTATTTTTATTTTCTGTTGTTGCCATTGGTATGGATTACTGTCGTGAGTACAGAGTGTGTGGATTTTTTTAAAATGTTTTTTGTTTTAAACATGTTTGACCACTTGAATATGGAAATACAAATTGTCATAAAAATTTTACTCCATTTTTATGTATGTCGTCTGTTCTCTGTAAGAGCCAGAGAGATCAGTTTACATAATGATTATTGTAATGATGATTATGAAGAGGCCTGTAAAGCCTTTAAGCCATTTAAACGAGTTCAAAAAAAATAAAATAAAACTGAACAGAACAGAAATTCTTTGGAATTACTTGCTCTAAAAATATAACAAAAACAATTTAGTTTTTTTTTTTGTATATACAGTGAACATCAAAAGAAAGTGTACATTAAAAAAATATACATTAATAAATTACAGTTATTTTTTTATTTTAAAATTATTTCACCGCCAAATTCAAAAAAATTTCGGAATATTGTCAAATTTTTTCGAGCACTCTGCTTGATTGGTAAAAGTTGAGTTTTCTTTTGACATTCACTGTATATATACATACGTACAAATATATTGCTTTAAAACAAAAAAATTTTGTTGGTCTTTCAACTGATGAGAAGCTATTTGTCAATTTATATTTTTGTTTTTTTTGCTTATTTATTTGCTTTTTTTTTGTTATTTTTAGTTTTTTTTTTGGTGCAGCCTAGGGTTATTGTTTTTAATATCTATTAAGAACAATAAATTACAACAAAAACAAACAAAAAAATGGAAATAAAAAATTTCAACTAAAACAATGGAAAATGCAAAATAAAAAATAGACACATTAGGCCTTATCAAGCCATTAAGTATGAAGGCCTACAGTAAGCATCAAAAGAAATTGTACATTAAAAAAAGTATACATTAATAAATTATTTTTAATTTTTATTTTAAAATTATTTCACTAACAGTTTTTAAAATTGAAACAAACAAGAAAAAAATGCAAAAAATTTGAAAGTATTTGGCCAATTCACATGACTTTGTATCGTGTATGTTGTATTGAATACACTTGGTTGTTTGTGAAGGCTCAATGCTATGCTGTATTGTGTATGTCGTATTTTTCTTCACAATTTTTGGCATTCAAACAATTTGATAGCACGAAACCAATACAACTTATTAAAAACATATGAACACATATACACATTTTTTTCATTCACACAATTTGATAGCACGAAACCAGAAGTCGCCGTAGTCTAGTAGGTAGTGTGTTGGTTTATTAGACGTAAAACCAGGGTTCGAGCCCCAGACATCAAGACAAAATACAAAAAGTATTTCTTCGACGACTTCCTCTCAGCAGATTTCTGGCAAAAACTCTGAGAGTAAATAAAATTGCCCTGAAAAAAAGTTTCTCAAAAATTCGTCGTTCGGAGTCGACTTTAAACTGTAGGTCCCACCACTCATGTATAAAAATTAACACACACAACAGAAGTGGAAACTAAGGACGTTGTATAATGGGTCAATTCGACCTCCGGGTACTGTACTTGTCGTAATTGACAACCTAACCTAACCTAAACCAACATAACTTTTAAAAACATATGAAAAAAATGTGTATAAGTGTATCGGATTTTTACATGAAAATTATCAACAATAAACATACACTATTGTATAGTCATACAACAATACAATGAGTACAACGGCTTGTGTGAATTGACCGATTGTTACATTTTTTCGGGCACTCTCCTTAAGTGTTAAAAGTTGAGTTTGGTAATGGTTAGAATTTTATTTGTAGTTTACGCTCACTGTAGGTGTAATTGCCCTTTGTCACAACATTACATTACATTACATTCTGTATTGGACAAACGGCTGTGCAGAATAATCGGTGACACATTAGTTGTACGAGTGTCCAGCATAGGCTTAACTTTCTGAAGGCACTATATTGTCGCACTTTATATAGCTTAACTTACGAATAGTATATTTTAAGAAAACACAAAAATGGTAATTGTTAGAATTTTATCCACAATGTACAGTTTCTCTTCAGCAGTGTTGAAAAATTCAGTACTTTTGAACTTTTTCCAGTACTTTTTAATTTTTAAAAATACCGCAGTACCCCCGTGACGCTTTCTGTTATTTTTTATTATTACATATTTCACGTCTTGCGCTTTTCAACTATTAATGCATTAGCAACATGTTCAACATAATGCTAAAGGTAGAATTGGGCCTTAGCCCCGATTAGCCAAACGTCCACGGAACGTACGTTCGTTTTTAGAATACGAAAAGCATTAAAAACGCTTGCCGAACCGTAATGTAATTTCGGAGGGCATTTGCATTGCTCTTCATATGCTAAAAACGAACTTATGTTATATTACATTCCATCGACGTTTGACTAAGCAGGGCTTTTAGGTTTTGTTACGTTCCAAATCAGCTGTTTTTGTCTTGTATGTGAGGAACATGAATAAATCGTTAGTTTTTCTGTTCCGTGTATAAATAGTCTAGTAGGTAATGCGCTAGCTTACTAAACATGAGCCCACGATTCAAATCCAATGTCACGCATCTCCAACAAAACCAAATATAAAAAAATATTTCTACGGCGACTTCCTTCTGGCAAAAACTCTGAAATCAAATAAAATTGCCATGATAAAGTTCCTCAAAAATCTGTTGTTCGGTGTTGACTTTAAACAGTAGGTCCCGTTACTCATGTATAAAATTAATACTCATAATAAGTGGTGTGAGAAGTAAGGTCATAATCCTGATTGAAGGGTTGTAATGACCAATTATGTACGTATGTATTTCTTTTACAAAAGTATCATTTGATGCCAAAAAGTAGTCTTTCAATACCTTTTCATAATTTCAGTTTTGCAACACTACTTTTGAGTGTACATTTTGTATCTCAAAGTTAAATAACTAGCACAACAAATGATTAATTTTTGTAAGTAAACATCAGGCAAAAAGCAATTTTCGTGAATGCCTTCATAACTAGAACGAGACAAGGAAAACTCTTAAGTGACTGGGTGTCCCTATTTGCAACAAAAAATTTGGGTTTATATTTCAACTAATTAATCATGAAATGGATGATATTAATTGGCTTAACAAACGGGCAACCTTTGCAATAAAAATAATTCAAAAAGTTAAAATAAGAAATTAAAATTTTAAAGAAAAAACAAAGAAAATTAGGGAAGCCAGTAAACCCGCTTGCCAAAACGTTCACACTTTCTTTTTCGGAAATTTCATTCATGCATATACCTAGCATTAGCTGTTGCCTCTGAGCTATGCTGTATACAGTATTTACTGAATGGTAGCCTAACAATAGCGCTACCGGAATGCTGCATGCAACATTTGCTATATGGAAAGATTTTGTATCCTTTTGTTCACAAAAAAAACAAAAAATTTTTTTTATTCACACCATAAAATATGACACGCTTGCCATAGATTTACACATACAAACTAGTATTCATTCATTCTCCTTAGCTATCATGCAAAGCCATTGTAAGCGAAACTCACATTGTATGTGATTACATATGTATGTATGTATGTCTTTCAGGCATTATTAACTGTTATTAGAAATTCAATTGATTATGAAAGCAAAACCCAGCCAACCAACCAGCCATCCAGTAAATGAAAATGACTCTGCGGAAATGCATGACTATAAATTAACAATAGAAATTGAATGAAAGAAACAAAAGAAAAAAGAAAATATCCTAAGAATTGTAAGTGAAAACAAAAAGGTCATCTTAATGCCACGACCTACCGCACATAATGCCAAGATTGTTGTCTCTCTACCCATACCTATATACGTACTATTTCTATCAAACAAAAAAAAAAAAAAACAATGAATGACACTTCTTGTCTTTTAATTCGTTTTAATGAAATTCAGTTTCCTTACAATTTTATTTTTTTTTCTCATATTATTCGTAGGAAATATTAAAAATTTTAAGGGTTTTTTTTTCTTTCTTCTTGTTTTCTGTAACAACCCTTCTGTGGCAACAGCTGTGTAATTTACTTTTTTTTTGATAATTTATGCAATATTTTTGGAAAATTTTTATTTTCATTTATTTTATGACAATACAATATGTGTGTTATTTGTTATGCTAATTTGTTAAATCTTTTCACTGTTTTTTTTTTTTTTTGGGGAAATTACGCAGTATCTTTAATCATAAAATTAATGAATTTTTTCCTTGGGGAACTGAATAATTCTTAATCTCCCAAGACGACAAAATATTGTTACGTTTTTACCTTTTTAAAAACGTTTAAATATGAGTTTGTCAATTGCAAACCAAATAAAAACAAATATGTGTTTATTTTCTCTTAAACTCTCTTTATTCTTTACACTACTTTTGTGTGCCACCGTATACAACTTAACGATACAACAATAATTTGCTTGTACGCTATTCTATTTCACACTTCTGTCCGCGTTAACATTAACAACTGTTCGTTAGATCTTCTCTGCTTACAACCTTTTTGTAAGCAATATCACCTGTACGTTCAAACCGCAACGCGTCTTCACACAAGACTGACTGAATTATAACTGACTGCTGCCTGCTTTGTCAAGCCCTTTTATAGTCCGACACAACCAGTTTAACCAACATTCTTGAAGTAGAAGGTTCGTGATCTCGCCTTCTCGAGAGCCCTATTGCTAATGCATTGTTGTTTGTGTACTTTGCTTATGTTGTCTATTTCTTTTTGTCACATACATGTTGGTTGTTGTTGGTACCAGGCGCAACCAGGATCGTTGTACATATATGTGTGTGCAGGTTTAGATAATCAATACGTTCATTGTATTCTTGGTGCTAGTGTGTATTTGTATCGTGTGGCTTATGTTTATCGTTTTTGTTGTTAAACGATATTAGGTCGTTTCGATTTGCGTAACAATATAAACATAAGGGTGGCAAAAAAATCGTGCGAAATTCGTGCTATTCCTCTTAGATGATTAATTAAATAATCAGCTTATTAAACGTGAAGATGTTTTTCAAACCACCGGTCGGAATTCTCGAATAAAACTTTTAACGTAAGATAAAATTGCTCTGAAAAGTTTCTCAAAAGTCTGTCATGCGGAGTCGACTTTAAAGCGGAGTTTCGGCCACTCATTGATAGAAATTAACACACACAACGTACGTTCTGTGAGAAACAAAGTCGAAATTCTGATTAAAAGGTTGTAATGATCAAGTAAGAAAGTAAGCATCCGTACAATATTTTGGACGTATGATAGCTAGGTAACGATATAGAAAATATTGTATTGCTTCGGTATCTTCTCTATATGCCTTGCATTCGTTGTTACTCGCCTTACCGATGCGCTTGAAATGCTTCTGATCAGTTTTGATTGGATTTAACAGGTTCGTGGTCTTCCTTACATCTTGCTTCAGAGTATCTTATACATTTTGCCTACGATGACATCTATCCTACTTTTTTTTAGTATGTTGTATAAACACCATGATCCATTATAAAAATCACTCTTCACTAGGAAACCAACAATAAGTCTTTAATTCTTACTTGAACAAATTTCCTTTCCATATTTTATAATATAGCACTGAGAAAAAAGAAATTGCTCGTATTGTTTGTTGCAGCACTGTAAATATAATGCCTCGCTCTTCATGTTAACAATACGAACAGTGAAGAATCGGTGGGTTATCTGTTGATTGACTCTGTAGCTTAGGCTTAAATTTCTTGCGGCACTATGTTTTTCAGCTTTAAACAGCTTAACTCAGGAATTGTTGATTTTGTGAAAGCAGTTTAGTAGGTAGTGTGTTGGTTTATTACACCCCAGCAAGAGGTTCAAATTCTAGCTCAGACATCTTGCCCCAAAAACGAAACATGAATTTATATATTTTAGTGTCAATCACCACCTTTCTGGTTCCCACATTCGTTCAAAGGTAACAAGATGACTACATTAGTCTTATGCTTGTCTTTTCGTAGTCGCCGTAGTCTAGTAAGTACTGTGTTGGCTTATTAGACGCGAGGCCACGGTTCAAACCCCTGATCAGACGTTTAAAACAAAACGAAATATAAAAAAATATATCTTCATTGACTTCCTCTCTGCGGCTTTCTGGCAAAAACTCAGAGAGTAAAATAAAATTGCCATGAAAAGTTTCTCAAAAATGTGTCGTTCGGAGTCGAATTTAAACTGTAGGTCCCACCACTCATGTATAAAAATTAACGCACACAACATATGTAGTATGAGAAACTAGGTTGTATGACCAATTCTATGTGTATCACAACTAATATTTATTTTAATAACATAGTAACATAAATAATTCTGAGAATAAAATTTGAAGCAATAAAATAAATAAAAATATTTTTTTTGTGGCAATTAAAAATTGTGTTATTTTTCAAATACTTAGGGGAAGTAAAAATTCATAGAAAAACAAACATATGAGTTAAGTAAACATTTTTTTTTGCACTGCAACTAAGAAAATCCATGTGGAAATACAAAACTTTTTGTATTTAAATTTTTTTTAATATACTTTTAGATAAACAGTTTTTTATTTTTCCAATTAATAGTTCAATAATAATAAAGTTAAATTAATTTTATTTTATTTATATGAAAATTCCTAGAAAATTACACTGTATATGGAGGAATGATACACTTGACCATTAAAAAATTTATTTTTTTTTATTTAAGAAAATAATTTCCTTTTAATATTGACAATATAATTAAGCCGTTATAATATATCATATAACTTAAAAGAAAAGTTTCATTTTAATTATTTTAAACCTTATTATCTATGCTACTTAAGCCCTGTTAATACCCACTATGCTGCCTAATTCTAGAAAATCATAAATCATGCCAAGCATTTTGTAAATTATTTCTTAAGTATTGACTTGTTTATGGCAATAATGATAAATAAATTTTACAAAAAAAAAAAATAAAGAAAAATTGTCGAAAGAAGATCTAACAGCCATAAACTACAATTAATAATACCTTCCCCCCTTCTAACCAACCAAACTTTAGACGAATGCATTTAAATATAGCACACAGCCTCTATACAAATATTAAAACATAAATCATTATAAATTTTTCAAAATGAAGACATCATCATATCGTATACATTTTTAACAATTTCAAATACATTTTCGGCGTTTTTCCTTTTCTTCTTCTGCTAACAGCCATAAAGCTTTCGATCTTAAAGAAAAATGAAAATGAAAATGAAATGAAATGAAAGAAGAAATTGGAACAATATAATGTATGTGATATTAAAAGCGAAATGTGTTTTTCAAATGTTCATTTTCAAGAAATATTTTAAATAATAACGTATGCCTGCAACACAAACAGCATGAGTTGTTCTCCCCCCTTTTGCTAAGTATTTATAAGCCAAGTGAATCTTCTTGTTTTTTTTTAACAAAAAAAAATATTTTTTTTATGGCTCAACTTAATAGGGTGATTATTTAGCCTTTTAATTGGTTAAGAGCAAAAGCCTACTTTTTTTTCTTTCCATACTATGCCATGCTGGTGTTAATGCCTCTGTTGATAATGCCACCCTGCATGGCATGTTTAAACACAGTATGTATGTATCATCATGCTCCAAATGCTTTCTAAAGTGCATGAAATTTTTTCTTGTTATTTTTAAACAATTTTTAGTTCATAGAGCCTGCCGTTTTTAAATTTATGTAAGCTAGCGACTAGCTAAGTGATGGGTGTTAAATACCAAAAAATACAAAATGTTAATACCCACCTTCAATTTAGCTAAGACCCCCGTAAAATAGCTATGCCATCTTTAACAGCATCAATGTATTCCCTTTAGTGTACCCAGTTGACATTATTTATTGCAAACAAAAGTTGAGAAATTAGATCGAAAAACAAAGGAACGAAAAAAGAAAAAATAAACACAACTCAAGGGATTTCTCTTTTTTTAATTTCGTTAGTTTTACCCCAAAAAATCTGCTTTTTTTGGTTAAGACCATCAAGAGGAAATGATACAAGAAACAAAGAAAAGAAGAGGACACAAAAAATATATTCTCTTTAATTGTGTCAATGTTTCCAAGTTATAAAATTTTATTTGATTTTAGTTTTTTATTAAAAAAACAAAGTTAATTGGAACTCGTTTCTAAACACTTAAAAATTATTTAAAAAACATGCAATCAACAGTGGCCATAAAAAATACCCAAAGTTTGGATTTCTTTAAGATTTCTAATATAAAAAAGAGAAAAAAGAAATGAATAAGTAAATGGGAACATCTGGAACATCAAATTGGAAAATTTTCAAATGCTTTGGTACGCTAACACGCCAATTAGTGTCCAAAGACATCTCCTGGCAACCTTAGATATAAAAAACGCCTTCAACAGTCTGAGGTGGACAGATGTGGTAGAGGCCTTGGAGACAACTTTCAATGTTCCAGCGTATTTGATGAGAGTTATTAAGGACTACGTAAGGAATAGAGTGCTGATATACGACACAAACCAAGGGTCAAGAAGAAGGCAGGTCACTTCCGGAGCGGCGCAGGGTTCCATATTGGGACCAGATCTTTGGAACGCGACTTACGATGAAATCGTAAGAATAGAGATGCCGGAGGATACTTTCCTAGTCGGATACGCAGACGACATCGCAGCAGTCATTAGGGGCAGAAACACAGACGAAGTCCAACGCAGATTACGACAAGTCATGATGCGAACTAAGCACTGGTTAGAATCTCACGGCCTACAGCTGGCCATGCATAAAACCGAACTGTTTCTACTAATCAGACTAATCAGATCACAGTGTCCAGCAACTCTGTATGGCTTGCTCTCAATTCCGAAGCACAACTGTATCTACCGTTTTTTTTATATAACGTCCTGACCGTATACAAAATATAAAAAAGTGTGGAATATAAGTAAACAAAGTAAAAATTACAATAACAAGTCAACAATGGGAGTTCCAGAAATTGCCAAATCGAAACGAAGCAGATAAATAGAAAGATAGAATATCTTATAGTAAAAGAACTTATCAAGAGATGGTTTGATAAGTTTGATCTGTTTGACGTTCTTTACTGATGTCTACGCATCAGGTAGTTTTTAGATGAAATATTTAGAGGAGAAAAGAAAACTCTTAATATTTACAATTTCAAAATAATAATTTTGATCAGATTATGCAACAATCCTTTTGGCTGCGTTCTTATGAGACTTCTTTCTATTGTTACGTTTTTACCTTTTAAAAACCTTTAAAATATGAGTTCGTAGATTGGAAATAAAATAAAATAAATTTTTGTTTAGCTTTAATTAAAATTCTTTATTGTTAGCACAATTCTGTGTGCCACTGTTCACAACTTGATGTAAACAACAACAATTGCTATGTTTGTTATTCTTCTGTTTACACCCTTTGCATAAACAATAACAATTTCTAGACTATTGTTCGACAGGTCTTTGTAATGGAGATCTTCAAAACACGATTACTATCTTCAAATGCATTGTGTCTTCAAGCAAGGCTGACTGAAAGTGAAACAAAAAGTTGGTTTTTTTATATAAAGTATGTCTCGAGCAACAAAACACTCAATTCAATTATTTATTTTTTTGTTACTAATGCAGTGTTTAATATGTTTTTTTTTTTATTTATTTTCTTGCAGTTTGTTCAAGATTGGCATCACTGTATGGACTTTGAAGATTGCAAAAATGTAAGTATGACTTCTACTACAAGAAATTTTTTTATAATTTTATTAATTCTTTATTTGTTTTAATTTCTTTATTAAAATACAATTTTAAATAATTATGTTTAAGCTTAAAAATTCCTTTTTAATAATTTGTTTTATTATTTTTTCTTTATATTTTGTCTTTAATTAATTTCGAATATCATTTCAAGCTTCAAATATCTACTTTTGTGATCGAAATTTTTACTTTTTCTTTGCTTGGGCAATATTTTCAAATAATTTTTTTTTATTATTATTTATTTGCAATCTATTTTCCAATAATAAGCAAATTTGATAAATTTGAAAAAATAACATGTCCTATTGCAACCCTTTTGAAGCAATAATAAAAACAAATAATTTCATTGTCGAGAGAATTAATATAAAAACATTTTTAAATAAATAATAAAATAAAGAAAGAAATTTGAATTTTATTATTTGAAATTAAAATTATATTGCAAAAGAGAATAAACTGAAGCTTAAAATAATTATTTAAAATGAAAAGAAACCCCTGTTTACATAGGATTTTCTTTAATTATTTTTTATTTTATTTTATATTTTTACTTAATGTCTATAAATATATACATACATATTTCCCTTTGTAAATGTTTAAAATATTTTTAAGTAAAATGTGTCCCTTAAATGTTAGCATGGCATTGACAATTTTTTGATCTCTAAAGGAAAAAAAACTCCCCCTACTTTATAATATAATCACACTGCACCAGTTATTTTAATCAAAAACATCTCCCAAGAATTTCTTCCCTGTTTGCATAAAAATCCCTCAAATTCTACTTTATTTAATTTAAAAATCCAAAGTTTTAAAAGAAATCTTGGTTTACAACTTTGCCTAAGTAATACAAAATGATCTCAAACTTTATAACACAGACTGATAGGGTCTGACCACAGGAAGATCATGTTCACCTTGTTGAGGCTACATCTATCAAAATTGTTATGATTTATTCAGTCCGTTTTGTTAAATCAAAATGGATGACCATGGGGGACAACGTGGGATCTGGAGCTGGTTGGCAACTGGCCCTAACTTTCATAGAAAAATCATCTTCCCCAATGAAATCTATTTCTAGATGAATGGGTATGTGTATGCGAATAGTTCCTTCGGTAGGACGATTATGATGTTCGTAAAATGTGCAAACAAAACACCCACTTAGCTAAAAACAATTTTCTTATTTCACCGCTCCACTCAATCCACAGCGAATATATGAACGATGTTCTACTCATTACATTAATGGGTCTATCAAACGCTTAAAACATTTCCTTGATATCACACACACACTTTGTTTTATTGAAATGTAGAGCTAGGAAGTACTTAATGAATAACCTGATGAAACGAACACACAGAATTTGATAGAAACAAATTATGAGCTGCCATTGCAACGTGCACTGTTTGGTGCGGCTTTAAAGGTGATCGTAACATTATTCTCAATGGAGCATGTTATAGTACGATGATGCCATACGGCATGTGTCTCTGTGAACCTATTGAGAGCTGAGTTTATGAACAAATTAGTCTTTTAGTTCAGGACAGTCCAAAATGTGTTAGCATAGACTATGTCAAGTTACTCGTGTCCAGACACAAACCAGCTACAGTCCTAGATCAATAAAGATGAAATTCTGCCCGAAATGATGAAAGAAATATTCGAACTTTAGGCCGTTCTTAGGGTCAGGTTACATCGTGGACTTTTGAAAATTTCCTGATTTTTTTGTTTTTAATGGCAAAACCAAAAGAATTAAAAAGTTTTACAACCTGTTAGTCAGGATTACAACCTAGTTTTTCACACCACTCATGTTGTCTGTGTTAGTTTTTTCCATAAGTGGCGGGGTCTACAGTTGATTGATTGAGAAATTATTGAGGAAGTTTTAACAATAATTTTATTTACCCTCCGGTCTTCTGGTAAGAAGACCACTGAGATGTTTAAGCTGAGATTTGAACCTACTAGACAACGGCAACGATTAAAAAAAGTTATCGTTATTTTTAAAAAGTATGTTAAAACCTCCCTAAATTGATACTTACATACATAATTACATACATCATTACAATCCTTCAGTCAGGATTACGATCTAGTTTCTCACACCACTTACGTTGAGTGTGTTAATTTTTATACATGAGTGATGGGACCCACAGTTTCAAGTCGACTCTGAACGACATATTTTTGAGAAACTTTTCATGGCAATTTTTATTTACTCTCAGAGTTTTTGCCAGAAATCTGCGAGGTAGTCGCCGAAGAAATACTTTTGTATTTTTTTTTAAGCCTGGCCTGGGGCTCGAACCCTGGCTTTACGTCTAATAAGGCAACACTCTACCTACTAAACCACGGCGAATTCTAAATTGATCACAATAGTTTATTTTTCTTCCTTCTCAATAGATTCTTTAATTTTTCATTAGCTACATAGAGTTGTAAACACATTCCTCCCTATAGGCTAGCATGTTATCTGAAACTTCTCATACAACCTTCCTAAAAATTTGCATTGACTTTTTCCCCTCTATATAAGAAACTTTACATACAGCCTTCCTAGAAATTTGCACTGCATTTGTTGTTTTCTTTTGTAATATTTTTCTTAAAAACACTAAAATTCGTTGTGTATTGAAATTAAATTTGTAATTTATTTTAAATCGAAAATTCCTGACAAAATCTTTGCTAAAGGCGTAGCTTTTCATGTTAAAACCTCATTAAATTGTTGGCAAATAATTTATTTTTCTGCATCAAGTAATTTAACCTTTTGACCTTATTTCCTTTAATATTTGCTTGAGATAATAATTTTACTTTGAAATGACAACCGTTTTTATTATATTTTCGAATATATTATACGAGAAGAAAAAGTAAAACAAAAAACAAATCATAAATCCCCTATTGCTTGAAATGAAATGCAAGCCTATCAAAAAAAAAAAAATTCTTTGAAATACAATTTCCTTTTTCTTGAAACTAAAAACAAATAAAAAAAATTAAAAAAAAAAACAAATGCAGAAAATAATGAAAACAGAAGAAAAATAATAAACCGAACCATTTATGAACGATCAAACAAGACCACCGACAAGATACAATTGTATCGTTTCGTATAGTTATGTACAGTGAGTGTCAAAAGAAACTGTACACTAAGGATAAAATTATAACAACAATTAAACTTAACTTTTAAGAGGATGCCCTGGTAGTCTAGTGGGTAGTATGCAAGACTATTAGCATGAGGGTCGTGGGTTCGATTTCCACTAGAGACTCAGGTCTGTGACACTACATCGAGCATATGATCAAAGTTACTTAGCTTTAATTAAAATATTATTTGTAACTGTATTGTAATTAATAAATAAATAAATAAATAATTACCATTTAAGAAGAGTGTCCGAAAAAATTTCACAATATTTCGAAATTTGTTTGTAAATTTTTTTTCATTCTTTCATTCTGACAATTTTAAAATAAAACTAACGGTAATTTATTAATGTACATATGTATATATATTTATTTTTGCTTAATGTGCATTTTCTTTTGACGCTCACAGTATGTATATAGAATATATGGAGTATTTATTTGCAACTGCACTGAATTTCTTCAATTCTAAGCTAAACTGAATAGAACAATAATGATAATAAACTATAGTTGTGCTGTTGTTGCCTTTGCTCGTTATACTCTCCTTATATGTACGTACCGCACATAAGAGTATATGTACATACGTCCATACAGTAGATAGAAAGAGTACATAGGTTTAAATGTATGTATGTGTTTCAAAAGTATGCATTTGACGTACGGAGTCATTGTCTCTTTATTTTGTTCCCATATTTATCTAACAAAATGCCATAATAGTCTAGCAGCAGAAGCAAACAAAAAAAACTATTTGTAGCCGTGTTACCAAAAATAATAATAAAAAAACAAGCCGCTTATTGATATTGCCAATGCAATAGTGCAGAAAGAGAAACGACAAACATTTCAAGAAACCAAACAATAAAATGAAAACGTACTTAATAAAAATATTTATAAAGAATTGGGTCAATTGAAAATTTATCGATAAAACCCTAAAAAAAACGTAAGCAATTCTATGCCATTTCAGCCTATACTTTCAGCCAACATGCAAACTTAGCAAGAAAAAACCAAAACATTAAAAAAAAAGGAAAAACCCCGAGATGACTTTAGTTGTGCACAAAAGAATAACAGGAAGGCCTTTTTGCTTTGGCTTTGGTAAAAAGGAAGCGATAAAATACAAAAATTCTCTGCATTTTTGCTGGTTTTTTCATTATTTCAAGCATTTTTTTTCGAGCACTGTGCTCCGTTTACTATCTGGAGCAAATAAAATTTGTAAAATAAGATAAAAAAACAAACAAAAACAAAACTATCAACGCTACAAAACAAGGTTACAACAAAAAGCAAAAAAACAGAAAAAAACATTAAAAACATAGTAACGAGCATAGTTTTTGTGGTAGTTTGTTACTGCCATACACAGCATAAGGACCCTTATCTCACACAGAAGAAAAACTAACAAAAATATGTTCCATGTTGTTAACAAAATTATGAAATATTTTTTAAAGTATTCTTCTTTTTGTTTTACGTAATAAAGCTCAATTAGCGAGAAACTTTTGAATGGGCTTCAAGAGAATACTTCTTACTAGAATTGCAAATGTAAGCAAATACTGTGTAAGAGAACAAGTACCATATGTACCAGAGATCACCAATAAGTATTCATAAAGATGCGAAGAATAGAATCGTACTCATAATTTCTGATACTTATACGCATTCACACTTATTTTAATATCATGGAACCTCTACTCATATTCAAAGTTTGAAGTACTCATCATATTCATACTTAACAACATGTATGATGTTGCTGATCTCGACTCTCCATAATAATTCAACATATACACGAATCACAAAATAAGTATGAATCGCATACGAACACTAAAATACTCACTAAGAGGTTGTGTATTTATTCCGCTTGCTGCTCTGTCTTTCTTTTTCTTTTTTTGTAAATGCAACAACAACTAAGACTATAAATTTTAATGAATGATTCGCGGCACCCGAATCAAACATATTTCAAATGGTGTGAGTTTGATGTCAACGTTGTACGCATACTCATTGCAACATGTAGTTATAAATCAACGGTTGTAGTGAGTATGAATGAATCAGAGTACATAGTTAAATTTCAATATTGTTGACTCACATATATTCAAAATTTCATGAGTGCTTATGTGTAGCGAAAAAACGATGCATTGCTCATCTCTGATATGTACGTTCAACCATGAGACAAGACTAAGACTCGAACCTGGCATTATTTGCTATACTCAACTGGCTTTCCTCTGATATTTTGTTCTCAAACTAAAGGCTAAGTTGCAGTGCAATGCAATTCTGGCATAATCTGAGCTGTGGTCGACTATATGATTCCTGATAATTTTTCTGATGGAGATTTGATTTTAGAATTCCAAACAGAAACTTTTAGTCGGTGTTGCCTTTAAAAAAATAACTGATGGGTCTAAACGAATTGACAGAGTAGGCTGTGTGGTATATATTAAGAGTTCAGGGGTTATACGTTCGTCTTGGCTGCCTGACCACTGCTGCACGAAAGTCGTGGCTATATTTAAAGCGTCACAACCTTTAATAACTGCTTCAAAACGTTTGATTTTGATGATGCTCTTCCACTGGTATCTTATCATCAGTTTCATTGCGTTTTTCTGTTAGTCTACGTTGTATAAATTCCTTTATACAAGTGGAGCCCATGTTAAAGTTGCCATTGGCTGATAGAATTTTCTCTAAAAATATTTTTATTTAGAAACAAACAGGTTGCTTTCAAGTGACCAACAAATGTCACCTCGAAGTGTCTCCTTTTCCATGAACGCTTAGAATTCCTCGAAAAAAATTTGCACAACACACCAGTGTATCAATTGCATCTGTTTCTTCGGAAAGTTACTGTAGTCTGCTAGGCCTATTTGACGTGGAGCCGGCAATTTAAAACGCACCAGTGTTTCGATTCCCTCTGTGTATTCTTCGGGAAGTCACCGTAATCTAGTAGGCCTTTTGAATGTGGGACCGGAAATTTGTAACGTACCAGTGTTTCGATTGCCTCTGTTAAATTGGTCATTCTTCGGAAAAATGCCGTAGCCTAGTATGCCTATATGATCTGGGGTCGTTGTTCAAGCCCAGACATCTCTAATAGAACGAAATATTATACAAAAAAATATTTCTTTCGGCGACTTTTTTAAGCAGATTTCTGAGAAAACTTTAGGAGAAAATAAAATTCTCATGAAAAGTTTCTTAAAAATCTATCATCCAGAATCGACTTTAAACTGTAGATCCGCCTTTCATGGATAAAATTATCACATGTAACACGGGTGGTGTGATAAGCTAGGTCGTAATCGTGACTGAATGGCTGTAATGACCAATTAAGAGAGTAAGTAAGTATTCTTCGGGGACTCTCAACTTAATGTCCAGCAGGAGGGAATGTAAAATATGTCTGGGCTCTGATGAACTGATGTATATAAGAAGAGGACTGATTGTCTTCTGCCCATTCATCGCCATATTGATGTTCTCATAGATCACAGCCCTATTAGAAAGCATTGCCAAAAATGATTTCTTTAGGAGGAGGAATATAATATCTCCCTGCTCATGCCGAAGGCTTTCTATTTTTTCCATCTTTGACTGCAATCCCCAAACTAAGGGTTCACGCAAAAGCAAGATTTATTTTGGAGTTAAAATTGATTTCCTACAGGAAATTTTTGATCTCCGGTTTGGATTTATGGTATAATAATTTGCATAACCTCCGGCATAAATGGACCTTACTTTTAAAAGAGAGTCCACTACAACTTGATTATCGGCATATTGCAGATAATATAATAGTGTTTTCGGGTGCTATTTAACCCGGGTACTCATGCTTGGATTCTTGAACGATGTAATTACGGTGTCTTTTTCGCAATGGTGCACATAACCGGCATCCAATAATTTATCTGCGTTGATTTCATATACTAAGTAAATTTTATGGCCCGTGATTAATAATAGAAAAGCTAAGTTAATGGTTTTACTTAAGCTTTTATTAAGCAAATCATTAACAAATATTTTCTATTTAAAAAATAAATCATAAACCTAACACAAATGTATTCTAGCAATACATCTATTAAAACTTTAATTTATTTTATCTTTGATTTTAGATAATGTTCCATACAGCCTAAGGCATTTTCTTCAATAAAATAATGAAAAACTTATCATTTCATCGAAAGTTTTTTTCCCCAACTAATAATCTATTTTCAACATGAGCCATAAGCCATAAGCCAGTATTCTTATCTGATTTAAAACCAACAATACTCAGGCAATTGATGATTCCAATTGAAAGAATGACAAGAAGAAAAATAATGAAAAACACCCTCTTGTAGTGTCACACAGTTTATCAATAATATTGACGCGTGACTTTTTCGTTATCAGAATTAATTTGAATTCATATAATTTTTTCTGTTATTTTATCACACAATAAAATCTATTCAGTTTTTAATTTTTCTTTTTCCTTTTTTCACAGAGTTTCTCTTGTATGTGGGTGTCTGTTTTCTTTTGTTTCACTGTCACATTTAACAAATATTTGTTTAAAATTTAACCAATAAAGGCTTCCGTTATTATTATTGTATTTCTCTCAAATGAATATTTGAAAACGTTATCATGTAGGAAAAAGGGGAGAAATTAAGGGGAATTGGAATTTTCATTTTTTAATAAAGAATATGATAAGAGTTTAATGAGTTTATGTTGGGAATTTATAATCAAAAAGGCATCACTATTCGTAAGAAATACAATATCATGCATAAAATCGGAATAATTATACTTTTATTCGGTGTTTTAATGCAGCAGCATAAATCATTTTACATTTTTTAGAAACTTTTTAGGCAGTAAATTACACAAAAAATATTTACATTGGATCGTATCGCAAGGATCTCGTTGTAAGGAACAACTGGATTTCGGGCCTTAATGAAAAAAAAAATTGTTGCCTTAATATTCACTGATGGTTACGCACATAATTGTTCCCTTTAGTCAGGATTACGACCTAGCTTCTCACACCAACGATATTGTGTGTGTTAATTTTATACATGAGCGGCGGAACCTACAGTCTTAAAGTGAATTCCGGACGACAGATTTTATTTTTTCAGAAGAACCTTCCATGGCAATTTTTTTTTACTCTCAGATTTTTTGTTAGAAATCAGCTGAGAGGAAGTCGCCGTAGAAATATTTTTTCATACTTCCATTTTGTTGCCTGACCTGGTGTTTGAACCGATCCCTCAAGCCTCATAAGCCAACACACTACCTACTAGAATACGACAATTACTTCACTGATAGTTGGGAAGTAGATATGATGGGTATTGAAATATTGTTCGAAGATCTGTAAATTTTGGCGCCTATTATATGCTTTTCTGAAAGCAAAATTTATGCTCACAAAAACAGAACGAATTCTATTTTAATTTGTACGGAAATTAGATTCGGAATTTTATCATTCAATCACACACTACTGTACGTAGATGGATATGAAATTACCTATAAAGGCGGATGGCCCATTTTGGTTTCTTATAACAAATGTTTGGAGATAACTTTTACTGTAGATGAGTGCGCAAAAGTATATTTAATCGACTATTAACTGGACAAAGTGTTACCCAGAACACTGTACCGGCATTTCGATTCTCTAGAACAAGTTTTCTAATTGATTAATAAATGCCGGGCGTAGCAGAATGCCTGCTTAGAGAGATATTCAGCCATTTTTTTTGCTGGCAAGTTAGCAAGACCACACCTACTACGTTACTGGTTCTGAACATTGCGTACATAATCGCTTTCAAGCGGAGTTTGGGTATATGTTTAGTATAGCAGGGCACAGGCAAGATGACTCAGCTTTCCTGATCTTGCAGTGGTCGTTGTTGTTAAAAAGTATACATACATAATTTACATACATAATTGACCATCACAACTCTTCAGTCAGGATTACGACCTAGTTTCTCACACCACTTATGTTGTATGTGTTAATTTTATACATGAGTGCAGGGACCTACAGTTTAAAGTCGACTCCGAACGACAGATTTTTGAGAAACTTTTCTTGGCAATTTTTATTTACTCTCAGAGTTTTTGCCAGAAACCTGCTGAGAGGAAGTCGCCGAAGAAATATTTTTTTATTTTATTTTGATGTCTGGCCTGGGGCTCGAACCCTGGCTTTACGTCTTAATAACCCAACACACTACCTACTGGACTACGGCGACTTCTATATTATTAGCTTTTATTCTGTTACTCAAGCTTACATTTATTTTAGAAATCTATAGTCTCCTTACAGTTTAAAGTTCACAGGCATGTGAATTAAATTTACGTGGTTTTGGTTCGAAAGGACTTTTATAACTAGATAACCTCAATCAAGGTCGAGTAGCTGTGGATGTTGCCTTTATCCTGAACATTGTATCCACCTCTGCGCTAATGCAGACGATGGCTCCACTTTAAATACAAAGTAAATATAAAGTATGACTAGTAGCCGTGGGCTAGTAGGTACACATGAGGTAAAGTACAAACCAGAGATCAGCAATGAATCGTTTTTTCGCTACTCAAAAGCACTCATGAAATTTTGAATATAAGTGAGTCAATTCACACAAGCCGTTGTATCGTTGTATTCATTGTATTGTTGGAAGAACATACAACAGTGTATGATTGTTGTTGATAATTTTCATGTAAAAATCCGATACACTTATACACATTTTTTTTTTCATATGCTTTTAAAAGTTGTATTGGTTTCGCGCTATCAAATTGTTTGAATGCCAAAAATTATGGAGAAGAATACGACATACACAATACAGCATAGCAATGAGCGTTCGCAAACACCCAAGTGTATTCAATACAACATACACGATAAAAAGTCGTGTGAATTGGCCAAATATTGAAATTTAACTAAGTACTCTGATTCATTCGTACTCACTAAAACGTAGATTTATAACTACAGGTTGCAATAAGTATACGTAAGACGTTGACATCAAATACATCATACCATACGAAATATGTTTGATTCAGAAGCATACTCAAGCCTACGAGTAACTCGAATCATTCATCAAAATGTACAGTTGTTGCACCTACAAAAAAGAAAAAAGACACACAAGCAAAAGGAGACAGAGCAGCAAGCAGAGCAAACACACAACCTTTTAGAGAGTATTTTAGAGTTTTTACGCGAATCATACTTATTTTGTGCTTCGTGTATATCTTGAATCGAAGTCGCCGTGGTCTAGCAGGTAGTGTGTTGGCTTATTAGACGAAAAGCCAGGGTTCGAGCCCCAGGCCAGACATCAAAATAAAATACAAAAAGTATTTCTTCGGTGACTTCCTCTCAGCAGATTTCTGGCAAAAACTCTGAGAGTAAATAAAATTGCCATGAAAAGTTTCTCAAAAATCTGTCGTTCGGAGTCGACTTTAAACTGTAGGTCCCGCCACTCATGTATAAAATTAAGACACACAACATAAGTTGTGTGAGAAACTAGGTCGTAATCCTGACTGAAGGGTTGTAATGACCAATTATGTTATGTATGTATATGTTGAATTATGGAGAGTCGAAATCATGAACAACATCATACGTGTTGTTAAGTATGAATATGATGAGTACTTCAAACTTTGAATATGAATAGAGGTTCCATGATGTTAAAATAAGTATGAATGCTTATAAGTATCAGAAATTATGAGTATGATTCGTTTCTACTTATCTTTTTGAATACTCATTCTGCTGATCTCTGGTTTGAACCACAGCCGCATGTCTCATAAGCCAACACAGTGCGTTGCATATTACGGTTGCAACGTCTGAGAAAACCGTACAGCTAAATAAGAAAAATTCTTATTCAGTACATCTAATTCGTTGTATTTGTACAGAGAAAGCTATTAAAACGCATATTTATGAGTATGATTCGCATCTTTTTGAATGCTCATTCTGCTGATCTCTGTATCTAATACGATTGTGAGGCAAGCATGACTTTACCAAACATTTTTAAAAATCATTGGAGTGAATAAAAAGGCATTTAAATGCTGTTACAAAAAGAATTCTTGATATTTTTTTTAATTTATTCTGTAGATTTCTATCATGTTTTTATGAACTTCCTTTTAAAGGAACACACACATACATATATTTGATGTGGACATTGATTTCCTGTAAATATTTATTAAACGTTTTAAACATTGTATTTATTTAATTGAAACAATCAATTAGTTTTTCTATATGTTTGATTGTGTGGCAAATATTCTGTGTGTGTGGCATAAAATAAACACTTTTTCATCAAACATGAGAGGATAACACTATAGTGACAGGGCAATAAATATTTCATAATGTTTTTATTGAGCAAAAGATGTGTGGCAAAAAAAAAAAAGAAATTAAAATATGCATTGGCACAGTGTAATGCCAATAAATAAAATAAATTTAATATTTTTTTCTCATGTCAATATTTGCTGATGCCTGCCACTTGCCTGTGCATATCACATATGTGTGTACGTATGATATATTGTTTGCTCTTCATGCTGTATTGTTTCTAAATATGTTGCTCGGTTTTGTTAATCACAAACGTTCGTTCGTTTGCCTTGCATTCGTATGATTTTTATATTGAAATTTTGTTTCACACTTGAAAAACAATTAAAAGATCTGCGTAAACAATACTAAAATAAAATAATTACATTTTTGTTTGGCTGTGTGTGTATGTGTGTGTGAGTGTGCTTGGCTGTGTGTGTGGTATAAATATTTGTATAAATTTTCAGTTCAAAAATATTTGCTGGTTGGTGTTGAAAGAAAAAATTGTTTGAAGCGAAGGAAACAACATTTTTTTTAAGTGTCATTACAAAACACACACTGAGAGAATGAAAGAGAGAGAGAGGGAGAGTGTGAAAGACAAAAAGGGGGGCAATGTAATGATTATGATTTCTAAGAATATTGAAGGGTCCTCCGTTTAACACTTCTTCTTCTCGTGTATATTCTTAAGACTTTAATTGCTTGTAATAGTTTTGATTTTCTAGTAAATGAGAGAGGATTTTTCTTTGGTTTTTGAAATTTATGGCTCCTATAGACAAGGGGTAAATTGCTTAAACATTTCTTTTATTGTAATACCCAGGGAATTTGTATGTAATTCTTAGTACTATTGTATGTAACATAATGTGTAAATTAATCAATGTTTTCATTCGTTTTTTTTGTATTTTTTTAGATGGTTTTTACTCAATCTTAATGAGCTTTTAAATGCTATTTTGGGGGCCTCTTTTCTTTCTCTCTCTCTTTGTTTTGTTTATTTACTATGAAGATGTCTGTCAGTGTAAGACAATAATTAAGTGAACTTATTAACCTTAGACGCTGGTGATATGAAACAGATAACCCAGCCAAAATATACATACATAAAACTGTCTATCAACTGTCTATTGTTGCTTTTGTATGTCAGAGCTACACCAAGAAAAATTAGAACATGTGGTTAAGCAACACAACATCAAGTAAAACAAAAAAACACAAAAAAAATTTAATTAAATTTCCATGTTTTTGTTACCCAAAGTGTTGTTATTAAACATTCTTTTTTTTGAAAGAAATTTCTTTAAAAAATTATACAAGCAAAGAAAGGCAACATTTAGCACTTTAAGCAACAGAAATGACAAATTGCTGTTTGTACCAGTCTTGTACTGCATTTCCATACAATGTTTTTTCTCTTTCCATTTCTTTCTTTTAAATTCGTTACATAAATTGACAAATTGTTCAATATGACTTACAACCTAACATGTGTACAAAAAATTTTTTTTCTGGTTTTTTTTAGTTTGTTCTCACAGGGTTTTTTCTACTATCGTTAGCAGCTGTTATATGACCTTAAAATATTTATGTTTTCAACATGTTTTTGTTTTTTCTTGAGATTAAATGCAAAACGTAGTGAATAGAAATCCCTTAATTTTGCATGCAATTGTTTAGGTTGTTGAGAATGCTATTTAGAAAGCAACTTCATAATGCCTTTATTGTGGCAATTGTACTCTCTGTTGCTAAAAAATTCTTATTAATGTGCGATCACCAGTTAAAATATGAACAGACCTTTCCAAAGCATTCAATAAGATTCAATTTCGTTTACCATCAAGAGTCTCTTCCAGGAGACCAAAGTTCCTTCAAGATGCTACTACTACCTATAGTTTTATATGGAATCTTGGGTACTTCCACAACCAAATGTATAAAAGTCTTGGTGTTTTAGAGAGAAATACAGAAAAATGGTGGCGAGATCAAGCCTAGAATTATGATCATGAGCTATATAAGCTCTATGGTGATGTGATAAAGCGTTACAACTGCACTGAACTGGCAACGACCAAGTGAGAATGTTTTGACGGAAATACATACATATCATTCGCCAATAAATTAGAAGAAAATTGCAAAAGGAAATGAAAAATTGGATAGGAATCATATATGCACAGACAAATTGTTTCTTACTCTACTTACTTGCTTTATTGGTCATTAGAATTCTTCATTCAGTTTCTTCGTATCGTCGTAGTCTAATAGGTATTGTGTAAGATTATTAGATGTGACGTTGGGGTTCAAACCCTAAGATATATACATTTCTTCTGAGGTTTCCTCTCACCAGTATGCTGGTAAAAACTCTGAGAGTAAAATAAACAAAATTTCCATGACACGTTTTGTTAATCATTTCTAATTCAGTTTAAGAGCCAACAGACTAAGATGTTGACAACAGTGTATAAAAGAATCCAGAATCCGCCAGTAAAGCTTCTACTTGTTCAGATCTTTCACTATCGACATTGCACTCTTACTTACGCACAACTTGTATTTGCAAAACCTGGACGCTTAGAGTCAAGTGGTAAAGATGTAGGCCCAATTCAAAATATTCATTCAATGCCAATCTTATCATATTCACAAAAAGAAAATCAGATCATTAGCTTGGCCATTGAAATTTACGTTCTTTTCTAGTGTCAAATATTGCCGAGAGTTTGAAGATGAGACGCATGGTATACAGCTGAACTTACATGATTACAAACCCGAGTAATTTAGCTTCGAATCCGGGTTAAGAGAATCAATTTTAATATGGCTTTCATTTTTAAAAATTAAAAGCCTTCCATAACTTCTAAATAAACTATCTAGGAAGTCTTTCTTAGAATATAACACCAAAAACGAACAAATTACTTGCTTACTGGTAACTGGGCATTACAATCCTTAAGTCAGGACCGCAACCGATCTTCCCACACCACACATGTTGTGTGTGTATTTAATCTAAAATTTACGTCAGACTTATTTTTATACGTCTTTGGAGCCGTAATTTGCGACTTGCTTTGACAGGCTTACTTTGCTGTTGTCCCATACTTACTTATTTAGTTATTGCAACCCTTTTCACAACTTCCATGTTGTACTATATGTTTTAATTTTATGCATGAGTGACTGTAGGTCCCAGTTTAAAGTCGACTCGAACGGCAGACTTTTTTAAAAACTTTTCTATTTCAATTTTATTTGCACACAGAGTGTTTGCTGAGAGGATGTCGTCGAAGTAATACTTTTCATAATTCGTTATACACAGCATTTGGTCTAAGAAGCCAAAACACTCGATACTAGAATGGGGCGACTTCAACGAACAAATGCGCTTGAGAAAACAATACAACTTGATGAACAGAAATCTTATTCACATACATACATAATTTTTAATTATAACCCTTTAGTTATGATCACGACCTAGCTCCTCCCATGTGTTAATTTTATACATGAGTGGCTGGACCCACAGTTTAAAGTTGCCGAAGAAATATTTTTTTCATATTTTCGTTTTAGATGTCTGCTCTGGGGCCTTACGTCTAATAAGCCAACACACTACTTACCAGACTAGGGCGATTTGAACGAACAGATACGTTTGAGAAAACAATACAACTAAATGAGATGGAATCTTATTTACTCTCCCCTAATTCGATATATTTTAACGAAGCAAGCCATTTCAATATCAAAACGTTTGAAGATCTCCAATCTGCAACCTGCTACAGTAAACCATTTAAGTGCTTATCTAGAGAAACATGATTAATTAAACAAAAGAAGAATAAAACATAATAATGAGAGAAAGGAGATGTTTTCTGAAGGCCAAATGTTACTCAAAGGAACAACAATCATACATGTTATCTTAAAATATTAAATAAAATCTCATCTCATCTGCTGTTATACACCATCAGCATCATACATCGATCACTTAGGCCATCTATTTGTAACATAATGAATGCCTTCTAACAACACCTTTTTTTTCCAAAAATAACTTTCAAATGTTTTACACAAGTTAAGCTTAATTTGTTGGGTTAAATGAACATTTGCTGTTGACTTAATTAAAGCAAAAGCATGAATTTTTCAATTTTTCTTTATGGTCAGAAAACCTTTCTAAAAAAACAAAAAAAGAGAAACACAAGCACAGGCTGTTGTGTATAACATTGTAATTAATTTATATTAATTTATGCCTATTTAGACTGTTAATTAACCGTTAAAATAATATAATAAATATTATTTAAATAAAAATTATCCAGCCAAGCGGGCCATCATATGCAAAATAACAAACATATGTAAATTACTTGTACTTACACAAAATCAATAGGCTGCCTGGTTCATACCTAATTTTGTAACCAAAAAAATGAAAAAAAAATGAAAGAAAATGTGAACATTTATTGCATTATGTTGAAAAATTTAAAATTCAAAATAATCAAATAAAAACAACCTTGTTAATTATTAGTAAAAGAGATCACACAACCTAAACAAATTTGCATAAATTATTAACCAAATAACATGAATATGTTAAAAAAAAAGAAAATACACGACCGTAAAAAACAATAAGTTTTTTGGTTGTTTTCCGAAAAAATGTTACAAATTAAATTTTAAACTTTTATTTTTTCCCTTTCCTTTCCTTTTTCATTTAATCAGTTATTTTGTAATCAACTAACTAATCAAGCATCATTAGTTAAACCTCCTTCAATTTGCTGGTGTTTTATTTTTGGTTTCATTTTAAAAACATTTTTTTCCCAAATTTTTTTCCGTTTAAAGTTCAGTAGTAAATTTGTGTTTGATGTCTGCAGCTGATTTGCATAAATTTTTTCCAAAAAAAAAAAAATAAATTGAGAGAAGAAATAAGAAACATGAAAATATTTTTTTTATCATGAAACGTGCTGACATGTTGTACAAGCAATAAAATACAATATTTTACTAGTATTTCGTTATATATACATACGTGTACACATTATGGGTTCAAAAATGCTTTTCAAAGAAATTTAAATAAAAACGAAAAATGTCTCTTCTATCTTCTAAACTAAATGGCTATTGTGTTTTTAAAAAGTTTATAATGTTTTTTGTTTCAATCTATTCAATAATCGAATTTTGAAAAAAAAATTAAATTCATGACCGTTGTTTTCTAATAAAATATAACAAATTATTGTAGAAACAAAGAAAAAACCGTTTCCAATCTACACTATAATTTATTTACTGAATTTAACTTCATTTCGGTTAGAAAATAATTAAAAAATCAATTTATTGTACACTTTGTACACTTGTCTTAGGGACAATGAAGCTAAACATGTCATAGGTACATTTTGTTATAGGCAACATGTTGCTAAATACGAATACAATTATTTGAATATTTTTAAAAAACCTTGATATTTATTTACATTCTTTTTAAAATTATTGTTGTCCCTTAATAGTTTTTAAGGGGAGGTATTAAATTAAATAATTTATAATTTACAAAAAATGGGCACTTTATGAATTTAAATGACACTCGCGAAACAAGACCAAAATATCGAGTTGTAAAAAAGAAGTCGCTCGTAAAAGTTGTTTAGCTCGAAGATATATTTGGTCTCGCGACATAAATTTAAAGTGCCCTATAATTCAAATTATAAGTTATTTCATTTGATTCGAATCTTAAAAACTCTTAGGATTTTACATTTTGCAATAAAAAAACTTTTTTATTAAAAGAATATTTTTTAAAAACTTTTTAAACAAATGAGGTCAAAATTGTTTCATTGGTCTGCAGTATACTAATTAAAAATATTTAAGAATAAGAAATGTTTGTTGGATTATTTAGAAGTCGCCGTGGTCTAGTAGGTAGTGTGTTATCTTATTAAACGCATGGCCACGGTTCAAACCCCATGTCAGGCATCAAAACGAAATATGAAAAAATATTTCTTCGGCGACTTCCTCTCAGCAGATTTCTGGCAAAAACTCTGAGAGTAAAAAAATTCCCATGAAAAGTTTCTTTCGAAGTCGACTTTAAACTGTAGGTCCCGCCACTAATGTATAAAATTAACGCACAATACATGGGCGGTGTGAGAAGTTGTAATGGCCAATTATGTATGTACGTATGTTGTTGGATTATTATTCAATACTGATAGCATAATGTTGCATTAATTCAAAGCAAAAAGCCTTATTGTACTTGAAACATATGTTATGGTGAGCAACATGTTGCTGAATAGATTATTGTTTTTTAAACATATCTTATGCTTAGCAACATGTTTCTGAATACATTATTGTTTAAGAATGTTTAAGAACAAGAATTATTTGTTTGATCTTTACTCCATATTGAAAGCAAAATTTTGCAGCCAGTCTAGGCAAAAAGGCCTAATTGTACTTTAAACATAGTATGTTATGCTTAGCAACATGTTGCTGGTGAAAGTCTAAAATATTTTTATATACCTTTCATAGTAATTAATACTTATTTTCATACTAAAATAATTAGTTAGAAACATTTTTATGTTATATTCTGTACTGTAATAAAACTAGAACTGATTTGTTATCAGGAAAATAATTATACTAAAAACATCATGATACAATATCTTATGTTGACAGCAACATGTTGCTGAATTAACAAGAAATTTTTAATCAAAAATTTAAAGCACTTTGAAGGAAGTCTTTATTGACAAATCATGCAAAGCCAAGTAATTTTATTTGGGTTTGGAAATGGAAAATTATCTAAGGCAGCTGGATTTTGCAAATATGCAGTGCGCTTAAGTAATTAAAACTTTATTTCATTGTTAAGCCGAAACATCGCCTATCACTACTTCTTCTTACTTTTTTGCTCTTTTGTGAGTTAATACAGCATGATAGTTGAACAAAAGTACTTCCTTTCAAACGCTTCTTCAGCCACTGATCATCAAATATCATTTATTGATGCTTTTTTCACTCTCACTGACATGAACACCTCAACTAGTCAACCAAAGAAATTTTCCATAGCAATTTGATTTACTTTTTGGTAAACAACTGCTGAGAGGAGGTCGCCGAAGATATATTTTTTTACGTTTATTTGATATCTGAGCTGTGGTAAGAAAACTACATACTACCTGCTAGACTATGAAAACTCCGTAATCATCTACTCCGAAAATTCATTTTCAAGTACAAACTCGATTTTAATTTGACAGCTGATTTGGCAGCTCTACTATCCCAAACTTTATTATCGTAAACGACCGACAAATGCAGCCTTTCAAATAAAGGTATTGAATTGCTTTGCAATGATCTAACCGTGCTTAAGCTGAAAACGTCAACTTAAGACTTCTTTTATATAAGATTGTCATTTGTTTTTTTTATTAATTTTATCAAACTTCTATCGATATTGACACATCAAATCAGATAATTTTGGACATATTATGACATTTTTATGTATTAGAAAAAATTAACAATATTTTAAACCAAGGAAGTAACGATCTTGAAAATTGTAGCAACATGTTGCTAGCTAAATATCTCCTCCTTTTGTCATGCTTTATTTGAACAAAAAAATTAAATTAATAAATATTTATTTAAAAATTATAAAAATTTATTATAAAATAATATTAAAAACGTTTTGCAAAAACTAGACTTAGAAACAATTAGTCATGTTGCTAGCAACATGTTGATTAATTTTAATACTCCCATTTTTTATGTCACATTAAAAACGTAATTTATGGCTCTGTTTAAAAACTAAAAGCAAATTTATTTAAATTTATTGGGCAATTTTTTTAAAGATAAACATTAAAATTTAATTGTTGGAAAACAAAATCAAGACAATAATAATTGCCTTAAGTCTAGACAACACTCCTTAATTTAGCTTTTCAAGATTACTTTAGGCTTTTCTTATACATAAAAACTACTCTTATATGCATACATACATATGTACATGGTATATATATATACAATAGAATATAATATAAATGCATGTTTTATGGTAAATACATTACATATTTAATTGCAATACCCATATAAGTATGTACAAATGGGCTGCCTAGTATATGCACTTATGGTACGCTTTAATTTGTTGTAAATTTTTCTTATATTTTTTTATGTTTTTTCTTTTTCTGTCATTATAAATTAAATTTCCTTGTCTGTTGTTTGTTATACATTTCCTTTGTATTTTTATGAGTTTCTTTGTTACTGGCTTTTTAATCATGCATCACATTTTAATTACATTAATGTACACATTCACTCACTCACTTACATACATTCACTCTTCTTTTTCTTAATGTTTTACTATTGCTTTTACCACAAAAATATATTAAAAAATTAAATAATAAATAAAAAACAAATAAAATTTAATAACAATTATAAGCATTTTTGTTGAAAAATTCAAAGTCAAAAACAACATCTTCTTTTTTACGTTACAGATGTGCATCACGCCACCTAATATCAATAGTTATATCCCAGAAGCATTCAGTTTTCTGGTGAGTGCCATTAATATCGTAAAAAATTAAATCAAACAAAACATTTAATCAAATAAAAAGCTTTTTCCATTTCAATATTAAAAATTATATGCAAAGCTTTGTTATTCAAAATTCATTTCATTTTAATCCTAAACCTCATGACATCCTTTCATCTGCAAAAAAAAAAAAAAAAAACAACTGCTTCTGCTTTTTTTTTTCTTAATTTTAATAATTTTTCTTCTTTTTTATAAATATTTGGGTTTTGGTTTTTATTTAATTGTTAAACTAAAGCTTATAAGGACTTTGTATTCTTTAATGTTTTAAATCAAGATTTGTAAAGTATATAAACAATGTTGCTGTTACTGTGTTTAGCAACATGTTTAATATATATTCCTTAATACTAAAAATTATTAAAAATTGGTTTCTTTTATAACTTAAGTACCGTTTTATTTTCTTAATGTTTATATACAATGTTGCTGTTACTGTGTTTAGCAACATATTTTCTTAAAGTTCATAAACAATGTTGCTGTTACCTTGCTTAGCAACATGTTTAAATTTATTCCATAATTCTAAATATTATTAAAAATTGGATAATTAAAGTGCCATTTAGTTTTCTTAAGGTTCATATCAATGTTGCTCTTATCTCGTTTAGCAACATGTTTAAATTTATTTTCAAATGTTAAAATTTTTAAAAATTTATTTCTTTTATAATTTAAATGCCATTTAATTTTCTTAATGTTTATAAACAATATTCCTACTACCTTGCTTAGCATCATGTTTAAATTTATTCCTTAATGCTAAAAATTATTACAAATTGGATTCTTTTATAATTTAAGTGGCAATCAATTTTCTTAATGTTTATACACAATGTTGCTGTTACCTTGTTAAGCAACATGCCTTAATGCTAAATATTACTAAGAATTGATTTCTTTTATAATTTAAGTGCCATTTAATTTTCATAATGTTTATAAACAATGTTCCTGTTACCTAGCTTAGCAACATGTTTAAATTCATTTCTTAATGATAAATATTATTAAAAATTGATTACTTTTATAATTTAAGTAACATTTTCTTTTTCTAAATCATAATTTAAGTAAAACAAACATTTTAAAATTAAATTTAACGCCATTGAGATGCTAACGTATTTGAGAACAAAAACTATGCCTTTAAATATTGCTTTATAATTGAAAACGAATATTTTTGCCTTTTCTTTTATGTATACAAACAATGTTGCTGGTTATGTCTGTGCATACATACATACATATGGTGCCATTACAACCCTTCAGTCAAAATTACGAACTAGCTTCTCACACTACTTATGTAATGGGTGTTAATTTTACACAAGAGTGGCGGGACCTATAATTTGAAGTCGACTTCAAACAACAGATTTTTTATGAAACTTTTTCATGGCAACTTTTTTTAATTACTCTCAGAGTTTTTGCTAGAAATCTGCTGAGAAGAAGACGCCGAGGAAATATTTTTTCATATCCCGTTTTATTGAAGACATCTGACCTGGGTTTTGATTCGGGGCCTCATGTCTAATAAGCCAACATACTATCTACTAGACTACGGCAACTTACTGTTTATACCCATAGTTTCTGCAATGCAAGCAATTCAAGATGATAGACTTTTAATATGGAGAGATTTAAAAAAATATTTGAAAAATTTTCCGATTTAGAATCAAATCCATACACATCTTAATAACTTAAAAAAGGAAAAATGCTTCTTTGGAATTATTTTATCAAAATAGTAGTTTTTAAGGCTTTCATTTTAATGTATGCAGGCAGTGTTGCTGAAACATTGTTGTGAAAGATAGCTCTCAATACTTGTTTTAAATTTTTTCATTTTTTTTTTCAAAATCATTATTAGTTGTTTCTGTAATATTGAGTGTAGTGGTAAAGAACTATGGTCTTTGAAACCAGCTCTTTCTGGTGGTGGAGGTTGCAGTGCTAGCTGTATGGATTCATTAGGGAGGAATTCAAGTCTCTTTCCTGACCGATTAAAGCATTTATGTCATCTCCCGGCTTTGTTAGGATTAATATACTCAACTTATGTTGCTGAAACATTGTTGAGAAATATAGCACACGATTGTAGTTTTTTTAATTTTTTTTTTCAAAATCATTATTCGTTGTTTTTGTAATATTTGGTGTTATGGTAAAGAATTGTGCTCATTAAAACCAGCTCTTTCTCAAATGCTGTGGAGGTTGGAGTGCTACTTGGATGGATCTTTAGAGAGGAATTCAAGTCTCTTACCTGAGCGATTTCGCTACAGAATTGACTTCAGCTTCTAATCTAGCACATTAGACACTTGAATGGCTTTCAGCAACATCAGCAATTTTTAAATTTCAATATTCTTGAAATATTTTCTAATAAAAGTTTGAAAATTAAATTTTTATGTGAATGTATTTAATGAGTTCTTTACAATATTTTTTTTTTATTTTATTAAACTTCTTGTTAATTACTGTTTTTATTTTTAATCATTATATTAATTTTAACTGCTTTTAGTCATGCAAAGTTACTTTAATGTCTTAATTGACTGTAATTTCGTTTAAAAATAACATTTTTAATGTGCTGCGGCATTAATGTATATAAACAATGTTTTCGAAACATTAATAAAAATTATTAAAGATATTCTTTTTTAATAAAATTATTTCTTTGCTCTTGTATTAATACGTGTAAAAATATGTTACTCGAAAGTTATTAGAGAACATAGGTTCTCACAAAAAAATTTATCAAGTTTTCTTTAAATCGCATAAAGAGTGGAACAAATTAGTATTAAGGGGTATATATTTTTGTTGTAGTTTATTTATTATTAAACAGGATTTATTTATTATAATTTATGTATAATAATATAAACTGTTTTTAGTCATGCAAAGGCACTTTACTGCCTAAAATGCTTAGAATTTTTTTGCTAATGTACCTGACCACTGCAGTGTTTTCCAAGCAGTGGTCATGGCAATTTTGAAAGCAGAGCAATGTTTTACTTAAAAATCTTTTGATATACGTGGACAGCAAGGCTACGATTAAGTCCCTAACGAACGTAGTTTCAACGTCCGTCCTTGTCCATGAGTGTCGAAGATTTGCCTGACAAATTTCATATCATTCGAAGGTAACTCTTATATGGGCTGTGGAACATAGGGTTAGGTTAGGTCGAAGTGGTAGTCTTATTTACGCATAAGTAGGCGTCATCGCAAAAGTCGGACAGAGCATTGGCTGCACCTTAAAAGTACTACCACTCTATACATGAGGCCACAGTTCAAACCATAGATCAGACACCTCCAACAAAATGAATTATGAAAAAATATTTCTTTGGTGGCATCCTCCCAGCAGATTTCTGGCAAAAACTCTGAGAGTAAATAAAATTGCCATGAAAAATTTTCTAAAAAAAAACTGTCGTTCGGAGTCGACTTTAAACTATAGGTCCCGCCGCTCATTTATAAAATTAACACACACAACATGAGTGATGTGAGAAGCTAGGTCTTAATCCTGACTAAAGAGTTTTGATGACCAATTATGTATGAGTGAACACGTTGTGCGAATATTTATTACGCCCCATAGATATATGATATGCGAATCATGCTGTTTTCTTCAGAATATTGTGATCTTCAAAACCATATATCGAATGTTCAACACCATAAAAATCCCCTATAATGGTCGTTATGTCATCGTCTCATGTGATAATGTTATAAATTTCTGTTCCATTGAAGTTATTGAAGTTATGTGGAGGTCTGAAAGAGATTATTAAGCCAGATGGGCTAATCTCTTTTGATTGCTGATTTTGAAATAGTTCGAGTATTAACTTTGCCTGTGTACTCAAAATAATTCAAACACAAATTCCTATAAAATTATAAAAATTCTGTATCATAAAGCAACAACGAATTTTATAAAACGTTGTTACGTTTTTACCTTTTTAAAAATGTTTAGAATATGAGTTTGTTGATTGCAAACAAAATAAAAACAAATTTGCGTTTAATTTCAATTAAACGTACTACTTTTGTGTGTCACCGTATACAACTTGACGAATACAACAATAATTGTTTTTTCGCTATTCTTCTTTGCTTACAACGCAGATCTTTTCAACGACCATCTTCAAATCACGACTGTTCTCTTCATACGCTACGCGTCTTCACACAAGACTGACTGAATTCTTACTACTCGTTGGTTGCTTTGTCTTACCTTTTTATATGCCCACGTCATCAGTCTGATGAAGGTTCTTGAAGTCGAACTCTATACCGACTTCAATGTTGTGTATGTATTTTGTTCACATCGCTTGTTGTTGTGTTCTCGCTTACTTGTCTATCCCCTTTTCTCTCATACTGATGTGGTTGGTATATGCAAACAAGTTCGTTGTATTTGTTTATGTAGCTTTTGTTTGTCGTTTTCATGTTAAACGATGGTACACCGTTTCCATTTTCGTAACAATATATAGAAATTTTAGTGAATTTCCTGAAATATGTAGAAACATCAAGAAAATAGGAAAGGAAATCGGTAATTTCTATTTCTACCTTTCAAATGATACTTTATGTTCATACACGTTTGAAGCTTTTAATTTAGTTGTGCAGTTTTTTCTTTAAATTTAACTCTTGTAGGTATTAAGCGTTTGATAATCAACATAAAAAGGTTTCTTAAGCGTGGCAACAGAAGTGTAACAAAACCCCTTTTTATTTTTGTATTTAAAAAGAGAAATTAGAAAAACGAAACAAATTATATATTAATATCGTATATTTTTTTTAGAGATTCACATGACAACTATTTTCTATGGGCATCAAAAGACAGTCGCTTGAAAAGAGAAATGCAAAAGCTTTTATGAAAACAAAATCATTTAAATTTTTAGTATTTGATATAAAAAAGAAAAATGAATGCATGTACATATGTATGTACAGTGAAAGTTAAAAGCAAATGTACATATACCAAGGATAAAATTCTAATAATCACCGAATGCAACTTTTACCAATTAGGGAGGAGAGTGCCCGAAAAAATTTGACAATAATTCGAAAAAAAAAATTTTTTTGTTTCAATTTTAAAAACTGTTAATGAAACAATTTTGAAATAAAAATAACGCTAAATTTATTAATATTAATTTTTTTAATGTCTAGTTTATTTTGACGCGGACTGTATGCGTGTCTGTATAAAAAAACGCTTCTTTTTTAACTTTACGTTACAAACTTTATACAATAAATTGTACAATTATTTTAGTTTTTAAACTTTGCTGCAAAACAAGAAAAAATAGGAAAAGAAAATAGAAATTCTCTTTACACTTTTATAAATGGCGCCATTTCCTGTAAACAAGCACCATCATTTCTTTATATTTTTAGAATTTTTTTTTGTATAAAAAAAATAAATTTTATTTGTTTTAGTTTTTATTTAAATATATGAGTTTATAAAACATATAAAAAAACAAAAAACAAAGTATCTTTTATGAAAAGCACAACTGAAAAGATAGCCGAGGAAAAAAATGTTATATGCCAGGCATACATACATACATACAACAAAACAGCATTGTTAGCTAGTGTTGGTTGCATGCATCTTTTATCCGTCATAGTCGTTACTTTTTATGAGACCATTAGGATTGCGATTACATACTTTAAAATTCAATTGTAACCTTTTTTTCCTTTTTTTTTTGTCTTTTTATACGTTCTACTAGAATACATTTATGTATGTTGCACATACATATGTACATAAAAAGCATACATATGTGCGCTTTTATTTATAAATGTATGAAGAGTGTAAATAGAAAAAAGAAAACAGCTTTTTCACTGTGCAACATGAACATCATGAACAGCCATAAAAATGTTTTATAATATTTATCAAATTCCATAAAAAATACTTATTATTTCAAAACGTTAAAATTCTTGTTCTTTCTCTCCCTTTTTTTTTGTTTATTAGAAATTTTATGAAAAAAAATAAAAGAAAATGGAACAAAATGTTAGAAGAGTACTACAATAAAAGAATAAAAAAAATATGCCAGACAATTAAAGCATTAAACTGACTTTACATGACTAAAAGCAGTTAAAATTAATATTTAAAAAAATTATTATTAACAACATTAACAACAACATTGTAATAAAAGAAATTGTCACAAAAAAATTTGAAAAAAAAATTTTTTTTTTCAAAATGCAAAGTCTCGCCATATTGCACACACCTTCCTACCCCAATGAGATTGAGCTTCACTGTAAAATGAGTGGATAATATCCAAATTTACTGTAGAAATCGGAATACCTAAGATAGCTGCCGTAGTCTAGTATGTAGTGTGTTGGTTTATTAGACGTAAATTCCCGGTTCAAACCAGAGATCAGCGATGAATTGTTTTTTCTTTACTCATAAGCACTCATGAAATTTTGAATATAAGTGAGTCAACAATATTGAAATTTAACTATGTAGTCTGATTCATTCATACTCGCTACAACGTTGATTTATAAATACAGGTTGCAATGAGTATGCGTACAACGTTGACATCAAACTCATACCATTCGAAATATGTTTGATTCTTAAGCCAGCCTACTCATTCAGATTCATAACTTTAGAAAAATACTTATAATACGAGTGAAATAATAGTAATGTAATTTGAGTGACTCGTATCATTCATCAGAATTTATAGTTTTCGTTGTTGTTGCATTTCCAAAAAAGGAAAAAAGACACATAAGTGGAAAAACTAGCACGTGTCCCGCAAAGTCCAGGAATATTGCACTGACCCTCCTCCCCCTAACGATATCGAGCTTTCTCGTAAAACAAGTGGATAATAATGGAGCTCCGTACCAACCCTGGCCAGCACAACAGCAAACGATATCCTCATGACCCTGTCCCAGCTTAACTAAGTTATAATCCATTGACATCAAGGATACAGCTCTTCTTCTTTCGATATGAATGAAGTCAGATCAACTTTGTCTGAATGTGGAAGAATATTGTAGTGGAAAGTATTGTTACATTTTTACCTTTTTAAAAGCGTTTAGAATATAAGTTCGTTGAAGGCAAACAAAATAAAAATAAATTTGTGTTTAGTTTCAATTTAAATCTTTATTGTTCGCACTACTTTTGTGTGCCACTATTTACAACTTGACGTATGTAACAATAATTTGTTTAGTTCGCTATTCTTCTCTGCTCACACCCTTTGCGTAAGCACTAACACTTGTTCGTTAGATCTGTATAGCGGAGATCTTCAAACCACGACTGTTCTCTCCACAACGCAACGCGTCTTCACACAAAACTGACTGAATTCTTACAAGTCGTTGACTGCTTTGTCGTGCCTTTTATATAGCCACGCAAACAGTCTGATAAAGGTTCTTGAAGTAAAACGTTCGGGGTTTCGCTTTCTCGAGAACTCTAACGCGACTTCATTGTTGTTGCTTTCTTTCTTACTTGTCTGTCACCTTTTCTTTCATACTAATGTTGTTGATATATGCAAACAAGTTCGTTGTATTTGTTTGTTTAGCTTTTGTTTGTCGTTTTTATGTTAAACGATGGTTAGGTTAGGTTAGGTTAGAGGACGTGTACTTGTCAATTAAGACAAGTACAGTACCCGGAGGTCAAATTGACCCATTGCACAACGTCCTAGTTTCTCACACAACTTATGTTGTGTGTGTTAATTGTATACATGAGTGGTGGGACCTACAGTTTAAAGTCGATTCCGAACGACAGATTTTTTGCCCGAAATCTGCTGAGAGGAAGTCGCCGAAGAAATACTTTTTGTATTATGTCTAGATGTCTGGCCCGGGGTTTGAACCCTGGCTTTACGTCTAATAAAACAACACACTACCTACTAGATAAGGGCGACTTTAACGATGGTACACCGTTTCCATTTTCGTAACTATATAATATTGATTGAGTGTGTATGGCTTTACAGTCATCGTAGTAGTCTAGTAGATAGTCTGTTGGCTTATAAGACGTGAGACCACGGTTCAAACCCCGGCTCTGTTTTTGAATAAAATGAAAAAATCAAAAACTCTGAGAAACAACAAAATTGTCATGAAAAGTTTCTCATAATATGTGTTGTTCGGAGTCGACTTTAAAGCGTAGGTCTCGCCACTCATGTTTGAAATTAACGCACACAACACACAATAAGTGATGTGTGAAGCTAGGTCGTAAGCCGGACTGAAGGGTTGTAATGAAATGTTATGTTATTCTGTCATTTGTTATGAAAACCTTCTGTAATCGAAATTCTTGTTCTAGGTTAAGAGTAAAGAATGAAACAGATATCTAAAGAGGAGGAAAAAATTCTTAAGTTTTTCACATATTTATCGAGTTCATTACTTAGAAATATTCGTAGAGCAATCTCCACAGATAATTTTTAATTCAATTATTATAAATTTATAAAAAATTTTGTTTTTAAGCCTGTACACATTAATTATTCCTTAAGAAAACCAAATTTCCATTTAAACTTTCCTTCTATTCTAATAACAGAAACAGTTGTTTAGCAAATTTTTTTTATTTTTCGTATTTTTTTTTGCCTTTAAAACCTTTTGTTTAATAATTCAAAAATATTCTTCTCTTTTTTATTTTACAGTGTTGGAATAACTGTGACCAACAATTGGGTCCATTTCCATTGAATATCAATTCGGCCTTGCGTCAAGGTTCGTTGGTGATAACAGATATTGCCTGGGATCAGGCCATCACGAATGCATCCAAGCAATGTTTGGTTACTTGGGAGGTCTCTGGAGGCGGTCTAATGGGTAACCTATTGACTGATAGTTCTACTGTTGAATTATCCCTCTGGTCAGATACAGTATATCACGTACAAGTTACGTGCAAACATAAGGTAAGTTTACAATACACAAATACATATACGAGATACACATACAGTTTGAGCTGTAATTATAGGAACAGCAACAAACAAAAATGTTTGCAGAGTGAATTTGATCTTCAGTGTTTGGTTAATATGGCGCCAAACATCAATAATGTTTTGCTGTAGCGAGCATTGATCAGTTAACCTTGGCCAAATGATTTTATTCGATGGTTTTTCAGTTTTTTTTTTTAGTTTTTTTGATGGTGTTGCAAACATCTTCTTTTAGCCAAAAAATATTGTTCTGAATTTTTTTTTGATTTTAATGGCAGCCAAGAACAAAAGCATCTGGCAACCAAGCATGTAATAATTCTTCTTCTTTTTCGTGTTTTTTTTTGGTTCCTTTCTGCTTTGCTGAAAAGATGATCGTGATCATCATAATTTTGCTGAGATTTGTTTCGTTTTGTTTTTCTTTTTTTTTTGTTTTTCGTTGGCAACGATTATTATGTTGCAACATTTAAGCTGGCCATTTAGATACCGAAAATTTCCCCTTTCCCCCATTATTCAATATTCAATTTTGTGTTTCAATATTTGTTGTGTGCACGGGACCACCAATTGTTTGTTTTAAAGCCATAAATTGCTTTGTTTGTTACCGGGTTTCACATGCACTCTCTTGCTGACCATGCCATACCTTGCCATGGCCTCACATACAAGCGTTTAAGTGTTGTTTTGTCGTTTAACTTGAGGCCTTTGTTGTTTTTTGTTTTATTTTTTGGCTTATTGGTTATGGTTGTAGTGTGAAAGCCATGGTAATTGGCTAATTACATCAATGTTCTTCTAGCTGTTGACAATTTTGTTACAAACTTCAAACATGGTTTTCAGCAACACATTTACACTGAAGACCACAAAAAACAAAAAATAAAAAAAATCAGAAAAAAAATATTGAAATTAAGCTTTTGCTTTAAAAAATGCTTGCATGATGAGATATTTAAACGTCCTTCCTATAGCGTGTCATGCATGCAATCCAATGACGATGATGATGATGATGGCATGCAATACCATGGCTTGAATCATTTTTTTTCTCTGCTTTTTCTTGTCATTTTTCATTCTTTATTTAGCAGTATTGACTGTCTCAGTGTTTATTGTTTGCCTGTATCTGTATGTCTGTCTGTCTGTCTGTTTTTGTTAATAAAAGTATTTCTCTTGAATGTGCGTGTCTAAGATTAGTGGAGCCTACGTTTTTGACATTAACACGCAACAATTTAGAAAATAATTTTTGAACAGTCGTCGGGCCATAGCCGTATCCACAATTGGTATCATCCACATAGCATAGCAAATACTCTTTTGAAATCCTTGTTATTAATGATGTACCATCTTCATGTTAAGGCTTTATTGTCAGCTTCATTGTGGCATTTAAGTAGTAGTGGCTGCAAAAAAAATTTCATTTTTTTCAATTTTTCTTTATAAAACAACATTAAGATTGCAGGTGGTTTGTTAAACTTGTATTGACATTTGATGATAATAACAAGCAATAATTTTTTTTTGCTTCTCTCTCGACTGTCTTGTTGGTATGATCAATTGATCTTGTCAGTTTTTAAATTGATATGTTACAAATAACTTAAAAAAACCAACAACAACAGCAATAATAAGCGTATAAGATAATGCTAAAGGAGTGATTATATAAAACACAATTAAAGCGATAGCGATAAATGGTTTTTTAATGCAACTTATAGCATAAAATGTAAAAAAGTACCAGCCTCAAGGTTAAAAAAAATGTGAAAAATTAATTTTCAAAAGGTTGATTAAAAGAAGTACTCAAATAAAAGTATCAAATAAAATTACCAAAAAAGTACCAGATAAAAGCACCATAATAGTTCTAATTTTTTTTAAATTAGTTAAAGTTGTTTAAAAGAAGTTTTTTTTTAGATTTTACTTTTTTTATAAAAGTACCCAATAAAAGTACCAGAAAAAGTACCAAATAAAAGTACCATAATACTTTTTTAAATTAAAATTTTTTTTTAAATTAGTTAAGGTTGATTAAAAGAAATGTTTTTTAGATTTTCCTTTTTTTATAAAAGTACCAAAATAAAAGTACCTCATAAAAATAACAAAAAAGTACCAAAATAAAAGTACCTCATAAAAATAACAAAAAAGTATCAAATAAATGTACCAAAATAATACCAAGTACCCCAGAAACTTTAATATTTTACTTACTTGCTTCATTGGTACTTACAGCACTTTAGCTAGGATTAGAACCTGCCTTATCACACCATTCATCATATGTGTGCAAATTGTATCCATGAATGGTGGGACCTACTGTTTAAATTTGACTCCGAATGATAGATTCTTCAGAAATATTTTTTAGATTATCCTTTTTTTTATAAAAGTACCAAACAAAAGCACCAAGAAAAGTTACCAAATAAAAGTACCAAAATAGTACCAATTTTTTTTTAAATTAGTTATGTCCTACAGAAAGAAATGTACCCCAGAAACTTTACTGTTTTACTTACTTGCTTCATTGGTCCTTACAACCTTTTAGTCTGGATTACAACCTATTTTATCACACCACTCATGATGTGTGTGCAAATTGTATTCATAAAAGGCTGGACCTACTGTTTAAATTTGACTCCGAATGACAGATGTTTGAGAAATATTTTGTAGATTTTCCTTTTTAATAAAAGTACCAAATAAAGGTACCAAAATAAAAGTACCAAATAAAGGCAACAATTTTTTAAAACTAGCTAAGCCTTACAGTAAAAAATTTACCCTAGTTCTTTAATATTTTACTTAAATACTTAATTGGTCGTTGCAATCGTTTAGTCAGGATTACAAGCCTAGCTTCACACACCATCTATGGCGTGTGCTCAGATTTTAATCATGAATAGAGGGACCAACTGTTCAAACTGGAGTGCCAACGATAGATGTTTTAAAAAACTTTTCATTGCAATTTCATTTTACTTACCAACGTTTTTGCCATAAAGCTAACGAAAATATTTTTTTTTCAGTGCAGGGTTTGAACCTTGGTCTCCTGCCTACAAGTGTACGGCGACTTTTTTATTTCATTGAAGACTAATTTTAGTTTTTTCTTTAAATTTCCTTTAATTTTAGGAAACTGGTGGCATGCGTAGATCCTTTAAATTGATTGTGGATACACATAAATTAGGCGATAGTACGGCTACCGGCATGCAGGCAATTGCTATGGATACCACCGCATTTGGCAGTAAAAATCTACCACATCTATATGGAGCTGACTCTGTACCCGCCTCATCAGCAGAAACCGATTCTAGAATGCGTATTTTAAAAGACAGTTCCAAGGACTTTTTAACACCCTACAATCCCAATGTAAATACAAAGCTAGACTCAACGAGTACCAGTTCGAAGGCAACAAAAGTGGCCAACAAAATCAATACAGCAAATGCGCATGAAAATGAAATTGTGCCCAGTTCAAGTGTGACACAAACAAAACTTATTGGTTTACCAGTCTCGGCAGCTGCTTCGGCTATCAGTGAAAGTTCGAGTTTTCTGACACAATCAATGGTATTTGCTGTAATGGGCTCGATAGTATTGTTTTTGGGCATTCTTGTTTTGTACCTTATGATGCGACCCACACGCAAACAAGTTACTGCCGGCGTGGTAGACAAACAGGTTTTAATACAAACCGAAGTGCTGCCCAGTCAATTGCCTTTGAATCCAGCGTCGAATTTAAGCAGCGACAAAACGGCGCTTAATGAGCAAAGAGCCACTTTGCATGTGTAAATTTTAGTGTGTGCAAGCGATATTATAAGGCCGTGTAAAAATGGATTTTGTAAATACCGTTAGTATAGTTTTTTTCTTTTAATTTTTTTGGAATCTTTTTGTCACTTTTTCTCGAGTGTATGTGATCGTGTAAATATTATTAAGAATTTAAGTAAAACAGAAAACAAAAATAATTAAGAATAATAAGTATAAAATAAATATTTTTTTCTCTAAGTGTATATATTTAAAAGGCTTAATTTCTTTAATTAGTTTATTTAATAGAATCTTAAGTATGGTATGCATGTGTATTTAAATGAAAGTGAGAGCAGCATAAAAAGAGTTAAAAAATAAATAAAAAAAAAATAATTTTTGTAGACAACAAGTGAAGCGTTTTTGGCCCTAGAGATTTTACCTGACAGTGTTAATTTATTTGCTTAAACTTGAAAAGCTTTTTGTTGATTTATTTTTTAAGTCTAAAAAAATATGTAAAGTTAAGTCTTCTTAAAACAAAAGGCCAAAACGCAAATAAAAAAATATTAAAAAAAAATTAAAACAAAATAATTAATTAATTAAGTTAATTAATTAAAAAAGCATTTATTTAAAAAAATAGCAATTGTAATAGAAAATAATTTCTGAAATTTTTTATATTTTTTTTTTAATTTTTACAAAATTAATTGTTTTAAATTTTTTTAAATTTTTTTTAAATTTTTTTTAAAATTTTTTTTAATTTTTTTTATTTATTATTAATTTTATTTTTTCTTAAATTGTAAGAGAGTGAGATTTTGTTTTTATGTGTTGCAACTAGAATGTAAGCAGTCTAGTCCTTTTTGTTTAAGCAAATCTTAAACAAATAATAATGGAGTGTATGTATGTGTGTATTTTTAATAATTTTTACGTTTAATTTTTAATTAAAAAAACTGAAATAAAAATAAAATTTTTTTTGAGTTTCATAAAAATTTCTTCTGATTTTCTTTTCATAGTTCAGACAAAAATCTTTAAACTCCCTGTAAAAAATAATTTCAATTCTTTTATTTGTTTAGCTGAACTTGTTTATTTTTTAACATAGGTTTTGTTTTTTTAAATGTAAAAATGTTATCATAAAGAAAACATGAAAGAAAGAAATTAAAAAAACTGTTTAATTAAAGAAATTTTTTTGATTTTTTTGCTTTTTTTAGTTCAGACAAAAACCTGTCTGTAAAAAATAATTTCAATATTTGTTTATTTTAAACTTCTGTTGTTTTTTAAATATATATTTTTGGTTTTTAAAAATGTAAAAATTTTATTATAAAGAAAACATGAAAGAAAGAAATTAAAAAAATGTTTAATTAAAGAAAATTTTTTTAAAATTTTTCTGTTTTCCTTTTTTTAGCTCAGACAAAAACCTTTAAAGTCCTTATAAAAAATAATTTCAATTCAATTAATTGTTTAGCTAGAGTTTTATTTCTTTAAATATATTTTTTGGTTTTTTTTTGAAATGTAAAAATTTTATCATAAAGAAAACATGAAAGAAATCAAAAATATCTTCCAGTCAAAAGCAAATTGAAGAATATTGTATTATAAGCCAACTGTCTAGAGATATCGTTTACATAATTAAACAGATTTAGCATACAATTTAATAGCAGTTTATATATATAAAAAAAATAATTTAATATTAAAAACATATTAAATATTAATATTAATAATATTAAAATAAAAAATTAAATTAAAAACAAAAACAAAAAAATTAAATTTAAATTTTGTAAATATCAGCCATACAAAACAAACGGTAAAATGCAACTCTTTTGTAACTAAAAATACAAATTAGCATATAAAAATAAATTAAAAATAAAATAAAATATATAAAAACTAAAAACAAAAACAATAGTTATTAAAAAATTAAATTAAAAAAAAACTAATAAGCAAAGAAAAAATGATTAATTTTATGAACAAAATGTCTGCGTGTGTTTCAACAAAAGTCAAGCAATCATCCCTAATAAAAATTCCCTTCAAAGCAAAGCAAAGCTAAGAAAAAAATCTAAAAAAAAAATAAAACAACAACTAAAATATTCTAAACAAAGACCTGTACTAACTACCCCAAAAAAACAAAACAAAAGAAAACAACAAATCTTACACTATCTTTCAAAAACAACGAATATTGTTTCAACTTAACTTCCATTTTATTTTAATTTACACTCTCTCTTCTTCTATCTCCTTCTCTCTCTCTAACTTTGTTACCTTTGGAGACACACGTTTTAAGACTGATATCCTTAATTTCTTTGTCTTTCTTTCTCCTAAGTATTCTATCTTAACTTCTTTTCTTCATTCAAAATTGCTCTTCGTTTTCTTTTTTTGTTTGTTATTTTCCTGTTTAAAAAAAGTCTTTTAAATTACTTGGTTAAGCTATTCTTAATTTATTATTATTATTACTATTAAACAATAACAACAACTACACATTATTTAATTAAAAACAATTCAAAAGATTCAATGAAAATATATAAAATGAGTATGTGAGTAAAAAAACCACAATAATTAATTCATGTTTCATCTGCAAAAAAAAAACAAAGAAAAAAATGTAATTTAAATAGTTATATTATAAATATATAAAAAAGAAGAAGAAGAATTATGAAAAGAAAAACTAAAAAACTATAACAAAATGAAGTAAAAAAAAATAACAAAAAATGCAAATAAAAATAAATTTAAAAAATTAAAACAAAATTGTGTTCTTCTTTTATTCACAAATATGGGTAATCGCAACAGCCCCCAGGAATTACTTTCTTATAACGTTTCGAGTTTTATCGTGTCTTTGAAGATGACGTCATTTTATGCTGTAAATCAATGAATTCGAATGCTGTTGGTTTTGACCAAATCCATCCTAAATTCATAAGACTTTAGCTACCTAAGAATCCACGTTATATTAAGGATTTATTTAACACCGTTATCACTACCAGCCTCTTTCTTAACTGTTGGAAATATGTTAAGGTCATTCTCGTGCCAAAATCATTACAGTAATCCTTCGATTTACGTCGCCTCGATTAACGTTGTTTCGATTTACGTCGTCAAATTTTTTGTTCCTTCTAACTTCAATTTGCGTCGTCATTCCATTTACGTCGCCTTTTTTGGTAACCAACTGCGACGTAAATCGAGGGATTACTGTAAATGAGTATCGCCCCGTATCGATACTTCCATTTTTATCTAAAGTATTGAAACGATTGTTACACAACCAAATTAGAACTTATTTAAATGGCCATCAGCTGCTCTTTAGCAAACAATCTGGATTTAGAACAGGTCACAGCTGTGTTTCTTCGCTGTTAAGTGTATCTGAGGATATAAGATACAATATGGATAATGGTGGTATCACACTTTTGGTACTTCTGGACCATTCAAAAGCGTTCGACTCTGTAAACCATGATATACTTTCTAAAAAGATATACAACAATTTTTATTTCTCTTCGAGTGCATCATCGCTAATAAAAACCTATCTTGATGATAGAAACTAGTCTGCCGCTGCTGGCGTAACAGTAACCACCCGTTGCTCTTGTCTAAAGGAGTACCGCAGGGCTCTATTCTTGGACCACTACTGTTTACTTTGTACATAAATGATTTACCTAATTGGCTCTTGCATAGTGATATCCACATTTACGCTGATGATGTACAAATATAAGTATATAAATTGTAAAAAGGACTCAATTGATGACTGTTGTGCAAAATTTAATGAGGACCTTGACACAATACATCGTCAAACGGCTTATACATGAATCCTACAAAGTCAAAATGTCTGATTATAGCCCAACGAAATCAAAATATTGTCATTGATATTCCGATCACTTTAGGAAATAAAAACTTTTCAATAGTTGAATCAACAAAGAACCTCGGTATAATTTTTAACAAATCTCTTCAATGGAATACCCACATAAATTCTGTCTCTGGAAAAATTTTTCCTATGCTTAGAACGCTATATCAACTACAACACATTACACCTCTTAATATTCGTGTGCTTCTGGCGAAAACGTACAACAGTTTTTCTTCACCTGCCAACATAAGCTTGATACTCTTTTGCCATTAACCGCACACTCAAACTCTTCGCTGTTAACAATTCTTCTTTCACAATTTCTTGCATCAATTTCGTTTTCAAAAAATGTTCCGTTTGACATAAATAACTATTTTTGGTCGATATCGGTCGATTAGCGCGGTTCTGTACGCCTTTTTGCGGCTCGTTTAACCTCTACCTTCCCGTCGTATAGCCTTAAACAGAGGCTGCCTTCCAAAATGTTAGTTGCTTTGTGTTTGAACAAAGTATAGTGTTTCATAAAGCCGCTGTACAAAATGTTTACAATGTATTCTGTTTCAAAACGTTGTCAATGTGTATTTTTAACGCAGTCAAAAAGCAATCAGGCATCGGATTTATAGTTGATGCCTTGTTTGGTAACTTTCCATATCTACAAAATTTATATACCGTAGTAGAACTGCATACAAACTTTGTGTTGATACATTTTGAAAGTCAGCCATAAATTCGGTGTATAAATATTAGTTTTACCTCTATTTCCCGCAACGGAGAAAGAACTTAATGTTAACTTTAGTAGAGAGACAAGAGCATCTACATATATCAGCAGCTTCTTAGACCAGTAGAAACTGTTAATCTAATCGTACAGAGTTCATTGATAGGTCTCATAAATAAATTTTTCACCCTTTCAATCCTTTAGGCAGGCTTATAGCCTAGTTCCTCACATCACCCACCGGAGGAGTGTGCTAATTTTTTGCCTCATAAGCAATACATAATTGTCCATTACAACGCTTCAGTGAGGATTACGACCTAGTTTCTCACACCACTTATGTTGTATGTGTTAATTTTATACACGAATGGCGGGACCGACAGTTTAAAGTCGACTCCGAAAGACAGATTTTTTTCATGGCAATTTTATTTACTCTCAGAGTTTTTGTCAGGAATCTGCTGAGAGAAAATCTCGGAAGAAATACTTTTTGTATTTTGTTTGGATGTCTAGCCTGGGGCTCGAACCCTGGCTTTATGTCTAATAAACCAACACACTACCTAATAGACTACGACTACTTCAATGGTTTCGACATTCCTGTACTTAAAATAGGCATCCACGTGCGAATGATTTTAATGTCTATTTGCCTGGAATATGTTTCCTTTGTTACGTTAGCTTAGTCTGGGACTGACATTAAAAATTTTCATTAAAAAAAATTAAATGACAACAGAATAAAAACTTAAGAAAGGGATACATATCACAACTCAACTCAATTTATTGCAATTTATATGAATTCAAATAACTCATAAAAGTCCTTAATGAATATAAACTGACTACTGTATAAAAATGTGCCTCCTGCAATAACAATAATTTCCAGGTTTTATTACACGCGCACATAATACCACTCGTAGTAAAATATCAATTTTATAATCTTTTGCTTAAATTTGAAAAGAATGCAAATAATTTAAATGAAATTATTTACTTTGACTATAGTACGTAGAGGAATACTTTTGAAAGAGTTATTGTAAAGCAACAGAACGCCCACTCAAAATTTTCACGAATTTGGCTTAAAGCAAATCAAATTGGAACAGAATATTTTAGTGAAATATACCAATAGGCCAAACAGTGAACAATTGCATTCATATGATTGAGGAAATTAACACGTAACATAAGAAAAATTTTTAGGTCTTTAGATAAAATGAAATTTTAAAGAAAGAAAATTGTGGAGATCAATAATGAATCGTTTTTTCACTACTCATAAGCACTTATGAAATTTTAAATATAAGTGAGTCAACAACATTAAAATTTAACTATGTACTCTGATTCATTCATACTCAATACAACGTTGATTTATAAGTGCAGGTTACAATGAGCGTGTGTACAACGTTGACATCAAACTCATACTATTCGAAATATGTTTGATTTATAAGTCTACTCAATCTGATTCATAACTTTAAAAAATACTTATAAATGTGATTTGAGCGACTCAAATCATTCATCAAAATTTACACTCTTAGTTGTTGTTGCATTTACAAAAAAAAAGAGGACACATAAGCAAAAAAGACAGAGCAGCAAGCAGAACCAACACAAAATCTTCTAGTGAGTATTTTAGTGTTCGTACTCGGATCATACTTATTTTGTGAATCGCGTATAAACTGAGTTATGGAGAGTCGAAATCAATAACATCCTACGTGTTGTTAAGCATGAATATTATGAGTACAACTTCAAACTTTGAATATGAGTATAGGTTTCATGACAGTTCGACTAAGAGCGACAGATTTTTAATAAATTTTATCATGACAATTTTATTTACTCTCAAACTCTCAAACGTTCCGTGAACGTTTGGCTAATCGGGGCTAAAGCCTAATTCTATCTTTAGCATTACGTTTAACATGGCTGACTTCCAAAATGTTAGTTGCTTTGTGTTTGAACAGAGTATAGTGTTTCATAATGCCGCTGTACAAAATATATACAATGTATTCTATTTCAAACGTCGTCAATGTGTATTCGCAATCAAAAAGCAATCAGGCATCGGATTTATAGTTGATGCATTGTTTGGTTACTTTGCATATCTACATAGTTTACATACAGTAGTAGAACTGCATACAAACTTTGTATTGATACATTATGGAAGGCAGCCCATGTTTGCTAACCCATTAATAGTTGAAAAGCGCAAACCATAATTATGTAATAATAAAAAAGTACTGAAATCGTTGCGGGGGTTTTGCGGTATTTTTGAAATGAAAAAGTTCTTAAAAAAGTACTAAAGTACTGAATTTTTCAACACTGTTCCATGATATTAAAATAAGTATGAATGCGTATTAGCATCAGAAATTATAAGTATGATTCGATTCTACTCATCTTTATGAACACTCATTGCTGATCTCTGGTTGCTATGAGTAATATTTTTGCCTATTGGGTTAGCTGTTTACTGTTTAACGTTAATAATATTTTTTATTTATTAAAAATGTAATAAAATTATTAAAAAAAACTAAAAAATTTCTATTTTTACATTGTGACACTTATAGGAAACAATGCATTTTTTTATTGTTGTTGTTGTTGTAAATATGGAGAAGAGAACTCATATATTTGTTGCTAACGTCAGTCAACATTTACACAACAGCAAATTGAATGCACACACAACCAAATAGCTTTGAATGCAGCTGTTAACAATGAATCTCCAGTTTTTTGTTATTTTTTTTGTGTGTTTTCTTTCAACCTCCCTCTCTCTCTCTCTCCCTCTGACAATGGACGGTTTTAATGTTATGTTTCGTTTTAATATTATTATATGGGGGGCTATTTGTTATCATCAAAATCGCAAAGTAGCGGAATCGCAGCCATTAAAATTTCTTCTTCACAACGCAATAATAATGCAATGCAAGGAAGACAGCAACAAAAAAGTGATTCTAAAAACAATTTACGCAATTGCAATAACAAATAAATGAGAACAACGAGGTGGAGGCAGTAACAACAACAACATTAACAAAATAATGACGATGACAATGATGATGATCAGCATGATGACTATGAAAAGTAGAGGAAAAGAATTGAAATTGAAAATAAATTTTTTGCTGAAACGGACGTTAAGCTAAAACGTAAACAACAGTGTATACAGGACATGCTTGTTAATATTGTTTGTAGCTGTAGCTCGTTTGCTGTTGCTTGTGTATGCAATATTTGCGTGTTTGTCAACAATATACAGATACACGCACCCATGCCTTGTTTATTGATAGTGTAGCACACAATTTTTTATTATACTGTTACGGCTGTTGTCATTGTCAGTTAGTTGCCAAGGCTAATGTATCTACAATTACGAACATATTTGCCAGCAATTGTTGCTGCTGTTGCCACAGCCAGCCTGCTGTTATTATTAGTAAGAGGGTGTAAGAGAGTTTGGGGGACTATTTTTCTTTAATTTAAATTTGTTTTGATTATTTTTTATAGAATTTTTCTCTCTCGTGTTTTGTTTTTTCTTCTTCACTCTCCAAAAACACTTCAACACTCCAGTATTCATTGTAGCGTTAATGTTGTTGCAGAAACCTACAAACCATTCACCATCACCATCACCATCCTCATCAGCGACAACGTTAAACAAACGGGAATTACGTCAAAATGTTTGGTTTTTTTTATAAAAAAAAAACTAGCTGTACCCTGCGCGTGTTGCTGCGCCACCAACTAAAAAAAATTTGAAGGAAAGGAGACTTTGCACAAAAATCCAATTAATTTTGAATCATTTTATTGATTATGTTTCCCGCATTCGATCAGTTTGTAATCTCACTTCTCGTTAATCAAGTGGTTCAAGCGAATGGGTCTTAGCGGCATATACTCAAAAATTTTCCAGTCACAATGCTCGCCTGATTCTGAGGCTCGTAATGCTCTTTTCTTCCGTGCTTGAGGTGTAGGTCGACCAATTGCTTGTCATTCATTTTGAAAAATTTTCAGTGACGCCATCCATCAGAAATTAATTGCACCAACCTCCGTCTACTCATGCGCAACAACTTTGTTAAAGAATGCACAGTTTACGATTTAATTCATTTTAAGTAATTTTCAGTGGCGCCACCTGCCGGGAATTAGTCATACTAACTTAGAAACCTTCGTCGGATCATGCGCAACAACTTTGCTAAAGATCATAACATGGTCAAATGCATAGTTTACGATTTAATTCATATTTATTAATTTTCAGTGGCGCCACCTGCCGGAAATTAGTCATACCAACTTAGAAACCTTCGTCGGCTCATGCGCAACGACTTTGCTAAAGATCATAACATGGTCAAATGCACAGCTTACGATTTACTTCATTTTAAGTAATTTTCAGTGGCGCCCCCTGTCGGAAATTGGTCATACCAACTTAGAAAACTTCCCCGGCTCATGCGCAACAACTTTTCTAAAGATCATAACATGATCAAATGCATAGTTTACGATTCTATAAGGTACATACAAACAAACATTCATTTTTATATATGTAGACTATGGGAGGTGACACGCCCACTATAGCCAATCCGCCCATTTTGTTCATACATATATACGTCAAAGTCGTCCATACAAAATTTGAGGACTCTAGCTGTTGCAGTTTATGCGACATTAAATACTTATTGGGTATGTGGGCGTGGCACCTCGCCTACTTAGCCTTCGCCTAATTTTAAAATAAAAAGTAGCCTATAACTCCTTGTAGTCGCCGTAATCTAGTAGGTAGTATTAGACGTAAAGCCAGGGTTCGAGCGCCAGGCCATACATCAAAACAAAATACAAAAAAGTATTTCTTCGGCGACTTCCTCTCAGCAGATTTCTGGCAAAAACTCTGAGAGTAAATAAAATTGCCATGAAAAAAGTTTCTCAAAAATCTGTCGTTCGGAGTCGACTTTAAACTGTAGGTCCCACCACTCATGTATAAAAATTAACCCACACAACATAAATGGTGTGAGAAACTTGGACGTTGTACAATGTGTCAATTCGACCTCCTGGTACTGTACTTGTCTTAGTTGACAAGTACACATCCTCTAACCTAACCTAACCTAACTCCTTCCAGACATACAGGAAGATACTGTGAAAAATTCAAGAAAATTGGTCCAGCCGTTTAGCCGTCTATAGGCTTCAAACAAACAAACAAACCCACAAACAAATAAACACACATTCATTTTTATATATAAGATGAATTCAATGATGTTAGCGGCTGGGTAGGTTTGGTTGGCGACAATAGTTGGGTTTTGTATCAGGGGATTCCTATATTTATTCATTCATTTGTATTCCCCGGCTTTCTGTAAAACTCTCAATAACATCGTTTTTTTGGGAGAGAGCAAACGTAAAACGTGTATTTCAACACCAGCCCTTAAGGGATTTTCCAGGATTTTGCATTTGAATAAATCGACAAGGCACATCCGAAACAATAAAACAAATAGAATATAAACAGCAGCACCACACTAAAAAAAAAGATTTTATTATTTAGGCTCAGGGTATAGAGTACCAAAGCAAGCAGTAGCAACAACACAAAAAAAAAATTTAAATTTTCAATTTGAAAAAAAAAATGACGGAAAATAGAAAAACGTAATCATTAATACCAACCGCAGCAACCTCAACCTCAACTCGCTTGAAATCTACTCACCCTCTAACCGTTCTATAGCGCTGAGGCAAGCTACTGTTATTCCAAACCAAATCATCCTGGCTAAACAACAGAAAATCCTACTCAAACTCCACTCCTAGGAAAAGACACACAAAACTGAAAATAGAATCCAAAAGGAAGAGGAACAAAAAAGAAGAGAAAAAAACTTTGTTAAAATAAATACATGACGAAATGAAAACAATTTGCCCATTTCGTATGCCATTTCGGTGAAATGAAAAAATAACAATTGTTTCCAGGTCCACTCCCCAACAACAAACCATAGCCATGTATAAAAACTAGATGCTGATACACATGCCCTTTCACACAGTACTCTTCACACACCCACCTAATATTTACGCACCAAACGTGGATAAAAAAAAAATATCAGACAAATCAAGCCTGTTGAAGCTTTGATAAGAAGAAGAAAAAAAATTGTAACAGCAACAATAAAAGTTCCCGGGGTTTTTTGTTTTCATTTGTTTTTGCAAATTCGTTATGTGAAATTGCTAATATGCGCCAGTTTTTAACGACACGACAAACAGAGAAACAAAAAACATTTGAAATTCCACTTTCATGTGACACGCAGCAACAGCAATCCTGTCCAGCAGCCTAACGCCACCTTAACTCATAACGTTTATAAAACTCGCGCTTTAAAATCCATGTACATGTATGCACGTATTTCTATCCTGGTATTGAAACCAATTTTCCCAAAAATTTTCCTCCTTTTTTAACAATTTTTGTTTTCGGATTTTTTTTTTGTTAACTAATACGTCCAAAACAAGATCAAAAACGCATATCACCGTTCCCTCCTTCAATTCAAGCCTCTAGAAACAGGCGAACAAAAATGTTTAACGAACAAATTTTGCAAAAAGAATTGGTTTTTGTCAATTGCAACAACAACCGAACGAACAATTGCGAATTGTCTCTACAGCGATAAGCGTATTAATGGTTGAATTCGATACAAAAAAAAATGGATGGAAGGGACATTCAAAGTGTGGTATATGCAGTTAGCTGCTACCACATACACAATGGAACATCAAAATGGATTAAACTCTCTAACAACACTTTTGGCTTTAATTTACACTAACAATTTAGTATAGATTTAGTAGAGACAACAACAACAAACATTTTTTGAAAATGGAAATTATTTTTATGCTGCAGAAAACAGAAACAAAACAACTCCACTATTTTTATTTTATTTTTTTTTAATAAAGTCGCCACAAAAATAATAAAATTTTAATTAAAATTTAAAAAATTCAATTGGCGCAGAAGACAAGATAAGCAAAAGAGTAATAATCCTCACATACATACATACATAAGTGGTCATTACAACCCTTCAGTCAAGATTATGACTTAGCTGCTCACACCATTTATGTTATGTATGTACGTTAATTTTATACATGAGTATCGGGACCTACAGTTTAAAGTCAACTCTGAACGCCGGATTTTTGAGAAACTTTTCATGGAAATTTTTCTTTACTCTCAGAGTTTTTGCCAGAAATTTGCTGAGAGGAAGTCGCCGAAGAAATACTTTTTGTATTTTGTTTTGATGTCTGACCTGGAGCTCGAACCCTGGCTTTACATCTAATAAGCCAACACACTACCTACTAGACAACGGCGACTTCATCAAATTCCTCAACAAATCCCAAAAAAAGGTGGCTGAACTCGGTATAAGGCTTTTGAATAGTTAATTACTTTAGTCAGGCTTTAAACCTAGTTTCTCACATCATTTATGTTGTGGGAGTTAGTTTAATCCATGACCTCTTCATGGTAATTTTATTTACTCCCAAAATTTTTATCAGAAGCCTGCTGAGAAGAAGCTGCCGAGCGAAATATTTTTCATAAGTCAACACACCATCCATTAGACTACGAATAGTCAGGATTACAACACAGCTTCTCACACCACTTATGTTGTATGTGTTAATTGTATACATGAGTGGCGAGAGCTACGATTTAAAGGCGTCTCCAAACTCCAGATTTTTTTAAACTTTTCATGGCAACTTTATTTACTCAGAACACTGCTGAGAGGAAGTTAACGAAAGAATTGTTTTTTTTTTATATTTTGTTTTGCCAACGCACTACATTCTATAATACAGAGTCTTCGGCTTTGGAGTAAACATTGTCAAAACAGAAGTCAACTGAACTCCGAATTGGCAACCAATTTTTAGAGAACGTAGCATAATTTTGCTATCACGAAAGTATTTCTGACCATCAAGTGATTAGAACGCGAACATAAAAACGAAGTTAATATCGATAATCAATCACTTGTCCATGTTAACTTTGTATGCCTAGCTTCAGGCCAGAGATCAGCAATGAATCTTTTTTCGCTACCAATAAGTACTCATGAAATTTTTAAAATAAATAAGTCAACAATATTGAAATTTAACTATGTACTCTGATTCATTCGTACTCAGCTACAACGTTGATTTATAAGCACATTCGAAATATGTTTGATTCATAAGCCTACTCATTTAGATTCATAACTTTAGAAAAATACTTATAAATCTTACAAATAACTCGAGTGACTCGATTTATAGCCTTAGTTGTAAGGCATTTACAACAAAAGAAAAAAGGACAAATAAGCAAAAAAGACAGAGCAGCAAGCAGAGCAAACACACAACCATTTAGTGAATATTTTAGTGTGCGTACGCGATTCATACTTATTTTGTGCTTCGTGTATATGTTGAGTTATGGAGAGACGAAATCATCAACAACATCATACGTGTTGTTAAGTACGAATACTTCAAACTTTGAATATGAGTAGAGGTTCCATGATATTAAAATAAGTATGAATGCGTATAAATATCAGATTGATTCCACTCATTTTTTTGAATACTCATTGCTGATCTCTGCTTCATATCTCATTGTCAGCATTAAATTAAAAATATTCGATTCGATTTCGATTGGGATCATCAATTTCGATATTCATAAACCGATGTTTGCTAAGATAAGAAAACAAAAAGTATGCATGTTAATGCTATTAACTACACACCATAAGTTGCAAACAGCCAAATGGAGGAAATGGATATTATATGTTCAAATGCCTCGTTAGTATGTTAGAATTCGACGGAGTAACGCCAGGTGATGTGCAAAATATGCTTGCAAATGATGAGAATTTATATGAAAATAAAAATTTATAATGACTACAAAGCATTATGAACTTGAACTGAGGAGTGTACTTCAAATATGGTGCCAACACATAAAAACACACCATGAGGCACTTCAGTTTCGAAGTTTTCCCATCCGCTGGCGTAATTTTTACTTGTGGGTTTGCTAGTCGCATTTTCCATGGCCATTATTAAGCATTTCAGAAATTTTATATTGTTTTTGTACCAGCTTTCTTTGCTTGTCTTGCTAGTCGTGGTAGCATTTTCGTAGCTAAAATTGCCTCCTTTAATACATCAGTTTTTAAGAGTCATCTCGCACAAAATCTTTATATATAGATCTCAGCCTGCGATTTAAATAGGGTATTCCGAAATTTAACAGTCGATAATGGCTATCTTGTTCAAGCTTTCACTGACGAAAATTAGATTTCATCTATTCGGTCTTCGCCATGATAACAAAGAGTGGTCTCTGAAATGACTCTAAAGCAGTTGACAACCGATCCTAATTTTTATCGTGAACAAACAAAATTGTAGGATTTGTGACGTTATCAACCCACATAAGATCCAAGAGTATACAATGCATTTTGGAAAAGTTGCAGTTTGGGATAGATTTTCGTCTGGTGTCCATACTCATCGGTTCATATTCCTTTGAAAACATTGTTGGCCATAACTGTTAACGGCTTGTACTATGGATCAATGATAACCAAGTCTTTTAGCATGAATAATCAATGACGTGTGGCTTCAACAGGACGTGCTACGTGCTACACAGTTCATGTATCGTTGAATATCCTGTATGAACGATTTTAAGGCACGGTCATCTTATGTGGAGGTGATTTAAAATGAACAGCGTAATTATACGATTTGATACCGTTTGTATGCGAACAGTCTACAAACAGCAGCGGTCTTTAAAGTCAACATAACTTAAGCCACCGGTCAAATTCAGCCTGATATACGAGCCAGAGTCGCAGAAAATAGGAATTTTCGGTTGCACTTCACCCTGGAAAACCGTAGCAGATACTTAAATGATGTTATATCCACACAGAGTGATAGTCACAAGATTCTGTACACTATGGATAAAATTCTAACAATCGCCAAACCTAACTTTTGCCACATAAGGAGAGTGCCCGAAAAAATTTGAAAATATTTCGAAATTTTTTGTAATTTTTTTTTGTTTGAATTTTAAAAACTGGCAATTAAAAGAATTTTAAAATAGAAATAATTGTAATTTATTAATTGAAATCTATGTTAGGTTAGGTTAAGTTAGAGGAAGTGTACTTGTCAATTAAGACATGTACAGTACCCGGAGGTCGAATTGACCCATTGTACAACCATTTTAGTTGTTTGTGTTAATTTTAAACATGAGTGGTGGGACCTACAGTTTGAAGTTGATTCCGAAGGACAGATTTTTGAGAAACCAGAAATCTGCTGAGAGGAAGTCGCCGAAGAAATACTTTTTATATATTGTCTTGATGTCTGGCCTGGGGCTGAAACCCTGGTTTTACGTCTTATAAGCCAACACACTACCCACTAGACTATGGCGACTTTGTATTGTATTATTGAAATCTAACTCCCTTCCAGAATCTTTCTTCTTGTTATAAAAAAATACACTATTTGAAGAGGAGTCATCCCTCAGATGTCTCAGTGTATTTATAAATTAAGAAGTGGGAATTCATTTTAATTTCTTTAAAATGTAAATCAATTTCATTTTCTAAAGAATCTAATTTACTAAACATTCTTGTATTCATCAATTACTCTTACATTTCTAAATAAATTTAAAGAAAAAATAAAAGAGAATGTCAATCTGTTATTTTGAATTAGGCCTCCGGTTGTCAATTGTTTTCCAAAATACGTGCAATTCCGTTAGAAAAAATAAAACATCATATACTTCGTGGCTGTGGTTGGTTCATTATGTATGCAAAAGTATATTTTAACATTATTCTTCATGTACTATATGAAGTATTTGTTTCAGCTCTCTCTCGTTCTCTCTCTCTCCCTGTCTCTATGTCTCCTAGCGGTGGTATAATTTGATGCGGATTTTACATGTCAAACAACCATTTTGTGTGTGTTTAGTTGCTGTTTTTTTGACAAAATGGAAACGAACGAAAATTTGATGGGAAAATATGACAAAATGGGAGAGAAAAAACCAGGAACATGATTCGTTTTAGCCTCCACTAACTAAACTAAGGACTCATATTAGCACCCTGGTTAGAGATAAAAATTTTTGACTTGTTTGTTTTTTTTGTTCGCTTGATTTTGATGTTGAGACTCATCAAAAAATATTTTGTAAGACTTACAGAGACTTACGTGTTACTTCGTGTTCGTTTTCTATAATTTGGCTACAAGACTGTTCTGCTTTTTCTAATATTATCCTGCGGTATATGGCTTTAATGTCCTTCCCAGTGTTATTTTTATCACATTAGTACAAAGAGTATGAAGAAGAAGAAGAAGAAAAATATGAGCCCCCCGTAATAAAGTATGGCTATTTATCATGTCGCGTTGTCTCTTCTCTTCTTGTTTTATTCGTTTATTTTTCTGTTTTCCATAAAACGAAATTTGATTTTTTGCCCCCTTTTAGGCGTCTTGACTATGAATACTAAAAAATGAAATGTTGTTGCATATATTAAGGAGACATGACTTGTTTCCCGGTTACAATTTTTTCTCTTCATTTTTTCTCTCTTATTTTCCCTTATTCAACAATGTTCTTGAGAGTTGATTCCTTCATGATTTTTTTTTTTTCGTTTTACCAGAAGTCTTCTCCTCAGCAGCTTGAATGTTGGCTTTACATTGTCAAGATTATTGTGTGGCTTTTTTTCATATTTTTTCTTAAAGCTTTTTCCATGATGAGTTATTTTCTAGTTTTGAAAGGAGCGTAAATGCGAAAATAAAAATTTTTTGGACATTTTTAAGGCAGTTTTGTATTCATAAGATTGTGTTATGAAAAATGCCAACGGAAATGAGCGACACACGTTAGGAATCTTAACGAAACTTAAGTTACTCGAGCTGGTACATTTTATACTGACAAGTAAAATAATAGCCTGTACGTATACACCATTTCCAAGTTAAATATTTTGAAGTCAAAGGGTTGTATGTATGATGGAATCAAAACTTTTCTGTGGACTAGGAAAAGTAGTTTGGAATATAAAATGGCAAACCGAACAGGAACTGTAAGCAATAAGTTAGGTTAGGTTAGCTTAGGTGATACTGGCAGTTGCCTCAGTGGGCATAGCTCACTTCTGGCCTTTAAAGACCCATTGTAAAATCGACATTACTTGTTCCATTATATAATCTTTGCTGGAGGTTTGTGCCTCTCAAACATCCCTGGAGCCTTATAACACTTCTTTAATTTAGTTTGGCTAGAGATGTTTTGTTAATAAACTCTGAGATCCAAGAATTCTACTTCTCAGGTAACAAGTGGCGGATAATGTCAGAGAAGATGTGCCGTGGTCTTTTCCTCTTGGCTGCAGCATGAGCAGAAATCGTTATCAGCCTCAGTACGTGATCACCCGTAGGCCAGTTTCTCGTTATAACTGCTATGAGGTATCTTAGGTTATGTAGGTTAAGTTAGGTTAAAGGTCAGATTGTAACACCAACATTCGCTACTTCGTCATATAGTCATTGCTTCTGGTTTGCATCTCTCAACTATCTCTGGAGTCTTATAAAGCTGTGAATAGTTTTCAAATTATCATTGGCTAGACATGTTATATTATTAAAATCTTAGTGTCAAAGAATTCTTCTACTCAGCTTCGCAAGAGCCGAACAATGACAGAGAAGATGTTCTATGGTCTCCTCTTCTTCCTCGTCTCTGCAGTTTCAGCAGAAGCCCTTATGAGATATTCCAGGTCTCTTGATGTCAACACCCAGAGGCCAGTGTCCTTAACACTGCTATGAGGTTTCTTAGATTGAATTTTGATAGGTTCAATGCAAATCCTGTTCGACTCATATCGAGACAGATCTATCTGGTGTCTCTATAAATAGGTTCATAATTTCATCTTGCCTTTGCCAATGAGTGGAGTGTCTTGTAAAAGCATTTGTTTCCTTCTCCGTAGAGAAACGCCAGTCTCATGAGGGAAATCTTTTGAATTTTCCATCGAGATTTTTGTCACCTTCAATGTCCCTGTGTCCAGGAACTCAAATGAGGGTAACCATCAAATGTCTTGCTGTCTCCTCTACAGACATCCGTCTTTCTTGGACAATTTCTGATGCGGTGTACACACTCTGTAGGGATCTAATGGCAGATTTGTTGATGGTATATATGAATGTATCACCATATGATATACTCTGATACCAAATTCATACAGCGGCAATTTTAAATCATCATCATAATTATTTATGCCAGAAAAGCAATAAGTTAAAGCAAAACACAGACTTATCTTTTCGGCATTTAAAATCGTGTTATCCACAGTGTTAATTTTATGTTTCCTGCTCCATCATACATGGGCTATTTTGGTTTTGAGATGTACTGTTGTCTGCGTCTTATTTTCATAAACCTCTGACTTAAGAAAACTGCACAAAAAAAGAGTACAACAGGTTCAAATAGTACAAAGTCAATGGCCAGTTCAATTCACCTAAATACGAGATGGACATGCCCTCAAATATCTTTTGAAGAATAGCACGTAACACCGTTCTGTTGAAACCACATACATAATTGGTAATTCAACCCTTCAGTCAGGATTACGGCCTAGCTTCTCACTTCACTCATGTTGTGTGTGTTAATTTTATACATGAGTGGTGGGACCTACAGTTTAAAGTCGTCTCTAAAGTACAGATTTTTGAGAAACTTTTCATGGCAATTTTTTACTTACTGTCAGAGTTATTGCCAGAAATCTGCTGAGAAGAAGTCGCCGAAGAACTATTTTTTCATATTTTCGTTTTGATGTCTGACTTGGGGTTTGAACCGTGGTCTTACGTCTAATAAGCCGAAACACTACCTTCTAGACTAAGAACACATCACTTAATTTTTTTTTTTTTTTTTTGGAAATGGTGTAATCCAATTTTCTCCAACCAATCTCTGTAGACTACATAAATGGTACAAAATAAACACTTGAAAGAGGAATATGCCAAGATACATATTTTTTATAAGAAAAACGGATTTCATTCAAGAATAATGCTACTCAAAATGTATCCACACACATACACACACACATAAATTGTATGTTTAAATTTAAATCAACATCAATTCTTTACAACTTATTTTCATACTTTGTATTGTACGAGTATGTTTCATATTTTATTTCTAATCCACCATACCAACCGCATAACACTTTTCATTTTCAAGAGACCACCCCCACTTTACACACACCATTAATACCCGTACACTACATGTACACGGGCTATAACGTTTAGCAATTTATTATCATTTTGCGGTGTTAAAAACATATTAAAGTTCAAAATGAAATTTATTTTTAACACAACACAAATGAAATTATTAACTCAAGAAAAGGGGTTATGCATGCTATATCAGACCATACCATACCATACCATACAGTATAGTATGGCCAAACCATCATACTCTCCTTAAGCCACAAAACAATCTATCTCAAAGAAAATTACATTTCAACTAAAAACCGACGGATTTCAAATTTATATTCATTTGTGTTAATAGCCTCTTAAAAAAAGGGAAGAAATAAAATGATTTTCTTCTTCTGTTACTTTTCCTTTTAATAAAAATATAAAAAAAAACGTGGAGATGTACTTGGTATATAAGGGGCATGTATGATCATCCAGAGTTGCAGTAAAGGCCAGAGAGGACACACTATTTTATAGCAATCACTTGTGGGAAAATGTCTGATACTGTTACTCTACTCCTTGCCCAACACTGGGACAATACGTTACGAAAGCATGGAAGTGCAGATCATACGGTCACTCTAAAATCTTAAGTACTATTGGACCCGTTTACAATTTTTCTTTTATGCATGCCTACTTACTTAATTGTTCATCACAACCCTTTAGTTAGGATTACGACCTAGCTCCTCACACCACCTGTGTTGTGTGTATTAATTTTATACATGAGTGGTGGGACCTACAGTTTCAAATAGATTCCCAAAGAGAAGTTTTTGAAAAACTTTTTCATGGCAATTATACGATGAGAAGTGACGGTAACGGTATCAGCCTGGTATGTACATACCAGAGATTAGCAATGTTTTCGCTACTCATAAGTACACATAAGTACTCATAAATTTTGAATAAAAGTAAGTCAACAATATTGTAATTTAACTACTCTGAGTCATTCGTTGATACATCGTTGATTTATAAGTACAGGTTACAATGAGTATGAGTACAACGTTGACATCAAACTCATACAATTCGAAATATGTTCGATTCATAAGTCTACTCATTTAGATTCATAACTTTAGAAAAATACTTATAATACTTAGAAATGAGTGACAAGTGGCTCGAATCATTCATCAAAATTTACAGTCTTTGTTGTTGTTGCATTTACAAAAAAAGAAAAACAGACACATAAGCAAAAAAGACAGAGCTGCAAGCAGAGCAAGCACACACAACCTTCCAGTAAGTATTGTTACCTTTTTACCTTTTTTAAAACGTTTAAATATGAGTTCGTTAATTGCAAACCAAGTAAAAACAAATATGTGTTTAGTTTTTCTTAAACTATCTTTATTAGTCACACTACTTTTGTGCCACTGTCTACAACTTAACGATACAACAACAGTTTACTTGTACACTATTCTATTTCACACTTCTGTCCGCTTTAACACTAACAACTGTTCGTTAGATCTTCTCTGCTTACAACCTTTATGCAAGCAATGCCGCTTGTACGTTCCAACCGCAACGCGTCTTCACACAAGACTGACTGAATTATCACTGACTGCTGCCTGCTTGGTCCAGCCCTTTTATAGTCCGACACAACCAGTCTAACGACCATTCTTGAGGTGGAAGGTTCATGATCTCGCCTTCTCGAGAGCTCTATTACTAATGCGTTGTTGTTTGTGTACTTTGCTTATTTTGTCTATCCCTTTTTGTCACATACATGATGTTGTTGGTACCAGGCGCAACCAGGTTCGTTGTACATATGTGTGTGTGTGCAGCTTTAGATAACAACACGTTCATTGTATTATTAGTGTTAGTGTGTATTTGTATCGTGTGGCTTTAGTTTATCGTTTCTGTTCTTAAATGATATTGGGTCGTTCGATTTGCGTAACAGTATTTTAGTGTTCGAACACGATTCATATTTATTTTGTGCTTCGTGTATGTGTTGAGTTATGGACAGTCGAAATCATCAACAACATCATACGTGTTGTTAAGTATGAATATGATGAGTTCTAGAAACTTTGAATATGAGTAGAGGCTACATGATGTTAAAAGAAGTATGAATGCGTATAAGTAGCAGAAATAATGAGTATGATTCGATTCTACTGATCATTTTGAATACCCATTGCTGACCTCTGGTACACAGTTTGTTGTCTCCGCCTCTGTGTTCTTTTAAAAGAAGTCATCAACAATTCCATTTAATTTCAAAAGCATTTATTGGTTGGGAATTTTCATTTTCATTTTCTTATCATTGTTATGAATGATACAAAAAAAAAAAATAAAGGAAGATGCATAATTTTCTGGTTGCCATTTATCAAACGGAAATGAAAAGTTTATTTTAAGCCACACACACTGAAGACAGCACAATAATAAACCCAACACAAACTGTTTCTTATTGCCAATGTTGGGCCAACAAGCAAGCAATATTGTTGACAGGACAATTTACCCATACAGCCCTAAACATAAACAAACAATACAAATCCATGGATAAGTACTCATACCCAAACCTACAAAAAAGGAAGAAGAGTACACACAACAATTTGTCATAATTTAGTTTACAACCAATGTACATACAAGAATATGTACATGAGAACAGCCAATGAAAGGCTATAGATCAGCATCTTCTTTTTTATTGCTAATGGGATATCTAAACAAGAAAATAAAAATAAAAAAAGAAAAGGAAAGGGAATCCAAAACACTGATTTATTTATAAAATAAAGCTTCGTTTTATAGTTTCTTCAAATCTAAGAAATACGCGGTCTTTTTTATGTATTTTTTTTTTTTTTTTGGGAAAATGCAATGTCAGCTTAATGTCTCTTCTTTTGGCCTCATCATCTTCTGGTTTCGTTGTCTTGGCCAGAGAAATTGTTTATTTTTTTTTTATTCCATTTCTTATATTCGTTTTCTGCGGTACATTTGTAATGATTTGTTCATTTATCAACAACTGCTGAACATTTTGTTCAGTTGTTGGTAATTGAATGGTCGTAACCGAAGAATTTATGAAAGACATCATTAGCCGGGTGATTTATAATTCGAAAGCAAAACAGAAATAATAAAACAAAAAATTGCATAAATTTTGCTAACAACTGCTAAAAATCCAAACGATTTATTCCAAATAATTTATTTCATCATAATTAGTTGCATACATTAGTTAGGAACGATAACAGAATATTGTTTCATAAATCTAAGGCTGGTTGAAACAATGAAATTTTTTTTTATTTCAAAACAACTGGAATATACATCAAGAACTTATTTTTATTTACTCATGCTAAAAATATTTTATTTCAGCCATATTTCAGCGTAAATCGCAATAAACGCCATTATTGAGCTCAATATTTCATATAAAGTTACAATGAATTATTGCGCAATAAAAACGTAAATTGTTATAATATTGAATAAAACTTAATTATTAATTAACTACAATTAACCGAACACTTTTTGTTGATATCTGACAACTCAAATGTCAACAACGACAAAAACAGGTTGAAACTACCAGCTGTTTTGCTTACCAGCTGTCAAATGAATATTGAACTGCGTATATTATTATGCCTAAGCACTTAAAATATTGTACTCAATAAACCGAATATTGACTCAATGAAAATGCATATTAGAACATAGCATAAGGCCACGGTTTAAGTCCCAGGGCAGACATCAAAACGAAATTTGAAAAAATATTTTTTCAGCGGCTTCCTTTCAGCAGATTTCTGGCAATAAGTCTGAGAGTAAACAAAAATTGCCATGTTTCTCAAAAATCTGTCGTTCGGAGTCTACTTCAAACTGTAGGTCCCACCACTCATGTATAAAATTAATACACACAAGCTAGGTCGTAATCCCGACTGAAGGGTTTTAATGACCAATTATGTATGTATCGTTTCGGAAAACTAGATTGATATGCGAAATGGGCATGCACTCGTACAAAATTCAACAGACCCAGGAACTGAAGATAAACGCAGACCGCAGACAACAACATATATTCGCTGAATATGCTCTTACGCAGTTGGCAATTGACTTTGATTTTCGTCGAAAAACATCTTCAGCGATGAGTACTATTTCTGGATGAACGGGTACATGAACAATATCTTGGATACATATAAGACAATGGATTGGTAGCGTCCAAAATTCGACAATTTTGTCAATTCAATACATTCTGAAAAAGTCACTCTTTTGTGTGTGGATTTTGGACTGGCGACTACATCGTATACATCGTATACATATATTTGAGCACAACGCTGGCCAGTCTATCACTGCGAGCAGCATAAGGAGACGATTTTGGGCCAGATTTTAATGACTTGGACACCAATTACATGTGGTTTCAATAGGACTTCGCTATGTGTCAAATCAATATGGCATTGTGCTAAGATCGTGCTATTTGGTTTCGTTTGACTTTTTCTTGTGGAATATTCTTAAGTCGCATGCGTATGCAAATAAGCCACAATTCACAGCGAACCACTAAGCTAACAGAACCCATGCCATGGGTCAAATTCAACCTGATTTATTTGCTACAGTCATGAAAATTTTAAAATTTTCGATGACCTCCACTCTGGGAAGCCGTGGTGGATATTGGTGGTATTCGATTGTGTGAGCAGCTAGGTCGTAATTACGACTGGAGGATTGTAATGACCAATTATAAATGCATATGTATGTATGTTGTATTCGACACATAATGGCATCAATTACAGATCGAACTCACTTTTTTTATTTAAATATAAAGATGGAAATCAGTTAGGGAAACACAGTGGGCGCCAAAAGAAACTGCACATTAAACAAGAAAATACATTAATAAATTGCCGTTATTTTTATTTTAAAATTGTTTCATTGCCAGTTTTTAAAATTGAAACAAAAAAAAATTACAAATAAATTTCGAAAAATGTATTGCCAAATTTTTTGGGGCACTCTTCTTAAGTGGTAAAAGTTAAGTTTTGGTGATTGTTAGAAATTTATCCTTAGTGCACAGTTTCTTTTGACGCTCACTGTATGAGCAGTTGACGATTTTAGACGTTGCTCTGAAGTTATTTTTAGACAATTTATTATTTATTCAACAAAATTTCCTTCGACATCTGATTTTTAACATTAGAATTTTTTCGGACTTATTCTATGTTTCACAATATAGAAATGTAACTAGGTAGACATATTTTTCTCTTTTATTATATTGTGACGAAAATGAAGAAGCTAGATACTGGTGTTTTGCTTTTACATCACTTAACATTAAAATTATAAACAATAAAATACAACAACACCAGTATAAGAAATGGTAAACAAAAATACAACAACAAACACTACAAGAATAAATGTAAATAAAATACAAAAACAACAATAATGAAACAACGATATTTACATTTATAGAGATCTCGAGAAGGCTAAGCCACGAACATTTACCCTACAATATAAAAGACAAGGCAAAGCAGATGAATGAGTTCAGTGAGTATTGTGTGAAAAGTGTTTTGAAGAGAATAATCGTGGTTTGAAGATCTCCATTACAAAGATCTGTCGAACAATTGTCTAGTAATTGTTATTGTTTATGCAAAGGGTATAAACAGAGGAATAACAAAGAAAAGCAATTGTTTTTGTTAACATAAAGTTGTGAAGAGTGGCACACAGAATTGGACGAACAATAAAGGATTTTAATTAAATAAAGGATTTTAATTAAAACTAAACACAAATTAATTTTTATTTTATTTTCAATCTACGAGCCCATATTTAAACGTTTTTAAAAGGTAAAAACGTAACAGTATATTTTAGAGGTTGGTTCAAGGTTATGTTTAGCAAATGTATATTCAAAATTTTTGTGAGCCATCCGATATCAAATGTTTCGATTCAGCAAATTATTCTGGGGAGATTTATTATATGTTTCACACCATGGAACGTGTGAATATAGTATTACGTGGTGTATGGTATCTCTCAGAAAGACCAGCAATATTATGTCTATTTTTAAAATTTATTTCGTAATTAAGCTATAAGTAAAGGAAACATTTTTTTAGATTTTTTTCTAATTTCTACTGCTGATTTTGAACTAAATTTCTACCATGTTCTTGTAACAACAAATTCTGTTTTTAGTTTCTTACAATAAATTAATAGCGAAAGAATATGTCTTCAAAGGTTTGTAATACACGTTTGTAATATGAACATGTGCTGTTTCATATGAAAGTAAAAGCAAACAAATTTTTTCATTTCTTTTATTGTTTTTGGTTTCGAACAAATTAAATTAATCAGCTGAATTGTCTTAAGGGATGACAGAACAAATGAAAGACTTTCAAATGAAATTCCAAAATGATTTTTATTAAGCACGTACAAAATGCACAACATGCGTGTTAAATTAAGTTCTACTATTGCTTGACGTTTCTATAATTTTATTTCTCCTTTTTTCTTTTTTTTTGTATTTTATAGTCACAGTATTATTCCCAAGTTGAACATATATTTTGATTTTCATTACACTTTACTCCCCTGATAGTGTTTGCGATCAAGTTTTCTATTTTTTTTTTTTTTTTTTTTTTTTCTAAAAATCCAGTGTAATGAACTTCATATTCAAGAGGGGTGAAAACGTTAATACAAATATTATCAGAGAGAAAAAAGAGGTGGATTAGAATTACTAGAGATTCATTATTATCTGTTGTATTTATACGTATTAAAATACTTCAACACCACTAGTGGCAGCAGCAGCAGTAGCAGCAGCCGTTTATAAAAATCATAAATTTTGAAGACTGGTTCTCATAGCAAACGAGACACTTTAAAGGTGGTTGATAGCCCACTAGAGTATGGTTAACTTTTATCCACTGGAGTAACAACAATCTTTACTCTACATTGGTTCCCTTCGTCTGTCGTTGCTAGTAAGTTTTTCGAAACTTATTTTAACAGAGAAACAACCCCACTACTTTCCAAAAATCAAGTTTCGTATTGAATTCTTATATGCCAGAGTTTTTTTTGCTCATTTTGTACACTTTTTTTTGGTTTCTTTTCCTATTTTGGTGTTAATAATGCGAATTTTCACGTTTAAGTTCTTTTTGACATTTTGATTTATGATGCAATAGCTTCATTATCTACTTCATAATAATTTTTTTCTTTTTTTTCGTATAATATTGTACAGAAATGTTTCATTTATTTATTTACTTATTTTCAGAGTGAGTGTATGGCATGCTATATACAATATGAAGTGTGTGTTTGTGTATACGGTTGTTACAGAGCCAATTAGAAGTTTAAAGTAAATAACACAAATTACAATAAGGTTTAGCAGTTACCATAAACAGGCCAACAGATTGCACAGTGTTCTAATAAAAACTTCAGAAATTAAATACAAGTTATTAAGTTACAGTGAGCGTCAAAAGATACTGCACATTACACAAAAAATATCAATTAATCCCCATTATTATTTAACATATATTCGGAGAAAATATTCCAAAAAACGTTTGAAGGGGAAAATATAGGGATAAAAGTAAATGGGGAATTCATCAATAATATAAGATTAATTGTGGTATCATAATTGTGGCTGGTAGTATATCCGACGTACAAAAACTGATGGAAAAGCTTGCACATTTAACCCTTTCGGTACGGGAGACGATTAGTTAGTTTACAAATACTATAAGAGGTCAGTTTAGCATAGATATGCTTATTAAACATATACATACCTTTTTTGGTAGTGCCCCTACCCTAGGAAGGGATTTAGGGCTCGGAATATATATGTCCCATCAGGAGTTTGGCATGGGACATATAAGTCCCATTAGGCCTAAACCTATAAAAACGCATACAGTAAATCAATATCAGCCTGAAATAATGTTTTTAATGTTGTTACACTACAGTCCTATTGGGATATATATGTCCCACTACAAAAGCCGAATGGGAAGTCTATGTCCCGTAAAAAGAAAATCTTTTTCTTACCTGGTAATATTGCAATAACAAGAAAGATTTACACTTTAACAATATTAATTACACACCTATTTCACTATTTAATAACGATTATAACTTTTTTAACTTTTTAGTAGAAAAAAGCAGAGCAAAAACTTGATACCACTGCAGTCTTCTTATGACTAAACAGCCTGTGTTATGAAAATATGCAATTTTTCTGTGTTATGAAAATATGTAACTGTTCTTTAGCCTCTAAATAACTAAATGGGACAACTTTGAATCATTTTACAGTAAGAATTTAAAAATAGGAGTCTGCGATCATTCAGTGGGACACATATGTCCCAATAGATGCGAAAGGGTTAAGTGAGATGTATGGTTGAAGCATCAATATGAAAAAGACTAAATACATGGTTATTAGTAAAAAAATTCCCATCAGAAAGCAACTTTAAATATACAAAATATAGAAATCGAAAGCGTGCCAAGTTTTAAATATCTGGGAGTCTTAATAAACGACCAGTGGGACCCATCAAAGGAAATTAAATACCGCATAGAGATGGCGAGAGATGCCTTTTTTAAATCTAACAAAGTGTTGACCAGTCATGACATCAACGTAGCAACAAAAACACGCTTCATAAAATGCTACATTTGGTCTGTCCTATTATACGTAGTAGAAGTTTGGACAATCAAAAACTCTGATGAAAGAAAATTGGAGGCCTTCGAAATGTGGATATACCGTCGAGTTCTGAAAATACCATGGACTGCCGGAGTCAGATGAAGTATTAAGAATAATGAATGTCAACCCACAACTAATATTAATGATAAAAAAACGGAAAACTTCATACCTAGGACACATATTGAGAAACAACAAATACAAAATTTTACAACGAATCCTTAAATACAAAATTGAAGGAAGACGTGGTAGAGGCAGAAAGGAAACATCATGGCTGAAAAACATACAAGACTGGACAGGGTATAGTGATGAAAACACGCCGCTAGGAACCGAGAGTTGACCATTTTAATATAAAATGAATACATATACATATTTATAAACATATAATTGTACGATCACTTATATCTGAATAGCGGATGAATAAATAAAGAAGAAGAATAAATTACCGTTATTTTTATTTTAAAATTGTTTTTGTTTGTCAGTTTTTAAAATTGAAACAAAAAAGAAATTCAAAAAAATTTCGAAATATTGTCAAAATTTTTTCGGGCACTCACCTTAAGTGTTATAAATTGATTATGCCGATTGTTGGAATTTTATCTTTAGTGTACAGTTTCTTTAGACGCTCACTCTAAGTATGGCAAGGTGAAAAGAAGTATAAATAGATATCTATAATCATTTCGTCCAAATTGTTAAAAACCCAAATAGAAATAAAAGGATCCAAATGGGAAGAAATTCCCGCGGTAAACACCCATGTGAGTGCCCATGAAAACAGACAATCCTCTCCTACTGTCTCTGAACCATTCAAACCTCGAATAAATTCAGTCATGAACGGTAGAATTTTACAACCTGTCTTGGACAATCTCTTCGTCGGTTCTCCTGCGAATTTCAGTCTGTGGTGGTACCAGTAGTAGACGAATTGAAATTAGGAAAATTTAAAATAATAGAAGACTGATATCGGCAAAGTTTAGTAGGTAGTATGTTGGAATCCTTACTAAAGGGCTGTAATTATCAATTAAATATGTAAGTAAGTAGAAGACTGCTAGAGGCATAAGTACCCACGATAAGGACAGACAATTATTTAAATGCGTAAGGGTTTTGGTCTTGTTTTTCCCTGTAACATGTGGTAAGAATTCTTGGCCAGAAGATTCACAGCATCTTGCATCGACTGCGAGATTACATGAATACTTACAATAAATTATTCTTGTGGTTGGTTAGTTGGTTAGGCGACGTGCTCTGTCATGATATAAAGTAAAGCTTCAATCAGGGAATATTGAATCCATTGTATTCGTCCTTGAGTAGGATAAAAGAAATGTAAATCGAAGGAAAGGGGAACACATGAACAGAATAAAATAAATTAATAGGACAGAATCTAAACCCAGAGTACTTAACATTTTCCATCCAAGTGCTATACAGTAACGAAGGAGGTGTTTTACCCGTACCCTTCAATTGTCTGGCTATGACCCATCCCAAATTCTTGCCAGCCACCTATATACTCAATGCCACGTAAGAAAACCTGTCTAGTCTCATAATGGACTTATCCACCTCAATCTGCCAAACGGTTTTACCATCGCCGATAGAAGGTCAAATGACGTGCAACATCGCAATCTATCTTCCCAGCGTTATTGTTCCTTCCCCTGGCCCATCTCCCGATATGATAATCGAGGTATCGGGACAGACTGACAAGTCAAACACAGAAGTGTAACCCCGTCTATCAGAAGTGTATGCCATCTCGTTCCCCGGTGTGTCACATTGGCAAGGAATCCAATAGAAACAGATTTCATCTGGTCTTAAGGTTCTTATACACATAATTGGTCATTACAACCCTTCAGTCAGAATTCTGAACCTAGTTTCTCACACCACTTATGTTGTGTGTGTTAATTTTATACATGAGTAAAGGGACTTACAGTTTAAAGTCGACGCCGAACGATAGATTTTTGAGAAACTTTTTCATGGCAATTCTATTTACTCTCAGAGTTTTTGCCAGAAATCTGCTGAGAGGAAGTCGCGAAGAAATACTTTTTGTATTTTATTTTGATGTCTGGCCTGGGGCTCGAACCCTGGCTTTTCGTCTAATAAGCCAACACACTACCTACTAGACCACGGCGACCGTGGCCATGTAACATTCCCAAAATGTATAATCAGCATTACTGTTTCTTTCCTCTGTCCTGTCCGTAGTGATATCGGGACTTACCGGCGAGTCAAACACAAAATTGTAGCCCGTTTATCAAAAGTAAACGCCATCTCTTTCCCCGTAATATTATATTGCCAAGGAATGCCATAGAAACAGGTCTTATCTGATCCTACGGCTCTTGTTCAGTCTTAAAAATCACAATACTTTCGAGATTTCTACCCGACGGACTTCTTTTTGTTACTTCCGAATGAAAAGATAGTGAGAACGAGTTCCAAATGGGTTTTAAACGGTCATGTCTTTCTCGAGCTTACTGTAAATAATTATTAAGGCAATCTGCTGGCTATTGACGGAGTGTCTTATCATATCTCTTATCATGACTCGATGGAGTCATGAGCGCACACACTTAGGACGCACACAGGGCCCATTGTGATACCACAGTTTCACACTCTCTCTTATTCCAGGAATCACTCTGAGCTTCCGATGAAGCGACTCAGACTGACAATATCCATGCTTGACATCTAGTTCATCTAGGTCCTTCATGTAGTAGGCAACCAGGTGCCTCTTTTTCCTCTGACCAAGAATTCCAGCTCCACAGCTTCTTCAGAAATCATTCGCAAGGTGTCAAAGACCAATACGCCTCGCATGCGTTCCTATAATACAATGCACCGTAACAACCCCAATAACAGTGCTGAGCCTACTCCTTTGGAGTTTAAGCAGAGTCGCCGTGCGCCTCCTATCCAGCCTTGTCCAGATTTTTTGCGCCGTTCTGCCCTTATCCGAAGCTGCCCACGTACTGTTGACAAGGTCCACGAATGCATTGTCAATTATAAGCCCGCAGGTATCCAAAGGGATCCCCAATGTAGAGAATTCATCAGAGAGTTCGATGGTCGTGCCCCTTCTGGCCAAATCATCCGCTCTGCAGTTGCCGGGAAAAAATTTATGAAATGTTTCTGTGGCGTAAGGACCCATTGTGCATCGATTGTACTATGTAAAGTAAACAAAATAGCTCTCAGCAAACAAACACAGGCACACATCTGTTTGTATTTATAACCAGATGAGTTGGAAAATAAGGATTCCAGTTCTTGTTTTCAGTTTTTTTATTCATAAATTTTCTTTGACTCCTTTAGAAATGAATGAAAGAATTTTCCAACAAATTTATATGAAAACAACATGGAAGTCAATCTTTGTTTACCGAAAAAAATTCTCTGCCGTTTGCTTTTGACCTCAAAAAAACATTTTTTGCCTTTCTATGAAATTTATTTTACAAAATTTTATAAAATCAAGCAAGAAAACAAAACTTAGTTTTGTAGAGGGAAACTTATAAAGACCAGAACCGAAACATACGAACCCATAGCCTACCAATGATATTGAAAATACAAAATATTTTGTAAATGCGGAAGGGTGGGGGGTCCAAAAGGGAAAGAAAATCTCAAACCTTTTACTGACAAGTATATTGTAAAGCCCTATTGGCTGTGTTGGTTGGTTGTATTTCCTCCTTTCATTTTCGGTTTTGTATTTCTAAATAAGATTTTCGATGCTTTTTTTCAGTTTGTTTCGTTTTTTTAGAGAGAAAATGATTAATTAACTCAACTTGAAAGAAAATGAACTTTTAGCTTCAAGTTTATGGCAATAATGAGTAGAGTTATGCCGTCAGAAGGGGAACTAGTAACAAAAAAAAATATGATTTAAACACACAACCGCCACAAAAAAAAGTGGTGAGTTGCGAAAGTATTTTGTCATTAAGAAGATTTAAAATTTTGATTTATGATCGTCAGCCAGCCAAGAGGTTGTATGCAAAATTTACTAGAGATTAACTTATTTGTACAATTTTAACGCAAACCAATCAAATAAAGTTCATTATTATTCAGAGTAAATTAAATTGATTAGATTTTAAATCATCAATCAGAAGACAAGAAGACAACCCAATGAATTATGATATTATAAGATGACAAATAATCAAATCAAATTAAATCAAATAAGAAAAGTTTTTTTTTTATTTTCAAATGAATTTTTAATTACTGAGTGAGTGATGGGGATTTGAAGTAAATATTTTGAAGTGTTGCATGGTATGCTTATTTGGGATTCAATATTTTTATCAGTTCTCCTCATTGGCATGTAATACAAATGACTTTAACTTAACATGTTAGTTTATGACAAATTGATAGGTGCCTGAAAGCCTAACACACTTGGTTTCTAAAAAGTCTCATTGTACTGCCGAATTTTAGCAATTCGAGGGAGATAAATCCCCGGTTTTAAGCATATGTGCAGCTTACTTACTTACTTAAAGGGCCAATAACAACCCAATCAACGAATTTCGGCCTGCCTTAACATATCCTTCCAAGCGTCTCTGCTTCTTGCTCGTCTTCGGCAGTTAGTCGCACCAATCGATGACAGGGCTTCCTCGGTTTGGTCCTTCCAATGCAAACAAGGTCGTCCTCTTCACCGACTTCCGCAAATTTCCGCACCAAATAAAACATAGAAACATAGAATTTCTCTCAAGGCATTCGGTAATTCCATCGAATTGTCTTACAGAACATGAAGTCGCCGTAGTCGCAGTATGTTATCTTATTGGACATGAGGCCACGGTTCAAAGCCCTGGGCAGACATCTCCAACAAAAAAAAAGAAATTTCTTCGCCAACTTCCTCTCAGCAGATTTCTGGCAAAAAATTTGAGAGTAAAATCAAAATTTTCTCATGAAAACTTTCTCACAAATCTGTCATTTGGAATCGACTTTAAACTGTAGGCCCCAATACTCATGCATAAAATTAACACACACAACATAAGTGGCATGAGAAGCAAGATCGTAATCGTGACTGAAGGGTTGTAATGACCTATTACGTATGTATCTACGTACAAGAAGTATAAGATATAGTGGACACGATGGGTAGAAGTGCAGTAAAAAAGGACTTCCCAACCCAAGGAACAATACTTATAAACCAACTGTGTTACCTGCATGATGCATAGAGAAAGTGGTATAGGATAGCAAACGATAGCAATCCAGGGGAATAATTCTTAATACACCATCCAGGAAGTTAGTTCCCCAATAATTGTAATCAAGTTTGAACTGATTATTGCACGGACGGATTCAAATTTACACCATTAGGTGCCAGAAGTAGACCTCCTTTGCATACTGTCGTCAGTTACAAGGGTATGAGAATAAGTCGATCGAGATTGGAGCTATGCTATTTCCAATGAATTTAATGAATAAATTGTCATCCTCATCGGTCCATAAATTAATTGAAAACAACTGCCCGTTCAGCTATACAAGCAGAGATCCTGAATAGAAAACTTTCTCTGTTTATTGACAATGCTGGACAGTGTTATAGTATTTGAGTGAAAGCCTCAATGGCATTTGCAGCAGGATGCTCTTTTACAATCATTCCGCCGCTAAGGCCTGTCGCGTTACAGCAAGCATAAGTTGCCAGCCTTATTTTGCCTGAGCTTTCGTTCGTTGAATGGGGGTTGTAAGTCAGTTTTAAGTGATGCGATTAAGACAGTTACCAACAAGGTCAATGCCTACCTAGTGACATCTTAGGACCTGTCGGAAGTAAGCTATTAGTGACTTACTTTTCTTAGGATAACACTAAAATATTTGACGCTCTCAGATATGTCAGAAGAAGTCACTGTAGTCTAGTAGGTAGTGTGTTAGCTTATTCGGCACGAGCCTGTATTTCAAACCCTAGGTCACACAACTCGAACGACCAAACTCGAATGCCATGAAAAGTTTTTCAAAAATCTGTCGGTCGGAATTGACTTTAAAGTGTAGGTCCCGCCAAGCATGAATAAAATTAACACACAACATTGGTGCTGAGAGAAGCTATGTCGTAAACCTGACTAAAGCGTTGTAATGACCAATTAAGTAATTCTGTCAGCCTGGCAATGTAGCTGGTTGGCTATCCGTTAGTGTCTGATTACCTCTACCGTATGTTCTGAAATTCCTTTGTTTTTATAGTTATTGTGAATTACAGAAAGGATGACAATTGCGTTCTTCCAGCTGAAGTTTCTGCAAACCTATTGTCCTGTCCTCTCAAAACTCAATATGACTTTAGAGAAATGGGTTTCAATAGCAAAAACCGTAAGCATTTGCCTAGCAAATGGCCAGAAAATATGTTGCTCCAGCTGCCTCTGTAACAGAGATCAGAAATGAATCGTTTTTTCGCTACTCATATGCACTCATGAAATTGTGAATATAAGTGAGTCAACAATATTGAAATTTAACTATGCACTCTGATTCATTCATACTCACTACAACGTTGATTTATAAGTACAGGTTGCAATGTGTATGCGTACAACGTTGACATCAAACTCATACCATTCGAAATATGTTTGATTCATAAGCCGTCTGCTTAGATTCATAACTTTAGAATTCGAGTGACTCGAAGCATTCATCAGAACTTACAGACTTTCTTGTTGTTGCCTTTACAAAGAAAAACGACACATAAGCAAAACAGAGCAGCAAGCAGAGCAAACACACAACCTTCTTGTAATTAAGTGTTCGTAAGCGAATCATACTTATTTTGTGCTTTGTGTATATGTTGAGTTACGGAGAGTCGAAATCAACAACATCATCATACGTGTTGTTAAGTATGAATATGATGAGTACTTCAAACTTTGAATATGAGTAGAGGTTCCATGATATTAAAATGAGTATGAGTGCGTATACGTATCAGAAATTATGAGTATGATTCGATGCTACTCATCTTTTTGAATACGCATTGCTGATCTCTGTTGCCTACATAATCATAAACACAATAACCCCCAACATTGGTGGACTGCTGATGTAGGGTATTACGACATGATTACGGCATGATTCGATTTGCGGATCTCTGCTCTGTAGTGAATAATAATAGACATCGTTTTGATGTTGAGCTGCAGTCATATTCTGTTTAATCATTAAACACTGCATATTAATTATTAATTTTAATTAAAGGTTTTTAAATTGTTTGTAAAAAAAATATTTTTAACTTGGGATTGATTTTAAAAAATTGATAAGAATCCTTATGGTATACAGCCATGCTTTATAAGTGAAACTATTTGCATATTTCTGTCATATACTATACTTGCCAGAGTCTCTAATTATATTGTTCATTGGGTTTATTGTTCTCTCTCGCCATCTCTCTCTCTCTATACAATGCTTCAATGGTTTCATATTGGAAATTGAATATTTATGGTGGTATTTGTAATTGTTGCTTAATTTCATTGGAATGGGGGTTTAAAGCATTTGTCTCTCTCATCAAATGTAAGGCAAAGGAAAAAGGAAAAATGAAGGAAAAAAACAAACGTCTTATGGTTATGGTTTTGGAACTGATGCTGCAGCTTTCTGCTTACAATTGAACACTGAGTTATTGGCATAGTTAAGGCATAAGATTTGCCTCCTCCTACTTCTTGTTTAGCATTGTGGATGTGAATGGTCGGATGGTCGGATGGTTGGATGGTTGGATGGTTGGTTCGTTCGTTTGTTGGTTGTATAACATGTTTTGTGGTTTAATAAGTTGTGGTTTTATCGGTTAAGATTACAGATAATATGTCGTGCGGTTTTTTGTGAACATTTATGGGGCAAACAATAAACTAGGGACGCTTAAATGCACTTGTTCACTCAATCTATCTATGCTATGCACTCTGCTATACAACACTGTGAATGTAGATGCTAGTGTTGCACTTGGCTTTGCATTGCTTTGCATTGCTTTGCTTGGTTTTGTATGAAGCTTTGGTTGGCATTTATAATTCTATTTTATCCTCCGGGGGGAGAACATTTTAATTGACTTATGAATAAGCAATATTGTGTCCAATATAACATTTAATTTCATGTTCTCTGTTGCTGCTCTAGTACAAAGCGGCTACCATGGCAAATGCATTTGATGAAGTCATGGTAGGACGAGCTTAAACACAGAGCAGAGCACTAAGTAATGTAAAGGTTTCTGCTTAATTATACAAATTAATCAGAGTATCATAGTTAGAAACCAAAATTATAAATCTCCAGTTACAAATAGAATTTGTGCGTAGCATAGCATAGCACAATAACAGCAAATGCACTTGAAATTCGCATTCATATTGTAGTGCCATATTGGTGCCATACAAATGGAATATTTGCGGTGTATAAGAAGAAAGAAGGCCTTATGTTTTAACATTTATGGTGTCCAGCAAATAATTTCCAATTGCCAAAATGCACTAAGCTTCACTGGTTCAAACCAACAAGTTTATGGCAATAATGTATTGTATTCTAGTCTGTTGGCTGGCTAGTTGGTTGGCTTCACAAAAGGCCTTAAGGTTAAAAAGCTCGAATTGCAACCAAAAATATCTCAATCCCATATACACGGACAAATATAAAATAAATGTAAAATAAAATATTTTATTTGTATCGTATTGTAAAATAAAATATTTTATAGAACTGTTACATATAAAATGAATGCACATACTCGTGTATATGTATGGTATGTATGCCCAAATTCTAGGCTTATAAATATACGGTTAAAAGGGAAAAAAATAATTTTAAATTTATTTCTAATCTTAAATTTATGAGCCATAAGTGGTTTACTAGAATACACAAATACACACGCACGCTTACAGATTAAAATATATTTTAAAACAAATACTTACTATGGGGTCAGGTCTCAAGAGAATGCATTCATTTCACAATTAATTTCAAGTCATTAACAAATTTCCTAAGAATCAATTAAAATGCTTAGAATAATAGAAAACACACGTTTTATTCTTACGACAGGCTTTAAGAGACTTGATATACAGTGAGCGTCGAAAGAAACTGTACGTTATCAAAAAAAATATAGATTAATAAATTACCGTTATTTTTATTTTAAAATTGTTTTATTGCAAGTTTTTAAAATTGAAACGAACAGAAAAAAAATTACAAAAAATTGCCAATTTTTTTCGGGTACTCTCCTTAAGTGGTAAAAGTTGAGTTTGGTGATTGTTAGAATTTTATCCTTAGTGTACAGTTTCTTTTGACCCTCACTGTATCATTTGAAAATTTTGTTTATTAAAGTAGGAGAGGAGTTCATTGGGAAAAGAACTGGAATAGGAATTGCAGCAGTAATGTGTTCACATAATTGGTCATTACAACCCTTCAGTCAGGATTACGACCAAGTTTCTCACACCACTTACGTTATGTGAGTTAATTTTATGCATGAGTGGTGGCAATTTTATTTACTCTCAGAGTTTTTGTCAGAAATCTGCTGCTCACTGTATCATTTGATAATTTTATTTATTGAAGTAGGAAAGGAGTTCATTTGGAAGAGAACTGGAATAGGAATTGCAACAGTGATGTGTTCAACTCCTTTTAAAGTTATCGGTATTACATTATGAGCACAGGATCTTTAAGTTTAAATAAAACAAAGTGTGTGTATAATATCATCGTAATTTTGTATTCATTTCAAACACCTAGTGGTGCCATTATGCGTGGAACATCGTTCAAATGTCCGCCACGACTTCGCGGGGAGGGTTACATTCGAAATTTTGACTCAAGCGCATAAATCAGACTGAATTTGACTGATGCCATGGGTTATATTGGCTTTGATTTGTCGACTATTCGTATACACGTTCGAATTAAGAAAATCTCACAAGAAAAAGTGTAACAGTGTCAAATCGCACGGTCTCGGTGGCCAGTTCACTTCACCTCCACATAAGATGCAGAATATTGTACGCAGCTCCATTCCGTTAAAACCACAAAACCGTTGCTGTCCAAATCATCAAATTCAGGCCAAAAGAAATTGATAAGCAACGACCTGTAGGGCTTGCCGTTGACAGTGATATGATCGTGTCCTTAACCACTTGTGTAGAATATCCAGCATAGAATAAGCTGTGTGGCACTTCCTATTGAAACTACATGTCGTTAATGTTAATGTGCAGATTCACACCAAAAGAATTTGGTTATCCTCGACATGTACTGCACGCCATTGACAGTGATGATCTGGTCAACGTCGTACTCAAAGAAATATGGACCGTTGGCGAGGACAACTCAAAATCTAGACCAAGAAATAAATGTTTTAAGGAATGCATTGGACGCTCTTGGATTTCGTGTGGATTAGTATAGCTCCAAATTCAACAATTTTATTTGTTTACGCACCTATTAATTGTGAAATGGGCCTCATGGCTGAAGATGAATTTTTAATGAAAACTGCCAACTGCCTCAGGGCCTATTAAGCTAACACACTTCGTTGTCTATGGTAGTTTACCTTCATTTCCTGGAACAAATGAATTTTTTAAGAGTACATACTCAATACGCGACGCAAAATTCGTAAAGTTGTGACCAGCGAAATCGAAAATCGACTGCCTTGGATTCTTCTGCCTACTCTCATATACTGTGATGATGTGTTTTGTAGATCTTATGTTCCGTCGACTCACGGCGTTGGTCAATCATTTATTGAGCCAGTGGACTCGAATTTGTCCACCACATTGCAAACAGACCTCACGGAACGACGATTAGGGTGAAAAGGCGAAGAAAGCGGTCCGTTGCCTAAAAAGAACATTTTATTGTTCACACGTGTTGTCGGCTGCTGTATCCATTCGTGTTGATTTGGCAAAACAGATTGAATAAATTAAAAATTAGTTTGACAGATGCAGCTTCATCAGGATGGCCGTTATTAGATGCCACAGTTCTGTTGGCAGATGCTGGCAAGAATTAAATCAAGTGATTTCAGTATATACCACCAGGGTAGTGTATTGGTTTATTAGATATCATGTTGTGGTTCAAACCCCTTCCAGAAAAATTAAACAATACGGAATACGAAAAAATATTTCTTCGGCGTCTTACTCTCAGCAGTATTCCGCCATAAACTATGAGAATAAATAAAAATTGTCCTGAAGAGTTTCTCAAAAATCTGTCATCCGGAGTCGATCTTAAACTGTAGGTCCCGTCACTCATGGACAAAATTAATACACACAACAGTAGTGTGGGAAGCTTTTTCATATTCCTGACCAAAAACTTGTAATGACTAGAGGCCGTCTTTTAGACTTGTCAGGTCTTATAGATACACAGTAGAACCATGACTGATAATGAGAATTTTAGTCAAAAATTACATTTTAATTGTAAAATTGTTCAACGTTTAAGTATCTCAGAAGATGCGTGGATCATAAATGAAATACGTTTTGCGAAATTGGGTTTGCAGCTCTGCTTGACATTTCATTTGAGAGAGATTGTTAAAATAAGAAGTTGGAATCTGCAAAAAGTCATGGTAGCAAAACCAATACATTGTTTATGATCATTCTAGATGGAAAAAAAATCATGGATGCCTAAGTGTAGTACTCCACTTAAACTATTCACATCAAGAAAAATGAAATTAAAAGGAAATATTCTCATACATCGACCACATTATGGTATGATTGGTGGTAGGATTGTTTGTAGCAAACAAGACGTGCGCACATGAACTTAATACCCAGCAAAGGTATGGATATAGAGATTTCAGGCAAGCTGCTAAAAGCACAAAGGACAACTGAATCGTTTCCGATGGGCATCAACACTCGCATAGGCTTCCTTATTTCCGATCTAAGACATTTGTAGGCAGTGGGCCAAAATCTTCCTTAGGTTTGAGCTTGAGTTTGGTAAAAAAAAGCTTAGCTAAATGCAAAAACATGAGTGTGAGACAAGTAAAGGCACCCCAGTCTAGTAGTAGTTGCCGTGGTCTAGCAGGTAGTGTGTTGGCTTATTAGACATAAGGCCACAGTTCAAACTACAGGTCAGACATCAAAACGAAAATATGAAAAAATATATTTCTTCGGCGTGGGTGCTCTGGTAGTCTAGTGGGTAGTGTGCTAGACTATTAGCGTGAGGGTCGTGCGTTCGATTCCCACCAGAGACTCTGGTCTGTGACACTACACCGAGCAAATAGTCAAGTTACTTTGCTCGTATACATATAATTAGGATATAATTTGTAATTGTATTGTAATTAATAAATAAATAAATATATATTTCTTCGGCGACTTCTTCTCAGCAGATTTCTGGCAAAAATTTTGAGAATAAAATCAAATTACCATGAAATAGTTTCTCAAAAATTTGTCGTTCGGAATCGACTTGAAATTGTAGATGCCGCCTCTTATAGATAAAATTAACACACACAACATGAGTGGTGCTAGAAGCTAGGCCGTAATCCTCACTGAAGGGATGTAATGACCAATTATGCGTATTCTCTTTATTTGATCGCGATTAAATGCCAATTAAATATTTAAATCATTGTTTATCATTTCTGGAAAAGAAAGCGAATGTAATACACACACACCTACGTACGCATTACAATTCAAAACTAATCTGAGGCTACCACCACCATCACCATCACCATCACCATCACTGACACCGCATTTACCACAGACTGCATTTTAATAAAATTCGAAATTAAATTGAATCCCTCCCAACACACACTACTGCACACACCCCTGCCGATGCTCTTCTTATTATACGTACACGCATAAACGAAATACGAATACACACACAAATATTTACAGAGTACCTCTACGTGTATAGTATGTATGTATGTATGTACAATGTATTTAATTTAATTTATTACAATGTATAAACGGACACTCTACAATACAATACAATACAATAATAAAGAGTACGAATTACAGGGTACGAATGGCATACATATGTATGTACATAAAATTAAACATATGTGGGTACAACCACAACAACTACAACGAAAATAAATACACTTGCCTGGTATAGAATGTGTTGATGATGCCTTAAAGCTTTAATTCATACTCAAGAGTTGATATTTTTTTTCTGTATTTTTCTGTTGAAACGCATCTACAAATGGTTGGAGAGCAATTACGAAACCTACACAATCCTTTATTAAATCATACTCATGTACACAAATGTACTGTCAAATACTACATACTCTTGTAAATATGTGCGCGTGTATGTGTTTGAAAATATGAAAATTTACATAATCACAGGTGCAAAATGTAAAACTTACCAGCGCCCCTAGGCTATTTTATGCGACTATTCGCTTAAATATGTGTGTGTGCTGGTGCGGCATTATAATTTTGTGTCTGAAGGACGAGAGTAAGTGAGTGTTAATGGTGTTTAGTTGCATAAGTTATTGTTACGATTAGTTTATGAATTAATGCTTATTTTAACATACACACGTACACTTGTACTTAATCAGCGACAAACATCAACACCATGAGCTTAGGCGAACCTTATCGCAGGATATTGTTGTTAATTCGTTATGGGCCCAGACCATTTTGGCACTTTTATTGCTGCCCATGATTAAATATCTTGCAGTAGTAAATAAGGCGGCATTTAAGTGCTGTAAACTTAAGCTGGATACTGTCTGGGTATTGTTGTTGTAAAAAAGGCAACAATAAACAAAAGCAAGTTTGAGGAAAACATTTTTTCAAACTCAGGGAATGCAAAGGAATTGTTATACGGAGTACAGAAAAGTTTCATTACTTAACGTTATAAATATGCATTCTTTGCGAAATTACTTCAGTTTTTCTTTAAATTGCTACAAATTGGTCTGGTGAGTCCTCATATGGTCGCTCCATCGTTCCTATTCTACCAGACTCAAGTTCTTATTATTGAAACCTAAATTACTATCGCCTGATGATCTTATTTGTACAGATCTATAAAAAATTGTACAGAGATTTTAATGCATTCTAACGCCCTAAGCACTCCACTGACTAATCGATCATGGATGATAACGCTCCCCTGCAAAAGGCGAGTACTACGAAGTCTCGTTCACATACCGTGACGAGTGAATAAAGCTGCATTATAGTAAACCAGGACTGGGCCTTATTTTGCACGTTTAATGTATCCCTGGGAACTTTGTTAACGATGCGAAAAACATTACTACATGCCAAAATCATTGCCGAATTATTACTTTCCTCTGAATGGCCGACAAGTTCAAATAATAACCAAACAACTTTAAGCCAGGAAAGGTGAGTATTAGAGCCGACAGTGTACTCGTCTCATCGTGAAGAAATTGTTAAGTGGCTATGTGTGGTCTACCGATTTTGAAAAATCTTCGACAAATTAAATCATTGAGCCATCTTAAGCGCCCTGTAATATGACCAACAATTACAACTTCCTTAAGAGAACTTTATGGAGAATGAAAACTCGCCTAAAGGCGGTATTGGTCGCCGTAGTCTAGTAGATATTGTGTTGGCTTATTAGACGTAAAGCCAGGGTTCGAGCCCCAGGCCAGACATCAAGACAAAATACAAAAAAAAAAAAGTATTTCTTCGGCGACTTCCTCTCTTAGCAGATTTCTGACAAAAACTCTGAGGGTAAATAAAATTGCCATGAACAAGTTTCTCAAAAATCTGTAGTTCGGAGTCGACTTTAAACTGTAGGACCCACCACTCATGTATAAAATTAACACACACAACATAAATGGTGTGAGAAACTAGGACGTTGTACAATGGGTCAATTCGACCTCCGGGTACTGTACTTGTCTTAATTAACAAGTACACGTCCTCTAACCTAACCTAACCTACGTAGGTATTACATGGCTTTTAGCTCGAAACTTTTCATATCTTAAAACATATCTGCAGATTCAGGATTTAAGATAAACGCAACGCAGCTAAGGCTAAAGCTCTCCGCGATAATGTGATGTTTCGGAAATAATTTACAGCAATGGAAAGAACGAGGGAATTTGTGGTGACATGCAGAAAGTTCAGGATTTCGTGAAACAATGGAACCCATTGATAACCCATAACGATGGAACGGCATTACAAAAAATACCATGGGTTTTATTTTTCATGCTTTTAAAATGTTGGTCAAAAGACCCTGTTTCAATTAACTCATAACACATAATGGTGGGATAGATGTTAGCAAGAAATTCTGTTTTGTGCACCAAATGGTAAACAAGTAAACAAAAATACAACAACAAACACTACAAGAATAAATGTAAACTAAATACACAAACAACAATGAAACAACGATGTTTACATTTTTAGAGATCTCGAGAAGTTGAAGCCACGAACATTCGACTTTAAGAACGTTCATCAGATTGTTTACATTGCCACATTAAAGGCAAGGCAAAGCAGACAACGAGTGAGTAACAGTTCAATCAGTCTTGTGTGAAGACGCTGTATGTTTGAAGAGAATAATCGTGGTTTGGCGATCTCCGTTATAAAGATCTGGCGAACAATTGTTATTGTTTACGCAAAGGATGTAAACAAAGGAAAACAAACAAAGCAATTGTTGTTCAGGTTCAGGTCGGAGTGGTAGCTCACACAACTCACAACTTGGGTTGGCACCAGCCCTTATGGGGACAGGTGCTCAAAGCCAGACCGGGTACTAATCGGCAGTCTTCTCAACCGAACCTACTCCGCCAACTTAACGGTGACGTACAAGGAACGTACATTGAGGCCTGCCAGGGTTTTAACGGGTCGGGGGCGGCTGTAGCCCTAGCCTGGAGACGTTCACATTGCGGGTTTCACCCCGGTGCTATCGCGGATACACAATTAGGTCGAGAAAGCTACAGCCACCATCTCAAGGCAATCTAATTAGGAACAGGGGGGAGGAGTGGTCAGAAGAAAAGAAAAGGGTCGTGCCAAAGGGGGTGGAGTCAGCCATAGTAACCCCGGCTGAGAGGGAGGTGTTTATTGACTCCCCAGTCTAGATCCGTAGTGTTTTGTTGAAGGGCAGGGCCACCTCTAGCAAGATGTGACGATGTCACGCACTAACGGTCTTGATAGGGTAGAGGCTGGAGGCTCCGAGGGAGCTATGATCGCACATCCATATCCTTCGGAAAACGCTTGACTTAAAAATTGATGTTGTTACACTAAGTTGTGTACAGTGTCACACAAAATTGTGCGAACAATAAAGAACTTGAATTAAAGTTAAACACAAAATTAATTTTAATTTTATTTGCAATTTCCGAGCTTATATTTTAAACGTTCTTAAAAGGTAGAAACGTAACAATACATTTGACAGACCACTTTATTATATGCTGGTATATCGCCAACATTAGTAAATATTTACAAATTTAAAATTTTATTTCACTGGTATTACTCCAGTTTTAATCAGAAATTATAAACTTTTTAATGAAGTATAGGGGAAGTATATCCCTAAGGACTGACTGCATTATCGAAAGGCAATATTTTAAAAGAAAAGTTCTCATACGTTTCATAATCATGTTGAGTATGAAAATGAAATTAAAAACATTTTGTAAGGCGAACAATTATGGTATGTATGAATATTTCAATATGCACATACATACGTATGCACAACATACATTATAAAAAGTACTCTTAACTTTACTGATTACACAAAGTACATCAAATTAAAAGAGTTTATTTTCCTTCTAAGCCCCAGACAAATTATAGAAGAGTAATTCTATATTTTTACCCACAGAAAACCACAGAAAAACAGCCAAAAAAGCAAGTTAAACACCTGAAAACTAAAGAAGAAGAAGAAAAAACGGCTAACAAACAAACTTTTCGAAGATTTTCTTCAGAAATTCTTTAAGGGACGTACTCAAGCCACATGCCACATTGGATAGCACAACAGCAGAACCAATGCAATATAGCCGAGCGCACTTATGCAGCAGCAGCATCAGCAGCCCAACTCAACCGCTTTTGTTGACTTTTATTTGACAAAATGTGATTACATTAAACATTCAACAGAGAAGAATTGCGACTCCTTATGTTTTCCATTTTTAACTCATTTTTCTGTAACCAAAAAACACATGAGAAAAAAAATTCTTTTTTTTTACTTGGCACAGCCCAAATCTCAAGTTGGCATTAACAAAAAACGGCTCACCTTAAATAAAATCTTGAAGTTGCTCATTGTGTGTGTGTGTGTGTGTTTTTTGCTTCTTTACTTACATGATGATTTAACTTTCGATGCCTGCAACTATGTTGCAAATACAGCGCCAAGCATACAACATAACATTAACTATACTCTCGCTATGTATGTATGTACATGCATACTTACATATGTAAACTGTTAGGGAAAAACGATATGAATATTGTTCATTCACACACACACACACACTTACAATTATGCCGTTATATTCATAAATGCAATTTGTTTTGTATGTTGTAAGCACATGCTTGTGTGCCTTTTTTTCTTTCGTTTCTTTTGTGAAAGCTTGAAACTTTTCCCCTTTTGGGGAATACATACATACATACATATATCGTAGTTACAGGTGTATTACTAACGGTGGTGGTTCCAACAATATCGCTTTTTTTATCCCCAAAAAAAAAACCGTATGAATTTATTTATAACCAAAAATGTATATATTTGTCCTATATATATATTATATTTTATATAGTATATTTTCCCTCTTGCTGCCATCATATTTAAGCATACTTTTATGATGCCTCCTTGCACAGTGGGGTGGTGCACTATTATTTATGAAAAATTAAATTCATGGTAAATTTTAATTTTATTACCATCACATACTTAAATTGTTTGGTGTTCATGTGTTGAATAATTTAACCAAGTTGTAGGACAAAGCCTCATTACAGCTTGAATCGTTAGTCCATTCGTACCACAGATCAGCAATGAATCGTTTTTTCGCTACTCATAAGAACTCATGAAATTTTGAATATAAGTGAGTCAACACAATTGAAATTTAACTATGTACTCTGATTCATTCTTACTCACTACAGCCGTTGATTTAAAAGTACAGGTACAATGAGTATGCGTACAATGTTGAAATCAAACTCATACCATTCAAAATATGTTTGATTCATAAGCCTATTCATTCAGATTCATAACTTTAGAAAAATACTTATAATACTGTTACGCAAATCGAAACGACCTAATATCATTTAACAACAAAAACGATAAACAAAAGCCACACGATACAAATACACACTAACTCTAAGAATACAATGAACGTGTTGGTTATCTAAAGCTGCACACACACATATGTACAACGAACCTGGTTGCGCCCGGTACCAACAACAACATTAATGTGACAAAAAGGGATGGACAACGTAAGCAAGGTACACAAACAACAATGTACTAGCAATAGAGTTCTCGAGAAGGCGAGAGCGAGAACCTTCCACATCGAGAACGTTCATCATACTGAGTACGCGCGTGTGCATATAAAATGGCAACAAGTTCAGCAGCCAGCCAGTGATAATTTAGTCAGTCTTGTGTGAAGTTGTGTGTGAACAAAATAAGTCGTGGTTGTAAAGATCTAGCAAATAGTTGTGTGAACTAGTAAAGTGAATAAACAGATTATTATTCATCGTTAAGTTGTGTACGGTGGCACACAAAAGTAGTGTAAAGAATAAAGAGTTTAACTGAAATTAAACACATATTTGTTTTTACTTTGTTTGCAATTAACGAACTCATATTCTAAACGTTTTTAAAAAGGTAAAAACGTAACAATACTTATAAATGATTCGAGTGATTCGAAAAAGACACATAAGAAAAAAAGACAGAGCAGCAAGCAGAGCAAACACATTACCTTTTAGGAAGTATTTTAGTGTGAGTACGCGAATAATACTCATTTTGTACTTCGTGTATATGTTGAAGTATGGACAGTCGAAATCCACAACATCATACGTGTTGTTAAGTATGAATATGATGAGTACTTCAAACTCTGAATATGAGTAGAGGTTCCATGATATTAAAATAAGTATTAGTATCGGAAATTATGAGTATGATTCGATTCTAATCATCCTTTTGAATACTCATTGCCGATCTCTGGAACAGATATGATGCTTTGCGATATTTCAAATCGCTTCAGATTGTTAATTTCCAATCGTTTCAGTTAAACTAGATAGAAATGTTAAAACAACAATGCTGGCACAGAAAAGTAGAATGCTGGAAGGCTGCTTATAACATTAATTTTGTGCATTTGTAATGCAGTTTCGATTAAGAGCCTATTGAGTTATATACCTACATAGTTTTCAATGCATCACTTCCTAACAAGAACGTAAGGAAATTTAAAATGTTTGCTTTTCAATCGAATGGCAAACTAATTTTATGTTTTAAAAAACCAAACTTTCAAACAAACTGATCGAAATCTGTCTCCCCTCTCCACTGTAGATTACCGTGATGCGGCTGCATTAATATTTTTTTCCAGAGGCTGCTGCATCTACTGCCCCGAAAACAGTGTTTCTTTTCCTTTAAAATTTATCAGTTTTTTTTTCTTTCTTTCTTTTTTTAGATTATTTTCATCCTTGAAAATGAAATTCTTTTATTTTTATTTTCAATTTTTATTTTTTTTTCATTCGTCTTCATTTTTATATAAAAAGAGCCGTAAGCAAATATTGCATTATGCTGGAATCTTTTTATTCTTATTCTCTCTGATATTTTTATTGCATTGTTTTCGTTTGTTTTTTGTTTTTTTTTATACTCGCAGAAGAATTTTGTAAGTGAAGTAAAGAAGGAGAAAAAAAACTACAGAAGTTTGTATAAATCGGTGTGTCTGTATAAATAAGTTTTCAATTTTTTTTCTTCTATAGAATATAGAGTATGTATGAGTGTAGGGTATATATAGAAAAATATGTTATCCATTATAAGCATAAACTTAGTGTAGAAGAGATTTCTTTTAATGGATACACGGGACAGAAAAAAAAGGAAAATAAAAATCCACGAAAAACAAATCAAAACCAAATATTTTGTACTCATACCCCCCTGGAACACAGGATTTAAATACACTGAAAGAAGTTTTAAGAAAAATTGTCGCTTAAGAAATAAGTCCTTTGAACTCTTGACAAATACTCTAAGAATAGTGAAGTAATGAAGCTCTTAACTAGTAGTTGTTGTAATAAAATTGTTGAACGAATTTTTAATTTAGCTAAGTACGGATCCATCATTTGAAATCCAAAACATTGTTACGAAAATGGAAAAATCCAGATACTGGTGTTTGCTTTTACATCGCCTAACATTAAAATTATAAACAAAAGCTACAAAAACAAAACAATGCAGTAAACAAACCTGTTTACAAATTATCGTACTGCTGAACATAATAACAAACACCAGCATAAAAAACTGGTAAACAAGTAAACAGAAATACTACAACAAACACCTGAATGAAAAATGGTAAACAAGTTTACAAAAATATACCAAGAACACTACAATAATAAACGTAAACAACGATGTTCACATTTATAGAGATTTTAAGAAGGCGAAGTCATGACCATTTACATTCAAGAACATTCATCACACTTGCTTACCCTAACATATAAAAGGCACGGCACAGCAGGCGACTGAGTTAGTGAAGTTCAGTCAGTCTTGTGTAAAAACGTGGTGTGTTTGAAGATAGTAATTGTGGTTTGAAGATCTCTTTAAAAAGATCTGTTGAATAATTGTCTAGTAATTGTTGTTGTTGATACAAAGGTTTTAAACAGAGAAATAACAAACAAAGCAATTGTTGTTGTTTACATCAAGTTGTGAACAGTGGCACACAGAATCGTGCGAATAATAAAGAATTTTAATTAAAATTAAACACAAATTTACTTTTTATTTTATTTGCAATCTACGAGCTTATATTTTAAACGTTTTTAAAAGCTAAAAACGAAACAATATTTTAAAACTGAAACATTAAAACTGCAGTCACCCACTCATTCTTTGCTGGGTTAAGGATTTATACAAAGTTTCAATAGAAGTAGGCCTTCCAACAGGGTCTTCCAAACTTTGATGGTTGATAACAACCACCTTATTCAAGCTACATTTGTTAAATTACTTGCCATTTTTCATTCAGTTTGTTATGGCAAATCAAATGGATGACGATATTCAACGACATAAATTCGCTGAATGGGGACCTAGAGCAGTTAGCAACTGAACCTAAATTTCACTGAAAAAATCATCTTCAGCGTTGTGAAGAAACAAAATTGTTGGGTTTTGGGACGATACCAATCTACATACGATACAAGAGCAAAAAAACAATTTTTTGGAGTGGATATTGCGATGTTAAGAAGTCGCCGTAGTCTAGTAGGTAGTGCGTTGGCTTATTAGACGTAAGGCCACGGTCAGATATCAAAACGAAATATAAAAAAATATTTCTTCGGCGACTTTCTCTCAGTAGATTTCTGCCAAAAACTCTGAAAAGAAATAAAATTAGTCCGAAAAGTTTCTCAAAAATCCGGAGTCGTCTAATCTGTAGGTCCCGCTACTCATGTATAAATTTAACACACACAACATAAGTGGTGTGAGAATCTAGGTCGTAATCCTGACTGAAATGTTGTAATGACCAATTGTGTATGGATATTGCGATGACGGCATCATCATTGAATATGGGAAACATGACACTTAAAAAGCATCGAATGAATCCCGAAATAATCACTGATTGGTTTGGATTTCAGGGTGGTGGCGTTATCGGTCCATTTTTCTTTAAGAACGATTTTGGCCAGGCCATCAATGTGAACGGCGAGCATAGTGGGTCGATGATTAACCATTTCTTTTGACCTGAATTTTCTAATCTCAATACCAACGACATGTGCTTTAATCAGAATTGTATTCCGTGCCATACATTCATGCCATATTTGATATACTGAACAAGCGTTTTGAGGGCATGGTCATCCTACGTAGTGGTGATGTGAACTGTCAACCATGATTGTGCGATTTGACTCTGTTAGACGATTTCTTGTTGGGTTTTCTTAAGTCGAAGGTGCATGTGAATATGCCACAAACCATAGTGGTTCTTAAAGCCAACATAACCCAAACCATGGTTGAACTACAGTCTGATTTATGAGCCAGATTTATGGAAAATTGGACACAGTTTTTATAAAAAGAACACAATAAAGTCGTCGTAGTTTTGTAGAATCTAGACTGCGGGACGGATATTTGGTGCTGGGATTTGCGGAAGTCGACGAAGAGGATGGCCTTGTTTGCGTTGGAAGGACGAAATCGATAAAGACGTGTCATCGATTGGTGTGACCAACTGGCGTAGGCGCGCAAGAAACAGAGGTGCTTGGAAAGATGTATTACGGTCGTTTAAAAAAAAAGTTTAGTAGGTAGTGTGATGGCTTATTGGAAGTGAAACCGCGGTTATACAATTCAAATGAAACGAAATCTGAAAAAATATTTCTTCATCGATTACAACTTAGCAGTTTTCTGTATAATATTCTGAGACTAAAGGAAAATTGCCATGAAAAGTTTCGCAAAAAAATCTTGGTATTCGGAATCGATTTTAAACTGCAGGTCCCGCCACTCATGTATAAAATTAATACACACAACTTAAGTGGTGTGAGAAACTAGGTTGCAATCTTGACTACAGGAATGTAATGACCAATTGAGCAAATAAGACACAATAAATGATGTTCAGTTCACACGCAAGAATATCTAATTCATGAGCTCTCTTGAGCACCACAAATACCAACATTTCGATTCATTTGCCTATAGCTAGCAGAAGCATTGTAGCTCATTTCACCTCATCATTATTGCCGTAGTCTAGTAGGAAGTATGTTGGCTTATTAGACGTGAGGCCTCGGTTCAAACCCCAGGTCAGGCATCTCCAACTGAACGAAATATGAAAAAATATTTCTTCGGCGACTTCCTTTCAGCAGATTTCTGGCAAAAACTCTGAGAGTAAAATAAAATTACCATGAAAAAGTTTCTCAAAAATCTTTCTTTCGGAATCGGCTTCAAACTGTAGGTCTCTTCACTCACGTATAAAATTAACACACGCAACATAAGTGGTGTGGGAACCCATCTCGTAATCCTGACTGAAGGGTTGTAATGAGCAAGTCACCAGGATATAATGTAAACTGACTACCGTTATCGTGCGATCTGATCCCATTACTTCATCATCTTAGCAGTCTTCTGGCAAACGTCATGAAAACTTTGGCAAAAAAAATCCGTCGATTGGAGCCGACTTCAAATTGTAAGACACTCATGAATAAAAATTAATGCACACAAGATGGTTGGTGTGAGAAACTAGGTTGCAGTCCTGACTAAATGGATGTAATGACCATGAAATGAATGAATGAAATATGTAAGCAAGACACAATAAATGTTTCTCAGTTTACATGCCAAAAAATCTGATTCTTGAGCTCTCTTGAGCACCACATAAGCCAACATTTCGACTCGTTTGCCTATGGTTATGGGCTTATAGCTCATAAAGTGGAGTAAAAGCAGCTATGAATTCTTTCAGTGTTTTAAATACTCTCCCCCCCTTGCATTTTGTAGTCTTTAACGAAATAAAAAACGAAGAAAAACTTAAAAAAAAATTTCTTTCTTTTCTTCCACTAAAAAACAAAATACAACCAAACATTTGTACACATACATACGTACGAGTACATACATTTACACATTAAAAGTTTATGAGATTTTCGTCGTCGTCATATCGTTCGAATAAAAAAAATCCTTTCAGGTTTCATAGTTCTATGGTAGTAACAACGTAGTGCGAGTACGATGACGAGTACAAGGAGGAGTACGAGTATATCGTAGTTTTGCTGGCTCTGGCTCTTTTACTTTTTATTTTCCAAATTATGTTCATAAAGTTTCCACTTTTTTTCACTCAATCTTTACAGTTTTTCATTGTAATTTTTTGTTTCTCTCGTTCTCTCTCTCTTTCTCTTATTTTTTAGTCAATTTTACTGATAATCATGTTGAAAATTGTTGCTGACTTTTTGGTTTTTGATGTGTATGTGTGCATGTGCATGGGGAAGTGTCTGTGCATGTGTTGGTAAGTAAGCGTAAATGTGTTGATGTTTATGAAGATGCATCCGGTGGGTGTCAATGTATTGTGTTGCACCATTAATTTCTTCAACCCATATGCAGCTAGCAAGTGTATTAAGATTGTCTATCTATTGTATGCATTTGCTGTTGTATGTTGGTCTAAAGTTTTGTTTTCAATTTTTTTTTTCAGTTGCACTATGACGTTTAATAAAGGAAAACAAATATTTTGACAAGGCAAGTAGGGGTTGCCAAAGCTGTTGGCTATTATTTTATTAAAAAATAATTTTTCATTATTAATAAATTGAATACAAAAACAAAAAACTTTTTTATACTGCGTAGTTTTAATCAAGAAAAATTCTTCTTGAGTTAAACTTCCGTTTCACTGGTTTACCCTTACAGCTGCTGCTGCTGTCAGTACAGCACAAAAATTTGTGAACATTTTGTTGCAAGTTAATAAATTGTTTCGGGTGGCGTCAACAGGATGCACAAGATGTTTACATTTTTCGTTATAGATTTTCTGTTAAGTTTTCTTTTGCTTTTCTTTTCTGTAATTTTTTTTTTTTTTGGGGGGGCCACATATCAATAACTTTAGCTTGCTGGTAATAAAATTATTTTAAAATAAAAACTAATAACGTAATAAGGCATGTAAATCAAGTGAGTGAGATTAATTTTAACACTATTACGCCATGTGGAATAATTTTAGGGAATATTTTGGAAAGGTACACTTTCGTTTAAAAAAAAAAAACAGTGAAATATGGACTGGATAAGAAAAGATAAATTTAAAAAAGTTAACATTAATGCTCGTAATAAATTGTAAGACTTTGAAGCTGTAATGTCCAGGAATGGAAATTTAAATTGACACTTACTTCTTGCTTAATTAGTTATTACAACTCTTTAGTCATGACTGCGACCTAGCTTATCACACCACCCATGTTATGTGTGCTAACTTTATACATGAGTGGCGGGACCTGCAGTTTAAAATCGACTCCGACATATTTGTTTTAGGAACTTTTCATGGCAAATTTATTTACTCCCACAGTTTTTGCTAGAAATCTGCTGAGAGGAAGTCGTCGAAGAAATATTTCGTTTTGTGCGAGTTGTCTGAGCTAAGTTTTGAACCTTGGCTTATCGTCAAATAAGCCAGCCCACTACCCGGTAGACTGCGGCAAGTTGATTGACTTACTGTTATACGGAAACCATTGAGAAGAAGGACATAGCGAAATGCATAGAGAAGATGTCGAGACTTCCGCCTAGAGTCGTATATTGCATCCATATGTATTACAAATTGTTGTTTCGTGTGGTGGCAAGCCTTGAATAAAAGCGATCATTATGCGATCTACAATGAGACACAGTTTATGGCCTCTTTGTATTTTGAGTATTTCTTTGTACCTCGGGTTGATCAAAGTAACAACATGAATATCTCTTCTCCATTGGTAAGGAGAGAAATTCTGATGTCAAGTTTATACCTGATTAGAGGGTAGAGAACTTCCACAACCCTCCGTAATCTAGCAGGAAGTGCTTTGGCTGATTAAATGTGAAACCATTGTTCAAACCATAGTCCAGACATTGAAAAAGTATTTCTTCCGCGTTTTTCTCTCAGCAGTCTTCTGGCAAAAACTCTGAGGATAAATAAAATTGCCATGAAAAGTTTCTCAAAAAGAGGAAGATTCGTGCTTTATCGCTTCTATGCTCTGTGGTTGAGTCGTACTTTGCGTTGAAGATCATCCGGCGCTCATATGCTTGTAGGTCTATGGGAACCATTCCGGCTATAACTTGTGTCGATACTGTGCGATACGAAGATTTCACTCGTAGAGCAGCTATTCTCGGACAGCTATTTCTCAGACAGTAGTTTTCTAGCCCTGATCCGGGTTTCCAAAGTAGCAGATTTCAGACCCATAGAGGAGTATCCTCTTTCCAGCCTCCATGAGTAGCTTCCTCTTACTTGGGAGGGATCCACCAATGTTTGCCATCAGTCTACTTAGTTGAGTGGTTATTCAAGCTGCTCTCGCTGTTGCATACTCTATCTGCTCTGAGTAGGTCAGTTTCCAGTCCAGTCTAACCCCAATCGATTTCTTCGTGGGAATAACTAAGTCGCCTATGTTGATTTCGATCTCGATCGAAATGTGTCGTCTGGTTAGTAGAAGCAGCTCGGTTTTATGCATGGCCAGCTGTAAGCCGTGAGATTCTAACCAGTGCTTAGTCCGCATCATGACTTGTCGTAATCTGCGTTGGACTTTGTCTGTGTTTCTGCCCCTAATGACTGCTGCGATGTCGTCTGCGTATCCGACTAGGAAAGTATTCTCCGGCATCTCTATTCTTAGGATTTCATCGTAAGTCGCGTTCCAGAGATCTGGTCCCAATATGGACCCCTGCGCCGCTCCGGAAGTGACCTGCCTTCTTCTTGGCTCTTGGTTTGTGTCGTATATCAGCACTCTATTTCTTAGCTGGAACATTGGAAGCTGTCTCCAAGGCCTCGATCACATCTGTCCACCTCAGACTGTTGAAGGCGTTTTTTATGTCTAAGTTCGCCAGGAGTATAACCGGTCTCGGGAAATGATTCCCGGCCTGAGCAGCTTCGAATGCATCTACTACTTCCTTAACAGCTCCTATTGTAGATCTTCCAAGTCGAAATCCGTATTGTCTTGTAGAAAGGCCTCCCGAATTGCTATTAATTTTGGTGGCTAATCCTTTGGTCCTAATACTCTAATCTATTATCCGTAGTTAGATGTCAAATTTAGCTTTTTTTTGCTCTTTCTTTGAAATAAGTTAGTTTACTGTGGCTATCCCAAATACAGAGATACCTTCGATTCGTTTATACACAAATTATGAGAACTGGTTTGGTATGGTGTGTAAAGCGCTTAACTACAAGCGCCGGCAATCGAAATTATAGCCCTCGAGATGGTATGATTTTAAAATTTTGAAAATTAAGAGAATTTGTATTCCTTCCACAAATAATTCATCAAGAAATCCTCCTGAGACCTGCTCCAGCCATAGAGGATAATATTAATATCGGATAGCGAAGGAGGGAATAGCAAAAATTACTCGCTACTACAACCAATCCAATGTCTCAATACATTTGCAGAAAACGCTGAATAGTCGGAGAACCGTTTTTAATTGAACTAAAGCAACGCAAAGAAATAATGCCATGGTGGAATTATAGTATGCTTTGTGAAGGCACTACGCGTATGTTCTTTAAATGAACGAAAAGGAAAAAAATTAAAATAAAATAAGTACTGAAGGACTTCATATATTCATATTGGAAACGATTCTACTTTTTTATAAAAAAATTTTTTTTTCAATTTTTGATTATTATTTGGTTTCAGTTCTCGTGTTATTTCTTCCAAAGCATTATGAGTATAATATATGAGTGAAATACCCTCATATTTTATTTATTTCTTGGTTTATTTATTTGCAAATTTATTTTGAGAATTTTTAAGTTTCTGTTTGTATTTATTTAACACGACGTAAATCAAACTTTGCATAATGCAGGTTGTATTTATTTTTTTTATTTCAACTCTTTTTGGTTTCAGTTTTTTTCTTTCGTTTGTTCTTGGATTCTTTTTTTCATTATTTATTATTTATTTTAAGTTATTTGTTTTGAAATCTTTTTTGGTGTTAAAGTTAAACATGTTCATGGACCAATAGTTAGTACATGTGAGTGTGTTTTATGTTAAATTAGGGGGAACCATGTTTTCATTTGAAAGTTTATATTGAATATAGTATTGCCAGATTGACATATTTGCCATTTACGAATTTGAATTTCTTCATAACCGAATATTGCGTTCGAATTTGTTAAAACTTACTACAAAAGTAAGTATAATGAGGCCTTTGGAGCACTATGGGCCTATTGAGTAAGTAGTAAGCAATATTATAAATGTAAAGAGACTGTGAAAGCTTCAGATGTGGTCAGACTTATGCATCGTCGGAATGTACACAAAGATAGCATAATTGGTCATTTCAACCCTTCGGTTCGGATTACGACCTAGCTTCTCACAGCGCTTATGTTGTGTGTGTTAATTTTTATACATGAATGGCAGGACCCACAGCTTAAATTTCACTTCGAACGACCGATTTTTGAGAAACGTTTTTGTTTCATTTGTATTTATTTACAGATTTTTTGCCAGAAATGTTGTTTGGAGATGTCTGACCTAGGGTTTGAACACAGGTCCCACGTCTAGTAAGCCAACACACTACCTACAAGACCATGACCACTTCAAAATGTACTTCAGAATGTATATCCTGCAGAACATATCGCTTTTGTTAAAGAAAATGTAGCGAATTATTCTAATATGTCGCACTCACGCTGTTCTAACCAATTTGCAATATATTGAATTTCCACGCGTATAGAATCGAACTCATACAACAATTAAATCCGGTTGATCTTTCGCAACATCTCTAATAAGATAATGGGGTGCTAAAGCAAGAGACATTTGAGATTGATTTTTGCACAAGATTTATTCAGCGATGATGTTCATTTCTTACTCGGTTGTTACGTCAACAATCTAAATAGTCGAGCCACATATAAGCTTCGGAGAAACCACAGATAATTTTTGGAAAAGTTTTTCATTCCTGATTATGATTTGAAGGCATCATTGTAACATATTGGTACGAAAATGAAAAATCCAGATACTGGTGTTTTGCTTTTACATCGCTTGACATTAAAATTATAAACAAAAGCTACAAACACAAAACAATGCAGTAAACAAACCTGTTTACAAATTATCGTACAGCTTAATATAACAACAAACACCAACATGAAAAACAATAGTAAACAAGTAAACAAAAATACACAAACAGCACTACAAGAATAAATGTAAACAACGGTTTTTACATTTATAGAGGTTTCGAGAAATCGCTTTCAAGAACATTCATCAGACTGTTTACTTTGCCATATAAAAGGCAAGGCAAAGCAGGCGTCTGAGTTAATGAAGTTCAGTCAGTCTTGTGTGAAGACGCGTTGCGTTTGAAGAGAGTAATCGTGGTTTGAAGATCTCCGTTACAAAGATCTGTTGAATAATTGTCTAGTAATTGTTATTGTTTATGCAAAGGGTATAAACAGAAAAATAACAAAGAAAAGCAATTGTTGTTGTTTACATCAAGTTGTGAATAGTGGCACACAGAATAATAATAAAGAATTTTAATTAAAACTAAGCACAAATTTAAATTTATTTTATTTGCAATCTACGAGTTTATATTTTAAACGTTTTTACAGGTAAAAATGGGACAATATTCTTTCGACCATAGAAGAATCGTTACCATCAATTGAAATCATTATGGCCATAAAATTATGACCGATCATAAACTGAAAAGTATGTGGTTTCAACAAAAAGTCACCACGTGTTACACAACATAACTGATTTTGATTTTATTGCAGGAGAAATTTACAGAAACAATAATTTCACGTTTTGGTAACGTCAATTGCCCACCTAGGTGATGTGATGTGACGTCATTAGACCTTTTGGTTCAGGGTACGTCTGTGTGGATAATTCCTTCGCATTGTTGCATTTGAAAACCTACCAGTTATTGAAGAGAAACTGTTCAAAATGTTTGAAAAAGAAACTAAGACTATGCAAAAAAGGGTCGCCGCCTGCTAAATGCGGTCTAGTGGCGGTGATTTAAATGAGCTTGTATTTCGTACTTAATGGCAATGTCTAAGCTTTATAATGAAATGAAACCTTGATGGAAATCCTAGCTTTAAATGTGTTTTATTTAACATTACTTTTACAAGTCCGAAGTCGCCGTAGTTTAGTAGGTAGTGTGTGTTGGCTTATTAGACCTAAGGCCATGATTCAAAGCCCAGGTCAGACAACAAAACGAAATTATGAAAAATTTATTTCTTTCTGCAACTTCCTCTCAGCAGATTTCTGGCAAAATCTCTTCTTGAAGTTTGTTTTTATCGTGAACAATTTAAATAACAAAATCGTTGTCCAAGGCACCCAATCTCCTTACTGTTGGTTAAATCAAGCTTCTTGCCAATGTATTGCAAGTATTGTTTGAGTTTCGTCCCATGTAATAGGCCTTTGGATTACTTAGATTTCTTGTTACACAGAAACAACGTTCTCAGTGAAAATTTAATGTGGTGTTGTATTTCTCAGCAGGTTTCTGACAGAAATTCTGAGCGTGAAATAAAATTGCCATGAAAAGTTTCTCTAAGATCTGTCTTTCGGAGTCGACTTTAAACTGTAGGTCCTGCCACTCATGTATAAACTTAACACACACAAGATATGTATGTTGGTGTGAGAAGCTAGGCCATAATCCGGACTGAAGGGTTGTAATGGCTATTTATGTATGTATGCTTTTGCAAATCTGGCAACATTCTTTTCTAGCATATGAGCTCTCAAATCTATTTTCTCCCTTACTAGCTTTACTATTCCGCTGTTGTTGTTGTTAGAACAACAGGACGATTCTTTATTTAAGTAGCTAAAGGCGTTTTTCTTGCATCAGTTGGTTTTATGTTTCACAATTTTCAACCATTTTTTATTATAACTTCGCGGTTGTCGTAGGTATACGTACATATGTATGTGCCTTCTCACTAGCAAATAACTCTACACTGAGAAAAATAAATTTCTTAAGTTTTCTTTATTTATTTGCTTGCTAAAGGCAAGAAGTTTAGGAAAATAAAAGCTTTGTTTGTGTGTATGTGCTGCTATAAACAATTTTTATTTGAATGTTGAGAACGTTTTTTTTTCAATTTTTCAAAAATATTTTGTAGGATTTTTTTGTGAATTTTCCTACAACCAAATAAAGCAATAAAAATCAAGGAATAGAGTAGGAATAACACATGAATGCTGGGGAAAAGCTTCCATCCATCTATCCAACGTATAACATCCCTTATTTATATTCCCATTAAAAGAAAGAGGAGAAGTTGTTGCAAGTGTAAGCCACGTTGGTCTTTAGAAATTCAAAAACGAAAAACTAAAGTTTAGCGAAACAAATTTCAAGTCAGCATTAAAGGTGGCATAGAACAAATATTAAATGAGAGAAAGTTTACAATTTGTTGTCTTGTTGTTGTTGTTGTCGTTTCTGTTGCATAGTGTATGTGTATGTCAGAGTGAAAAGAATAAAAAACGTAAAATCAACATCAGTTACTAGATATTTAAGTATCTGAAGAACAACAAGGAAAAGATGGTTAAAAATAGTTGCAAATAAAGTAATAAAAATGTATAAAAAAACTGCAAAGAGAAAGCCAACGAGAAAGGGAGACAGAATGAGAGAGAGAGCGAGAGATAAATAAAAACAATTTTGTGTTCAAAAGTTCATTGTACCATTTATAACATTCAAATGCTGTTCAAACTATTTGCTCCGGATTTTTTTGGATGCTTTGGTACATGATAATAAAAAATGAACGAAGGATACATTGCAGGATACAGGCAGCCTTTAAATATTAAAAGATTTTCTCTTTAAAATCATGGAAATAAAAAAATTGCTTTTTTATTTACACAATAAATAAATTTTACCTTTCAAACCAATGGTGTTGGTATAATGGTATTAAAAATAAAAAATTCTGGCTAAATGGGTCAGGATTTTGTTATTAATTTCATCAATTCCATTAGCTTCCTTTAGGTCACTTGCTTACTTACTTTACTTAATTGTCCATTACAACCCTTTAGTCAAGATGACGACCTAGCTTCTCTCACCGCCTATGATGTGCGAGTTATTTTATTCAAAAGTGGAGGGACCTACAGTTTAAAGTCGATTCCGAAGGAGAGATTTTTGAGAAACTTTTCATAACAATTTTATTCACTATCAGACTTTTTGCCAGAAGATTGTTGAAAGTAAGTCGCCGTACTCTCGTAGGTAGTGTATTGGCTTATTAGACGTAAAGCCAGGGTTCGAGCCCCAGCCCAGACATCAAAACAAAATACGAAAAGTATTTCTTCGGCGACTTCTTCTCAGCAGATTTCTGACAAAAACTCTGAGAGTAAATAAAATTGCCATGAAAAAGTTTCTCAAAAACTTGTCGTTCGTAGTCGACTTTAAACTGTAGGTCCCACCAATCATGTTTAAAAATTAACACACACAACGTAAGTGGTGTGAGAAACTAGGACGTTGTACAATGGGTCAATTCCACCTACGGGTACTGTACTTAACCTAAGTAACCCAAGTCGCCGAAGACATTTTTTTCATATTTCGTTTCGTTCGAGATGTCTGACATGGTGTTTGAACCGTTGCCTCACGTCTAATAAACCAACTCCCTGTCTACTACACTACCGCGAGTTTAGATTAATTGGGGAAATTTTTGTTTGAAATTTTCGAAACTCAAATAATGGGAACATTGGATGTATATCTACAGGCTGTATAGGAACAGGATACTTATTTGAGCCCAACTATTGATGAGTCGCCGTAGTCTAGTAGGTAGTGTGTTGGCTTATGAAACGTAAAGTCTGGTTTCTAGCCCCAGGTCAGACATCAAAACGAAATAAAAAAAACGTATTTCTGTGGCGACTTCCTCTCAGCAGATTTCTGGCAAAAACTCTGAGGGTAAATAAAAAAAATTGCCATGATAAATTTCTCAAAAAACTGTCGTTCGGAGTCGACTTTAAACTGTATGAACCGCCACTCATGTATAAAGTTAACACACACAACATGAGTGGTGCGAGAAACTAGGTCGTTATCCTGACTGAAGGGTTGTAATGACCAATTATGTATGTATGTATGTATGTATGTATTGATGCAGTAGTCTTTTCTTCCGCTATCGTTCTATTAAAAAACATAGGGCTGATCCTGCTAATACTGCAGCAGGTCCTGTGATGCCATTTTTATAACATCGTGAAATATTCTGTGAGAGGTTCTTTGTACATTGGCTAAGCCGGGTAGTGTTGGTTTACATAAAACATGGTTTTTATTTCCAGTACAAATCACTCAAACAAATATTTTATAAGAGTACAGTTTTTAAGCATTTCTACTGTGCTTTAAACACTTGTGTGATTTTTTTAATTTTAGATAGAGGTTACTTGTGGCCTTTTCGATTTTCAGAAATCATTCATTCCACTTCCATTGAGAAATTATAACGATAAGCAGCTTGTTTGAGATCGCCATCAAAGTTGGAAATAGAAAAATATAAATCCTCAGCCGCTGTACTGTTTTCTACAATTTCGTAAGGATTTGAAATCATTGCAAGACAAATCCACTAAAGCCTCAATTCAGAACCCTGCAGTAAGTTGAATGCTCACTTTATATGCCAGACAAGCTCTTTATACTAGAAAGCGCGGTCCTATAAGTTTAAATAGACTTTTATATACATTCCCTGTACTCGAATGTATGTATGTTCGTTTGTTTATGGCTAAATTTCACACAGGTTGCACCCTAAATGAGTTTTAGTTCTTGACTTTACTAGAATAGCTGAACCTACACAAGTTCTACTACGAGTATCATTTTTTCCTGTAGATTGTCATAAAGAAAACATGGAAGCTTTTATTACATTTTAGCTGTGTGTCAGTTTCATTAGCCAAATATCTGCTACAGCAGTTCCTAAATGTAAGGGTTGCCATATATCTTTGCTTAGAAACAAATCTCTCTCGAAGAGTGTATTGGTTTGTAGCATTGGGTATAGCAATGGAGGACTTTGCCAATTGAAACTTAATTTTTTTAAGAACTGCAACTGCCTAAACTGAGGTGTTCTCCTTTTTGGTGGATCAGAGATCAAGGACTTCCGTAATTTATTATTTAAAGAAGCATGTAAACATTTTAATATTTAGTTTTCTTCTCTCGTAGATGAATTTGAAATATGTACTTAGATTTTTAGTCCAACACTTTAACTACTACAGCACTTCAGTTCTATGCAATGGCTCAGACACTTAGAAATATGTTTTTCAATAAGAAAGTGCTCGAGTGCATACCTAAAGCCGAAAAGTTCATATGTCTTTAGCCGTCGCTTTCATTAATACTGGCTTTAAGTAAGAAATCTTTCATTCATAATTTGTGGCTTCAAATCTACGAAAATTAAAATCAGGAGCGACACTTGATGGTTTCTTTATCGGCACGAGTTTTTGTATTGGAACAGGAGAAAGTAGTATATTAGACGAGAAAGGTAAGTAATTGTACTGAAGTAAAGAGTGTATGTTTTGTTTCGGGGAGCTTTTAATGAAGATGTACTTCGGCCGTCTTCTATTAGTTGAGGTGTGACCTTAATATTGATATTTAAAGTATTTATAGAGTTTTACTAGGATGATTTCACTCTGTGTGTCAGACGCAATTTATCATTTTTAATTTGTTGTTAACACGCTGCAAATACATTCGAAACATACGCATAGTGAGCGTCAAAATAAACTGCACAAATAAAATTCTAACAATCACCAAAGTCAACTTTTAACGCTTAAGGAGAGTGCACCGAAAAAATTTGACGATATTTTGAAATTTTTTGTATTTTATTTTTCAATGTTAAAAACTGGTAATGGAACAATTTAAAAAAAAAAATTAAAGGTAATTTATTAATATATATTTCTTTTTTTAATATACAGTTTCTTTTGAAGCTCACTGTAGTTTGTAGAATTATCCCTCCAGTACGACGACAACATTTGTCGTGTGATAGCCTGACACCTTTAATCTCTTCATGACGCCTTGAGCTATGACTTGTTCTTTAGAACTTTTCATCTGGTGGGTATTTTTAAAGTAAATACTTAAATTTATTGTAAGAACTGTTGTCAATTCAAAATTATTATTAGGCGCCACTTGTAGTAAAATTTTTAAAAAGTTAAGGCACGTAATCCTTTCATATATTTCCTCTTGAAATTAAATTGACATTTAAATGCTAATTTCAATTGAAAAGTGATTTTTTAAAATGGAAAAACATTTCCCACCACTTCACATACATCCGGAATATGCAGATGACTTTTGAATTCGAATGATATTGCATTTGACTTCGAGATGCAATTGTTTAACCTTAAAATTGAAATTTTTTTATTTCACAGAACACCAGAAATAAAACAAAATATTCCATATTAAACACCCGCCCACCGTATTTCACACAATAGGGTGTCACAGTTTTAAGTGAATATTTAATAAGAACATTACGTGGGTGTCTAACTAGCAAATGCGCATGCGTGTGTAACTCTAACGAAGAATACACAAGAACACCAAGAGGAGTACCTACCATACCATGTGTCATGCAACATAGTTGTTGTCTCTCACAATTGATTGTAATTTCGTTTGTACAACAATTGTTGGGTATTGTTGTATTAAATTTAGTAAATTTAAATAAAAAAACATTGGAATTGGAAAGAAAGAGTAGAAAAAACACTTCAAACTTCTCTTATACATGAGCCAACAAGCATAGATGCCATGTGTAGCCACACAAACCCAACCTGAACACACGAGAGAGTTGCAAACAATTTCGCATAATAATACAACACACACAAACACACAAACACACACAGCAATTGTTTGCAACTTAAATAGAGTGGAGGCTTAAATGAAAAGTTTTTCCTTGTTCTTGTAATAGAACAATTTGGCTCGACAATAAAAAGAAAAAATTGGGAAAATGGAAAAATGGCAAGTAAATGATAAACAATCGTACAAAATAAAGTTGTTATTTAGCGGGGTTTTTGTTTCTTGTTGTTTTGTTTTGTGTTGTTTTTTTTCTGTCAGTTTTTTTCTGTTGTTGTTTAAAGTGGCATCACCACATATACGTACCTATGCTGTAACAAGCAATTGTGTGGAGCAATAGAAGAAAAAAAACGAAGCCGAAGCCAAAGTAAAGTATTTTTGCAATTTCACAAGTATGGGTTACAATTTAAATGTCTATTATTGTGTCCCAGAACTATAAGATTAAGTTGTTGTTTTACTTTTTCAATGCGATTCCCATTCTCATTCTCATCTACAAAAAGTTTTCCATTCTATAAGAATGTACGCTACATTAAGTAGTTTCGTTTAACATTGTGTTTATAGCTTAAAATAAAAAAAAATATTCCAAACATTAGCCAACCTCAGCCTTGATTTCGTTTCACTTATTAGGCAACACATTGATTGCCATAAAAAATGTTAAGTTTTTTAAAGCAAAAAAGGAAGCAGTTCAGTATGATCGTTCTTTATTTATAGGACCAGCTGGTGTGATCGATTCTATGCAATCCCTGACTCTAAGCAATTCCTTTTCTCACTTCATATACTTAACTTATGATATCATCCAGCACTACGATTAAACTGATACAGAATATCTCTGTTCGGCTTTAAACTTGCAATAAAATGGTATGGTGTTACTCCCATTATGAAAAAATTAAATATTTTCTTGGCTACGACCTACTTCTCAATGATTTCCATATGGCGGTATGTCAGGTAGTTTACTGACTTAGTAGTATACGTGAAATCAAGGTTCAAACCCCAACCCAGACATCTCGAACAAATCGAAATACGAAAAAAATATTTATCGGCGACTTCTTCTGAAGCTAAATAAAATTTCCGTGAAAAGTTGCTTAAAATCAGTCTTTCGGAGTCGTCTTTAAACTGTAGATGCAGCCACTCATGGATAAAATTAACACACACAACATAAGTGGTGTGAGAAACTAGGTCGTAATCCTGTCAGAAGGGTTGTAATGACCAATTAAGTCAAGTAAGTATGCCTGACGATATCAAAGAAACACCTAAACAGTCAATACAAGGGAGTACTCTATTCTATAAATATGTACACACGTACATACATATCAGGATCTAAACTTTTTTTTTTTTGTTTTGTGAGTCGGATATGGTCTCACGTACATTTCATTAGGATTACAGCCTTTGTTTTTTGTCTTGAACCGGAGGTGGGAATCTTCAAAATACACTTTTATTCCAACGTAAGTTTGCACGATTCATCATCGCTGCTGCCTAAGTACTAAACCCACACCATATATCGTTCAACTATTCTCCCTCCGCGGGACTGCTGTATGATATTACCTCGCAGAGGGCTGATTTGGTTTTAAGCATTCTCACATTAAATAAAATTTCGACTTTGTACCAACAACCTTCAGAGTTCCAGCATAACTTCAGTCTTACGCTGACTGCACTGGCTTCAAAGTTCCCGCATAACTTCAGCCTTACGTTGACTCTACTGGCTTCATAGAATTCTTGAGTTCATCATCCAAGATTACATTTCTGGTATGTGTTTATTTTTATCCCTCCTTGAAGTACAAGCTGCCACGCTGATCTAGCGTTTAGACCCATTGCAATACCACAAGTATTCAACATTATCTACAGGTAACTAAACCCACAGCTCTTGCGGAATATGCTATGCAGGAAATGCAAGCTCTACATATATACATGCCTTTACATAAGACAGTAGACTTTGAGGAAAGCATTCAATTTCAGAACAAAAGACCACCACTTGTCGTAGTATCCATGCAAATCCAGCAATATTGAACATACCCTCCTGCTGCCAACGAAATTGTAATTTTCTGTCAAATGAGCAGAGAATACCTAGCTTAGCTGAGACAGTTTGTTCTCAAAGTCTTTGCTTGGATCTTCGAAAGAATATATTTAATATGCCTTCTTTTCTATTCTATTCGAGCCGTTTTAAAAACTCTCGAGCCACTATTCACTAGATAATGGACACTATTCTACTGATTTCCGAAGCTAATATACAAAGAAAACCCTGGCTTTTCATTTTGCAGATTTTTCTCGATATCACATTAGGTCTTATCTTAAGGGGTTAAGCACAGAAATTCAATATTATTGTAATGATGCTTCTTTTCCTAAAGCTGTATAAGTTTTGAAGTCAGCGCGTAGAATTTCAACGGATTACCCATCTGTCATCTTTGTCTTCTGCCTTATTACGCCCGATGGCCTATAAAGTGCATAATATTTTTAAAGAATATTCGATGGGGCTGCTGTTACTTATTTCATTGTCTTCTGTAATTTTGTTTACGATAATGTTACTCATTACTTTGATAAGTTTTTTTCATCTTCGTGACTGTACATAAGTGTTTGTTATTAATTCTCCACGATTATTAGTGATTTCTACAATCTATCATTTGCTATACTTTTCATATGTTTTTCTAGTGCCTCGAATCATTCATCAAAATTTACAACCTTAGTTACTGTTGCATTTACAACAAAAGAAAAAGACACATAAGCCAAGAAGACTGAGCAGCAAGCAAAGCAAACACACAACCTTTTAGTGAGTATTTTAGTGTTCGTACGCGAATCATACTTATTTTGTGCATCGTGTATATGTTGAGTTATGGAGAGTCGAAATCATCAACAACATCATACGTGTTGTTAAGTATGAATATGTTGAGTACAACTTCAAACTTTGAATATGAGTAGAGGTTCCATGATATTAAAAGAAGTACGAATGCGTGCAAGTATCAGAATTTTTGAGTATGATTCGATTCTATTCATCTTTTTGAATACACATTGCTGATCTCTGGTACAGACGTAGCTTTCTAAACATCAATATGAATATTAAGACAAGTTTATTGTTGCTAAACACTGAAACTTAAGTAAATCTTGTTGTTAAGTATGAATATGATGAGTACTTCAAAGTTTGAGTATCAGTATAGGTTCCATGATAATAAAATAAGCATGAATGCGTATAAGTATCAGAAATTATGAGTATGATTCGATTCTACTCATCTTTTTGAGTACTCATTGCTGATGTCTGATTTAGAATACGAACAGCAATGAGACTGATTGCCGAAACGTAATGTAATTGCGATAAGCTTTTACGTTTGGCTAACCAGGGCATTTCTCTTCTGTTTTGAATATATTTGAATATATTAATATGGCGATAAAAGCCACAGAGTGTACTTGACTATGTTGTAGATAATTAGAAATGGCCTAACGAAATAGCATAGCTAAGGTTTCCAATTTCAAAGTGTAGCTAACAAAGTGTTTGAAATCGTTTAAACAAATGAATTTTTTTGTTTTTTTTAAATTTTTTTTATTGTAATTTCAGTTGAGCTGTGAAAATTTTAGAAGATGGAGTATATTTTTCACATCTCTAGATATTTACATATTATCTCTGTTTCAAAATGTTATGCTACTCTTTTTTCTTTATTTGCCATTACAATAGACAATTCGATATGTTAACACATATACATATACATACAGAAGAGAGAGAGAGAGAGAGAGAGAGATAAAAAACCAAACCAAACAAATACTTGTACAAAAAACCAATACGAAAACATTTCAAATGCTTTCACTCATATGGAGTGTGTGAATTGTGGCAAATAAAATATATTTTTCTATACCGTTGGATCGACGTTTATGGTACGAATAACGGTGTATTGCTATTGTATTTGTAGATGTATTTGTATTAGTATTAGTATGTATTTTAGCAATTTGCATATTTACAATATTTTAATTCCCTTCGGAGACCATTTTTGTTGCTGTTGGAAAATTATTATAAAAATCTACCAAAAAAAAAGAAAAAATTTACGGTTGCCACAAACGACTACGAATAGACGTACATTGCCAAAGTCAAAGTATTGTATTGCTAAGGGAAAAAGGAGAGGCAGCAGCAACAGCAAAAAATAAAACAAAATAAATTTCTTTATTTCAACATCTATTGTTAATGCTGAGGCTCAGGCTGATTTTTTTTATAACTTTTCTAATATACTCACATGGGTTATTTAGTTTTCGTTTAAGATACCCGAGATGTTGTTATTAATGTTGTTGTCGCTACCTACTCTAGTAAAACATACAACTCCCTCGAAATCTGTATGTGAATGGCAGCCACATAACAGCAGCAGCTCTAAAAGCCAACATTCAATACACATTTACTACACCGAACAACAGAAAAAAAATACCAAAAAAAAAAACGGAAAAAAATTAAAGCGCTTTTGGCATTAGCTTTGGCAACAACCTCAGAACAAAAAAAGCTTGCAAACCTCTATTGTATATTCATTCATTCGTTTATTTTCATACAGTAATTCACTCCGTTTAGACCGTCACTCTTTGTCCCAGTGATGCAATAAATTTGCGCTTAATGCGATTGTGCCATAATAATAAAAAATAAAAACCCAAAAAAAAATGTAAAGAAATTTCATTCGCATAAATAAGGCCTTTCTTTACTAGTGTAACTTTTGTATTATGAATCCTCCTCCCTATAAAAAAATCCATTCTTTTTGTTGTCCATAAAAATAAATATAAATCCAATAGAAAATATTAAAATTAAGTCAAAAATATTTGTAAAAAAACAAAACATCTCCCCGTTAAATAAAAAAAATAAAAAAATGCAGATGATTCGTTCACTTGCCTTTTTTTTGTTCTTTTCTGGATTTCTCTTTATATTTTGGTATTAAAGCAGAAATACATAATATTCGTTCATATATGTATGTACATATGCATGTATGAACAAAAAATATTGGATAATATGTTCGGTTTACACAAATATTTCAGTGGTCAAGCAATAAAAATGCAAATTTCAATAAATGCCCAGTTTTTGTTGCGAAAAATATTTTTTTTTTGATTGCCAGAGATAGAGGGCATAAAAAACAAAACAAAACAATAAGGAAAAAAATAAATATTACAACAATAGTATGGATTTAAAAATAATATAATTTTACGTAATTTACATTTAGTTTCTATTTTTTAACGTAAATTACATGTAAAAATAAAATTTTATTACAGCAATAATATGGCAAATAAAGGGCAAATTTCTAGCAAAACAAATAAATGAACGTACCAACGAACGTATGGACTCGTAGGGCCATAAGATAATTGAGTTGAATTTCAATATTACAATATACACTATACTCTGCTTTTTTATTAATTATACACAATACCTAGGGGGGCGTTATATTTTAAGTTTTTATTTCCGTAATACGTACTCAAAAAAATGTATTCCATATCAATTTAGTTTATTTACCTTGAAAATAATTACTTTTTAATAAAACGACTGAAAAGAAAAATAATACATTTTAACTTTCAACAATCAATTATTATTGCCGGTTTTTATTCATATTTTTATTGTATTTATAAATAAATTGTAAACAAATGTAACACCTTTTCCCTGTATTTTTTTTAGCCAACTGGGTTTTGAACATTTGCAAAAGGTAATGAAATATTTACTTGGGGTTATAGATGAGGGCCTTCCATTTATCTCTAAAGATTACTTCAGACAGAAGTCGTCGTTGTCTAATAGGTAGTGTGTTGTCTTATTAGCATCTCGAACAACGAAATAAGAAAAATATTATAGTCCCTAGGCGACTTCCTCTCAGTAGTCTTTTTGCAAAAAATCTCAGAGTAAATAAAATTGCAAAGTTTCTCAAAATCTTTATCGTTTGGTGGTTCCGCCACTCATGGTTAAAAATAAAATACACAACACGGGTGGTGTGTGAAGTTAGGTCATAATTCTGATTAAAGGGTGGTGATAACCAAGTAAGTAAGTAAGTGCGATTATTCCAAGTCAGTGTTGCATGTGGTTCATTCGTGGTGGTTCATCTGTGAACTCCTTTTTTGGCACATACACTCGGCCCGTATCTCATCAATGGCATTGGAATTGTAGTATTTCAGGGCTGAAATTGCGGTTGGCCTGTTTCATTACACGAATATTCCCTTAAAAACTAGTACAGGGAGGTCAAATCGAATGATGTTTGTGGCTCAAGTAGGGCTCCAAAGTGAGAGATTAATTGCTTACCAAGCTGATTTCATAATAGTTTTACCGAATCGCGTGTCATGTGATACGTGGCACAGTTTTGTTGGAACTATCATAAAATAAAATAAATATAAAGTCAATCAAAATCATTTTGTACACAAAAGCCTGTAATTATTGTATTATACTTTGCGTCATTGACTGTGCTTTTGAATGCTATGGTTCAATGATGCTGCAAGTTTTCAAATCTTTCCAAACTCTCTGCCTCTGGGTACATCTTTCACCGTATTCAGCAATTCTGTTTTCTGTTTCAGATTAATCAAAATATGACTTCGTGGCTAAATATAAAATTTCCACACAAACAAATTTCGCACAAAGCAGAACTTTTACAAGAAAATTCAATAATTTGCGTCTGTTCATGTTGAAACGGCAAAACTTAGAGACAATTTTTAACAGTGCCACATGTTGCGAATCTGTTTTTCTTTATAAGGCAATTTAGACTAAAACCCGAATAGCAAAAACATCCATTTCAAGGAACTAAACTTAAAATTAAAACGACAGATTTTTGAGAGCAGAGCGCACCAACCCCACAAAAGCCTTGTTCGCAATGCTCAACTGGCTTCCTACTGTGCTTCTCGCTAAGCAGGCGGCTAAGTTTGCTGCGACTAGACTTAATGCCCTGTCTCGTTGGCACATTGTACCTTCTGGTCACTCCACTATTCTGGAGGTTGATCCAGTGACCCCCGTGAACATCTCCCTGCTGAATATTGTCACGACAGGGGGTTTCGACTTTTTGATTCCGAGTAGGGACGACTCTCCGAGTTTTTGCCAGAAATCTACTGAAAAGAAGACACCGAAGAAATATTTTTTTCATATTTTCATTTCGATGTCTAATCTGGGGCTTGAACCGCGGTCTTACGTCTAATAAGCCAACACACTACCTACTATATGTACTACAGCGATCCTTCTACCTCGCTAACAGACAGTCAAAAGAGGAGGAGGCAAACCTATCAACTCGTCCCAAAGGTAGTCGACATGAAGACAAGTAATCATCTGGAAAGTTCTTAGTTAAGAACCCAGTGAGTCCCACTTAACAAACTGTCAGTAAGAGCTACACGAATATTTCAAGGGAAATCAGAATAGCAATGATGATTACAACCTAGCTTCTTTCATCTTTTTTGTTGTGTTTGTTAATGTTACATATGAGTGGCAGGGACCTACAGTTTGAAGTCGAAAATCAATTTTTGATAGGAAGAGAGGAAGTCGCCGAAGAATTATTTTTTCTTATTTCGTTTTATTGCAGATGTCTGACCAGGGATTTGAACGTCGAATAAGTCAAGACACTACCTACAAGACTAAGGCAACTTCAATTGGATATTAGTTTCCCATTCGTCTATGTTGTAAGTTATAGAAAATCTTTGTGCAGGAAGAGAACTCTACATACGGATATAGTGGCTAAAGAAAGTTATGGATTTTTCCATGTAATGTTCAATCGGCAACGAGTGTACATGCTTTACGAGACAACGAAAATTAGCGGTAGAAAGGCCATAACTTCGTCACTGTTTTGTATGATGTTGCTTCCTATATTCGATTTGCTGAACTTGGTGCAAAGGACCTTTGTTAATGTAACTTTTTCGTCGCTGACCCACACGTTAATCTTTGTAATTGTTTGTGGATCCCTTCATAATAAAAAAAATTTATTTGCAAAAGATTGCTTACGGTTGAGTTAAAGCCTACAATTTTTTTCTCCAATTTTTAAAATCTTTACCGGCCACAAATATAATCCAATATTGAATTTACCTTTTTTTGTTTGTTAATTCTGTCTTAGAATTTTCCAAATGATTGACAATCGTCTTCAAATCTGCTTAAAATTTAAATTTGCTTTATAAATCCCGGCTGCTACTTAAGCCAAGTGGAGATATGCTATAATTCTCTGCATTGCTTTGAAGGATTTTGTGTTGTTAGTTTTGTTTGACATTATAATGCAACCACATATTTATAAACAAACACACATACACAAACACACACACACATTCACTTATAAGCACTTTCTCTCCCACACATATGATATGATGTGTATGCGTATGTGTTTGTATTTGTATTTGATTTACACTGATGTTGTCCTTTGGCCTGTTACTACAACTAAATGATGTTTATTTTTACTAAAAAGTACCCATACATAAACATTCTAATCTAACATGTTGGATCCTTGTAGGATAAAATATCCTTTTATTGTTGGATTACAAATGAAGATAAACATAAATTGTATCTGCTATTTTATGTGTTTTTTTTCTATTTTTTCTTTTTTTTTGGATTTTCAAAAGCTGAGATGTCCTTTTAATGTAAATGTTCTCAAAATGTTTCTTGTGCAAAAGGGACGAGGGGCGGGGTGCGGAGGAGAGTGTGTGGTACAAAGAAAATATTATTGTTATCATAAGGAAAACAAAAATAAATGAAAATGAACGTCAACTACTAACGATGTTATTCAATTTAACTGACTAGCAGCAGTAGCCGTTGAATAGGAAAAAAAGGACCAACAGTTTAAGACTTAGAGAGTGGTTCCCTCATTTATTATGAGGGGATTATATTCTATTCAAGGCGGCATGCTTTTCACAAACGCTTTAATTTAGCATGAATTATGCTTTTGCTTCCTTTTTTCTGTTTTTTCTGTTTTTTCTGGTTTTTTGAAAAACCAAAAATAAAATTATTTTATGACAGATAATTACCATAAAAAAGGTATTTTTATGCATGAAAAAATTTATTAAATTAATGGGGGGTGGGAGCAATAAAACTGTTTGCTAAATATAATTGTATGAGAAAAAAAAGAAACAAAAATAGCACTTAAAATAATAGCACGCGTTAAAAGAAAAATTATTAACAAGCAAAAGATTTACGGAAGACAGAAAAATATCTGACAAGTATTCCCTACCACAGAACGGATAAGCAAGTTATGAGGGCTATAAAAAATGAAAAAATTAGCATATGGGCAATACGTAGTTGCTGCAAATAACAAGAGAGATTTTCTTAACATCAGTAAAGAAATTGTTGAAACTGGATGATGCAGAACTGTCCCATTGAAGGAACGATACCTTATGTCGTTAGAACGAGAATTTGCTTCTCTAAATATAAGTTCATGCAGTAATAATGATCATGTAATAATATTGGATCTGCTTTAAAGGTACTTGGCAGTACTGTTTCCAACAACAGTTACATAGATTTGTGATGACATTTCCATTTTGAATAGAGATTCTATTTTATAGATACTGGTGTTTTGCTTTTACATCGCTTAACATTTAAATTATAAACAAAAGCTACAAAAACAAAACAATGCGGTAAACAAGCCTGTTTACAAATTATCGCACTACTTGATGTAACAACAAACACCAGCATAAAAAAATGGTAAACAAGTAATCAAAAATCCACAAACAATACCACAAGAATAAATGTAAATAAAATACACAAACAACAATAATGAATGTAAACAACGATGTTTAAATTTCGACAACGTTCATCAGACTGTTTACGTTGCATATAAAAGGCAAGGCAAAGCAGACGAGTGAGTTAGTGAAGTTCAGTCAATTTTGTGTGAAGACGTGGTGCGTATGAAGAGAGTATCAAGGTTTGAAGATCTCCGTTACAAATATCTATTGATTAATTGTCTAGTAATTGTTATTGCTTATGCAAAGGGTATAAACAGACGAATAGGTTAGGTTAGGTTACGTTAGAGGACGTGTACTCGTCAATTAAGACAAGTACAGTACCCGGAGGTCGAATTGACCCATTGTACAACGTCCTAGTTTCTCACACCACTTATGTTGTGTGTGTTAATTTTATACATGAGTGGTGGGGCCTACAGTTTAAAGTCGATTCCGAACGACAGATTTTTGAGAAACTTTTTCATGGCAATTTTATTTCACTCTCAGAGTTTTTGCCAGAAATCTGCTGAGAGGAAGTGGCCGAAAAAATACTTTTTGTATTTTGTCTTTGATGTCTGGCCTGGGGCTCGAACCCTGGCTTTGCGTCTAATAAGCCAACACACTACCTACTAGACTACGGCGACTTCTAAACTCAGATTCATACATGTGCAAAATAGGTTGCTGAAGCTGTTAGCGATGATGGTTATAAAACGATCTTTACCAATGGCTCAAAAGTGGAATGTGTAACTGAATCTGGTATCCCTTCCGATAAACTGACACTGAACGGGTCATACAGATTACCTAAACAGGCAATTATAGATCTGGTGCAGATATTTTCTATTGAATAAGCTGCACGTATGGTTGAAAGCGGAGACTTACCTCCTTCGAACTTGATTGTATGTGAGGACTGTCAAGCAGCAATCAAGGCGCTAGGATTCCATCTCTTCATATCAAAAGGCGTCAGAAGTTTCATGGACTCTCTATTTCGTATACATCCAAACAGCACCCATGTATACTGGGTTCCGCGGCGATTGTGGCATAGGGAGAAACGAAATGGTGGGCGAACTGGCACATGAATACTCTTCATGAATAATTTTTTAAATTGGACAAATCAGCATGGAATTCAATAAACCGTAGGTATTCTAACATACTTGGTTGCAGTGTACAGCAGTTGTCATAGGGAGAATCAGAGAACTCAAGTGCGACAACGGGAATTCCAACAAACGGCTATGCTATTGGCAGTTTCCCTCTCAGATTCGGTCTGCCTCACCAGAATTTGCTATGCGATTAAAGAAAAGAAGACAATCAGTTCTCTTCTTATCAGTCCAGCAGAGTCTAGCAATACTGTTAACAATACTGCGCTTATCCTCATGCAGAGGATTGATATTAAGGTTTCTAATATAACGATCTTAGAAAATGGCAGATACTATCATGATGTGGAGTAAACGAAATCGGTACAACATCTTTATACGATTGCATTGCTCTTCAGAAGTGACATCATTGCTTTTCGGGTGACGGAACGTTTGAAGATCTGGACATGGTGGCAAAAGTGCTACTAAGGGAATTTGTCGGTTTTATTCGGAGCTCGGAGTGGTTCAAATCCACCACTACCGGATCATTACAAGGGGGCTTATCTCACATAATGAGCCATATGGGCCATCGAGTGAACTTGCCTTCCAATCTACCCGTTAACATAACCTAACCTAACTACAGGAAGCTCTTAAATAATGAAAGATCTGATATATCCCCAAATGATATATTAATATGACGAGGGCTAAGAGTCTAGTACATTAGGCACAATTACATTATAATGAGAACCTTTTGACCATTGTAGTCCAAGAGCTCGAAAAGAGCTCAAAAAATGAACAAACCAATCGGCAGTCTTCTGGCAGATTCCCTCAGAGTAATTATTTCTAATGAAGAAGATGCCACCAACTAGGAAAAAATTAACACACACGACAGGTAGGTGATGTGAGCAGCTATGCAATACAATGTTATAAAAGCATGTTAGTGATCAAAAATATATGTGCATATACACATACTCATACATATGAGGTAGGTTGGTAGGCTTGTAGGCTGGAGTGGTAGCTTTGATACCAAAAGCTCACTTGAGGAAGCATGGCGGTCCGTTGTGACATTGTGAGGTCCACCAAACTAGGGAAGAAGTTGGTTAGTGCAATGGCATTAAAATCACGACTACCCTAAAAATCATGAAAATCAGGAAAGTTTGATAAACGAAGATATATTCTCTACATCAATGGATGATATCTCCATCAAGCTGACACGGATTGGAGAGCCAAATAACCTATATCTGCACATCGCAAGAGATGGGCATTGACTTTTTTCCCACGGCAAAAGTTGTTAGATGGGAGCTGCATTTCTTCCGCGTGTCTTCCCATAGCACAATGACCTGTAAGCATGACCCCTGTGATCGAAATGGTGTTACGAGTAACTGGTTGGTGTGTAACTGTTTGGTGAGCCTCCTATCCATCGAGGGCCAAGTGAGTCTAGCGGTGAAGCAAGACTACTCATTGAGCTATGATAGGTTGGCGTGCCCATAGAATTTTAGCGCAATGGCCAACTTAACGGAGGTATGTGGCATAACCAAATCGTTAGACGAGGATTCCGAAAGGAGTGTTCCAGCTGTGTGGAGCTCGTTGGCTGTGCAGTTTCTCGAATGTAATTGTGATCAGGAACCCAGGCAAGTGAGACCCTGAAGATCCCAGAAGAAAGGTCACGACAGTGACGACATTCCCTAACGATCCTTAAGTTAATCATAACACTCGACAGAGATCTTATAGCAGTCTTACAGTCAGAGACGATTAAGAGGCGGGAGTAAGGAGCACCGTTGATAAGGATCCATTGATCAGATGCACATGAAGCTGATGTTGATGCTCTTGTCTCTTTACTAAAGTCAACATGGAGTTGTCCTCCTCTTGCGGGAAAATAGAATTTATTTACTGCATTCGATTTTTTTGTGTGCATAACAGCAGCATTCATTAAAAATTAAAATTTTTTTTTCAGTCGCAAGATTTACAATTTTTTTTTGGAATTTTGTTTGAAGATGCCATTTAAGCTTTTAGAATTTAAAAAGTTTGTATGCAAATATTTTTATTTCCATTGCCAATTGCAATTGAAAATTTCACTATGAAAATGCAAGTTGAACTAAATTTAGTTCCTAAAACATACAAAAAAAAAAAAAAAAAAAAAGAATTCAAGAATGTTTGTTATATTGAACATATACTTGTAATACAAGGAAAAATATTTCAAATTAACTTTAACTATGGGAAGAGGGGAGGGGAAATACAATTACGTTCATAGCAATCAAACGAGAAGGAGTAACAAAAAAACTAAGTTTTTATCACGTCTCCGGCAACAACTGACTAACAAACTTAATGAATCCTTTTTAACTTGAAGTTTTCCTACGTACACAAGCTCACACACACATATCCTTCTCTAACTACATACTGTAAGGAGATGGAAAAATAAAATATTGAATGGCAAACAACAACAACAACAATAACAAGAAGAAAAAAGCAGCTTTTAAACATCAGCAAAGTGAGTAGAATTGTACGATGAAACGTATTGATGTGAAAAATTGGATAAAATTTCTGAAAAACTGGAGAAAAACTTATATGAACGAATTACAACAATAAAAGCAATAATGGAGGGAAGAGGGAAAGGAGAATAAAATGAAATAAGAGTGTAGACATCAATTGCTATAAAGTAGTGAAGAAATCAAATACAGTTTAGCGAAAATTTCATTTATTTAGTAACGAAATGCATGGCAGGATTACGTTTTGCTAACTTCAAATACGTGCAACAAAACGTAGATGAAACATATCCAAAAGTATGTTGAATGGCTCTACAGCTAGGGTAGTGATATAGTAGTTGTAGTAGCTGTTGCTGTTGCTGTCTTGGCTTTCAAGCGATAAGCCATTTTTGCTGGCCATGTCATTGTCAACTCAAGGAATTCCAATATTGTACCTTACACTGCCACATCCACAATTACGTTAACGTTAATACGTTTTTTTTTTATATAAAAAAAATACTTTATTTAACAGGCTTCATTCTCTTAACCTGACCGTTGAGTTGGATTTTCGTTGTAGTGACACGTGGCCGAAATGTTCAACAGCAATAGCAGCAGCAAAGGAAGGAGCAGCAGCAGCACAACAAGTACAAGTAGTAGTCGTAGTAGAACAAGGAATTGTTCTACATGCTTAAGAACGTGTCAAAGAACTTTCGTGCAACATTCTCCCAAAAAAAAGGACTAAAAGGAAAGGAAACAGAGAAGAACAAGATGGAGAAAAAGAAAAAAAATAAATTTATTTTATAAGAACCTCATATAAACGAAATAAAAGAAAAAAAAACCCTGAAAGGAATTGAAACTTGTTGGCAAAATTGTTGAAGATTAATGCCAGGCATAGATAAGTCACGTGGTTTCTCATCTTCATACAACAATATCGACAATTTCATTCGTTAATTTCATTTTGGGGTTTAAGCCCATGCCCCAGCCCAATCCCCAGCCCAAAAGCATGTATAAGTATGAGTAACACTAACGAGCCATAGGATTTATCTTTCCCTCTTAGCCTACAGTTTAACCCACAAATGTGTATCAAAAGAAAATATAACAACAGGCACCAGCTAACTAATGGTGGCTACACCACGTTGTGTGAGTAAAAGTTCATTACAGTTAATTAATGGCTATGGAACGTTTTTCTTCCGTTTTCTTCGTTTTCATCTTTTCAAAACTCTCTCTTTAACAAATGATGTTAATTACTGTTCACTTTTGTTTGCAACTTTTCTCGTGCTTTTCTTCTTATATATTTGGGTGTATTTAAAAAAAAAGTATAAATAAATAAATGATTGTAAAACAATCTGTATGGCATTGATCATTAATAAAAGAAACGCCTCACTAAAGACCCTTTAATGTAATTCTCCTCCAAAAAAAAAAACGGCAAGTAGAAGCAGTTAAAGAAAAAAAAACGGAAATTCATATAAGAAGTGTGTTAAAAAAATTATTTTCTTTTTTCCTTAAATGCTTTGAAACACACATTATTTTCGGAAGCCAAAAGTGTTTCATTTCCACACTCTAGGTTCTATTCAAATTGAATTAATTTCTGTTCTGTTTATAAGCAATTCAATCTAAAGTACACTGAAAGAAAGAATGACAGAAATTAATTCAATTTGAATAGATGCCGAAGACAGAGTTCGTCTGGTACTGAGAATTTTTGCAGGAAAAGTAATAAGAACGTGCAATGAAATCTCTAGGACTTTCAAATTAGGCGATAACACTGTAAAGGACGTGGACAACCGATGCGGCAGTGGATAGTATTGTCAAGAAAATGAAAAATCTAGATACTGGTGGTTTGTTTTTACATCGTTTGACATTAAAATTATAAACAAAAGCTACAAAAACAAAAACAATGATCTTGTTTACAAATTATCCTACTGCGTAATATAACAACAACCACCAACATAAAAAATGGTAAACAAGGAAACAAAAATACAACAACAAACACCTGCATAAAAAATAATAAACAAGTAAACAAAAATACGACAACAAATACTACAAGAATAAATGTAATCAAAATACGAAAACAACAATAATGAAATAACAATATTTACATATATAGAGATCTTGAGAAGGCGGAGCTTCGAAAATTTGCGTTCAAGAACATTCGTTAGACTGTTTACGTTGCCATATAAAAAAAGCCAAGGCAAAGCAGGCAACTGGGTTAGTAAAAGTTCAATCAGTCTTGTGTGAAGATGCGGTGTGTTTGAAGAGAGTAATCATGGTTTGAAGATCTCCATTACAAAGATCTGTCAAATATTTGTCTAGTAATTGTTATTGTTTATGCAAAGTGGAATAACAAACAAAACATTTGTTGTTGTTTACATCAAGTTGTGAACAGTGGCACACAGAATTGTGCGAATAATAAAGAATTTTAATTAAAACTGAACACCAACTTATTTTTATTTAATTTGCAATTTACGAGCTCATATTTGAAACCTTTTTAAAAGGTTAAAACGTAACAGTATTATAAACAACCGCAAAAGATTAAAAAAAAATCTCTTAAAGTCTACAAGCAAACTATAGAACAATTGACTAATGTTAGAAAGTCAAGAACATTATTAATGACGACTAAAATCACGATTTCCAACTCAAGCGTTTAAACAATAGTTTTGTATGATTGTGATACCTCGAACACGGCACTAAGGGACCTTAAAATATTACAGATATTTATTAACAGGCTCTTGGGAAGAATCCTGAGACTCTTGGATATAATAATCTGGAGTAGTAAGTTATAGGCTTAGATAAATTAAATTCAAACCGTGTGGAAAATCGGAAGGAAAATCTGAAAGGTATTCTCACAGATTGGTCAATGCAGGACAGGGCAGGGAATTATGGAATGAAATTAAAATTATAGACTGTAATTATAACCGCTATGAGCTTCAAAATAGATTCTATGTAAATCGTATCATCCATATATCAATGAAATGTACGTAATTGTCGATTACAACGCCTTTAGTCAGTATTACTATCGAGCTTCTTAAACCACTCATGTTGTGTGTGTTAATTTAATCCAGGATGATTGTATGTCGCCGCAGTCTAGTAGGTAGTGTGTTGGCTTATTAGACGTAAAGCCAGGGTTCGAGCCCCAGGCCAGACATCAAAACAAAATACAAAAAGTTTTTCTTCGGCGACCTACTCTCAGCAGATTTCTGACAAAAACTCAGAGTAAATAAAATTGCCAAGAGAAAGTTTCTCAAGAATCTGTCGTTCGGATTCGACTTTAAACTGTAGGTCACACCACTCATGTATAAAATTAACACACACAACATAAGTGGTGTGAGAGACTAGGTCGTAATCCTGACTAAAGGGTTGTAATGACCATTTATATTATGTTATGTGATGTGTGTATATCCCCATATCATTATACCTCCATACTAAATTTGTCCCCTGTTGATTTCTATAGCCTTTACGATGGTGACACAATAGTGTGCCTGATGTAGTTGTGTTGTCATAATTGGTCGATGAATATTGACTTGGTTTCCTCTAAACCCTTATAATATAATAAGAATTTTTAGGTGTTTTTGTTACAAAATCAGAATTGAAAGCAGGATCACGTATAGTTTAGTGAATAGGAAGATCTAATTTGGGTCTGTACTTATAATTTTGGCTCACAACTACTGGCCTTTCATGCTTTCGTTACATGCTACGTGCTTTGGCAATTAACATATCTGGCAGTACCCAGTTAGGCATCCTATCATGATCGCCATCTTAGTGATAAATTGATCAAACTTGTGTTGAAGCTTGTTTTCTACAAAACTAACAATGAAAATATATTGTTACGTAAATCGAAACGACCTAATATCATTTAACAACAAAAACGATAAACAAAAGCCACACGATACAAATACACACTAACACTAAGAATACAATGAACGTGTTGATTATCTAAAGCTGCTCACATCCATATGTACGATGAACCTGGTGGCGCTTGGTATCAACAACAACATGTATGTGACAAAAAGGGAAAGCCAAAATAAGCAAAGTACACAAACAACAATGTATTAGCAATAGAGCTTTCGAGAAGGCGAGATCACGAACCTTCCACTTCAAGAATGTTCATTAGACTGATTGTGTCGGACTATAAAAGGGCTGGACAAATCAGTCAGCAGTCAGTAAAAATTCAGTCAGCCTGGTGTGAGTTACGTGTGAACAAAATAAGTCGTGGTTGTAAAGCGAATAGTTGTGTGATAGGAACTAGTAAAGGGCATAAACAGATTATTATTGTTGTATCGTTAAGTTGTGTACGGTGGCACACAAAAGTAGTGTAAAGAATAAAGAGAGTTTAACTGAAATTAAACACATATTTGTTTTTACTTTGTTTGCAATTAAGGAACTCATATTTAAACGTTTTTAAACAGGTAAAAACGTAAAAATCTTATGAGCCGCTGATCATTAATAATTAAAGAAATTTTGGAGGCCGCATAGCAGACGTTGCGTCCGTCACTTGCAGTGTTTTTCTTCTTGTGTAATCTGTTATGAGTTGTGGTACAATTACGTCGAAGCAATTCTGAATTATTTTGCCTTTTTCTGTATTGGATTCTATTCTTCTCAACCCATACAATGTTTGGAGTTTTTCTGCTTTTATTTTGAAAGCAAATGAACACATCCTTTTATTTAATTAACCATGGCCGAGAGAACCTAAAATAATAACCAACGTATAATTTTTTTCTATTAATTAACATTCAATGTTTTTTTTTGTTTCTTTCTTTCCATAGCTTTTATAACTGAAACAAAGAAGGGCAAATAAATGAAAAGCAAACCAAATGGTATATCGTTTTTGTTGTTATTAATTCATTTCATTAATATTAGATTTTTAGCCATTTTTTGCTTGGGTCAGTATTTAAAACTTAACTGAACCGGACCGACCTTTTAAACAAAAGTTTAACTAACCACTCAACCCCACCACCATCCAACTACTGTGAGTACGAATAAAATTGTATGGCACACTTGCTCCGAACACTTACATTTGCACTCACCTTGGCAATATGCGGCAGTTTTTTATTTAAAAAATTTTATTTGTTGGCTTAAAGGCAGCAGTTGTTAAAAGAAAATATAAAGTGAAGTGAAGTTCTAATTAAATTTTGGCCCAATGCGACCCAAAATCAAGTATGATGTGGAAGTGGTTTGGTGTGACGTGACCTTCTCTTACAACTCATTGAAGAGCAGCAGGCTCGCCACAACACCAGTTGTTGTTCAAGCCACAATTGTCTGTTTTATTCATACTTTTTTTTGTTAATTTTATCGGCACGATGAAAGGTATTTTCCATTTTCTTCCATTGTCTGTTTAGCATTATGAGCCGATGGTAAATAATAATAAAAAAGAAATAAGTCGTCGTCTTATCGCAACATTTGTCATTCAGGGTTAAACTTGATTTTTATTTTTATTTTTCTTCTTCTTTCAATTTCTATTCTATTGCAGCCCTTTTCTAAAAAAAGTATCTTTCCTTAGGCATTTCATTCACCTACAGTCTGGTGCTGGTGATAGTAAAGAACAGGCGAGCATTTAGAAGGCGAAGCAGTCATTATTTTACAATGTAATGGAAGTGAAATAATCTCTTAAGATAACAGATATTCCTTGATGTCTGTATATATTTACGCTTAATTATGGTCAGTAAAATAGCACCTGGATTTTTTTCAACACACCTAAAGATATGTTTTTGCTTCGCTTCAAATAATAGAAACATTTACCTAATGGTGGTCATTCATTTAAGAGATAATGTTTTAATTGCTTTATTTTGTTGAAATAGTTTTGCTGCTGCTGGTGGTTATTACGTATTCAGTAGCCCTATGCCATAATGAACAAAACAAGTGTAAATAAAATTCGAAAAAAGGCTGAGTTTTCAACTATAAGTACTGTGGGCGTCAAAAGCAAATGCACAATAAAAAATTTATACATTAATAAATTACCGTTATTGTTATCTTAAAAAATTGTTTCATTGCCAGGTTTTAAAATTCAAACGAAAAAAAAATATTACAAAACTTTTCGAAATATTGTCAAATTTTTTCGGGCACTCTCCTTAAGTGGTAAAAGTTGATTTTGGTGATTGCTAGAATCCATGGTGTACAGTTTCTTTTGACGCTCACTGTATGTCGTTTTCAGGCATTTTGAGACATTGTTTGCTATCAAAACTATTCATATGACTTTCAGGCGACCAGTTCTTTAGTTGTCAACTTAGACTACAAGGCCTATCTATTACTTCTGGCTTAATTTGGTGTAGGTGACCTGTCGTTTTGTTTGGATGTGTTATTCCAATATGGTTGTATTGTTATAGTGGCTCCAGTTTTCTTCAATCTTCAATCACCGCATTTATATACTACACCTTAAATTTTCCCAAAGATTTTGATTTCGAATATAAATAAGTTTAGTTCGTTGAGTTGAAATATCCAGGCTCAGGTCTATAGAGAAGAGCTGGCTCCCTAAGAGGTATAGTACAGCTTCAGAGATCAGCAACGAGTATTCAAAAATATGAGTATAAACAAATCATGCTCATAATTTCTGATAAGTCTGATACGCATTCATACTTATTTTAATATCATGGGACCTCTACTTATATTCAAAGTTTAAAGTACTCATCATATTCATACTAACAACACGTATGATGTCGTTGATTTCGACTCTCCATAACTTAACATATACACGAAGCACAAAATAAGTATTAATCGCGTATGAACACTGAAATACTTACTAGAAGGTTGTGTGTTTGCTCTGATTGCTGCTCGGTCTTTTTTGCTTATGTGTCCGTTTTTCTTTTTTTTGTAAATTTGTATGAATGACTCGAGTCACTCGAATCATTTATAAGTACATAAGTATTTTTCTAAAGTTATGAATCTAAATGAGTAGGCTTATGAATCAAACATATTTCGAATGGTATGAGATTGATGTCAAGGTTGTACGCATACTAATTGCAACCTGTACTTATAAATCATCGGTTATAGTGAGTATGAATGAATCAGAGTACATAGTTAAATTTCAATATTGTTGACTAACTTATACGAAAAATTTCATGAGTACTTATGAGTAGCGAAAAAACGATTAATTTCTGAACTCTGAACAGCTTGACATTGTTTTTTCGTGTTGTCACGTAGTTTTCATAGTCCCATTTCACTGTGGATTGTCATACAAATATAATTGGTTATTACAACCCTTTAGCCAGGACCACCTAGTTCCTCGCGCCACTTATGTATGTGTGTTAATTTTATGCATGAGTGGCAGGGCATACAGTTTAATGCCGACTCCGAACGATAGACTTTTGAGAAACTTTTCATGGCAATTTTATCTTACACACAGAGTTTTTGCCAGAAATCTACTGAGAGGAAGTCACCAAAGAAATATTTTTTTTTTCATAATTCGATTTCGTTGGAGACGTTTGACTGCGGTTTGAACCGTAACCACACTTCTAATAAGCTAACACACTACCACATACCTAATAAACTACGGCGACTACAGTGGATTGCCATAACTTTCCTTAAATGCCATATGGGGGTTTTGATTTATAATGCCTGGGCCATCTTGAGGATATGTCTCGGTGTAAAACTACAATCAGTTAATCAATGATGTGAATGTCATACTGTCCGCAATCTGGAGAGGAAATAGTTTTAGTTTTGCATGCTGCCCAGTTAAGTGAGAGATTCCTCATTCCCCTTTTCATTTGTTATTTTTTTTTTTTTTTTTTGATCGATCTAATCTTCAGATGTCTCCTTTCGAGATTTTACACAACAGTTGACTGAAAGCTCTGGTGAAATTCTAATTGAAAAATTCAACACGTGATAGTCATACATACATAATTAGTCATTACAACCCTTTATTCAGGCTTACGATTCAGTTTATCACACCACTTATGTTGTGTAGTGTTCATTTTATACATGAGTGACGGGACCTACAGTTTTAAAGTCGATGCCGAACGGCAGATTTTTTGAGAAACTTTTTCATGGCAATTTTATTTTCTCTCAGGAATTACACGAAAAGTAGACATTTTTTTTGCATTTTCCCACTGCTGCTGATTCCGCCACTGAAAAGTTCTACGAAAAACTCTGTCCCCTATCAAGAAATCCTTATTGTTTAAGCTGATGTTGTTGCTTTCCAATGCAATATTTCCTGCATTCCAAGTCGCCATTTCTTTCTGTCTGAATAACTTTAAAGAACCTCGCCCTTCCCTTCTGTACAGTGTGTCATCTGAATGGTTCTCTATAGACGTAGATCTGGTAAACTTTGTCGCCCGACTGCTTTAACATGTAAGTCATCAAAACGGAACTGCAGTAAGTCCTATTACTTCAGTACAATTTAATTTAAAATATTGAGTCCTTGAGGTAGTATTTTTAGTTTCTTCGTTTGACATTCTTCGAAACCCAGGGCAATTGTGGTTAATTTGAAAAATTTTATGTTGCATATATGTTGAGGAATCGTAGTCGCCGTAGTCTAGAAGGTAGTCAACGATTCAAACCAAAGGGCAGACATCTCCAACAAAAGGAAAACTGAAAAAATATTTCTACGGCGACTTCCTCCCAGCATTTTTCTGGCAAAAACTCTCAGAGCACATAAAATTCCCATGAAATGACTTCTCAAAAATCTGTCGTTCAGAGTCGACTTTAAACTGTAAGTCCTGCTACTCATGTATAAAATTAACACACAAACATAAGTGATGTGAGAAGCTAGGTTGTAATCTTGACTGAAGGGCTGTTTGTATGTATATCTGCAGAGGTTTTGATGAGCTCTCACTAAATAGTGACAGGCGTCAATATCGACACCCCTCCTGCTTGAAGTGATAAATTTGAAATTTAATCGAAATGATAAACTCCGTTTAACCTTAAAAACTCTCTCTCTCCGCCATGTGTAAGCAGGATGCCTAAACTAAAGACAACACAACGATAACAAATGTCAAGTCATTGTTTCAAAAGTAAAGAAAAAAAGGAAAGGAAAGAAACAGTAACAGCAGGATGAGAAGCTGACATCATTGTCAAGTGTTACTGTGCCAGTTTACATCATCTAAACATATAAACTATTTACTCTCTTTCAACATCAAAATAAGAAAAAAAACAGAAAAAAGTGTGTGGAAAATATATTCTCATGGAAAAAATGTGTTTATGAAAAACACAGACGGTGCCAGATACCTTGACAGGAAATAAAGGAACACATAGATGAAGAAGTGAGCAAGTGTGTGAATAAGTGGTGTTTCAGTGTGTGACTTTCATTTGACAGCATAAAGTTGATGACACTGTGATGTGTTGATGCCATTACGCGCGGATTTGTTGAAACTTCTATTATAAACGCACTCCCACCAAGACAAATACCTCCCTCCTCCGAACACTTCTATTAATATAAACAGTGTGCGTTGTAAGCAAATGTAGTAAAACGTACGTAATATACAGGAATTTGATTATTTTCGATTCAATTTTTCTTGATTGCCTTATAAAAAGAAGTTGAGAAAGAGTTTTTTTCTTTTCTATCGGATTTTAATATTAGGGAGAATCAAAATGAAACGTTGAAAATCAGCGTAGTCTAGAACGTGGTGTATTGGCTTATGAGACGTGAATCCGTGGCTCAAACTACAGCCCAGACTTTTCGAACAAAACGGAATACGAAGAAATATTTCTTCGTTGACTTACTCTCATGAGATTTCTGGCAAAAACTCTTAGAGTAAATAAAAATTACCACGAATATGAAGTCAGAAGTTCCTACTGGAAGACCCTATAAACTATAAGATCTGTTGTGTGCCCTAACAAGCATTTTGTTTAGTAATCTAATAGAGGTCCAGGCACAGCATAAATGGGCAAAAGACATAAAAGACAGCAAAATATTGTGTTGAATTAAAATTAAGTCCTCGGATATTATTGAAATATAGCCATTATAGCCTACGATGAATGAGTCGAAAGTCCCTTTTGGAAGACCCTTTATAAATTAGATATCGATGGGAGAATTCATCACGTTAAAAAGAGATTTTGTTGCGTAATAGACAACATTTTTGCAACATATCTTGTGTTTTTTTTTATGTTTTTTGGATTGGCCCTCGTATGTATTTTGGAATCCGTATTTTTTGAGTACTTAGTATATTGAGTTAAAGATCAAATTTTGTCATTAGCTCTGCGTTTTTCGATTGAATCTTTTTTCGTTTTTGCAGATCTAGTTGCAGTAGACGAATGAGTCATGAGTCGAAGTATGCAGTTCTTCCAGAGTTTTGGGTATGAATTGTTTACATGGCAGTAAAGGGAATTGCTACTCTTGAGGACGTCATTTGGGAGGATGAACTTTAAAGAGGTGCGTTCATTCAATAACAAACTATCCTGTTGTACGTAGACCATAGTCTAGTAGCTAGTATGTGGGTTAATTCGTGATCCAAACCACAGCCCAGGCTCATCGAACCAAAGGAAATCTGAAAAAATATTTTTTTCAGCTACTTCCTCTTAGCAATCTTGTGGCAAAAATAATAATATTGCCACGAAAGCTTCTCTAAAATCTGTCGTTCAAAGTCGACTTTGAACTGTAGGTTACTGTAGGATAAAATTAACACCCATGACATGGGTGGTGTGAGAACATACACACAGTTACTAAATTGTACTTACTGTTAAAAAATTGCCGAAATTTTTTAACTAATGCGTTTTCGTTGAAAATCTTTATAGTTTCCTTGACGTTAAGACGGTCTTTTGCATTGGTTAAACAATTTCTGAAATTGAACTGAATTGTGGGCCTGCACAAGCCCACAAAAGTATACATCAGATTTACAAATTTCACAAATTTCTGAACCAATGCAAAACACCGTCTTAAAATCGAAGAAATGACATGGGTGGTGTGAGAACATACACACAGTTACTAAATTGTACTTACTGTTAAAAAATTGCCGAAATTTTTTAACTAATGCGTTTTCGTTGAAAATCTTTATAGTTTCCTTGACGTTAAGACGGTCTTTTGCATTGGTTAAACAATTTCTGAAATTGAACTGAATTGTGGGCCTGCACAAGCCCACAAAAGTATACATCAGATTTACAAATTTCACAAATTTCTGAACCAATGCAAAACACCGTCTTAAAATCGAAGAAAGATGTCAGACAATTATAAAGATTTTCAACATAAACGGATTGGTTAAAAAATTTCCGAAATTTGTTAACTTATGTGGGCCTGTGCAGACCCACACAAGTGTACAAAAGTTAACAAATTTCAGAAATTTTTTAACCAAGACCGTCTTAAAATCGAGGAAAGTTGTCAGACAATTACATAGGTTTTAAACGAAAACGGATTAGTTAAACATTTTTTGAAATTTGTTATCCGTATGTATACTTTTGTGGCTGAGTGTAGATATGTAAAATTGTAAAGTATTCGAGATTCAACTGTTGCATTGCCCTCAATTTCAGTTTCTGATCCCTGATAACTGTCTGTCAAAAAAAGTTGTCGTAATGTGCGGTTTTTGTTCTCCTTGCCAGAAAGCTGTTATCGGTTGTATTAAGATTCACGTTAAGTTTCTAGATTGTGTGCAGTTTAATGCTGTATTGCAAGTATAGCCTTACAGTAAGTAAATAGCAAGAGTTTGACTTTGCATATGCTTCAAGGATATTGTTACGTTTTAACCTTTTAAAAACGTGTAAAATATGAGCTCGAAGATTTCAAATAAAATAAAAATAAATCTGTGCTTAGTTTTAAATTAAAATTCTTTATTGTTCGTACAATCCTGTGTGCCACTTTTCACAACTTTATGTATACAACAACAATTGCTTTGTTTGTTATTCCTCTGTTTATAACCTTTGCATAAACAATAACAATTACTAGACAATTGTTCGACTGATCTTTGTTACGGAGATCTTCAAACCACAATTACTCTTTTCAAACACACCGCGTCTTCACACATGACTGACTGTACTTTTACTAACTCAGTTGCCAGCTTTGCCTTTTAAATGGCAACGTAAACAGTCTGATGTATGTTTTTGAAGGCGAATGTTCGTGGCTTCGCCTTCTCGAGATCTCTATAAATTGTAAACATCGTTGTTTCACTATTGTTGTGTATGTATTTTGTTTACATTTATTCTTGTGTTGTTTGCTGGTATATTTTTGTTGACTTGTTTATAATTTTTTATGCTTGTATTTGTTGTTATATTTTTGTTTACCATTTCTTATGCTGGTGTTTTTTGTTATATTATGCAGTAGGATAATTTGTAAACAAGTACATTGTTTTTATTTTATAATTTTAATGTTAAACGATGTAAAAGCAAAACACCAGTCTTAAGATTTTTTTCATTTTCGTAACAATATGAGAATTTTTGAAGTCGCCGTAGTCTAGTAGGTAGTGTGTTGGCTTATTAGACTTAAAAGTCAGACATCAAGACAAAATACAAAAAGTATTTCTTCGGCGACTTTCTCTCAGCAGATTTCTGGCAAAAACTCTGAGAGTAAATAAAAATTGCCATGAAAAGTTTCTCAAAAATCTGTCGTTCAGAGTCGACTTTAAACTGTGGGCCCCACCACTCATGTATAAAATTAACACACACAACATAAGTGTTGTGAGAAACTAGGACGTTGTACAATGGGTCAATTCGACTTCCGGGTACTGTACTTGTCTTAATTGACAAGTACACGTGCTCTAACCAAACCTAACCTAACAATATGTATCAAATTTAAACGAGTTTACTAAAATCGATTTTGAACCACCTTAATTTGCTTTTGTTTCAATAATTCTGCTGAAAAAGTTTTGTTCTTCTACTATTTGATTCACTTGATATGAAAGCCATGTAAATGGAATGAATGTTACAACTAACGCTGTCACCGCTAATATTTACATTCACTATCCTCTTATCCTGTTCAATAGAAATACTTTGCTTACATAGAAGGAAATATTTTTGTAGGGAATTTACACACAAAAAAAAGAAAAGAAAAAGTGGTTGTAAATAGCATAAGAAGCGTAAAATTGTTTCGCATTTTGTTGGTAATTTAGCAGACAATTTGATGCCTGATTGAAATTACTGCCAATTTTTCATGATGTTCAGACAAAATGTTGCTTCTACTGGAGGTAAACAATTCTTGGGTATTGTTTTTATAATAAAATAATAACAACAACAATTTATTGTATTATATGGGATGGCAGGGGGGTGTAATACGTTTATAAAATAACTTCAATTTTATTTTTTTATTTATTTTCGTTATAAGTTGCCTTTGGTGGAAGGATGGAAGGGTGGTGGTGCTGGTGTAAATACCTTCAAATAAAGAAAACCATTTTTTTCTTTTAATACACATGCCTTCCTAACTGCAGTTGCTTTAATAAATTGCCGTGTTGTTAATATTAAAGAAGGTATCTGACAACAGTGAATCCAAAGTGAATAAAAAAGTGATGGAATTCTCTAAAATTTATTGCTTGTCAGAGACGAAAGGAGTGGGGACCCGATGTTCGTAAGTGTTAAAAGTAAGTTTATTTAAAGCTATTGGCTTAAAGCACTTCCACACAGCTTCATAGACTAAAATGGAAAAAAATTTATGCCCCAAATGCCAAACCTTCTCCATACATTGTACTCATAAGACAAGCATTCTTTAAGCATTCGTTTATAACAACATCCCCTTTATAAGCATGCTTTATCATTTTAACACCACCCCCCCCCCCACCCTTCTCCCCATTCGCGGGTTTTTCTTTATTTATTTTATATTTACCGGGTGTTTTAATAAGAATTTTCGCGATAAGACAATGGAAAAATGTTACTGCCACTCGTATAGGGATTAGAAGTTTTGTTCCAGAGATAAATTGTGTTTTTCTTACTTAAATTGGCAACAATTATTCATTGTCTTTGTTGTAATTTACAAAAAGTTACCGTTATTTGTTTGTTTCTTTGTTTGTATTGTACTGTACTGTACTATGCCTGTTTTGGACTTAAGCCTGCCTACACAATGTTATCGTTTAAATAACTAACTTAAGGCAGAAGATAATTAATAAAGAATTAAAGTTTGAAAAGGAAAGTTAAAGAAAACAAGTATTCTTTACGGTCCTCCTGCTTACTTACTTATTTAGTTTCTCACAGCACCAATATTGTGTGTTAATTTTAACCATGAGTGCCAGGACCCACAATTTAAAGTCGACTCCGAACAACAAATTTTTGAGCAACTTTTCATGGCAATTTTATTTGCTCTCAGAAAGTTTTTGCCAGAAATCTGTTGAGACAAAGTAGCCGAAGAAATATTTTTTTGTACTCCGTTTTGATGTCTGACCTGGGGTTTGAATCGCGGCCTTACGTCTAATAAGCAAACACACTACTTAGTAGACTACGGCCACTATAAAGCTACACTTGCATGACAGCATTAAATTGCACACAATCCTGAAAACTTAACGTGAATCTTAATACAACCGATAACAGCTTTCTGACAAGGAGAACAAAAGCCGAGCGTTGCGACAACATTTTTTTGGCAAACAGTTATCTGGGAGAGGAAACTGAGATAGAGAGCAGTTGCATCTCGAATTCTTTACCATTTTACATATCTGGTAGAGTGCGTTACCAAGCTCTTTAGCTAGGCTTATGACCTATCTTCTCATAACACATATGTATGTTGTGTGTCTTAATTGTATCCTACAGTTTGAAGTCGACTCCGAACTACAGATATTTGAGAAGCTTTTCATGGCTATTTTTATTCAGTCACAGAGTTTTTGCCAGAAAATTGCTAAGAGGAAGTCGCCGAAATAAAGGGTGATTCTTTAAGAGCTATAGGAAAATTTTTCAACAACAAAACACATAAAATTCAGAAAAATGCATGAAATCTTTATTTGAATCGATAGTACGGTCCATATAATTTAATGTTTGAAGATTATTTCATGCAAATGTTGACTGCGCCTCAAATGGTCTATCCGCTTAGCCTAATTTTGGCATACTCTTTCCAACATTTCGGCCGGTATCTCACGAATAAATGCTTCAATGTTGTCTTCCAATGCGTCAATTGAAGTGGGCTTGTCTGTATAGATATGAGCTTTAACATAGCCCCACAAAATATAGTCTAAAGGCGTTAAATCGCACGATTTAGGCGGGCAATTGACCCAAACGAACGTCCCGAATGTGAAATAAAATGTTCACCGAACTCGCCTCTCAATAAGTCCATTGTTACGCGTGCTGTGTGGCATGTGGCACCGTCTTGTTAAAACCACATGTCATGCAAGTCAAGCTCTTGCATTTGGGCAAAAAAAAAGTTGGATATCATCTCACGGTAGCGCTCACCATTCACAGTTACGTTACGATTCGCAGCATCTTTGAAGAAGTACGGTCTAATGATGCCACCAGCCCATAAGCCTCACCAAACTGTGAATTTTTCTGGATGCATTGGTAGCTTTTGCAATGCTTCTGCCTGATCTTCACTCCAAAATCGACAATTCTGCTTATTTACGTATTCATTGAGCCAAAAATGAGCGTCGTCGCTGAACACAATTTGCCGATGAAGAAGTGGATCTTCGGCCAACTTTCCAAGAGCCCATTCACCAAAAATTCTGTGTTGCGGTAGGTCGTTCGACTTCAATTTTTGCACCAGCTGTATTTTGAAAGGCTTCACACCTAAATCCTTCCGCAAAATTTTCCACGTTGTTGAGTAACAGAGGCCCAATTGCTGCGAACGGCAACGAATCGATAATTGATGGTCATCATTAACACTGGCCGATACAGCTGCGATATTTTCTTCAGTTCACACTCTATGTAAGCGTGTTGGTGGTTTAATGTCCAACAATGTAAATTTGGTGCGAAATTTAGTCACAATAGGCCGAATAGCCGCTTCAGTGGGTCGATTAAACTGACCATAAAGCGCGCGATAAGTTTTCTTAACAGAGCACACATTTTGATAATAAAATTCATTGATTTGCAAGCGTTGTTCGTTTGTAAGACGATTCATGGTTAAATTATAGATCACACTGAAGATGTTTGACAGTGAAACAAAACACGAAGCGTGCGTGAGCTGTTTAAACCAAAAAGATAATAGCTAAAAAAATCACCCGTGAAATATTTTTTCAGATTTCCTTTTGTTTGATGTGTCTCGGCTGTGGTTTGGATCACGAATAAGCCCACACACTAGCTACTAGACTATGACGACTTCTTTAAGGTTTTCGTACCACAGGATAATTGGTTACTGAATAAACGCGCCTCTTTTAAGTTCATCCTCACATATGTGACTTTCAACACCAGCACTTCCCTCTATTGTGATTTAAGCAATTCATCCCCTAAACACTGGAAGAACTGAAGACTTCAACTCATGACCAATTCGACTGCTGTAACTAGATCTGCAAAAAGAAAGAAAGATTCAAACGAAAGTGGCACAGCTAATGACAAAAATTGTTTTTTAACTCAATATACTACGGACTCAATAAATACGGATTTTAAAATATATACGAGGACCAATTCAAAATTTCCTTTATCAAAAAAACCTACCTAAAATCACAAGATATGTTGGAAAAATGTTGTTTAGTTTTGCAACAAATCTACTTTTAATTTGGTAAGCTCGCCCATCAATATCTAATTTATATAGGGTCTTCCAAAAGGGACTTTCGACTTCATTCATCGTAGGCTAAAATGGCTTAATTTCAATAATTTCCGAGGACTTAATTTCAATTCAACACAATATTTTGCTGTCTTTTATGTCTTTTGCCCATTTATTCTGTGCCTGCACCACTATTATTTGCTTGGGGAAGTCTAGATTACTAAATAAAATGCTTGTTAAAGCATACAACAGCACAACAGCATGCAGTTACTAAAGTTTATGTAAGGCTAAGTGCTTTAAAATTTAACACACAATAAATTTTTAAATTGCTAACACAGTGTTCAAAACATTTTTATGTTTTAACATAAACATTAACATAAACACTTATACATATACTGTGGCATTTATGGCTATTTTAATGGCAATAATTTGCTTACTCCCGATAGTCATTATTTTATGGCCATACTTACTCATACAAAAAGTATTAGAAGTTTGGTACACACACAATTTTTATTTTAGAAAATATTAGCAGAGGTATTAGCCATGCATTCGATGGTCGATACCATTGCAAATTGCATACGTTAGCATGCACTGCAGTCAATTAATAATAGCAAGACATTAACGTGGCCACAAAATTATATGTTTCCGTATGGCTTGCTGAATGCACTAATGATAAGTCAAGGTCAACTATGTATTATGATTATTCCAGGTCAAGCACTATGAATGAGGTTACCTTATTCAACGTGATATTGTGAATTTAGACAAACTGAATAAGACATAAGCATTCAATCTTGAAACTTAATTTCATTGATCAAAAATTTAGTATATAGTTAATACGACTCCAAATCGTCAGACTGAATACTTAACCTACTTATTGATCGAATATAGTATCATTAAATGACGTACCAGGCAGTAAATAATATGAAAACATTCATACACCCAATATATGTTGCTATCTTCATGCCTACTACAGCTATTGTTTCATCGTAGTCTAGTAGGTAGTGTATTGGCTAACTAGATGTGAGCATAAGGTTCAAATCCCAGCCCAAGTCTCTTGATAAAATGAAAAATTCCTCTCTTCTGCCTTCTGCCAAAAACTCTGGATGGAAATCAAATTGCCATGCAAAAGTTTCTCAAAACTCTGTCATTCGGAGTCGACTTTATATTCTAAGACCCATCTCCTCCTTGTTTCCTCTGTGGTTTCTAATTGGCACAAAAACTCGATATAACTGAGGAGAAACATCGCCCAAGTCTGTCTTAAAAGCAAAAGTGAGGATTCAAACGTGAACACTTTATAAGCAGGGTGATTACGGTCGCCATATTCGATGTACTATTCAAGGAATTGTTCAGATGGTAAAAAGGTTTTAAGAGACCGGAACCGTCAACGATATAGTCAGATCGGCATACGAACAGTCGAAAATGTCAACCTTGTTGGGGAAAGTAACATCATACATCCATAATTGGTCATTACAACCCTTCAGTGCGTGATAAATTTAATGGGAGGGGACTGTTCCGCCTATTGGCCAACAAATAACGTGCTTTAAGATTGTAATACGGAATTTGTGGGACAACATTTAATTCCTTATTAGTATTTAAAACAAACATTCGTTATCACATCTAGCCGAAAGGCAATTTGGGAAAAATTCACAAAGTAACATTAAATACTTATTGGGTACGTGGGCATGGTCTACTTGAAATTTTAAAATAAAAAGATACTGCGAAAATTTCAAGAAAATCGGTCAAGCCGTTTAGCCATCTAGAGACTTCAAGCAAACAAACTCACATTCATTTTTATATATAAGAAGAAGAAGATAAAATTAAAGGAAAGGTTGTAAAATTATTTATATTTTGGTCATTAGACTATCGGGATGATTGTGGGATGCCATACTGGAGCTATAATTACATATATGACGGAATAGAGAACATCAGTGTAACAACAGAACCCTATAGGACCCAAGTAAGCTGAGCCCATGGAGGCGGCTGCCAGTTTAACCGACGTTTACAGATTGTTTACAGATGTTTAATTTAATTTTACTTTTGAAAAAGACAAATGGATACCTTTGTGGTTACCCTTTAGTATTGTTAAGAAAATGGAAATTTCTAGATACTGGTGTTTTGTTTTTACATCGTTTAACATTAAAATTATAAACAAAAGCTACAAAAACAAAACAATGCAGTAAACAAACCTGTTTACAAATTATCGTACTGCTTAATATAACAACAAACACTCGCATAAAAAATGGTTAACAAGTAAATATAAATACATCAACAACACTACAATAATAAATGTAAACAACGATGTTTACATTTATAGAGATTTCGAGAAGGCGAAGTCATGAACGTTCGCCTACAAGAACAGACTGTTTACCTTGCCATATAAAAAGTGAGGCAAAGCAGACGATTGCATTAGTAAAAGTTTGTAAAAGTTCGGTCAGTCTTGTGTGAAGACGTGGTGTGTTTGAAGAGAGTAATCGTGTGTTTGAAGATCTCCGTTACAAAGATCTATCGAAGAATTGTCTAGCAATTGTTATTGTTTACGCAAAGGGTGTAAATAAAGGAAAGCAAACAAAGCAATTGTTGTTGTTTACATCAAGTTGTGAACAGTGGCACACAGAATTGTGCGAATAATAAAGAATTTTAATTAAAACCAAACACAAATTGAGTTTTATTTTATTTGCAATCTACGAGTTCATATTTTAAACGTTTTTAAAATGGTAAAAACGTCACAGTAGTTCAACATTTCCAAAGTAACTTCCAATCCCAAAAGGCTTTCTGTAGCACAGAAAATGACCAACATATCTCCAGGTTTTAAAAATGAGGCATGTATTGGCACGTACGAATATTACAATAAAATTGGCTACAAAATTTGTTGTCCTTCCGTTGGGTACATATTTTCATAAAAAAATTTGTTTACATTGTATAGCCTGTGTTATATTAAGGATATTATATAGTATGTACATAAGTGTGTATGCGTGTTAAAAATTATTTAAGTTTAAATGTGTGTGTGATTATACAAAGTTTATTTAGCATAATTTCCCGTGGATCCTTAACATTGTGTACATACTCATACACATAATAATTGTTGACCATAAAAATAATACAAAAAAAAAACTTTTTTTATTTCCGCCACGTTTTGTTGTTACAAATTTCCTTGAGCGTATTCAAAAGTGTTTTGGTGTGAGTAATACTGTGTAAATGCAGTTCCTTTTTTGGTAATTTCCAAAAATCGTTTGGTCAGTTAAGCCTATGTATGTATGTACACACACATTGTCACTCAAGCACAATGTTATTGCTGCTGCTGTTGCTGGTCTTCATATAAACCATCTTTATGAGTCGTTGAAACTGGGTCAACTGCATTCATTTTGGTATCAGCATTGTTATCGTTGTTTGTGTTATTGTTGTTGTTGTTGCTTATGATGTACTCTATGTGTTGAATTTTGCAGAATCTAGCCTTGTAAATACAATACATATTGCAATTTTTGTGTTGAAAAACAATTTTCTTTAACCGACTAGTGCCACAATGTTGCCTTTTAGCTGTAATATTGCACTACAATGCACACAGTCATGCATATATTGCAGGCATACAGAATGGCATACAGAAAGGCATACTTGACATATACACGGAGAGAAACTTGAAAGGCAAATCTCTGATCACAAGTCTTACAAATATTATTTGGAGTGCATTTCATTAAGGAGGCTTCTTGGGCTTCCAATTTTCCATGCCTTACTCATTTATTGTCACGAATTTCAATGATTGAATGATTGATTAAATGGATTCAGTTGGCTTTGAGTATTTCTGTGATATCTGGTTTATTCGTGTACTGCTGCGACTTAAAAATCCCCTCAAGAAAAAGTCTGACGTCACGTCACCTTCAGATCGGATGACCATGTCTTCAAATATCTCATGTAGAATATTAAACGCGGCAAAAGCTGTGTGCTAAGTAATGCCATTCTCTGGAAATATCAAGACGTAATTAAGACCAAAACGAAGTTGCTAAACATCGATCTGTAATGCCCGCCATTGAGAGTGATGGCCTTGCCAACGTCATAGAAATATGGACCGATGACTTCATAACATAACATACAAACATAACTGACCATTACAACCCTTCAGTCAGGATTACAACCTAGTTTCTCACACCACTCATGTTGTGTGTGTTAATTTTATACTTGAGTGGTGGGACCTACAGTTTAAAGTCGACTCCGAACGAAAGATTTGAGAGTTTTTGCCAGAAATCTACTGAGAGGAAGACGCCAAAGAAATATTTTTTCATATTTCGTTTTGATATCTGACGTGGGGTTTGAACTGTGTCCTTGCGGCCAATAACCCTACACACTACCTACTAGACTACGGCGGCTACACCGATGACTTCGTCAGTCTAAAATCCACAACAAACAGTAAAGTTTTCGGCATGCGATGGACGCTCTTGGATCCCATGTGGGTTCAAATCAACGAAAATATAATTCAGAGTTGCTGAAAATAAGTTTTACTGTCCCAGTGTCCGTTCAGTGAACACATTTCGTTTTGTATTGTTACAAAAATGGAGAATCAAGATACTGGTGTTTTTCTTTTACATCACTTAACATTAAAATGGTAAACAAGTAAAGAAAAATACAATAACAAACACCAGCATAAAAAACTGGTAAACAGGTAAACAAAAATACAACAACAATCACTACAAGAATAAATGTAAACAAAATACACAAACAACAATATTGAAACAACGATGTTTACATTAATAGAGATTTCGAGGACTTCAAGAACATTCATCAGACTGCGTTGTCATATAAAAGCCAAGGCAAAGCAGGCGAGTGAGTCAGTGAAGTTTAGTCAGTCTTTTGTGAAGACGCGGTGCGTTTGAAGAGAGTAATCGTGGTTTGAAGATCTCCGTTACAAAGATCTGTCGAACAATTGTTCTTGTTTACGCAAAAGAGTGCAAGAAGGAATAACAAAAAAGGCAATTGTTGTTGCTTACATCAAGTTGTGAACAGTGGCACACAGAATTGTGCGAACAATAAAGCATTTTAATTAAAACTTAACACAAATTTATTTATATTTTATTTGTAAACTACGAGCTCATATTTTAAACGTCTTTAAAAAGGTAAAAACGTAACAATATAATTTCGATATGGGCCTACTTGGTAGGGACGATTTTTCAATAGGCTCCAGAGCCCTTTTCTGCGACCACACGTCGTTGTCTGTGGTCATTCATCTTGATTGAACAGAACACAACAGAGTAAATGACAACAACTTTGACAGACATAGCTTCAACAAGATGGCCGTTATCTACTGTCAAAGTACGAAATCCCTTTTTGGGAGACCCGATAATTCAAACTGATGTGCAGTGAAAATTTTTAAGAAAAAAGTTTTTACATGAAAATTTTTCCAAGTGCAACGAAAGTTCACTTTGCAATACAAGGCAACATGTTGGGATTTGTAAGCCGAAAGGAATGACGTTACATAAATTACATTTTCATGTCGCTCAAGAGGGAACGAATACAGCAACAAACCTACGAGAGGAAAACCTACTAGAGACGCTGAGTTGGGGAAGAACTTGAATAAAAAGTGGTAGTCATTGCAATATGAAGTTTAAGATCTTCTTGTTGGTTGGATGACATATTCCTTTAGCACGAATTCACACAGAGAAAAGGTCACTTCAATGACATTTCAAAAATTTTCAACTCCTCATGCATACCAGTACATATAAGAACCAGTAACATCAACCATAAAGAACTGTAATAAAGTCAAATGACAAAAAAAGAGGAGAAAACTAAAAAGTAACACAATCAATTAAAATTTTTTTTGTTTTTGGCAAGGCAACATGAAGAGGCTTTAAATTAAAATGTTTTTGCAACAAAGAAACAAGACATTGGCAACATTGGAAAGAGGCTTTTGAGGCAAGTTTCTATAACAACTGGAACTAGAGTATGTTTGGTAACAGAGTATGTGTGTGTTGATTAGTTTAAATCCCAAAACAATTTTTATAAATAAAAATGCACACTTTCATTAACAAGTTGCTACACATACATACACGTCTTCACTCTGTTGCATGGATTTTAAAGAAACCACTTCTGATGTTAACATACATACGAGTTTTTGCAATATTTTTGCCGAATTAATAGCAATCAAGAGGAGCGAAAAATAAAAATAACAACAAAAACAATATTAAACACGAGAAAACAATTCATAGCCACAAACACACATATCGTACACCCTCTCCTCTCCCCCGCACACATGACACATGTGTTGAGCTGGAGTAGAAGATAAAGCGTCAGGCAGTAACACTTTTTCATTGCAAAACCAAAGCAAAACGAAGCAAAATAAAATCCGGGGGGGAGTAAAATCGCTATATATTCAGACAGAATCAACAGAAAATTACACACATGCGAGTGCGAGTACAAATACGCTGTACAAAAGGCATTTAATATTCCGTTGAGCGCCCTTAAGAGCACTTACGGGGCGAAATCTTAAAAAGAAGCGAAACACCATTTTTATTTAGCACTTACACATGCTCAACTCCTCATCCGGTTAAACATACACACACACACTTACACTTTTACGCGTACATAAACAACCGGAAACAAATAACCGACAAAAAAGCACTGCAAAGCACAGCAGAACGAAACAAAACAAAGAGAAGAAAAAAAAAACATTGACAAACAAATTTTAGACTTTTACACGTACATATGTATTTGTGTACCAGCATACAAATACTAAGAAATATTGTTTCAATGTGTGTGTCGGAGTGTATGTATGTATGTGTTGTTTATTAACTGCAACCATGCATGTATATATTGCGCTCGCTGGCTAAAGAGCCACAGTTGCTTTTGCATGAATTTATTTCAAATACACGATGATGTACGATGATCCACATATGTGTGCGTGTGTGGAATATATTTCTACAGTTGGTAAGAGTTAATGAGTAAAACCATATTAAAAGGAATAACATGAATACGAAAGTTGTGTCATAATAGGATGAGGAATACCTATATGTCCCTATATGCGATCAAAAGAGTAGGCATTACCAAAAAAATATGTTAGACGGTGGTATTCGCGCGGATTAGACGATCGGCTTTTGGCATCACCACGGAAATTCCAAAAATAACGAAATAGCGAAGTTTTCTTCTGTACTAAAGCTTTCATGGAACGGAAATCTTTAGAACAGAACGATCAAAACCTTTTGTGGCATTTTGATTAAATGGTACCTCAAGCCTTCTAATGGTTGATTTTTTAAGAGCTATAGGAACATTTTTCAGAAAAAAACACATAAAATTCAGAAAAATGCATCAAATCTTTATTTGAATCGATAGTACGGTCCATATAATTTAATGTTTGAAGATATTATTTCATGCAAATGCTGACCGCGACTGCGCCGCTAATGGTCCATCCGTTTAGTCTAATTTTGGCATACTCTTTCCAAATTTTCGGCCGGTATCTCACGAATAAATGCTTCAATGTTGTCTTCCAATGCGTCAATTGAAGCGGGCTTGTCTGTATACACATGAGCTTTAACATAGCCCCACAAAAAATAGTCTAATGGTGTTAAATCGCACGATCTAGGCGGGCAATTGAATCAAACGAACGCCCCGAACGTGAAATAAAATGTTCACTGAACCCGTCTCTCAATAAGTCCATTGTTACGCGTGCTGTGTGACATGTGGCACTGTCTTGTTAAAACTCTTGCATTTTGGGCAAAAAAAACTTGGCTATCATCTCACGGCAGCGCTCACCATTCATAGTTACGTTATGATTCGCAGCATCTTTGAAGAAGTGCGGTCCAATAATGCCACCAGCCCATAAACCGCACCAAACTGTGACTTTTTCTGGATGCATTGGTAGCTTTTGCAATGCTTCTGTCTGATCTTCACTATAAAATCGACAATTCTGCTTATTTACGTATCCATTGAGCCAAAAATGAGCTTCGTCGCTGAACACAATTTGTCGATAAAGAAGTGGATCTTCGGCCAACTTTCCAAGAGCCCATTCACCAAAAATTCTGCGTTTCGGTAGGTCATTCGGCTTCAATTCTTGCACCAGCTGTATTTTGAAAGGCTTCACACCTAAATCCTTCCGCAAAATTTTCCACGTTGTTGAGTAACAGAGGCCCAATTGCTGCGAACGACGATGAATCGATAATTGATGGTCATTATTAACACTGGCCGATACAGCTGCGATATTTTCTTCAGTTCGCACTCTACGTAAGCGTGTTGGTGGTTTAATGTCCAACAATGTAAATTTGGTGCGAAACTTAGTCACAATAGCCCGAATAGCCGCTTCAGTGGGTCGATTAAACTGACCACAAAATGGAAGGAGCGCGAGTTATGTAATTTAAATTACAAACAATTTATTTTTTATTTCTTGAAAACAAAATAGACTTTATTTTTTAAGAGTTCTTATAAGACTAACTTAAATATAACAAAATATAAAAACATAAACATAAAAATTGAAGATATTTTTAGAATATAAATCACCAGATTTAACGGTATCTTTATGGAGTGATTTAGAGCTGGTACATTATACCAGTGATGATAAGTACTATTACATTATCATAACTACTCCCCCACAAAGATAAGAAACTCTCCAGAGTTTATTGAAATATAGAAAAAAAAAACTTAGTTATAATTGTTCTTAAATATTTAGAAATTAAAAGTTTGAATTATAATTATAATGATTTTTTTTTTTTTTTCTATTTTAAGATAGCTACTTATATGTGTACTCGTACATGTTTTTAATTAAATAATTAAATATTTTTCATTAACTCTAAATAGTAATCCAAAAATTCAAAATATTATTATTATATTAAATGTTATTATTTACACAATTATTTCAAGATATTCTTAAATATTATTCATATTTATAACACCATTATACTTCGTTTCTCTTTTTATATTCGAGCTATGTACATTTTGTAATTCACTTAATCTAAATTTAGGTTGTTCTTTATGCCTTAATGACTGGTAATTTTTTATATATCCCTTATCTCTTTTTTCAGTATATTCTTCTCTATTACTATTTCTTTTACCTATATATTGATTTTTATTTTCAATTATTATTTCATAAATTTTGTTTTTATTACAATACCCTTGTTCAACTTTAATCGGTTTTTCTCTCAATACTGAATGATAACTATTGTTGTAATACTCAATTGATTTACTCATCTTATCTTTTATTCCCAGTAATGGTTCCTCAATAGTTAAAATTCTAATTTTCTCACAGAGAGTATTATGAAACCTCTCAATATCGGAGTTGCCTGTATGACTATTTGCTTTTACCAAATGTAATTCTATATTTTCATTCCTTAAATATTCCTTAATATTGACACTTTTAAACTCATTGTCCGTGATTAGTTTACCGAACTGACCTTTTAAAGACTTGTATAATCTTAACTTTTCGATTATAGTCTGGTTGGTTCTATCTTCTAAATAAAAGGCTGTTGCAAATTTTGAAAATTTATCTAAAAACGTTAGAAAGTTGAATTTGGAATTTGTATAAATATCCATATGAATTATCTGGTTAATATCATTTGGAGTTTCACTTAATTTGAATTTTGGCTTTATAGGATTACGATCAAATTTTGATCGATTACAAGTATCACAATTATCTACGTACTTTTGTATTAAGGTTTTAAGTTTTGGATAATATATGATTCTTTTTAGACCTTCATAGTTCTCACTGATACCAGTATGTCCTGTTTCATTTCTGTGATAATTGTGTATTTGTTTATACGTTTCGTCTTCAGAGGTCATATCCATGGCATTATAGGAACATCTTACAAATTTAATTGAGCTAATGCCATCAAATAAATCGATAATTTTCTGTTGTAAAATATTGTATTTATTATCACTAAGTTCCGTAAAAATTCCAATTTTTCCTTTCTCTAAATTTCGCAACAATATACTTTCAAGGTCATTCTCTAAATCGGATGAACTAATGTAGATTTTTCTATTTCCGTGAACATTCATAACCTCTCTTGTTTTATTATCAGTTAAAATCAGCTGCGTTTTAAACCTGTTTACGACTGTATCCAAAATCGGTATATGATTTTGACTTTCCTCCATTTGAGAATGAATGGTTGCACAGTCATCAATATTATTGTATAGAGAGGAAGATGGGGAAATATTTAAAACATTAATATCACCAGAATTATTATCAATTCTGCTGAGAAAATCGGCAATCTGATTGTCTTTTCCCTTCAAATAATTAACAGTTAGATTAAAGTCGCTTAGTTTTATAATCCATCTGTAAAGTCTAGGGTTTAATTCTTTACATTGTGACTTTACAAACAACCATCTTAAAGGTTGATGGTCGGAAAGGATTTCGAATTTAACTCCGTACAAATAAGGCCTAAAATAGTTAGTAGCCCAAACAATCGCTAGCAGCTCTTTCTCTGTTGCAGAGTAATTCCTTTCGTGGTCATTTAAAGTGCGGCTTGCAAAACAAATAGGATGACCGTTTTGTTGCAAAACAGCACCAAGAGCATTTAAACTTGCATCAGTTACTAGTTGGAACGTTTTTGTAAAGTCTGGAAATTTAAGCACAGGGGGTTCGGTTATTATCGTTTTTAATTTTTCGAAGGAATTAATAAAATTGGGGTCATTAGTGTCTAATTTGGCATCTTTTTTTAAATACTTAACCATAGGGTATGCGACTTTAGCATAACCCCTTATAAATTTTCGATAATATCCTGTGGCACCTAAAAATGATTTGATTGCCTTAACAGTATTAGGAAGCTTAAGCTTCAGGATCGAATCAACCGTTGAAGGATTAGGCTTAACACCCTCAGAAGTCAAAATATGTCCTAAATATAAAGTTTCTTTTGAGAAAAATTTACATTTATTAATTTGTATTTTAAGATTTGCTTCTCTTAACTTTTTAAACACTTTTCTTATATTAACAAGATGTTCTTGAAAACTTGTTGAAAATATCAGAATGTCGTCTAAATAAACAACACATATCTTGTTAATATGTTCACGAAGCACCGAGTTAATCAGCCTTTGAAAAGTTGCTGGTGCGTTCTTTAAGCCAAAAGGCATTCGATTAAACTCGTAGTGACCGTATGGCGTAGAAAAGGCTGTTTTCGACCTGTCTTCTTCCTTCACAAGAATTTGGTGAAAACCCTTTGCCAAATCGATAGTGGAAAAGTATTGTGCTCGACCTAATTTATCTAATATATTATCTATATTAGGAATAGGGAATTTGTCGTCTATTGTGATTTCATTTAATTTCCGATAGTCTATAACTATCCTCCATTTCTTTTCACCAGAATTGTCCATTTTTTTTGGCACGATCCATAAAGGACTATTATATGGCGAATTACTGTCCCTTATAATACCCTGTTTTAACATAAGGTCAATTTGTTTACAAATTTCCTTCTCATGTACACGTGGATACCTATACATTTTCATATACACCGGACGGTCATTAGCTGTTCTGATCTCATGTTGAATGACATTAGTAAAATCTAAATTCTGTTCATCCAAATATATTAGATCACTATTAGAAACTAAAATATTATCTAAAGCTAACTTTTCCTCATTATTTAATCCTTCAAACAAATTATCTAATACCTTTTTATTTATAATTTCTAACTGAAATATCTCATCCGGATCGTAAGGACAATATTTCATAAATTTTATTGTACATCCATTTATTTCCAAAGTTTCATTTTCCATGTTCACAATCGCCCCTAATGGTTTCAAAATATTTTGACCTAATATTGCATCAAACTGTTTTCTCTCAAACTTTGCTAACTTCCACGACATTGTTGCATTTTCCTGAAATTCTAAAGGTAATTTTGTAATTATTTCTTCCTTAACACTTACTTTACCATTTAAAGATGAGAAATAAATTGGTGTTTTTAATCGCAATCTTTCGTATTGAGGTAATTTATTAAGATCTAAAACGGAAGTTGTTGCGCCAGTATCAATAAGTGTGTTAATTTTTTCATTACCAATCGTAAGCTTTACTATTGGTAGCGATTTATGTGGCCCGCCATGTGAAAATTTATTTGTTCTTCACTAATAGAATTATCATCAACTTCCATGTTAGAACTATTATTTCTTGACTGATATGTTCGTTGAGAATTACCAGTATTATAACTTGTACTTGGGCCATTGTGTCTTTCCACATTATACGATTTATTTTGGCTATAAGAACCATTTCTGTTATACTGTGAATTAGAAAATGTACATCTAGAATTTCCATTAGCAGAATTATTATTTTCATTTGCAAATCTCTTATTACTTTTATTAAATTTTTCTGACGAAGTACCATGGTCATTAGTATTTTTATAAAATTTTACACTCTTTTGATTGTTACTAACTCTTATTAAACCTTCTAACTTAAGTAGGTTATAAGCATCTCTAATTTTATTAATATTTCTATTAATAACTACTGAAGCTAAATTTACATCAATATTATTTATAAAGGTTTTTAAAATTATCTTTTCTGCATGTTCTGGACTAAATTCTACAGGTTTATTATTATCATATTCATATTTCTCATTTATTTTACATAGAATACTTACTAATTTATTATAATAATTTTCAATATTAAAATTTCTTGCCTCAAAAGCCTCTTGGTACAATTGATGATATGACTCCTTTACTCCAAAGTTGCATATAAGTGCTTCCTTCACATCTCCCCAGGTTGGATTTGGCCCCAAAGTTCGCATCACATGAAGAGCTTCACCTTGTAGCTTATTTAATATCACTCTTTGATAAATATACTTTTTCACGTCATCATTAGAGTCCACAAGAGCAAAAACACTTTCCACTTCTCTTAAAAATGATGTAAGAGCGTAAGAGTCATCACCACGGTACTCATGAATTCTCTGAGCATCTTTTAAAATATCGTTCATCGATAATTGCCAACTCGACTGCATGATTATATTTTTTTTTTTTGTTATTTCAAACAATTGAAATCTGTTTGTTATTGGTTTTGAAGGTGACCTTGATTTTTAATTATAGTTTATTAAAGCAGTTCTTTCTTTATCACTTTCTTTTAATGTTTTTCAGTTGTCACACTTTAATATATTTGTTTTTGTTAATTAAGAAAACAGGTTTTGCTTTAGGGTTTTTAAATTTTTAGTAATAGCACCAAAATGCCCAAATTGGTTTCACAAAATTTTTAAGTTTTTAGTCGATATTGTTCACAATTTTATTTTATGTAGAATGTTTTTCACAATATTTTATATTTTTTAATTTTAAATAACTAAAGTTATTATTTAATTCATTTAAATGCAAATTTCGGTTCGGTTTAAGACTGCGCCAGTTATGTAATTTAAATTACAAACAATTTATTTTTTATTTCTTGAAAACAAAATAGACTTTATTTTTTAAGAGTTCTTATAAGACTAACTTAAATATAACAAAATATAAAAACATAAACATAAAAATTGAAGATATTTTTAGAATATAAATCACCAGATTTAACGGTATCTTTATGGAGTGATTTAGAGCTGGTACATTATACCAGTGATGATAAGTACTATTACATTATCATAACTCGCGCGATGAACTTTCTTAACAGAGTACGCATTTTGATAATAAAAGTCAATGATTTGCAAACGTTGTTCGTTTGTAAGACGATTCATGGTTAAATTATAGATCAAACTGCGTGAGCTGTTTAAACCAGTGTTGCCAAAAAGATAATAGCTAAAAAATCACCCGTTATTACAATGAAATCCAGATTTGAATCCAAGAGAAGGCGAAATATTTTTTCCTTCCAAAAATACATTCAAGCTACAACTTATCTGTCCAGAGAATATTGCAAGGTAGTCAGATGGTACCATCTCATGATTTAGAGTTGGTTTGACAGAGCCAAGTTCCTTACTTCTTCTGTAAGAGCCTTACAATCCAAATCTTTTTACAGGGTACTTAGCTTCTAGGAAATGGCAGGTGTTTAATTCATTATCCTAGAATCCTGACCAATAACCTGCTTAGCTGGATAGACTTGAAAATGAAACTCAATCATAGCAAAGCAAATAACCAGAAGAAACGAAAATTAACAAACGCATTTTTTAGCTCATTTTTTACTTAGGTTTAGTAGAGGACATAGTCTGTATTGCCACAATAGGAACGCTGAAGTCTATCCAACCGTTTATTCGGGTAAAAATGCTTCTCTTCTCAACATTGAATACGTTTGTATGTCTTGTAAAACTCTGCTAAAGAGAGAGTTGATTCAGTGAAAGATTTTAGACTGCACAATCGTTTCAACGCAGTATAATAAAGGTAGAATTGTATTGGGAGTGGATTTCACTGATATCATACCATATTCGGTTTGAATGTAGGCTCTGTCAGTAAAGATACACAGTCAGCCTTTTCAGATATCTTTAGTAAGGTTATTGGAAACCAATTAATTGACTAGTATTTTGTCTTTTGTGTTGAAATCCATAGCATTAGAAAAGTGCGTAATATAGTCTTTGTGCATAGCTGCCAGATTTGAGGATTTATCGTCATTTTGGCGATTTTGAGCTCCAAAAATATCGTATTGACGATTTTACGATTTCTATAAATTAAAAATTGACGTCATATTCCAAACTTTAGAACATTAAATGATGATTTTTCTGTATTTTATTCCTTTTTATCCCTTTAAAAGCCAAAAAATTACAACTCCTAAATAACCTCTTAAATCTTAAGAAGGAACTGTAGGAAATGAAAAATGTGTCGGTTGCAGCCAACATTACATTGAATTTTCATGCTCAGAATGTCAAGAGCATCTGACTCCTTAATATTTACATCACCCGTAGATTAAGATGATGCAATATTATTGCTGCGCTTATGTGTCAATAAACAAAACTGGGATAGATTGTTTAAACCTTAAACAATTTTTTTATGAAAATGATATAAAATTTCTCCATTTTTGGAAAAAGATTTAATGAATGAAGATGAGGGACGCTAGCTTTTAATTTCTAACAAATTTTTTTTTAATGTTTTGTTTTTGAACTCAGATATGTACATACATTGACTTTATTTGTTTTACTACAATAGAAACAATTTTGGTTTTTAAAAACGTTTAATTTGTTCATTTATTTATTCTGACGATTTTTTGACGATTTTAATAAAAGTCTTTGACGATTTTGACGATTTGGTACCTCATTTATCTGGCAGCTATGTCTTTGTGGTCTAGTAGCAAATAAGCCTTTGTATTCTTTTCCCGAACAACATACGATCATTGAATGTGTAATTAATTTCAATACAGCGGCAAACATTTTGTCAAGTTGATGAAATAATCCTCTTGTCCGCCTTGAAACATAATTAATAAGTGGGTGAAGAAGAAATATACACACTTCGCTAATTGTTTAATTTCTAAGTCTACATATATCACAATAGAACAAATAAAATAAACTAGGAAAACTGTATGTGCCATAATGGTCTGGCCGCTATGAGATGTACAGGGTATTTTCTTTATTTTTTAACGAGACTAACACTGAGAGATTTTCCACTGCTATAGCTGAGCATAATACGATCTTCTGATATGCACCTTAATTGCGTAAATCGCAATAAACGCCATTATTGAGCTCAATATATCATATAATGTTTCAATTAATTATTGTGCAATAAATACGAAAATTGTTATAATATTGAGTAAAACTTAAAATGCGTGTTAGTAAGCATATAACAATTAACCGAACACTTTTTCTTAAAAAAAAAAAAAAATAAAAACAATGTTGTTGAAACAACCATCTGTCAAATGAACAAGCAGCTGAACTGCGTATATTATTATGCCTGAATACTTAAAATAGTATACTCAATTAACCGAATATGGACTCAATAAAAGTGCATATCTGAACATAGTATTATGTAGATAAGTAATTTCGCATTCAAACGAATCGTATTGATGTACACGAGGAGGATTAGGCCTTTCATATCACGATAATTGCTTAGTTGCAATGACGTTGAGGTGGATAAGAATGTCGCCCATTTCTCTTCCACTGTCTACAGTTATCAATAAACGTAGAATGGTTTCTGTGAAGGGACTCTTTGAATAGCTTAGTTGAGCTGACCTGCAAATACACTACTTGATAGATTTATTACGTATTACTGCATAATCAGAGAAGAGTCTGTTGCCTTCAGACTTCCAGTTGGGCTCTAACTTGGCAGCGAATGTTTGACTCTGAGAAAAGTTTCATAAAAGTTCTTGAAAGATCATTTTCCAAAATATTGCAAACGTCATCACAGATATTATGATATTCCAGTGAAGCTGCTTACAATTTATAACTCATCAAGCTCTCCTATTTTCTTATTCAGTCCTCATTATTAATTTAGTTTCCGATTCGATTAACTTCAGCATTCAGCTGCTGCTGTTAAAATAGTGTTGTAAAGTATTTGTTTTCTATGTTTCTTTCTTTCTCCCAATCTTGGGTTTTTCTTTGTTGTTACTTGTACCGGCAATATTGTTGTTACTTACACTTGAATGTGTAAAATATGTATAGTTTTTTTTAGCAATTTTTTATTCATACTCGCAGGTTTTTTTTTATAAAACTCGACGTCTTTTTTTGTAATATTTTTTTTTGTGGATTTATTACAGTAGAAATTACTTTCAACACTTTGTTAAAATGTGCGATACTAGTATGAGTGTGTCTAACTGCATTCCTTTTTAGATACTTGAAGACCCTGTTAAACCGCTTTATTCTTACGTATGTTTTTAGTCAATTTCACAACTCATATAAGCCGCAAATGGCAAAACGCCAGTGCTTATATGTAAGAGCGTAAGTGAATTATAAATAATATTTTGCACAGTGGTGTCGAGAGAGGAATTGGATCAATTGGGCAAAGCATATAATCTGCTTCCGGAATTGAATTGTTGTCTGGAGAGAATAAACGAAGAAGTAGAACACAACACTATAACATCGTCCATTTCATTTGGAGCTGGTCGGAGCGACTTTACTGTTATGTTATGATCATGGATTCATGTTTTCGTTATTGATTCTACATTTAACACCTAAAGAGAGTGGGGAAATCTTATTTTTATTGGACATTACAATAGAAATTGCAGACAATAACTGAAATTATTTGTCGCCCTAGTCTAGTGTGTTGGCTTATCAATCGTGAGGCAACGGTTCAAACCCCATTTCAGGTGTCAAAACGAAATACGAAAAAATATTTCCGCGGCGATTTCCTTTCAGTAGATCTCTGGCCAAAAACTCTGAGGGTAAATAAATAAATTTGCAATGAAAAGTTTCTCAAAAATCTGTCGTTCGGATTTGACTTCAAACTGTTGGCTCGCCACTCATGCATAAAGTTAACCCACACAACGTGATGTATGTCGTAGCAAGGCCTATCTAGTCTTGAATTTGGCTGGGTTTCAGTGGGCCCCATAGGCCACTGATTGATTACCACTCATTGGGATAAGTTTACTACTCTTCAACTATGCCAGAGAGTGTAATACTCTCCGTCAGAATAAACAGTTGAATGCTTGCAATATAAGTCTTTGCATCTTTCATCATATTAAGATTCTTTAAAGTGCCCTTTAGCAGGCTCATTAATTTTTGAACATATATTCTATAATTTTGAGTTTTTAACAGAACAGAGCTTGCACATATTTTCAACGGCATCCCATCAAGACTTCAAAGCAAGAGATTTGGCGAATAACAAATGAAAATTAGATCCACAATCAACTAAATTTTAAGGGTGGATAAGATAATGTAGGAAAGATTGTACGATTTCAGCAGTGTCGTGGACTGTCAGAACCTAACGCTCGACCATACATACAGTGGGCGTCAAAAGCAACTGTACATTAAAAAAATATATATGCACTAAAAAACTACCGTTATTTTTATTTTAAAATTGTTTCATTGCGAGTTTTTAAAATTGAAACAAACAAAAAAAAAATAATTACAAAGAAATTTCGAAATATTGTCAAATTTTTTTGGCACTCTCCTTAAGTGGTAAAACTTGAGTTTGGTGATTGTTGGAATTTTATCCATAGTGTACAGTTTCTCTTGAAACTGTATATAAGAACATTAACGTGTATTCGTCCAACACTGAATTGGATATTATTTGGGATTGCTTGGATAAGCTTATATTCTACGTCAATCCTTTGACTTACAATACATTGGACTACGGGCCCATATTTGTTTAAAAAAGCACGCAACACATCTCTCAGCTCCAAATGTTCCCAAAGAATTAACGCAAAAAAGAAAACAATATTTTGATGGAAATGTTGAATGATCGAAATAGTTATGGAAGCGCAAAAAATATCCTATTTCAACGATTTATTACACTGTCCTTCATGTTAGGTCCGGAAACAATTGAAATATATTCCGACAATTATAAAGGGTCCGCCAAACAACTTTTTTTTTGCAAATGCTTTAAAAAAAACTACTAAATATTTACTCAAATTTCTTTTTTTATTTGAAAGTGCAATCCTTCCGGTTAATAATGGAAAAGAATTTCATTCAAATGGCTGCCTCGGCTGGCCATGCAGTAGAGTAAGTAGAATGGCCTGCTGTAGACAGTGTAAGAACTGGTTGGCTGCTGGGCTTGGATAAGGCCAGTTTAAGTTTAGTTATAGGGTTTCTTACGGTGCACTGCGAGATTAGATCGCTGAAAATAAACTGGAATAGATCCCAGCCGGACTATTATAGGGTATGTTGCGATGAGGAGGAGTTGGAAACTATCGAATACCGCTTCTGTAACTGTCCAGCCCTTAGTAGATTGAGGTTGAAGACCGTTGGCAGGGGCTTCTTTGAGGGTTTGAATTCTGTGTCGACAGCGAACATCAAGGCTCTCCACAGAGTCATTATTAGTTTGAGCTGGCTGAGAAGTGCTAGGGCTTCAATAGTGTAGTCGCGCTCTCTTGTGTGTTTGTTGCTCTGTGTAATTTCTCCGCTTCCTTAGTCTCCCTTTCCTACTTCCTTCCCTTTTTCCCTATCCTCACTATTATCCTCTGCTCTTAAGGATGTTTGTGCAATGGATCAACTTGATCTACGGGTACTGTACTTGTCTCAATTGACATGTACACGTCCTCTAACTTGAACCCAAGCCAACAGGAGAATTGTAAATTCATTAGCATGACATAATCCACATACATACATGCATACATAATTGGTCATTACAACCCTTCAGTCAGGATTACGACCTAGTCGCCGTAGTCTAGTAGGTAGTGTGTTGGCTTATTAGACGTAAAGCTAGGGTTCGAACCCCAGGCCAGACATCAAAACAAAATACAAAAATTATTTCTTCTACGACTTCCTCTCAGCAGATTTCTGGTAATAATCTCTGAGAGTAAATAGAATTGCCATGAAAAGTTTCTCAAAAATCTGTCGTTCGGAGTCGACTTTAAACTGTAGGTCCCCCCACTCATGTATAAAATTAACAAACACAACTTAAGTGGTGTGAGAAACTAGGTTGTACAATGGGTTAAAATTATCTCCGGGTACTGTACTTGTCTTAATTGACAAGTACACGTCCTCTAACCTAACCTAACCTAACCTAACCTACAGTAGAAATCTAAATTATTAGCATGACATAATCTGTCATTGACTTGTCCCAACATTCAAAGGTTTTGATAATTTCCGAACTTTTCTACCAGTTGTTTAGCTTTTAACCCACACTGTGCACTATTTTACATATTCATCTCAGCTGGATTAAACTATATCACACACACAATATGTATGAGTATGTGTGAGAAGTGGTTTTACATCACTCTCTCTCTATGTACATATATAATTTCATAACATGTGTATGTGTGTGTGTATATAAACATATGTTAGTGATTCATGGCAGTAGTTTAATGAATAAATGTTCTGCGGTTGTATATAACTCATGTGAAGCGACGTGATCCAATCTACAAAATCTCCACTTGGGGACCAATGAACACCAACGAAAACAAAAGCAAATGCAACTGACCCAATAGCCCCTAAAACTCTCAAACCCTCAAACCCTTTTTATGTTGAAATAAAAATAAGAAAATGAAAGGAAAACTATTATAAAAGACCTGTGTATAGGGGCCAACATTGCATACAACCGTAATAGGCAGAGAGGAAGGGCATACAAAAACAGATGATAGCCAAAAATAAAGTGTAGAGAGAGAGAGAGAGAGAGAGTGAGTAGTGGTATGAGTGATATTAAATTAATGCGGTACTTTTAATAACTGTAAAACATACATACATGCATAATATACTTACATATGTACATAGGTATACGTATTCATATACGTTATATTATAGAAAAATATTTAAATTCACACACTGAGACAGGGAGAGAGAGCGAGAAAGAGAGAGATTTCCATGTAAACAAGTATAAAAGTATACATATATACATACGTTATGTAGATTGTAATTTGTTAAAAACTTTATGCCATATTTTAGCTCTACTGCTTGTACTTGTACTTCATCTTCTAAATCTTTGGCGAAAATTAAACCAACTCTTATACATACACAGACAGACACACACACACGTACATACTTACTAACTTTCAAAAAAAGAAAAATGAAGGACCTTTTGCTTGCAAAAACATATTGTATGTAAGCTGTATAAATGTGTACAAGTATGTGTATGATTAAATGAATGTGTCGGTTTAAGTATGACTGCCATTATAATGCAAAGGCTGTGTCTGTGTCTGTGTCTGTCTCTGTGCCTGTGCCTGAGTGTATTTTCATGTGTGTAACGTGTTCCAATTGTGGTTAAGAATGCAATTGTTGTGTGAAAATGTGTTAAATTATGGTGTTTGACTGTTTGTTTCCTTTACACTGTGTGTGTGTGTAACTTTTTTGCACCAATTTTTTCTTCTTCCTTATTTTCTCTCTTCTTTTGATTTTTCCTAGTTTTTTCCATTTTTTTTATTTTGGTGTGCAAAACATTGTACTCAAAAAGTCTGTAAGTGGCATTCAAACTATTTGCTGCTGTGCACCAACAAAAAAGACGTTAAATAAACAAGTGAAAAACGTATGTATGTATGTTGTTCGTTTATTCAAAAAGCAATTCAAAGTTGGCACGTTTTACAGCTTTGTCCGTTTAAAATTATGTTGTTTTTACATGCCACTGACCACACAACTCAAAGTTACTACATTCTACATGCCATTAATTTTGCAACAACACAATCATTTCACATATCATACACGGAAATATATAATCATATGCCATGGTAACAGGGTGTTTAGCTTATTAAATTCATTGGGAAGGACAAAAAATAATTTAAAATGTGAAATCTTCTCGGAACACTTTAATTTTAGAGTAGGCACCACACTCTTCGTTTATCCTGTAAACTATAGACTGTATAAGAACATTGAATGGTTCTCGAGGAGATAGCTTAACATTCAACAACTAGGCATGAAGTCATGCCATATATACATACTTATATGCATCACTTTCTGAAACGGGTACAACTACAAACATGAATCTTTACAGATATCCGGACAACGTATCTATCGCTCATAACCGCACAATAGACGCGAGGCATAAATATGTAGCAAACAATAAAAAGAAAACTTATTGAATAGGGTGACGTTGATATGATACCAGATATTTTTCAAAGCAATTCCTCCCAAGGACAGGATACTAGGTTTTCGAATAAAAAAATCGAAAGTGCTCATCATACACGAGGGTGAGCCACTCTCAAAAATTTTTAAACATTAAAGATGCAAAATATTTGCCAGAGTTAGACTAGAACTGGGTATTTATAAATCATCGGTTGTAGTGAGTATGAATGAATCAGAATACATAGTTAAATTTCAATATTGTTGACTCACATATACTAAAAATTTTAGAGTACTTATGAGTAACGACAAAATAATTAATTTTTGAACTCTGAACAGCTTGACATTGTTTTTTTTTTTTTTTTTTGTTTTGTGTTGTCATGTAGTTTTCATAGGCCCATTTCACTGTGGATTGTCATACAAACATAATTGGTCATTACAACACATCAGTCAGGATTACAATCTATTCCACCACTTATGTTGTGTGTTTTTTAACATGAATGGTGGCATCTAAAGTTTAAAGTCGACTCCGAATGACAGTTTTTTTTTAGAAACTTTGCATGACAATTTTATTTACTCCCACAGTTTTTGCAGAAATCTGCTGAGATGAAGTCGCATTAGAAATATTCTTTCATATTTTCGTTTTGATGTACAACCTGAGGTTTGAACCTTGGCCTCATGTCTAATAAGCCAGCACACTACCTACTAGACTACGGCGACTTCTGCGAGCCACTACACTATTCGTTTATTGTGTACACTAAAGACAGTTTAATAACATCGAATGAGTCTCTAAGAGATAGCTAATGTCCGGTATGGGAAGACATGCGGAAAGAATGCAGCTCTCATTTAAAGACTTCTGCCATGGGTGCAGATCCGCTGAGGAAGAGGAAGGAGACTGTTATTCTTTCTTTCTTTGCCAATGTCCATCTCTTGCGAGGTGCAGATATAGGTTATTTGGTTCTCCAATTATTGTCAGCTTGTCGGAGCTATCATCCATTGATGTCAACTATATTGCTTCGTTTATCAATCGTATTTATCGTTTCCGGGCTGGTTTTCCAGCGTGGGATAGTCGTGCTTTAAATGCTGACCAATTTCTTCTTTTCTGATTTGGACGAACTTGGTCAGCACAGAGATTGCGTTCACCTGTGGCGTCGCAAAAAGCCACAGTGGTATCAAAGCTACCACTCCAACCTAACCTGACCTAACCTGACCTAACCTGACCTAAACTACATATATCCGGAGCATGCGTCTGTTGCTCATAACCGGACAATAGATGCGTGGAATATGTGGCAACTGACAAACAGCAACTTCATCGTCTGGATCTGTATAACCAGAGCTAGTTTCGATATACATAAATTCATACGTTTAGGTATGGTAACGTTGATATACAACCTGTATTCCTCGTGGTATTATTCTGTCTTTGGTTCTAAAAATATTTTGCACTGAAAAATGACCACAGGACAGGATGCTAGGTATTCTAGTTGACACACACAAATGAGGGTGTGACTCACTTTCAGAAATTTTTAAACCTTAAAGATGTAAAATTTTTGTCAAATTTAAACATTAAATAATATCGGGTCTTTCATAAAACGTTTCCTTTCCTTAAATTGAAATAAAATTACGTGTGTATGAGATATCATTTGAAATTTTGAAAGACAAATTGATGCTGATTGAAGGACCAATTGATGCTATTATGCATGGAATTTAATATCATTATTGAGGATGAAGCTCATACCGAATATTCAATTTTCCATGACTCTGACACTTAAGTCATACAGAATTTATGCAATGCAATGATTTATGTTGGCTTTGAGAACAGCTGCGGATTGTGGCATATTTGCATACGCCTATGACTTAAGCAATATCCACAACAAAATTAATACCGCGGTCAAAACGCACGTACTCTGTGATAAATTTTCTTCACATTCCCGTGAGATAACCATGTACTCAAATTGCTCGTGCAGTATGTCCAAAGTTCCAGGAATTATGTGGCATGTAGCACTGTCCAGATCATATAATTGGGACCAAAAGAAGTTCGTAATTATCGAGCTACAGTGCTCAGCTTTGACATTGATGGTTTGATTAACGTCTTTCTCAAAGAAATATGGGCCGATTAAGCCGCCAGCTCAAAAACCACTACTTTTTTGGGAATCCTGCAGTCAGGAGTACGATCTAGCTTCTCACACCACCTATGTTGGGTGTGTTAATTTAGTTCATTAGTGGAGGGACCTTCAGTTTAAAGGTGATTCAGAACGACAGATTTTTGAGAAATTTCGCATAGTAATTTTATTTACTCTCAGAGGATTTGCCAGAAATCAGCGAGAGGAAGTCGCCGAAAAAATATATTTATTTTTACATTTCGTTTTGATGTCTGACCTATGGCTTGAGCCGTGGCGTTACTTCTAATAAGTCATAATTTAAATTTTGTTTGTTAACGTACTCTTTCATCTAGAAATAGTCCTCGGTGTAGGTATATTAATTATTTTAAAAATTATAATTTTCCACCACATACGTGCCCCACCCTGTATCCATTCATCTGTGATTGTGCGAATGTATGCATTTATGACGTGAAACGATTTACGAGTGAAAAACAAAGAACGAAAAAAAACAAAACGCAGAAGTTTTTTTCTGTGTTTTCTCTTCACAAATTTGCGGTCATTTTGTTTATGGGAGTGTTTTGCACTTTGTTTTATAATTTTTTGTTATGCACTGTAGTTTATGGCTGCAAATCTAATGCATTCTAAAAAATAATGTATTCGTACATGAAAATAAATCGCAGAAACGAACGAAACGAACGATTTATTTGTAATTTCCAATGCATTTTAGATGTTCAAATCAAGCAAATTGCAATGGCATAAATAAGGCAGGCATATGCCATTAACAAATATCGAAAGTCAATACATTTTGGGAAAATTAAAAAAAAAGAAATACAAATTATTTAAATGTTATGGAATATAATGGGCAGATTATGAAGAATGTAAAAAAGAATTTAGAAAAGTACTTTAGTTGCAGTCTTTATGCTGCTTTAATTAATTTATAATTTAAATAAATTTCGTTTTATAGGGTATTGTTTTGTTTTTAGATTTTAAAAACGTTTAAAATAAGAGCTCGTAGATTGCAAAAAAACTAAAAAAAAAATTTTGTTTAGTTTTAATTAAAATTCTTTATAATTCGTACAATTCTGTGTGCCACTGTTCAGAACTTGATGTAAACAACAACAATTGCTTTGTTTGTTATGCCTCTGTTTTCACCCTTTGCACAAACAATAACAATCACTAAGCAATTTGAAGTCGCCGTAGTCTAGTAGGTAGTGTGTTGGCTTATTAGACGTAAAGCCAGGGTTCGAGCCCCAAGCCAGACATCAAGACAAAATACAAAAAGTATTTCTTCGGCGACTTCCTCTCAGCAGATTTCTGGCAAAAACTCTGAGCGTAAAATAAAATTGCCATGAAAAGTTTCTCAAAAATCAGTCGTTCGGATTCGACTTTAAACTGTAGTTCCCGCCACTCATGTATAAAATTAACACACACAACATAAGTGGTGTGAGAAACTAGGTCGTAATCCTGACTGAAAAGTTGTAATGACCAATTACGTACGTAAGCAATTGTTCGACAGATCTTTGTAACGGAGATCTTCAAACCACGATTACTCTCTTCAAACATACCGCGTCTTCACAGGAGACTGCTGAACTTCGCTAACTCACTCGCCTACTTTGCTTTGCCTTTTATATTGCAGAGCAAACAGTCTGATGAATGTTCTAGAAGGCGAATGTTCCCGGTACAATGTAACCAGTGATGACAATTGTGACGTTTGAAAAACTTTCCCGGCTTCACCTTCTCGAAATCTCTATAAATATAAACATCGTTGTTTCATTGTTGTTATTTGTATATTTTGTTTACATTTATTCTTGTAGTGTTTGTTGCTGTAGTACTTGTTGCTGATGTTTGCTGTTGTATTTTTGTTTACTTGTTTACCATTTTTTATGCTGGTGTTTGTTGTTGTATTTTTGTTTACTTGTTTACCATTTTTGTTATGCTAGTGTTTGTTGTTGTATTTTTCTTTGTTTATAATTTTAATGTTAAGCGATCTAAAAGCAAAACACCAGTATCTAGATTCTTTATTTTCGTAATAGTATTATAAATACAAACACAATGGAGGTCTAAAATGTTTTATTATAAATTATTATGTTGTTTATTTTCTCCTACTTCTTCTTGATTTGAATGTGCATTTGATATTAAATTTAATTTAAAATATCCCTGAGTATTTTGTGGTTTTTCAATGTTTGTTCTGTTTGTCTCCTTTCAGTTCAGTTCGTTTTTATTTCATGTTTTGTTGGCTGTTTTCTGTATGAATATGTGCAATTCTTGTTTTCTGTTGGCACAAAAACCTGTCAGATTCACAAATATACAGGACTATCAAACGCATGCACATATATACATATATATTTATATACACACACGAATAAAATAAAAAATAATGAATAAAAAAAAAAAAACAAGAATTCCATTAAAAATATTTCAATAACGTTTGTCATTTAACAATACGTTCAGACACAAACAAAATTTATGTGCAAACAGTTGATAGCAATTAATTGGAAATGAGTGCTGAGTCCTGCACGAATGATAAACTTTTCTTAAGCTTTGGTCGAATGGTAATGTTAACATAAACAAATTATTTAGAAAATCATTTCTAATGATTCTACAGCTTAAGAGAGATGAATGAAAAAAGATGCCGGGAAGGAATTTGAGGAACTAAATTCACAAATATTCCTACTGATATGATTGAGTTTTTTGGTACAGTAGAAGTCCCTTAATCCGGCACGTTCGGGACCGGCTCGGTGCCGGACTACCGAAAATTCCGGTCTATCGGGCGGTAATTATAAGAAGACTTACTGAGTCACTTTCTTCAAGATTTTGAGTAGGTTGAGGGTTTACTACAATGTTGTTAATGTCCTGATCGGTTTGTTCTTGTTCAACAGGCTCATTCTCATCTTCAAGCAAGTTTTTCAAGAGATTGTCAGCACTTCTCTCCCCTTTTGAACTCGATGGCTTAGGTTTTGAGAACATGGTCACTTTACTGTTAGAACGAAAATCACTTTTTTTATAAACAGTTTTTAAAGTTACGTTTACTGCGATGTGAAAGGACGCAAAACAACAGCGCATAAAAAAATGGCGAAGATGCTACGTGATTGATTAACGGAGCTGCGCTGCACCTGAATTTGTTGTGACAGCTGAGACTAGCCGGCCGCTAATTGTTTCCGAACAATACCGAGAGTTTCCGGATGATCCTGAACTAGCCCGAAAACTTCCGAATAGCTCTCGAGCGTTTTTATTTGCTTTAAAGCACACTTTTGGAGAAAACCAAAATTTTTACAATTTTCCAGAGCGATGCCGGACTATCGGGCATTCCGAACTATTGGATGCCGTACTAATGGACTTCTACTATGCATACATTCATACATAATTGGTCAATACAGCCCTTCAGGCTGGATTACTACCTAGTTTCTCACAATACTTATGTTGTGTGTGTTAATTTTATACATGAGTGGCGGGACTTTTCATGGCAATTTTATTTCACTCTCCTGATTTACCAATTTTTAGATCTCCGTAATAGGGTTTACTAGTTCTCCACCTTTTTCTTCTACTTTCTTTAATTCCTTATACCTTTTTTAATTCATCCTCTGGAAGAACCTGTGCATGGTAAACTGATAAATGTGCGGTTTTGGACTAATTTTACGCTTTAACTGTTGAAGCAATTTAAATGTATTGTAATGAAGAATCTAGATCCAGTATCCAGTTTTGCCTTTACAGCACTTAACATTAAAATGGTAAACAAGTAACCAAAAATACAACAACACACACTACAAGAATAAATGTAAACAAGATACACAAACAATAATAATGAAACACGATGTTTACATTTATAGAGATTTCGAGAAGGCAAAGTCATGAACATTCGCCTTCATGAACATTCATCAGACTGTTTACTCTGCCATATAAAAGGCAATGCAAAGCAGGCAACTGAGTTAGTGAAGTTCAGTCAGTCTTGTATGAAGACGCTGTGCATTTAAAGAGAGTAATCGTGTTTTGAAGATCTGCGTTACAAAGATCTGTCAAATAATTGTCCAGTAATTGTTATTGTTTATGCAAAGGGTGTAAACAGAAAAATAACAAACACAGAATTTTGCGAATAATAAAGAATTTTAATTCAAGTTAAACAGAAATTTATTGTTATTTTATTTACAATTTACGAGCTCATATTTTAAACGTTTTTAAAAGGTTCTTATTTTTTGTTCATTTCTAATTGATATACAGCAGCTCTATTATAGTAAGGTTATGTATGTTGTTTTCCTAAAACATCATGTTTTTCTTCTACCATTATTTACTCGAATAAAAAAAATGAACAGGAAAATATTTAAACACACAATTTTGTGTTCATAAAAATAAAAAGGAATACGGAATGCAGATAAGAAATAATTCTTTTTATTTAGTTGAAATTCTATTTCTTAACAAACGACAGAACAGAACAGAAAAAAGAACCGAAAAGTGTACAACACGACATTTTCATTTTGTATTTTAATCTGTTTAAGTTCATTGTGTCTAGTTCACCTGTCGTTCTATTCCTGTGACACATACAACATTCCAATATCCTTTCTATTTCAATGCAAGTATGTGTGGGTAAGTGTGTGTGTAAAAAGGATTTTCATCTCACAACTAATCTAAAGACATTCAGTCATTTATTCATTTTAGCCAAAAAAAATTTTGTCTTACCATACCTAAAAGCAAACACATACACACACACTTATACATTCCTTGAGATGATCACAAAACCATTTTCAATTCATATTGAATTAAACGAACGATTGAATTCATTGCCATTGTTAGTCTCAAATTCAATATTTTTTCTTCTTCTAGTGGCTGCCTTTTCTTAAAAACCCCAAGAAGCAGTAGACATTTCTACTGCACATCACTACAACTTACCAAGGCAAGGTTGAGTTATTGTCACATACGATTTAAATTCGTTCGTATTCTTTTGCCAAAGAATTGAAATCAATTTTCAATTTTGAATGGGAAATTTTGCTGACAAATGTCAAGAAAATGTTTTTTTTCTTCGTTTTAGTCAGCATCCGTATCTGATTGGAGGTCTCTTTTGTGTCGATTGTTTAAGTAATTTTACAAGACATTTGCATGCGTTTTAGAATTTTCATTTTTGTACTCGTAATCTGTTGTTTAGAAATCCTTGTGCTGTTTGGTATTAGCTTCCGAAATTCTTAACTTTACTATTAAAGGACTTAAGGTTTGGGAGCAATTTTTAATTCTAATTGTGTTCAATGATTCGCACAATTGTCATATGATAACCTAAGGTGTAGTAAAATTAAATCCATTATTTTTCATGCAAAAAGCTATGACGCAAAGTTACATTTAGTCTCTCTAGTCATATTCATACATAATTGGTCACAACAACTCTTCAGTCAGGATTACGACCTAGCTTCTTACACCACTTATGTTGTGTGCGTTAATTTTTATACATGAGTGGCAGGACCTACAGTTTAAAGTCAACTGCGAACGACATATTTTTTGAAAAACTTTTTCATGGCAATTTTATTTACTCTCAGAGTTTTTGCCAGAAAACTTAATCGGAATCAGTAGAGTCAGATTCAGTAGAGTAACAAACTTGAATGAAGTAATCGGGAAACTGTGTACTGTTCTGAAGGAGTGACTATTTGCTGGTATACGTATTTGTTAAGAACGTCTTTTGTAACAAGATCAGGAGTTGTTGGTCACATTATAAAATATTTCGAACCCATGGGGAAACTGGGAGGTATCTTCCAAGCGAATGCCTATGACAAATTCAACTTCCTTAGAGTGAGGCTAGCATTTAAATACTTGACTTTTATGAAGTTAAATCGATGATGGTAAGAGATTACCTGGAACTTTTTGGAACAGTCCTCGTACATATAATATTATTTATCCAGCCAATTTTCCCCTTTAGCAGATTATGCATGAACGTTTATTATTTTTTTTTTTTTGGTTTGTCATTCATACGGAGAATATTGATTTGAAAAATATTCGTAATTATTGAAATTAAAATTGAAATTACAATTTTGCGTTGTTGTTATTGTTGTGTGTGTGTATGAGTATGTGAGTGAGTGAGTGAAAGAGTATTTAATAGATTTGATCACATATTTACACTCACTCACATATGTATGTATGTGTACATTTAACAAGAATATTTATTATTTTTATATCAATTCAATTAAATAAACTAAAATATGTTTGTAGATATTTATGTAGGTATGTATGGGTGTGTATGTTGAAATTCTATTATTATAAAACTATAATTAAATACATTTATTATTGTAAATGGTTGTGATAGATTTATTTTATTTTATTTTATTTTATTTAAAAATAACTGTCATTGTATAGGCAACAACAGCAACAAGACAAAAAACAATCAAACAAATAATTAAATATACAGAGAAATAATAACATGTGACAAATATAATTAAATTTTCTACAGACATTAAATAATTATTTTTTTAAAAATACCTTACATATGTATGTATGTACATCCAAATGATAACAAATCAAAAACAGATTTTATTAATAAAATTTTCCAAGTAATTATTTTAAAATTTCAAGAAAATTTTATTTGTTTGCATAATGACCCCCCCCCACACAACACAAGACATTCATTCATTTATTCACGCCTCCATTTGTGTCTTTGTAGTACAATTATTGGAATTAATTTCCTACAATACATTGGTATTTATGAGTGTCTGTGGCCTAATAAACTAAATATTTAACAAAAAAAATGTTCATAATGTTGTTGTTATTGTTGTTCAAACATTATTAGAAAATTAAATCCAAAGTGTATTGGCTTTTTGCGAAAGTTGTTGTTGTTCCTACAATATCCAATTTCGTTATTCTGTTGTAAAGAAATTTATAGAAAATTTCCTCTCTTCTTTTGAATTTTTTTCTCTTCTTTTTTGCATAAGAATTGTACAAGAAATATTAGAAAGAGTCTCGTAAATGAAAAGTTACATGATGTTGTGTTTGCCATTTACATTGCATAAGAGACACATTTGTGTAGAGAGTTCAAGCAGTTGTTGTAAAGGTAAGACTGTATTATTGGAAAATATTTGGCAACACAATATTATGCAGGGTTGGGTAATGACAACAAGTAATTGAAATTGAAATTTGAAAACTGAGCAAAACAAAATTAAAAGGTTTTTAAAAGAAATTAAAGTATTTCGAAAGTAAGCTTAAATAAATCCAACATAAGGCTATTTTTTCGATGAAAGTTTTATTTCATTTTAACGCCTGAACATACAAGATCATATAATTCCTCTGTATTGGTTGTTGTAGTCGATCTTTTTAAAGTTATTTTCACCAATTTATTGTGCATATTTCGACCGAAATATAAATAATAATCGGCGTAGTCTAGTAGGTAGTGTGTTGGCTTATTAGACGTAAAGCCAGGATTCGACCTTCAGGCCAGACATCAAAACAAAATACAAAGAGTATTTCTTCGGAGACTTCTTCTCGGCGGATTTCTGGCAAAAACTCTGAGAGTAAATAAAAAAGAGTTTTTTTTTGCCAGAAGGAAGTCGCCGAAGAAATATTTTTTTTCATATTTCATTTTTGATGTCTGACCTGGGATACGAACCCGGGCTTTACGAATAGTAAGCCAACACACTACCTACTACACCACGGCGACTTCTAATTGTGGGTATTTTGTAGCTTTAAAACAATCTCTCCATCCCTGCCTTAAAATTTGTAAGTGTAACTTGTACTCTACGATTACATGGTAAACATTTTTACTTCAATGAAATGTGAGTAGAGTGTATGAGAAACAGTAGCCTTGTGTTGAAAAGAAATTCTTACACATTTGTTGTTGTTGTTTTCGTTATTAGAAAGGTTAAAATTCTTAAATTTTCTCTCACACAATATCACAAATACGAATTAAAATTTTAATTTGACAAGAATACCTATCGGAATGGTTGTTAAGGTTGTAGGAGAGAAGCAAAAGAGTACAAAAGGATACTCAAAGTCTTTAAGGATACGATTCGGAATATAATCGAGTATATTTTCACTAAACAGAAAGGCGAACAAGCACAGAAGAGCTCAGATTTGTGGCCAAGTCTTGTGTTATAAACGGTCTTGAAAATTCCTTTAAAATATTGAATAAAACTGTGTATACAGACCAGAGATCACCAATGAATCGTTTTTTTGCTACTCATAAGCACTCATGAAATTTTGAATATAAGTGAGTCAACAATATTGAAATTTAACTATGTACTCTGATTCATTCATACTCACTACAACCGTTAATTTATAAATACACGTTGCAATGGGTTTGCGTACAATGTTGACATCAAACTCATACCATTCGAAATATGTTTGATTCATAAGCCTAATCATTTAGATTCATAACTTTAGAAAAATACTTATAACACTTAATGGGTCGAATCATTCATCAAAATTTACAGTCTTAGTTGTTGTTGTATTTACAACAAAAGAAAAAAGGCACATAAGCAAAAAACGCAGAACAGCAAGCAGAGCAAACACACAACCTTCTAGTAAGTATGATAGTGTTCGTACGCGATTCATACTTATTTTGTATTTCGTGTATATGTTGAGTTATGGAGAGTCGAAATCATCAACAACATCATACTTGTTGTTAAGTATGAATATGATGAGTACTTCAAACTTTGAATATGAGTAGAGCTTCCATTATATTAAATGAATAATGAATGCGTATAAGTATCAGAAATTATAAGTACGTCTCGATTCTAGTCATCTTTTTGAATACACATTGCTGATCTCTCATACAGAAGTAGCTTTCTAAACATCAATATGAATATTAAGCCAAGTTTATTACTGCTAAACTTAAACTGAAACTTAAGTAAATCTTATCAGAGTGTATTAAATTCCTTAACAAATTCCATTTCAAAAATAGTTTCATGCTCTCCACACTTTTCCTATGCAAAGTAGTTGGAACTAAAAGTTTACCTTTTTTGGGTAGATTTTTCAAGAGTACGTTTGTATACGTTATGCAGCCAGCTTTAGAAAATTTCTCATATTAAAAGTATTGAGTGGAAAAGAGTCCAATAACAACAACAATAACGACAGCATTAAGAAGAAGAAGCAGGAACAGCAAGTGGCATCAACGGAAGCGTGAGTGCATGTACAACATGCAACACACACATATTAAGTAGTCTGTTTAGAAAGATACATGCACATACATACATACTCTAGTACATAAGTATGTACATATATTCCGTACTTTTAGTAGACGATAAGTGTATGTTCGTTTGAGTTTAATTTGAATTTTGGGAAAAAACAAATTTTTTTTCTTTTTATTTGCTTTGGTTTGGTTTGGTTTGGTTAAGTTCACAGTCTACTCATTGAGGCTTAAGCAACTATAATGACAACAATAACACGAACAACAACGAACTCTGTATGAAACTATCAGCTCGTATAGTGCACAAGAGTTTTCAGGGTTTTGAACTGAAAAAAAGGAAACTCTACGACACAGAGTAATTGAAGATTGTTTTTGGGTTAACAGTTATGTAAAGGAATGAAATCATTTTGGGGGCTCACGAGAAATAATTTTTCCAGAAAATTTTTGTAGTTTATTGAAGGAACGAAATTTATAAAAGATTTTTAGTAATTGTGGCATTTAAACCGTGGTCTAGTAGGTACTGTGTTGGCATATTAGACGAAAAACCAGGGTTCGAGCCCCAGGCCAGACATCAAAATAAAATACAAAAAAAAGTATTTCTTCGGTGACTTAATGTCAGCAGATTCCTGGCAAAAACTATAGAGAGAGAATATAAAATGTCCATCAAATAGTTTCTCAAAAACGTGAAAGTCCCGCCACTCATGGATAAAATTAACACACACAACATAAGTGGTGTGAGAAACTAGGTCGTCATCCTGACTGAAGGTTGTAATGACCAATTATGTATGTATGTATGTAAACCGTGATCTCAAAATATAGTGAAAACAATACATATTGTTACGAAAATGCAAATATCTGGATACTGGTGTTTTGTTTTTACATCGTTTAACATTATAATTATAAAAACCAATGAGTTGTTTACATGATAAACAAGTAAACAATAATACAACAACAAACACAACAAGTAAACAAAATACAAATACAACAATAATGAAACAACGATATTTACGTTTATAGGGACCTCAAGATGGCAAAACCATGAACATCCGCCTTCAAGAACATTCATCAGACTGTTTACTATGTCATATAAAAGGCAAGACAAAGCAGGCAACGAGTAAGTAAAGGTTCAGTTAGTCTTGTGCGAAGACGTGGTGTGTTTGAAGAGAATATTCGTATTTTGAAGATCTCTGTTACAATTGACCAATAATTTTTATTGTTTACGCAAACAAAGCAATTGTTGTTTACATCAAGTTGTGAACAGTGGCACACAGAATTATGCGAATAATAAAGCATTTTAATTAAAAATAAACACTAAATTTATTTTTATTTTATTTGCAATCTACGAGCTCATATTTTAAACGTTTTTAAAAGGTAAAAACCTAACAATATATACATACCTACATAGTTAGTCATTACAACCCTTCCGTCAGGGTTACTACTCACATCACTTATGTTGTGTATGTTAATATTAAACATGAGTGACGGGACCTTCAGTTTAAAGTCGACATATTTTTGAGAAACTTTTCATGGCAATTTTATTAATTTTCAGAGTTTTTGTCAGAAATCTGTAGAGAGAAAGGGCCGAGGAAATTATTTTTCATATTTCGTTATGCTGGAGATGTCTGACCAGGGACCTCATGTGTGATAAATCAACACACTATCTAATTGACTACGGCGACTTCTAACAGAACAGTCTAGTTTCTTCAAATGGCCATCAACAGCATACTTTACTCTCAACTCCAAAATTCTAATCACTATGCGATGTATAGCAGTTGGCACAAAGGCATCAAAGCGAGGTATTAAAGATCAGAAATCGCCATAGAGTAATAGGCAGAGTGTGTATGCTTCACCAAACGAAGTATGAAAAAGATTTCTTCGGCGACTTCCTCACAGCAGTCTTCTGGCCAAAACTCTGGAGATGTATAAAATAGCCACGAAAAGTTTCTCAAAAAATCTGTCTTACTGTAGGTCCCTCCATTCATGGATAAAATGAACCCACACTTGATAAGTGGTATGAGAAGCTAGGTTGTAATCCTGACTAAAAGGTTTCTTAATAAGTAAATCAAATTTAAATTCAAAATTAAGTTCTTCACTTTTTAGTTTGTTAGAATTCAAAAAGAAAACATTCCTTTAAAACACTGTCAACTTGTATTCGGTTAAAATCATGTTATTGCTGTACTGTGTTGAATGTGTTTAGAACATGACTAAAATTTGTCTATTTCTGCTTAAAAAGTGAACTTTAGACCTTAGCATAGTTGACAGTAAAATTTTCATAGAGACAGAGAAGCAAACAGACAGACAGGCAGACTTCTTTTTATTCACTAATAAAAACAAAATCAACAAAATTATATCCAATGTAACCTTAACGTATTCTATTCTGAACGTATCACACTACAGATGCCACTACTCTTTGGAACTCTTTGGCAAAATGGTTGAAAATGTCAAGTCAAGTTTAATATTTGAAACACATACACTTACACACGCTCACAAAATACTTTTCAAACATTGACACAAAAGGGTGTCATTTGACTCAAAGAGAATACGAGAAACGAGGAAAAGAAGCAAACAAAATTCGAAATTTAAACGAAAGACCTAAAAAGCAACAGCAACAGCAACAGCAGCAGCACAAATAACAAGAAAAAGGAACATGTTCGTTCAATTTAGTTGGAGATGTTGACTGTAACCAACAGCCAACAAACAAAAATTGTACCAAAAAATCTATATAAACCTACGTGTACGTGTGTATTAGTGTGTGTGAGTATATGAATGACACTTGAATAACTTGTGTAACATTATGTCATTAAGTTAATTTGATATGTCAGTAAGTAAGTATTCATGTGTTACTTGTACTACTACAACTACAACTCTAACTGCAACGATAACAACAATGTTAGCAACTATTAAAACGTTAAAGCATTGTGGGAGATGTTAATTTCTTTCGTTTTTTTTTTTGGGAGGCAGGCCTTTTCCGCAACAAACATTCATTTTGTATTCGTTTTGCTTAAATTTATTTTATTTTAGGTTTTCTTGTCTTAACACTCTACACCAGCGACCTATCACTATGAGAGGTTCATTGTGTTTGTGATTATGTAGACCATGTTATGTAAAAAGGAGATTAAGCTCAACTTTAGTTATACCTACAACCTAGAAACTAATTTCTGGTTGAAAACTATTTGAAGATATTTGGTTGCAAGTCATCAATGTAGACAGTTCTTCATCAGACTTAATTTTCTCTATGAATACTTCAATATACATACGTCCCAGAGATCAGCAATGAATCGTTTTTTCTCTACTCATAAGCACTCATAAAATTTTGAATCTAAGTGAGTCAATAATATTGAAATTTAACTATGTACTCTGATTCATTCATACTCACTACAACCGTTGATTTATCAGTACAGGTTGCAATGAGTATGCGTACAACGTTGACATCCAACTCATACCATTCAAAATATGTTTGATTCATAAGCCTACTCACTTAGATTCATAAATTTAGAAAAATACTTATAAAACTTATAAATGAATCGAGTGACTCGAATCATTCATCGAAATTTACAGTTTTAGTTGTTGTTGCATTTACAAGAAAAGAAAAAAGACAGAGCAGCAAGCAGAGCAAGCACACAACATTCTAGTGAGTATTTTGGCCTTCTACGCGATTCGTACTTATTTTGTGCTTCGTGTATATGTTGAGTTATGGAGAGTCGAAATCATCAACAACATCATACGTTTTGTTAAGTATGAATATGATGAGTACTTCAAACTTTGAATATGAGTAGAGAAAATTATGAGTATGATTCGATTCTAATCATCTTTTTGAATACTCATTGCTGATCTCTGATACATACAATTAGGATTACGATCTAGCTTCTCATACCACATATGTTGTGTGTATTAATTTCATACATATGTGGCGAGACCTACAGTTTGAAGTCGAGTCCGAGGCACAGATTTTCATGGCATTTTTTTTACTCCCAGAGTTTTTGCCAGAAACCTGCTGAGAAAATATCGCCGAAGAAATATTTCTTTAATATTTCGTTTTTTTGGAAATGTCTGACCTGGAGTTCGAACAGTGGTTTCACGTCTTGTAAGCCAACACATTACCTACTAGAGTTCGGCGACCGGAGTACACAGACCTCATTGTTATAGTGCTGGCTACCATTTAAAGAGATTTTGCTAGAAATCGTTAAAAATAAAGTCAAAATCAGTGAATTTTCATTAAGAAAAAGCAAAGAACTCCATCCTTGGTCGCGAAAAGTTAGCAAAATTACGTTTAAAAATCTTAGCCTTAGCTTAGAGGCTCTACAACATTCTGTTCCATGTATTTCGAAATCTATTTGAAAATTTATTGTATATTCCTTTAACCATACTGTAGAGTCGCAATAACTCTCTCCAGATGTAGACAGTTCTTCAAGGCAGATCAGAACTAACTTTGTCTGTGAATTCTTCAACATTTTTCGCAAACAATTGTTGCAGTGAGCCTATACTGTAATAAAATTTCACGATATGTCATATAATAGCTTCGAGTTAATACTGGAGAAACAATAGTCCTGTGTTTTGTCTTCGTAATAAAGTCGCCTATGGCCACCCAGATAGGAAAAAATACTCCTTTGTTCCATCTTCTTAACTTTGAAATTTGTAAGCACCTCTGTACTGGCATGAAGAACTTTGTTCTGCTGAAATTAACATGATGTTCGACTACAGCCTTCTTCAAAGGAATTTGGTGGATGTGATCAACGAATTGTGCTTATTTCTAGCTGCAAAACCTTATTCAGTACAATGTTGAAGAATAAATTTGTGGTTCAACTCCCAGCTCAGACATATCCGAAATATGAAAAAAATATTTTATCGGGGACTTCCTCTCAGCGGATTTTTGGCAAAACTCTAAGATCATATAAAACTGCCATGAAAAGCTTCTCAAAAATTTGTCGTTCTGATGCGATCCCGCCACTCATGTATAAAAGTTAACACACCCAACATAAGTGGTATGAGAATATAGGTTATAATCCTGACTAAAGGGTTGTAATGACCAATTACGTATGTATGTATGTATGTAAAAAAGTAGTGGCTTCAAAATTCCTTACAATTGCACTGTAAGGTACAGTAAAACCCATCTTGTCTTGTTTCTCTGTTTCATAGCTATTGTAACTGTTGTTGAAAAACTATTTTGCAAAATCTCATTACAACTTTTATTTGCCAACATAAGTGTTGAATTTATTTGCCAAAACCTTTTTTTTCTATTAAAATTAAACTCAACAAGTAATTTTTAAGAGAGGGGGCGTAAATTGTTTGCATAACCAAACCATAGCAAATCGATTCCAACATGGCATTAAGGAATACACGCCTCCTAAGTATTCACACAAGGAGATCGTTTTTTAAGAAACTTTAAAATGAAAAAGAAAAAATTAAATTGTGAATAAGGAAGATAACATGTGTGAGTTATTTGATTATAAATTGTAAACGTTTTGCGTATTTGTTTACATAAAACTTTAAAACTCTTGAATTCCTTATGAATTTTTCAAGGAAAAGCATTCTGTGGTTACTTCAGACGTACATTTTCAATTCTCGATCGAAATGTTTGATTAACTCGACTCAAACAAAGCCAAGAAATACTAAAAAAAAACCGGAAATCTCTCTAAGAAATAAAAGATTTAAAAAGAAGATTCAAAACTAAATAAGAAACTTTCAAAAAATAAAAATTTAAAATTTTTTTTTTTAAATTTGTTAGGCTGAGTCCTCTTATTTTGGAAACACCCTCATTTTTATATGAGTAGGATGTCTGGACAAATTACTTCGTTTTAGATTCGATCGTATCTCCTAAAGCGAATTAATTTTGGACGCATTGACAACTTAAAGAGGTATCAACATTCATCTGATTGGACCTTTGGAGGACTAAGTCAGTATTATTTAGGACTTGATAAGATCAATATATCGGGTGGACATCTATCAGTTTAAATTTAAACCATCGGTTATTTCGAATCTGGCTCACGAAATTCAGTATATTATCCCCACTGAACATAAGGAATCGATTTACACCTTAGGAACGTTGGACTTTATTGGAAATTTATTTAAAAAAGAAAGACAATTGGACGAAAAAGTCATACAAATTTTTATCGCAGAGAAGAACCAACAGTGCAAAGTGAAACTGGTTTCATTTCTGATGCACGTAAGCGTAAGCTCGTACAGTGCATACACCCGAAAATATCGAAGCTGTGGCTGAGAGTGTGCGTGAGATAATCCATCAACATCAACTCGTCATCGTTCTCAAGAATTGAACATTTCACGCACCAGTTTATCTGGAATTTTGCGAAAAGATTTCGGTGCGACGTCTTACGCAGCTTGTTGAGCGGAGGCATCATCGGCCCATATTCCATTGAAAATGAGGACGTCGGCCATTACAGTCAATGGTAACCCATTTTTTGTGTCAGCTCTTCATGGTATTGATGTGAACGATGTTTGGTTTTATGATTTATGGCAGAGAGGCGTGGACACTATTAAGCATTGATGCAGCAGTCTTGAGAGTATTCGAGAATAAGAATATAATCTATCCAGTGCGAGTTGGCAGTGAGCTGTATGAGCTTCTCAACGATGGGACGTTGTGCAGCGTATTAACATCCAGCGGCTGGGCTGGCTCGTCCAAGTGGTTCGAATGGCGGAGTATACACCGACGAGACGGGTATTTGATGCGGAGAATTTCGGAAGTCGTCCCATAGGACGACTTTCTTTGCGTTGGAAGGACCAGATCGAGGAAGTGCTGTCATCGATTGGTGTGTCCATGTGGCGTAGGCCCGCAAGAAGCAGGGGCGCCTGGAAGGATGTGTTAAGGCCGGCCGAAATCCGTGAATCAGGTTGTTAGTGGCCAGTTAAGTAAGTAAAGATGTTTGGTTCCAAGAGGTTGGTGCAACTTACCACACACATCTCATGCCGATTTATTGCGTCAAACGTTTGATGGCGGTTTAATTAGACGAAATGGTGATGACAATTGGCCGCCAATAAGCTGCAATTTGACACCGTTGGACTGTTGCCTGTGAAACGCCGTTAAAGGAAAGACTTATGTCGACATACCAGAGACAATAGAACATTTGAAGGCTAACATTCGTGATGCCTTTGACGAGATACAACCCCATACACACATAAAAGTGTATGAAAATCGGTCCTATGGAATGAGGTGGTGTAACGCCATGAATATTCCGTTTCTAACCGGAACAATTGTACTTCACAACAGAAAAATAAATTTTGGAAGATTTCAAAATGTTTTTGTTTTATTGCATTTTTAAATGTAAACTTTTAAATGGCCCACCCTTTATATATGTATATTGTTACGAAAAATTAAAAATCTAGATACTGGTGTTTTGCTTTTACATCACTTAATATTAAAGTTGTAAATAAAAAAAAGCTACAAAAACAAAACGACGTAGTAAACAAACCTGTTTACAAATTATCGTACTGCTTAATATAACAACAAACACCAGCATTAAAAAAATGGTAAACAAGTAAACAGAAATCCACAAACAACACTACAAGAATAAATGTAAACAAAATACACAAACAACAATAATGAATGCAAACAATGATGTTTATATTTATAGAGATTTCGAGAAGGCGAAGTCATGAACATTCGCCTTCAAGAACATTCATCATACTGCTTACCCCTGCCATATAAAAGGCATGGCAAAGCTGGCGTATGAGTTAGGGAAGTTCAGTCAGTCTGTGTGAGGACGCGATGCGTTTTAAGACAGTAATCGTGGTTTGAAGATCTCCGTTGCAATGTTCTGTCGAATAATTGTCTAGTAATTGTTATTGTTTATGCAAAGATTATTAATAGAGGAATTAAAAAGATAAGCAATTGTTGTTGTTTACATCAAGTTGTGAACAGTGGCACACAGAACTGTGCGTATAATAAAGAATTTTAATTAAAACTAAACACAAATATATTTTTATTTTATTTGCAATCTATGAGCTCATATTTTAAACATTTTTAAAAGGTAAAAACGTAACAATATTTTAAAATTATTGTAAAATTTTATTGTACCAAAAAAAAAGAAAATATTCGCATGTAAATTTCTATTCAGTAACGAGAAGTAATTTATTATGCCCGTTTGAAAAATCTTAAATATTTTCGTACGTACCCTTTTTTTGGGAATTAAAATTAAAAAACATACCAAGTCATTAAAATCAATTACCAATTGAAAATTACAAAAACCAATAAGAACAGTTAAATGATGGAGCATGAGCTTGTTACAGCGCGTTTCAAAAAAAAGAAGACGAAGTAGAAAACAAAAGCACCCTGTGAATATCAAGACAAAATGCCTTTGTAGACACAGCATGATTTTGGGAAAAGAGTGAGTGGCTGTATGGCTGTGTGGATGGCTGGGTATCTTCATTTATAATGAACTTAAATAAGTTAAATTTTGATTAATTACCATTAGAAGATATTCTCTACTCAATTAATAATCAACAGCGAAACAAATCCCCTCCTCTTCTTTGGTTTTTATCAGGATTTGTGGCCCTCTGTTCTTTTTTTTTTTTTTTTGACTCGCTGAGTTACTAATTTAGAGTGTGATTAAGAGAAGAAGAAGAAAAAAATCAATTTAAAAGAAAAAGAGAAAGAGAGAGAGAGAAAAAAATAAATCGAAAATAAGATGAATATTTTCCAATTAATTTGCATCAAATAATTTAAATGATGATGTCGATGTCGACTGTCGATGCTACGGTTACTGCCATTATTATTTGTGTTGCTTTTGTTGCTGTTGTTGGTCGTTGGCTTCATTATGAAAATTTTCTATAAATTTTTGTGAAAGTTGCTTTAGTTCGTATACAATAACAAAAACAACAACTACAACAATAATAATAATAATAATTATTTAATAATGAAGTTTCATACAATAAATCATTTGATTGAGGAGTTGAACTTAATTTATTTGTTTTACTTAAATGGTGATTAAATGCATCCAAAATGGTGAAAAATTAAAAACAAAAACAAAAAACTGTTGAAATGAAATGCAAATGTAAAGAGAAAAAACGTGTAGGTTTTAGGGGAATTTATATTCAACATCATCAAACTGATTATTGTCATAATTATTAATCAATTGTAATTGTACAAATACTCATTTATACATATGTATGTACAGTGAGCGTCAAAAAAACTATATACTAAGGCTAAAATTTTAACAACCACCATACTCAACTTTTACCATTTACGGAGAGTAATCGAAAAAATCTGACATTTTTTTGATTTTTTTTGTTTCAATTTTAAAAACTGGCAATGAAACGATTTGAAAATATAAATAACGGTAATTTATTAATGTATTTTTACGAAAATGGAAAAAAAAATCTAAATACTGATGTTTTGCATTTACATCGTTTAACATCAAAAATATAAACGAATGCTACAAAATCAAAGCAATGAAATTGATTACAAATTATCGCACTACGTAATATAACAGCAAACACCAGCACAAAAAGAATGATCAACAAGTAAACAAAAATATACCAACAAATACCAGCGTCAGAAATGGTAAACAAGTAAACAAAAATACAACAACAAACGCTACAAGTATAAATGTAAGCAACATGTTAACATTTATAGAGATTTCAAGAAGGCGAAGTAATGCACCTTTGAAAGCATACATCAGACTTAACCTGCCATGTAAATGGCAAGGCAAAGCAGACGAGTAAGTTGGTGAAAGTTTAGTCAGTCTTATGTAAAGACGCGGTGTGTTTGAAGAGGGTAATCGTGGTTTGAAGATCTCCGTTACAAAGATCTGTCGAATAATTGTTTTGTGATTGTTATTGTTTATGCAAAGGCTGTATTTATTTATTTATTTAAGTCAATGGACAAATTCCTTACTGACTAATAACACAAATCGAATAAAATTAAATAGGAATACAATCAGTTTCTTCAAAAATACAAGTAATAGTTACAATAAAAATATGAAAAGTTGCAAATTGAGAAAAACAATAATGTTCCGTTTTATAAGGCAAGAATTTAAAGAAAAAACAACAAAGTCTGACAAATAATTAAATTGACGGCAAATTCTAGTTAACGGGTCAGCAACAGCATACTTAGTTCTGCAGAATTGAATATAAATAAGATTATAACAGCGGAAGTTACGACGAGGAACATTGAATTTAACAGATCTTAACAGAAATTCACAGCAAATATTACCATTGATCAGGTTAACCATGAAGGATATATTTAACATTGTTCGACGACTCTTAAGGGTCGGAAGTTTTATTAAAGCCAGTCTGGTAATATATGAAGGCATATCCAAGTAATTCCATCCAAGGCCAAGCAAGCAGAAGAGTAGAAATTGTTTCTGAACAGATTCGATGTGTTCGCTGTAAACATTATAGTGAGGATCCCATACGATGGATCAATACTCCAAAATTGGTCTGACAAGCAATACGTATAACTGTTTAGTAACACCAGATAGCACATAAATATACTTAGATAAACTATTGTTCACACATACAGTCTGCTTTCTACCAGTCAAATATGACTCCAGCCATCTTAAACTCCTATGATTTACACCCATTAAATCCAATTTAGTTAACAGGAGTTTGTGATTCACTTTATCGAACGCCTTACTAAAATCCTTAAAAATTACATCAGTTTGCTTCCGTTGAGAAAAGGCCGCATTTATCATGGATGTAAACAGAAGTATAACAAACAAAGCAATTGTTGTTGTTTACCTCAAGTTGTGAACTGTGGCACACTAAACACAAATTTACTTTTATTTAATTTGTAGTCTACAAGCTCATATTTTAAGCGTTTTTAAAAGGTAAAAACGTAACAGTAAATATTTATATAATGTACATTTTCTTTTAACGCTCACTGTATATATGCAAACATTTACACGTAAACATAATTGCAATTAAAATTTATTTTAATTTGAATGATTGAATGCATTTCAACACATATACACACTCATACATAATGCTTAACCGTTAACAGGAAAAATGGGAATAATAAACTGGAATTAATGTTGATTTATTGACTAGTTTTTGCCAAATGAACAGTGTGTCTACGACAAGTTTTAAAAATTTTTATTTTGACACTGACAGCTTACGAATATGCTTGCCATGCAGTCAATTGCTTTGATAGGTAATATTTTAGGGTAAATTACTGGTAATCGATTTATATCGATAAATGTGGGATTATAAGTGAAATTAATTGCTATGAATGGAATGTAAAAATCTAACACCGACCAGTCTTTACATAAAGGAAATATTTAATAACAGACATTTATATGCCATAAAACTTCGTTGAAATTAAAATCAAATGTAATGTTTCTATAAATAATTTTTAATATTATAAAAATTTACTACAGACTAGGAAATGAACAACATCTGTCATGCAAGAAAAAAGTGCAACTCTTTCAGTTTAAATTGGAGAACTAAAAAGTTTTAAGACAACATGCTGCAATTGCAGGTTGATATAGAAATGGCTGGCGGTCTGAAAATTGGAGAAAATCGTTTAAAATCGATAAGGCCTTGGCCTTACCATGGACTCACCGGAATGAATTTTGTATGAATTTGACTGATGGCATGTGTCAAATTCGCTTTGTGGACTGATGTGGTTTATTCACATACACCTGCAATTTAAGAAAACTCCACACGAGAAAGAACCTAAGAGGGTCAAATAGCACGGTTTAAGTCACATTATCTTCATGCCCTCAAATCGCTCATTAAACAATGCAGCATGTACAGATCATCCAATTCACGCCAAGAGAAATTGATCATCACCACCCTATAGCGCTCGTCGCTGATAGTGATGGCTTGGCCGACATTGCTCTCAAAGAAATATAGACTAATGCAGCCGCTAGCCCACAATCCCCACCACACAGGACCTTTTTCTAGACGCACTGGAAACCTTTGGATTTTATGTGGATTGGTGTCGTTCCAAATTCAACAATATTGTTTGTTCACGTACCTATTCTTTCAGAAAATGGGCACTGCACTGAAGATGATTTTTCGATGAAAATTAAGGTCAGTTGCCAACTGGTCCAGAGCCCATTCAGTGAACACAAGTCGTTCTCTATGATCATATTTATACACATAATCGATCATTACAACTCTTCGCTCAGAATAACGACTTTTCTTCTCACACCACTTACGTTATGTATGTTAATTTTATACATGAGTGGCGAGATGTACAGACTTTTCATGCTAATTTTATTTACTCTCACAGTAAAAAGAGATTTCAGATTTCTTTTTATTAGAGATGTTTGACCTGAGGTTTTAAACCGAGGCCACATGTCTCATAAGCCAACACACTATCTACAAAACTTTGGGAACTTCTATGGTTGCCCATGATAATTTGGCCAAATAGACTGAATAAATAAAAATTAATTGGACTGATGAAGCTTCATCACAATGGCCGCTTTAACTGTTCAAGATCGGATATCCATGTTGGGAGGCTCTATACAAGATACTGACTGCAATAATAAAGGCTGGACTTAAAGTATAATTGTTCTGGTATATTTTCACTTCCCTGTACGGATTGCCATTCAAATAGCTTTCGGAAAGAAGATAAAACTCAGAAAATAATTTTATTCACCAAAGCGAGGTGAACGAGTGCTGTATACATTGTTTCGTTTCAGTAAGAAGAGGAATTACATGGGCTCTTACTTACTTACTTACTTCAAATTGATGATTTAAATTATGCGGCCGACATTAGTTTATTCTCACAGAATCACATTCAATGAAAACTAGCAGACCTAAAAAAACAAGAGCATTTGATGTCTGACCTGGGTTTTGAACCGTGGCCTTACGTCTAATAAGCAAACATATTACTTACTTGACTACAGCAACTTGTCGATCTTGACCCATATATCGGGAGGTCTAAAGCATGAGAATAATTAACATTAGTTAACCAGTCCTAGATATGAATGGGTTCTGCTATTTTGACAGTACTGTGACAGCAAATAGCAGCGTATAAAGTAAACAGCAAGTTTAACAGAGCGACACCGGCATTCGGATGGTTGCAATAAGTATGTAGATGCCAAACGGACAAAGTTTAGAAATTATTTCACGCATGTATAAAGTCTAACTTGTTCCAAGGAAGATTTGCTATCCATTAGAGGGTTTAATCTTTTCCTGTCAAGATCGTGAGATGTGTTTCAACTTAAAATGTTAGTCACACTGTTCATACATACATACATAATTGTATTCAGTTAGGATTACGACCTAGTTTTTCACACCTCTCATGTCGTGTGTGTTAATTTTATACATGAGCAGCGGACCTACAGTTTTAAGTCGATTCCGAACTACAGATTTTTAGAAACTTATCATAGCAATTTTATTTACTCACAGAGTTTTTGCCAGAAATCTGCTGAGAAAAAGTCGCCGAAGAAATATTTTTTGTATTTTTTTTATGTTTGGCCTGGGGCTCGAACCCTGGCTTTATGTCTAATAAGCCAACACACTACCCACTAGACTACGGCGACTTGTTTGAGATTATAAGAGTTATAAACAGAATCATCTTGAATTTAAAAGTTCGTTTTGGGAACATATCTTAAATGTGTTCTAGTCAGCCAACGTGTTCTAGTTAGATGTGTCTAAACTTTTCCAGTTAACAAGTGTTCATTATTCGAATGTAATTTTTAATCATAAGGTAATTATTAAAAAATAATGATTTATGGCCTTCATAATAATAATTACGGTGTTGGCCAATGCTGCTTAGTAAGCCAAGATGATGTAAAACACTCCAAATGTTATTGGAAATCGTCCATCATAAAGAATTTTTTTTTTAGTCATTTTGAAATCAGAAGAATTGATGATAAGATCAAATGAAATTTAAAATTACTTTTTTGGGAATATTTACAGCCATTCCGAGCAAAGCTATGGAAAATTATTCAGAAAACATTTTCGAAAAAGTGTTATCATCGATAAACTCTCCATCTTTTCCGCAATCATAATTACCAACACTTTTACACGGGCAATAAAGTGTGATTATTATTGCGAGTAACGTTGATGTGACATGATAAGGTCATAACAAGCCAACGCTCTGCGATAATTTACAATTGCTTTGCTGATGAGATGATAATTTTTGTTAAAACTGAAATGAAATTGAAAATGAATTAAAAAAATAATTTTATTTGCAATTTTTGCAACAATAAATGTCACCATGCAAGCGATGAGTTGCAAGCATTCGCGTAGCACATCACAGCACAGCACCACCACCATTCAATGGTAATTACAATGGAACGATGTCGTAGACACTCAGCAAGCAGCAAGCTGCTGCAGCCCCTCACGAATGCTCTCTCGTCCCAGTTAAAATATTACAATTCAAATAAATGACAACAACTACAACAACAAATGCAATAAAATAAAAGGAACGAAAAAAAACGACACAAATCAACATCATGCAATGGCAGTCACACATAAAAATAGTCACACATAAAAATTTTTCGTATTTATTCTGCAGCGCGCAATAAAAGAGAAAATAATTCACAAATAAAATGAAAAACCCAACAGCAACAATTGCAACAAAAGCAATACAAAACAATAACAACAAAAGTTAAATGACATTAATTTTCATGAATTACGTTGCAAACGTATTTTAAAACACTCGCTTGTCTAAATATGGTAATGGACCACGAGAGGGGAGCCTACTGGTGATAATAGCGACCGAGTCAATATGGAAATGAGTTTACATTTGCAGGGCCATAAAGGAATGCTTGTTTGTTTTAAAGAATAAACGAAAGAAGAAAATGTTGTGGAAATGGTTACAGATTACAGAGACCGGTTCGCCTACTACAGCTGCAGCACTTACTTAAGGAGCAGTGCTTTCGACATGATTGATTACGGTTCTTCGATATCTTCTTCGTCTCGCTTAGAACTCAATGTTGTAGGTTTCTAACATAACGAACTCCAAGACTACCCGATACGAGTTGTATCAGTACCGGAACGTAGTGTTATTCGAAGTAACTGCATAGCTGATGAAATGGTCAAGAGTGGTACAACCATCGAACTCACCGGTGAGTTTCCTACATTGAGACCACATTTGAAATGAGTTTAAATGCAGTTGAGGGTCCAGTCAACATCGCATATGCGGCTTCAGATACAAGCAGAATAGTGCAGAGAAACTGATCAAAGCTGAATAGAAAGTGAGAGCACTGAGAGTGTATTCAAATTCCAAAGGAGCACGCTCAATGTGGTAATTGAAATAATTAATAGACATTGCATTATGGGTACTCATGCGAGATGCATTTCTCTTAAATTCATGGCAAACGAAGGAACTGAGAGACTATAAAGAAGAAGAATACTCTACAAGATGCTCAACCTCCGCGTGCTTCTTAATGGCGCAGAGACATGGACACTATTAAGCACTAGTGCAGCAGCCTTGAAAGTATACAAGAGAAATGTCCTACGTAAGATCTTCGGTCTAGTACGAGTTGGCGATGATTTCCGCATCCGATCCAACAGTGAGCTGTATGAACTCCTCAACGACATGGACGTTGTGCAGCGTATTAACATCCAGCGGCTGAGCTGGCTCGGCCATGTCCTGCGAGACGGGTATTTGATGCGGGGATCTACGTAATCTACGTTGATTCGAGACGCACGGAAATTTTGTTTAAAGGGCCACGGTCAGAATGGATGTTAGAGTCATTACTGAGTAATGCATTATGAGCACTAAAACCAGGAGAGAGATCTTGCAGAAGCTACCAACATGGAGGAGAGGAGAAAAGTGGTTCCCATTGGATATATGTCCAGAAGCTAAAGTTTATTATATAGACCATCTAAATAACCTGTCGATAAGAGATATGTGGAGTCTCAGTCACTCACCCAAAGGATTGAATGGTTTCAACACTACGAGAAATGGATAACAATGGTATCATCATGATCATATATGGCCCAACTGCCTAGATTCACAGCCACCTCTACTTACTTATATATCTTCTCCTTGTTCCTTATGAAACTATCACACGAACGGAACTATCATGGCAATGCTAGCAGTAGAGAACACGAAATTCCTTTGAATCTCTGGTAGGAGACAACAAAATAGAAAGAAAGAAAATAAAATCCCATCGTTTTTATTAAAATGAAAATGGAAAGAAGAAGTGAAGGCAAATGAAAAAAGAAAATCTCGCACACTATCACAATCCGCACAATGTTAACTTTACAGCTAAATGTGTGCGTGCAAACGTATAATTGTTGTAAATGTGCAAGAGCGAGATTGTATGATTGTATGTGTTGCTGAGGAAACCTGTTTACATACGTACGTATGTATGTACGTACGTAAAACAGAAATTGCCGAGTGAAAATTAATATTTACTGTACGTTGTAAATAACACCAAAAGGCTGATTTTCTCTGTGTGTGCCTCCCCATGCAGTAATAAAAAAACAAATACATACACACACATTAAATTCGTAATAATGACTCTCTTTCTCTTTATGTTCATGCTGCTCTCTGACTTGTATGAGCATAACGGCTATAAAACATGTATTATATTTGAATTATGAGCCACCCCCTCGTGCATTAATCTGTCACCGAATTATGGTTATATGGGCACCAGATCGTTGTTTAAATACGAGAGAAAGAAAAAAACAAAAACGATTTAAAAAAAATTTTGTATTTTTACAACGGCATCTACAACGAATATAACAACAACAAATACAAGCAAATAAAACGAAAGTTAACACAGAAAACAAACAAGCAGACGTACAAATAAATGTGAATGCAAAGTTAATAAAGATTATTTGTGTTCACAACACTGGCCAGATCATGCATGCAAAATATCAGACACACACATACACACACACATAGGAATGTTGTACAATATATTTTAAAGCAATTGCATAAATTATACCACAAATATAACAACAATAACACAGTACAACTAACAATAATAATAACTACAATAACAATTACAATAAAAACGAAAAAGTTTTTGTAAGTAAAACTCGACATGGTTTTAATCTACAAAAGAAATTTCAAACTCCAAACCTTTTGAAGAAAGAGTTACCGTTTGGTGTGGGTATTGTGTTGACGGCGTCGTCGTTTCATATTTCCTTGAAATCGATAAAATAGCTTGAAATCGATAAAATCTCTGCCAACGGCGAGCATTATTGGTTGACGATTGCCAATGTCTTTTGGCCTGAATTTGATCACCTTGATATCAACAACAAATGGTTGCAACAGGAAGGCGCTACGTGTCGCAGAGCTAATGACACATTGAATAGCCTGCATAAGAGATTTGGGTATATGCCCATTTCGTTCCGTTATACATCAGACGTTCTTGGAACGTATATCTTAAGTTGAGACCACACAACCGTGCTGCATTAGAAGCTCTTGAATGTTGTATGGGTTGGTCTTACTTACTTACTTAATTGATCATTACAATCCTTTAGTCAAGATTACGATCTAGCTTCTCACACCACCCATGTTGTGTTTGTTAATTTCCATAAGCGACAGGACACTACCACCAAGCTCTGCGCTCAATTCTCGACGTTGGAAATTCCTTGGAAAACCATATTATTGACAGTGAGGTTGTAGACCATTTCAGTAATAGATAGGGAGCTTCGGAAAATCTGACTGTGGCTGGAAGGAAAGCGGCAAGTCTACTTAAACTCCAAAGCAAAAAAGTATTGTTATGGAGGTAATCACGGGTCATTGCATTATAGGCACACATGCGAGCCGCATTGTTCTTGGATATCTTGAGAATGATTTCTGTAGAAGTTGAAGAGATGAGGAGAATGATGACACTGTTCTTCACTTACTCTGAACATGCCGGGCACAGTGATGCAGGGGGAAAAAGCATCTGGATCAACTGTCATGCATTAATGTTGTCTGTCTGAGTCGCTTCATCAGAAGCTCCAAATTATCCCGCAACTAAGGTATAAAAGAGTAGCTGGTATTACAATAGGCCCTCTGGGGCCTAAGTGTGTCCATTTAAACTCCTTGAGTGGACAGACAGCTCTACCTACCTACTTACCTACTCAGTGTTTAAAATTGATATAACGAAAGTGAAATATTAATACGCTGCTGGGCTTGTCCAAAGCCTGGCTCAGACATATCGAACAGTTTAAAATCGACTCCGAACGAGAGACTTTTTTAAGAAACTTTTCATGGCAATTTTATTTCACGTTGAGAGTTTTTGCCAGAAGATTTGTGAGAGCAAGTTATGATCGAGATGCCTAGGCCGGAGGTTGAAGCACGGGCTCTCATCTAATGAGCCAAAACACGGCGAATACGGCGACTTCATATCGATTGATATCGTTGCAATTTTGTTTGTTTAAGTATCCAGAAATGGGCCTCATCGCTGAAGAAGATATTTCGATGAGAATTAGGGTGAGTTGCCAACTATTTTAGAGCTCATTCAGTAAACACAAGTCGTTGTTTATTATCGTCCTTGGTGATTTGATAAAACATACTGAATTAGGGACAACTAAATTGACAGATTTAGCTTCAACAAGATGACTTTCTTACTTAATTGGTCATTGCAAATCTTTAGGCATGATTACGATTTAGTTTCTCACACCACCCATATTGTGTGCATTAATTTTATGCATGAATTCCGGAACCATCTGTTAAATATCGACTAGAGATCAGCAATGAATCGCTTTTTCGCTACTCATAGGCACTCATGAAATTTTTAATGTAAATGTTTAATGTATGTACTCTGATTCGGATTTATGCTTGTTGCAGGCTATAAAGCATATTTAAAATAAATAGCCATAGAGATTTACTGTTATAGGGAGAAATTTGATGGAGCATATATAAAGAAATATTCTTAAACACCCATTAAAACCATGTAATGCTGTAAACCAGAGTCAGCAATTAATTGTTGTTTGCTACTCATAAGCGCTCATAAAATTTTGAATATAAGTGAGTCAACAATATTGAAATTTAACTACATACTCTAATTCATTCATACTCACTACAATGTTGATTTATAAGTACAGTTTGCAATGAGTATGTGTACAACGCTGACATCAAACTCAAACCATTCGAAATATGTTTGATTCATAAGCCTACTCATTCAGGTTCATAACTTTAGAAAAATACTTATAAATGACTCGACATTCAACAAAACTTACAGTCTTAGTTGTTGTTGCATTTACAACAAAAGAAAAAAGAAACGTTAGTAAAAAAGACAGAGCAGTAAGCAGAGTAAACTCACAACCTTCTAGTGAGTATTTTAGTGTTCGTATGCCATTCATACTTTTTTTTTTGATTCGTGTATATGTTGAGTTATGGAGAGTCGAAGTCAACAACAACATCATACGTGTAGTTAAGTATGAGTGTGATGAGTACTTCAAACTTTGAATATGAGTACATGTTCCATGATATTAAAATAAGTATGAATGCGTATAAGTATCAGAAATTATGAGTATGATTCGATACTACTCATCTTTTTAAATATTGCTGATCTCTGATGTCCGAACGACATACCTGAGAAACTTTTCATGACAATTTTATTTTAATTTCAGAGTTTTTGCGAGAAGGTTGCTATGTCAACAAAAATTTACAAACATTGTGCTGCTGATAGTTTACCATGTCGCATATGCAATAATTTGATGAACCTATCTGTATTTAGGTAGGGTATAAGTATCAACAACAATTACACCAAAAAAAGAAAAAAAAAGCGGGCAATAATAATAATTACAGTCTTTTATTTATCCCATGTAACCATTCATTCGTACCATATGAATATGAATAAATAATATCAATAACACATACATACGTATGTATGTATGTACATAAGCCCCGTATTAACGAAAAATATATAAACTTTTATAAGCATTCGGGGGGAAAAACCAACAAGGCAAATAATAATTAACGACATAATAATGTGCAAATAAACTGCCACAAGTTTGACAAACGAAACGACACTTAAAAACTTACCCGGAGAGAGAAAACCTATACAAAAAAAAAAACTTTAAATGGGAAAAACTGTTCAGAGTACAGCTGAATTATATGTGTGTGTAAGTGTGTGTGTGACCACCACTGTGTGTAAAGCGCTTGTTGTAAAAGGTCTAGTCCATATGAATTGGCTTGGCTTGGCTTGGCTCGGCTTGACTGTGGAGGATGAAGCCCAGAGGCAAATAGAATCAAATAACACCAACATGGCTATAAAATTCAACACGTTCATTACAGTACAACAAGACTAACGGCGAGTGTGTATGTATGTGTGTGTGTGAGTGTTTTATTGAGGTTTTTAAATTTGACAAATAGTTGCGCGAGAGTATTTAAGTTGCAGCAGTGGTTTGGTAACAAATAATCAGCTTTTGAGGAATTTTTAAAAACATTTCCTTGCTACTTTTCAAATTGTTTAAAAAATAAATTATTTAAGGGATATTTATGCACCCTGCAAAACGCAAATTGTAGTTAACAAAACCAGATTTTTAAGTAATTCAGTTTAAAAATTCGTTGAGAATTTTAGGTAAGTTTACTAAGGATTTATTAGGCTATCAGAGCACAAGATTCTAAAGTTATGATCTGAAAGACAGTGTACAACTGTCGCAGGTGTCTCAACAATATCTCAGAACGATATCATGTTCACTACCACGTGGGTACTAGGCCACAGGTACTTTACGGTTACCCACATAGCGGATGAACTGGCAAGACGGAGCACAACCATCGAACCCTCCTATGAATTCTTGACGCTGGTAAGCCCTTTGAGGACCTGCAAGCTTATTATTGACAATGCGGTCGTAGACTCCAGGTCAGATCTCAAAATGAAAATACAAAAAAATATTTCTTCGGCGAATTCCTCTCAGCAGATTTCTGGCTAAAACTCTGAGAGTGAATAAAATCGCTATGAAAAGTTCCTCAAGAATCTGTCGTTCGGAGTCGACTTTAGACTGTGTGTGTGAAAACTAGGTGTGAGAAACTAGGTTCGTAATCCTGACTGAAGGGTTGTAATGATCAAATATGTTATGTATAGTCGTAGACTCCGTCAATAATAGATGGTCCTTCGCACATTGGCACGCCAACATGGCTGACCACTTAGTATTGTTATCGAAGTTATCACTGATCTTTTCATTATAGCGAGGCGATTTGATGTGGTCACCTCGCAAGTAATTTCTGTAGAAGCTGCAGAGATGAGGAGAAGAGTGAAACTGTTCTTCAACTACTGTATACATGCCGGGCACTATATCTGAGGAGAAAAAGGCACCTCGGTGTCTACTACATAGATGATCTGGATGAACTGCCATGCATTGATATTGGCAATCTGAGTCGCTTCATCACAACCTCCTAATGGTTGCGAAACTAGGGAATAAATAGAAAACTGTGGTATAACAATGAGGCTCTATGTGGCATAAGTGTGTTCATATAAACTTCTTGATTGGACAACCATTTCTACCTACTGCCTACTCAGGATTTAAAATTATTTAACGGAAGTGAAATATTAATACGAAGTTGCTTTTGTCTAGTAGGCAGCTTATTAGACGAGAGCTCATGGTTCAAACCTTAGCTCAGACATATCGAACAAAAATATTTCTCCTGTCACTTTTCCCCTCGTCAATATTTTAGAATAAAATCTGGTAGTCAAATAAATTTGTATGAAAAGTTTCTCAAAAAATCTGTCGTTCGGAATCGACCCGCAAGAAATGACATACACAGCATGAGTAGTGTGAGAAGCTGGGTTGGAATCCTGGCTAAACGAACGAAATTAAAAAAATATTTTCTCTTTGACTTCTCTCAACAGTCTGCTAGTAAAAATTCTGAGAGTAAATAGACTTTAAACTGTAGGTCCCGGGACTCATGTATAAAAATTAACGCACATAGTATAGGTGGTGTGAGAAGCTAGGTTACATTCCAAAGTAAAGGGTCGTAATAATAACTTAAGTAAGTTAAATGACTTGAGTAACAACAACTTATGTTGGAATCGCCGTAGTCTAGTCGGCAGTGTGTTGACTTATTAGAAATAATACCGCCGTTCAAACTTGTTTACCATTTTTTATGCTGGTGTTTGTTGTTGTATTAAGCAGTATGATAATTTGTAAACAGGTTTGTTTACTGCATTGTTTTGTTTTTGTAGCTTTTGTTTATAATTTTAATGTTAACCGATGTAAAAGCAAAACATCCGCATCTTGATTTTTCATTTTCGGAACAATATCATGCCAGTAGTCAGATATCCTATGGCGGTCGTTTTTACGGACTATTGCAAAGTAAATGATCAACTGTCTTCCTATCTAAATCGTTGCAATTACTACATTGTGCATATCGGAGATAAACTTCAATCAACCAGTACCAACCAGTCTAGACACATTAATTTTTGACTTTCTCTCAGCAGATTACTGGCAAAAACTCTGAGAGCAAATAAAATTGTCATGAACAGTTTCTCAGTTTCGGAATTGACTTTAGACTGTAGGTCCCACCACTCATGTATAAAAATTAACACACACAACATTGGTGGCTTGAGAACCTAGGTCGTAATCCTGACTTAACTAAGTAGATAGGGTACCCCGATATTCGTATTGCCCTCAGTGGCATTTCATTATATTATTTGTTTGCAATTGTTTTTATTACTTCATGCAGATTAAGTTTAAGTCGCAATGTGACAATAATTTCCAAATCCACATATATTAGGCACAATTGACAATGAATGTGACAGAATGTTTTGAACTGTCAGTTATATTTGTATTTCATTTGCAATGGTGGGGGCACTTTAAAATAGCCCAGCAACAATACGGCAAGATATGAAGGCAGACACAGTAAAACCAGCTGAAAATAAAGAAATATTAACACTTTAGTCAGTCGATGGCTGTTAGTTAAACAGTCGTTTGTCTCAATTAATGGACACAACAATAATGTTTTGTATGCGAGACACCAACATGAATATGAAATCAAATGAAATGAAATAAATTCAGGCGTATTAATCAATGAGAAAAAAAAATTTTTTTTTTTGGTTTAATAAACTAGTTTTACGAACTGATAAACAGAAGACAATTCCTTGGAAAATGTTTGTGGAATTCAATTAAAAGAAATGGAGTTTAAATATTCATAATCGAATGTAAATTAATTATACGCGGTCTTTTTTGTTTTTAATGTGAAACAAAAATGGAATACAAAACACTGTACTAAGGAGGCTTTTAAATACTTTAATGGGTTCAACTATTAGTCAGCAATTAATCTTTGGGTTTTAACAATTTCCAACAATATGTTGTTGCTGCTGCATATGTAAGCGATTTCATTTTCATTGTGAAGTACATGGTGCGACCTTTTAGTATCGTATTTAAATTTTTTTATTAATTTTTCATGGAGTTTTTCCCTTCCCTTACCCATGTGAAGAAAGCAAATAAGCAAGAAAGACACCAAAAAATGATCACAAAAAACCATAACATTTCGTATAATTTTTCAGGGTACGCCTTAATTTTCACAATCATGTTCTTCTAATTGTCTCCACGCTTTAAAAGTATTTCATTTGCCTCGTTGGCCTTATCACTTGTGATATCTTAATACAAAGGCGTTGCTAAGACCAAGTCTTATGTATCCTTTGCTCAACTTCAGCCTCACAACACTCCTTTTTTTCTTTCTTTAAATGCCTACAAAGGGGGTAAATGTCTTATTGTCAGCGACTAATATGAACTCTCGACTCTTGGGATTTGGTAATACTTTACATATTACATGGCATTTAATGTTGCAGGATTGAATTTTATTTACCAAACAGCTGAAGATTTCTTTAATGGGAGTTTCCTTGTGTTTTAAAACATAAATTCTTTTCATTTAATTTTAATTGTTTACATATGGCCTTCTTGGGAGCCTTGACCCCAGTTCCAATTGAATTTCAAATGTTTGAAAATGTCATGTTAATTAAAAGTATTTAAAGAATAGGGAATAATTAATATTTTATTATTTAAATTGCTTTGACATCAGAATGGTGTATTTAGATATGATTGGAAAACTTTATTTTGATTGAGAATTTTATGGGAAAGTATCATCATAATCTTTACATAACATAAATGCAAGTTTTTTTAAATATTGTTACGTTTTCACCCTTTTTAAAAACGTTTAAATATGAGTTCGTTAATTGCAAATAAAGTAAAAACAATAAACAGTTAAACTCTTTATTGTCCGCACTATCTTATGTGCCACTGTTCGAACTCATACCACGTATATAACAATAACTACAACAATTATAATCTGTTTATTCGTTACTCTCGTCACACAACTATTCGCAACGGCGATCTTCAAACTATTTTCTTCACACGCAACTTCACACAAGGCTGACTGAATTCCTACTGACTGCTGCCTGCTTTGTCTTGCCATTTTATAGTCCGACGCAACCAGTTTAATGAACATTCTTGTGTGGAAGTTGAAGGTTCGTGTTCTCGCCTTCTCGAGAACTCTATCGCTACTACATTGTTGTTTGTGTAATTTGCTTATGTTGTTTATCCCTTTTTGGCGTATACATGTTGTTGTTGGTACCAGGCGCAACCAGGTTAGTTTTACATATGTGTGTGTGCTGCTGTGTGTATTTGTATCGTGTGTATTGTGTTGGTGTAGCTGGTACCTTTTGTTTATTGTTTTTATTGTTAATCGATATTAGGTCGTATCGGTTTGCGTAACAATATTAAACTCCTCACAGGCTTGCGCTATACTTTCCGATAGCCAAGCGGCTATTACGGCATTAGATACTAATGTACTGAACTCCAGGATGGTATATGACTGTCGCAGATGTCTTAACGAGGCTGCGAATCGATATGATGCTTATATTACATGGGTACCAAAGCATAGGGACATTTCCTGTAACTGCAGAGCGTATGAACTGGCCAGTTGGGGGACGACCATCCAACTCTCTGATGCATTTTCTTCATTAGGAATCCCTTTTGGTACCTGCAAGCTTATAATTGGCAATGCAATCGTGGATCTTGCCAACAGTAGATGTGCAGCTTCGGACACGGGCAGGACGGCGCAGAAAATCTGGTAAATGCAGGTTAATAGGCGAGCGGCGGTTGTGCTTAAATTCCAAAGAAGTAAGCTCAGCATTGTTATCGAGGTTATTACGGAGCATTGTATTATAGGAACGCATACGAGGCGTATTTGTCTTGAACACCTTACAAATGATTTCTGCAGAAGTTGTGGAAATGAGGAGGGGGATGAGACTGTTCTTCACCTACTGTGCACATGCCCGGCACTTGGTCGGAGGAGAAAGAGGTACCTGGTTGCCTACTACATGGAGGATTGGGATGAACTGTATGCGCCGTAGTCTAGTGGGTAGTGTGTTGGTTTATTTGACGTAAAGTCAGGGTTCGACTCCCAGGCCACACATCAAAACAAAATACAAAAAGTACATCGGTGTATACATCCAGCAGTTCCGGGGGGACGTTCATGTCAGAAAAGTAAAAACCCCTGTCAAAACGATATTCCATACAAACATAATTGGTTATTACACCCCTTCAGTCAGGATTACGACCTAGTTTCTCACACCACTTATGTTGTGTGTGTTAATTTTATACATGAGTGGTGGGACATACAGTTTAAATTCGACTCTGAACGACAGATTTTTGAGAAACTTTTCATTGCATTATTTACTCTCAGAGTTTTTGCCAGAATTCTGCTGAGAGAAAGTCGCCGAAGAAATACTTTCTGTATTTTATTTTGATGTCTGGCCTGGGGCTCGAACCCTGGCTTTACGTCTAATAATCCAACACACTACCTACTAGACTACGGAACGATATTTCACAAAGAGATAATCGATGTTCAGTGGGGCCACAGGATCTTCAAAATAGAAGAGTGACCAGAAGGGTTCAGCACTAGAAACTTAGTTTATAGAAATTATTCTGTTGAATACATACGACGCCAACAATAACCGAATTTCCGAAATTTTAGTTTTAAATCTTTTCATTTTAAATTGTAATCGAAAAACTTGCCAATAATCGATAACATAAATGTTCTCATTTATTACTTATAAATAATGTTTGTTTGTTTGTTTGTTTGTATTGGAATGCTAAAATCAATTTTTCTGTTTCTTCTCTTCTGTGTTTTTATTTTTAAAAAATATTTCCTTCCACCATATGTTTGTGTATGATTTTTATGCCGATCATATTTCATATCAACCTACATTATAATATATGAGACATTCATTCCTTGTTTTAGTACCACTGAAGGCCAAGGAAAAAAAACAAATGAATTCAACAACCGTGGATTACAAAAAGACCAAGGCTTGGGATAAAAAAAAGAGGAAAAAAATTGTACAAAACCAACTCAAAAAAACAAATGATTAATAAAATCAACGGGTGGCCACTGAAATTAGTTTCATTTTAGTTTTTTTCTTCTTCTTCTTTTTCCTCTTTCTGTGTAATGGATATCAAAAAGGATGCAACCAACCAAGCAAATATTTGTTGATTCCAATAAAACGTTAAGTAAACAGCAGCAGCAGCAATTGCAGCCAAAATACGAATACAAAAAAAAGCCATGAAATTGAAATAAAAATTGAATGTTGGTGAGGGGGGGAATAAAAGAAGTATTTAATATAAAACTAAACGTATATAATCATATGCCCGTACATATATTGATTCGTTTACCACGTATAGAGAGAGAGATGATCGAACAAACATACCGTAGAGTCAATTTATGGCATGTCTAAATAAATCATGGTAGCCGTGTATTTAGCCAATAAACCAATAAAAAAAAATTAATACCAAATTAGTGTCTACGACTAAGGATAATTAAAATCGAGTTTTTAATTTGGAACGGGTCAATCGATTCGAATAAATAGTCTAGACTGTATTTTCATCGCGATTATTCGCATTTGAAATTGAAGTAGGTAGTATTTTGGCGTTTTAGACGAGAGTTCGAGGTTCAAAACCCAGTTCAAACATTTCGAACAAAACGAAAGATGAAAAAGTTTTCTCTTAAAGATAGGGTAGGTGGCGGACTCTTCAGTAATAATAACAATAATAAAGTTAGCCAACAGCAAAGAAGTCGAAGTAGTCTAGTCAAACCCCAGCTCAAACATCATCGAAGCAATATAAAGGGTCCGGCAAATAACTTTTTTTTTGAAAATGCTTTGAAAAAAAAAACTACTGAATATTTTCTCAAATTTCTTTTTTTATTTAAAAGTACAATTCTTCCAGTTAATAATGGAAAACAATTTCATTCAAATGGCTGCCTCGGCTGGCCATGCAGTAGGTGACAGATTTATTGAGAAACTTTTCATAGAAATTTTATTTATTCTTAAAGTTTTTGCCAAAAATCTGCTGAGAGGAAGTGGCTGAAGAAATATTCAAATTTCGTTTTCTAGGAGGTGTTTGACCTAGAGTTTTAAACTTCTTCTCACGCCTAATACTTATTAGACTTACCTACTAGAGCATGGCGACTTTAAATCAATAAAATATTTAGGCCCATTGCGCTACCACAATTTATATCCAACTCGGGGATCATACATTCCCTATAGGAAACCAACTTAAGTACAGAATAAATTTTAATATTGCTGCAATTAGAAAGCAGAGTCTAGGATGTCAGAAAATGAAAGGAAAGGAAATCCTCCCCTTTTTGATGAGAAGATTATGGAATTAACACATGAAGGAAAAGAGAGTCTCTAACTCATTGTCACAACTACAGTTCCGGCAGAAGACATTTGATAAAAAGCCTAGTCTTTCGGTATGTGTTCCGAGAGGACAGTTGCCCATGAAGATCATTTTTGTGAGAGGGATTGGCAGGGGACTTAATTATAGAAAATAATAAACCTAAACATCTACAGGGAATGCAACTAATGAGTCTGAATTCTACGATCTCATAGCAATATAACGTGTTTTCTTCAAAATTATCGGCACATACATTTCATACAGAGATATGGTAAAATGTAAAGCTAGAATTAGCCAAACGTTCGCGGAATGTAATGGAAGGTATGTTCTTTTTTTTAGGATATGAAAAGTAGTGATAGCGAATACCGGACCGTAATGTAATTTCGGTAAGCATTTGCATTACTTTTCATATGCTAAAAACGAATATACGTTCAGTTGCGTTCCGTAAACGTTTGGCTAATTGTACCTTAAGCCGAATTTCAAGCTAAAAGGTTGTGTTTGTACTTTCTGAATATTCTAGAATCTTATTTACTTACTTCATTGATTACATATTACAATTCTCTAGTCAAGATTACAAGGTAACTTCTCACAATGCTTATGATGTGTGTGTTAATTTTATTCATGAGCGGCGGTACCTACAGTCGATTCCGAACGACAAATTGTTTAAGAAATTTTTCATTGCAATTTTATTTACACTCAGAGTTTTTGCTAGAAATCTGCTGAGAGGAAGTCGCCGAAGAAATATTTTTCATATTTTCGTTTTGATATCTGACCTGGGATTTGAAGCGAGGCCTTACGTCTAATAAGTCAACAAACTACCTACTAGACTACGGCGACTCCCCCGAATTCAAACTAAAAAAACTTACTTACTTGCTTAATTGATTATTACAATCCTTTAGTCAGTATTACAACCTAGGTTCTCACACCAGTCATGTTGCAAGTGTTAACTTTATCCTTGAGCGGCGTTTCCGAATGACAGATTTCTGAGAATTTTCTTTCAGAATTTTTACCAGAAGATTGCTGAGAGGAAGTCGCTGAAAGAAATATTTTCTTATTGTATTTCGTTTTGTTGATGTTTGAACCGAGGCCTCACATCTAATAAGCCAATACACAACTTTAAAATTACTCCGAATCTAGAATATTGTAGTCGCCGTGGCCGTGGGTAGGTAGTGTGTTGGCTTATTAGACGAAAAGCCAGGGTTAGAGCCCCAGGCCAGACATCAAAATAAAATACAAAAAGGATTTCTTCGGCGACTTCCTCTCAGCAGATTTCTGGCAAAAACTCTGAGAGTAAATAAAAATTGCCATGAAAAAGTTTCTCAAAAATCTGTCGTTCGGAGTCGACTTTAAACTGTAGGTACCGCCACTCATGTATAAAATTAACACACACAACATAAGTAGTGCAAGAAACTAAGTCGTAATGACCAATTACGTACGTACTTTCTACTAGACTACGGACACTTCAGTATTCCAGATTCGGAGCATTTTTAAAACTCCAAGATTTTCTTTCAATTCTTAAAACCTATGCAACAAATTCGAAGACAAAAATTAATTATCTGAGGTTAACGAATAAATTTAAGACAAAAATAATTTCGAAAATTAAAATCGAAATAAATGTGTTTGCTCTGCCAACGAGTCGTACTACTACATGACCATTAAAATGTATTGATAATAAATAAACAAAATAGAAAGAAAGAAAAAATAGAGAGAAAAAAAGAGAAGAACGAACTTCAAAACAAATAAATGATTGCCAATAAAAATGACATAAAAATTCATCTTTTATTGAAATACAAACGAGCATTGAATTGTATTTCCCATCTCTACAAGCCATTTAACGAGCGTATTTAGTTAATGGCTAAACAGCTAAACAGCTAAACTCTAGAAACAATCTGTAGTAGATGCCACAAGTTGTTGTACGTATGGTATGTACTACTTACTATTCGTTTGTGTATGTGTACAGAAATAAATGTTGATTTTTATTTTTATTGCTTGCAACCTGGTGTGTGGAAAATGAAAATCAATTTTTTTTAATACCATTTGTTAACGTTAACTGCTGTCTACGGACTACAGACTGCTGCTGCTGCTGCTGCTGTTGCTATTGGTTCCATCGATGTAGAGAAATAATGGATTTGAGTTGTAATTTGTTGATTTCGAAATAAAATTGAAGTTTTTTCTTCCCTTCAACAGATTTCAATAAAATATTCGTATTTGTTTAGTTTTGTTCGCTTAATTTGTTGTCTTTCGAAATATATATTTTTTTTATTTTTTGTTTCTTATTTGTTTATAACATTTAACGCCGTTTTATCTTCAATGTTTACTTCATTCATGTACCACCCATGAAGGACAATTTTTTGTGTGTATAAAATTTATTCCGTGGATTGCATATTACAAACTAAAATTCAAAATAAGAAATCCCATCTAAAATCGATTTTATAAACTTGGGAGCAGACTATAAAAGATTTTTAAACAAATTTTTGTTATCAAATTTAATTGTAAAATAAACTTAAGTTTAATCAAAAATTGTTTAAAAAGTAAGTGTTCATTTCCTCTCGTCACTAGCTAATAAAGGATCCGCCAAATAACTTTTTTTTTGAAAAAGCTTAAAAAAACTACTGAATATTTTCTCAAATTTCTTTTTTTATTTGAAAGTACAATCCTTTCGGTTAATAATGGAAAATAATTTCATTCAAATGGCCATGCAGTAGCCTACACGATCGGTCAAATTTTTAAGCACATTATCGATTGTGTGCAGCTGTATTTCACCAATGGCTTCGCGAATATTGTCCTTTAAAGCGTCAATTGTCTCTGGCTTGTCGGCGTAACACTTATCTTTGATGGCACCCCACAAATAATAGTCCAACGGTGTCAAATCGCAGCTCCGAGGTGGCCAAACGACATCAGCTCTGCGGTTGATAATGCGATCTTCAAAAACAGGGCGCAAAACATCGAATGTAGCTTCGGCTGCGTGGCACGTAGCGCCGTCCTGTTGAAACCAAATGTTGCCAATATCCTACTCTTCAATTTTTGTGAACAAAAATTCATTCAACATGGCCCGATAACGATCGCCATTGACTGTAACGGCAACTCCTTGCTCAAACAGTGACTCGTTTGGGGTGCGTCGGCTTTTCAATGCATGCGTGCGGGTTTTCTATGCCCGAAATGCGACAATTTTGCTTGTTTACATACCCGCCAAAATCGGCATCTTCTGGTGTAGGCTACTGCATGGTCAGCCGAGGCAGCCATTTGAATGAAATTATTTTTGCATATGTTTCGCGCTATTTAGATTCAGGCAAACGAACAGTTTTTAAATTATTTCATTTGTCGTCTTATGAAAATTGTTTTTGAAGGTCTCCTGGCTTTTGATCTGTTCCTGCACATAATGTGTACCGTCCTCCTACTATCTCAATATACACGTGATGGCCTAGTCTAATGAATTCCTTTTTGTGGTGATTCTAACAGCTTAGTTTTATTCTTGAGTAATGCCAGGCCCACTTTCGCCGATACTTTTTCGCCATTTGTAAAGATAACAATATCATCCCGTATAATATTTTTTCTTCGCGGGAAGGAGGGAAAATGATTTCTGCATGCATGAAGGTCGTCACCATACATGGTATGTCGGACTCTCCCACTGGGTATACCGACTGAAAACCCGCTTTGTCTCCTCACCACGGTATCATTCCACCTTGAAACCACGGTTGTATTTCTTCGAGATGGACCCCTTTTTGGTACCTGTGCCAGTTCCATCATTGTCAGCCTGCGTCCAGGCTCCGCTCTTTTCTTATTCTACTGCGTCTAGGTCATATTTTTTCCTTCGCAGGACATAGTGCACAAATTGTTTTACTGCGTTCCAGTTTTCTCTGCTGTTTGTCATTTTCAGCACGATGTTTGTAGCACTAATACCCTGACGTCTTTCGGCCCAGCGACTGCAGTCGAAGAAAGTGTGTTCGGCATCGTCTAACATTTCCTCCTCCTCGTAGATGCAGAAAGCGAGCGACATTTCCCCATGCGATGCAGGTACTCTCTGAAATATCCATGACCGGTTAGCATCTGGGTTATATGGTAGTCTACTTCGCCGTTTTTTCTGTTTTTCCCCACTTGCAATTCTGGAATCAGTGTATATGTCCACCTAGCATGCCGTTCATTTTCCCAGCGATATTGCCATTTTAAGAAGACTTCGTGTTGTATCGTTTCTATGCCCTGCGACTGAGTCGTGCTCTGTCTAGCGTTGAAAGTCATCTAGCGCTCAATTGCTTGAAGGTCTATGGGAACCATTCCAGCTATTATTAAGGCAGCTTGTGTTGATACCGTGCGATACAAGGATGTTACCCGTAAGGCTGCTATTCTCTGCGCAGATAGTAGTTTTTTAGCTCTGGTTCGAGTTTTAGAAGTAGAAGCCCAGATTTCAGAGTCATAAACGAGTATACTATTTCCTTCCTCCTAATTGGGAGTGGTCATCCAGTATTTGCCATCAGTCTACTCAGCTGTTTTGTTATTCAAGCTGCTTTCGCTGTTGCATGCTCTATCTGCTCTGAGTAGGTCAGTTTGGAGTCCAGTCTAATCCCAAGGTATTTAATCGATCTCTTTGTAGGGATAACCAAGTCGCCTATGTTTATTTCGATCTCGGTCGGAATATGTCGCCTTGTTAGTAACAGTAGCTTAGTTTTGTGCATGGTCAGCTGCAGGCCGTGAGATTCCAGCCAGTTTTTAGTGCGCATCATGACTTGTCGTAATCTGCGTTGGACTTCGTCTGTGTATCTACCTCTAATGACTGCCACAATGTCGTCTGCGTATCCGACTAGGAAAGTATCCTCCGGCATTTCGATTCTCAGGATTTCGTCATAAGTTGCGTTCCAGAGGTCTGATCCCAATATGAATCCTTTTGCCGCTCCGGAAGTGACCTGCATTTTTCTTGGCCCTTGGCTCTCTATTCTTTAGGTAATCCCTAATAACATTCATCAGGTACGCTGCAACATTAAAAATTGTCTCTAAAGCTTGTATCACGTCCGTCCACCTCAAACTGTTGAAGGCATTTTTTATATCTAAGGTCGCTAAGAGTAGTACAGACTGGGCAGCTTCGACTGTACTTACTACATCCTTTAAAACTCCTATTGTAGATCTTCCGGGTCGAAATCCGTATTGTCGTGAGGAAAGACCTCCTGAAGATTTAATGGCTTCATCATAGGCTTTATGAGCCTCTAAAACAATTTGCCTGCAGAATCCACCAAACACAGGGGCCTATATGAGGATGACGATTCTCGGTCTCAAAAATGTGGAACGCTTCACGATATTGCATGTCATCCTTGCGCAGGGGCCATGCTAATCTTATCTGTATCGTTAAAATTTTAGTATATGTTCTGCCGAAGCAAGAACATCCCGTATAATATAAGGTATCCTATTGTATTGGTACTAAAGTACTGCGACCAAACGATCTATTGTACTGCCCTCGTATCTATATTTATTATTGTAGTGTTGTTTGTGGATTTTTGTTTACTTGTTTACCATTTTTTTAATGCAGGTGTTTGTTGTTATATTAAGCAGCAGGATAATTTGTAAACGGGTTTGTTTACAGCATTGTTTTGTCTTTGTAGGTTTTGTTTATAATTTTAATGTTAAGCGATGTAAAAGCAAAACACCAGTATCTTGAGTTTTCATTTTCGCAACAGTATGTTCTTTCAAAATCCGCAGAATTCACTACAGATTAGTCATTACCTTTCCTTCTTGATCCTTGTAAGAGGAGGTAGAGAACAAAAGCACTGCACTGAACTGCATACCACATTGTTGGGGCTCTATTCCTAAAAACAAACTTTTTTTTAGCTTAAAAATAAATAGAAGTTCTATTAACGACTCATGTTGCGATATATTTGGTTCGCGATAATTAAAATAGAAAGTGAATGTGGGGAATATGAATTTCAATTTATTGCCTCTATAACTTGCTGCATTAAATTACAATATTACACGTACTTTCTAGGGATCCTTTGTCTTCTCCTTTTATTCAATTTTTTTTTGTTTCACGGTGTGTACAATAATTTGTTTTTATAAATCATTTTAATGGCTTTTTTACGTGAAAATAAAATTTTTTTAAATTATTTTTATTAATCGTAAATAAAAATTAAAGAAGAAGAGATGAAAAACATAAACACAAATTTACTTATCTTTGTTACATTTTAAGCATTTTATTTTCTTTTTTCTTTCCAAAAAACAAACGTATCTCTTCATGTCTTTTTTTTCGTTTCTTATTGTGAAATGTGAAGCATTTTTACGAAACGCATTGCTATAGAGGAGAAGAATTTTGGAGTAGCTGGGCTGCTGGATGCTGTGGCATTAAAAAATTTTCTAATTAAAATGGAAACAAGCGTGTTGAATGAAGGCTCCATTTTCCAACTCGACTCCTGTCTTGTATTATAATCTTGATTTATTTCATTCATTGTACATTGTATCACAAAACGTTTGTAAATAAATTGTAATGAATGACTGGCGAAGTGAAAGAAGCAACAAAAACAAGAAATTCGAAATGGAGAAATACGAAAAATTTTAATGGATACTTGTATTGGTGGCTGGTTAAATGCTACAGTGTGATGTAAAAATAAAATTACGATTTCAAATTGCCAAATTTTCCGCATGATCAGACAGCAAATATTGTCATCCAGACTGCCATGGAAAAGTTCAAAAATTCTTCTGAGCATGCTGTTCACATAAGAAGACACAAGATATTGTATATGCTTTATTCTCGTATACGAATGTTCATTTTATAATGTAGAATTAGTAGCATGCCAATTGAATGGGTCAGACCGATATTACTTTCAATGCAAATGCTCCTGGACCCCTTAATAAGAATCCAAACTGCTGCGTAATGCCTTACATTCTGATATACGTCCACGGTATGGGCAGACACGCGGAAAGAATGCAGTTCTCATCTAACGACTTCTGCCGTGGGTGCAGATTCACTAAGGAAAAGAAGTGTTATACACTTTCTTTCTTTCTCTTGAGAGGTGCAGATATATGTTTATTTGGCTCTTCAATCCATGTCAGCTTGACGAAGCTATCAGCCTTTGATGTCAAGCATATAATTTCGTTTATCTAACTTTCGGTCTGGTTTTCCAGCGTAGGCTTGTCGTGCTTTTATTGTGCAGACCTTGCGCTGTCCAACTTCTTCCCTAGTTTGGTGGAATTCGGTCAGTACAGGGACTGCGTTTACCCATAGTGTCACAAAGGCCGCTATGCGTGATCAAGTGAGCTTTTGGTATCAAAGCTACCACTCCAACCAACGTTCACTGTTCATGTGAGGCCATAATTGTCGTGTTAGTCCTATAGTCACTCTCAGTTGCACATCTACTACTAGCAGTCAGCGTAGTATCACATTGAAGTTTGAGCTTGCTGAAGACAGTATGCGCTCACAAGCGATTCAAATTAGGATTCCATAATATGGTATGAGCTCTTCCGCTTTTTCGTCCCTTTCCCCATGTTCCTGTAACCCAAAACACCGACTATTAAACTGTTCAGTCATCTTGTGAAGACCCGGGCATTACCCAAAATCGGTAAACGCCCTCAAGAACAAAGATTTCTAGTTTTCCACATTGTACGCATAGAGTTAGCCACTCGGCCAACTCCTTGATATAAAAGTATGAAAACCTTGCAATGTTCCGTAACCCATCTTGGCATACACAATCCAAGTTGTTTCTGAAACTTCCAAAACCTTATATTTTATTTAATCACTTCGCCTTAAAGAATCCCTAAAACAAGATTGTTACGAAAATGGTAATGGCGTTTTGCTTTTACATCGTTAAACATTAAAATTATAAACAAAAGCTACAAAAACAAAAACAATGAACTTGTTTACATGAGTAAGTAAACAAGTAAACAAAAATACAACAACAAACATCAGCATAAAAAATGGTAAACAAATATACAACAAACAAACAAATCAAACAACAATGTTTACATTTATAGAGATCTCGAGAAGGCGAAGCCATGAACATTTGACTTCAAGAACATTTATCAGATTGTTTTCGTTGACATATAAAAGGAAGACTAAGCAGGCAACGGAGTCAATAAAAATTCAGTCAGTTGTGAAGACGTTGTGCTTGAAGGGAGTAATCATGGTTTGAAGATATCCGTTACAAAGATCTGTCGAACAATTATCTAGTAATTGTTACTGTTTATGCAAAGGGTGTAAACAGATGACAAAGAAAAGCAATTGTTGCGATTTACATCAAGTTGTGAACAGTGGCACACAGAATTGTGTGAATAATAAAGAATTTTAATTTAAAACTAAACACAAATTTATTTTTATTTTGTTTGCAATCTACAAGCTCTTGTTTTAAACGTTTTTAAAAGGTAAAAATGTAACACAATTTTAATGTGTGTGATGATTCAAATTTGAATCCCACTGTATACAATAAGTGAACACTTAAGGAAAAGTGTTAGAAATTATTCCCGTTGAATAAAACAGGGAAAAACAACTAAAAAAGATTGCACATAAGAAACGCACGCATAACTGAAGTAAAATTTTCGAAAAAGATTAAGTGCCTGCAATAGTAGTAGCGCCAGTCAAGTACAAATAAAACAAACTGAGAACGGTGTGATGACGATACCAAATGTTCACATAAAAACTCCAACTGAGCGAGCTGTTAACTTTTTAGTTGCTCCACAGAGAAAAGCAAAGATAGCGCACGTAAAAGTGGTAGTGGTAGACAGACAGACGGACAGACAGACGGACAGACAGACAGACAAACATGCATATACGGACAGGCGAATACAACATTTCAACAACATCTAATGCTGTATGGCTATGGTGGCATGGTGACAAGATGATGAAGTTGAAGTTTTGCTGCTTACCACCAGGACGCATAAGATTGCTTTTGCTGTTGCTCGTTGAAAGCATATACAGATAGACGTACGTTTGTATGTGTGTTTGATTATAAAGCCAAGAGTTGAGGTGTTCACGCAAATTAATTGCTAAAATATTATTCCTCTCTCTACCCCTTCTCAAGCAGCAATAGATCACACAAACACTTGCAACTGAACTGCCTGTTGTAACAAATTGTTGAGAATTGTTGAGCAGCGTATATATTTTGGGTTCTTCTTTGCAATTTTGTTACTCATTCTACTGAAGAACTGAAATGAATTGAAGAACTGAAACCCAGTTTTAAATAAAAACGCAGACTCTGTACTTTTCTTGTGCATTAGATTTCAGTCTTCTAGAGCAGCAAAGGGAAAAATGTCAGCTGAAGCAGCCTTAGCACAGTGGCAGTGACAGTGACAGTGGCAATGGCAGTGGCAGTGGTGGCAGTGTGGTGGCATAATTTAACGATAACAGTTATTTTGTGCAAAATTAATTAACATTAATGCTAATTTGTTTTATTTGTCACGCGGGAGCATATAAATTAGTCTTTATGGCTGCTGAAATTACAAAAACATTTGCTGAAGACGACGACAAAAGAAAACTTTCCCAGCTGTTAGACGACCCAGACGTTAGAAGATGTAACGTTTGTCTGCTTTTTTCTTTCTTGCTTTCTTGCTTTTCAAATTAAAAATATTTTTTCAATGTTTTTTTTCAAGTTTGAAGATGTTCTGCTTCAGATAATAAAATTTCATGGGTTATGGAAATAAATTCTCTACCTTTTCTTTTCATTAATTTTTTCCAAAGGTTCACTTTTAGATTTTTTTTCTTATGAAAATATTTTTCATGCATTTTAAATAGGCAAAGCAAGCTTAATAAATAAATGTTTGCCATTTTATTTCAAGCAGATGTGGCTATTAATTGAGGGTCCAAAACCTTTAAAAAAAATTGTTTTTAATTAAAAATTAAATTTTCCAGATTAAAGAGGATGTAAATTCTTCTTTTGATGGTGTTGTTGTTATAATGAAAGCTAATAAAACTTGTTTAACGAAGTTATTGTGGTCTAGTATGTAGTATGTTGGCTTATTAGGCGCAAAACTGTGGTACAAAACCCAGCCAAGGTATTTCAAACAAAGAAATATCGAAATATATATCTTTCGGCGACTTTCTCTCATCACAAACTCATCTTAACTCAAAACTCTGAAAATAAATATAAATTACCATGGAAAGTTTCTCAAAAAAAATTTTTCATACAGAATCGACTTTAAACTGTAGATCACGCCACTCTTGGAAACAATTTACACCTGCAACATGGTTGGTGTAGGAAGCTAGGTTGCAATCCTAACTAACGGCTTAGATGTATTACACTTAGTACCACGAAATATTTCTCAAAAAATTTGTCGTTTAGAATTAACTTTAAACTGCAGGTTGTAATCCTAACTAAAAGGGTGATCTGTATGACACGTAGTGCCTTCCTGATGAAACTACATTCGCTGGTATTCAAAGCATTCAATTTCGACCAAAAGAAGTTCATCATTACCAATCTTTAGTGATCGCCGTTGGCAGTGTTTGTCTGACCAAAGTCTTTCTCCAAGAAATAGGGAACGATGAGGCCCCCAGGCCAATATCCACACAAAACAATGACTTTTTCGGTATACATAATGTGCTCTTGAATCTCCAATTCACTTCTTAATTAAAAATGTTTTCAATAAAACTTTCTTCATTCAATCTATGAATATTGAAGTCGATGTAGTCTAGTGTGTAGTGTATTTACTAATTAGACGTGTGGCCTTGTTTCAAACCACAGATCACACATCTCCAAGAAACCGAAATTTGAAAAATATTTCTTCGGCGACTTCCTCTCCGTAGGTTTCTGGCAAAAACTCGGAGAAAAAAAGTTTCTCGAAAATCTGTTGTTGGAGCCGACTTTAAACTGTAGGTCCCACCACTCATGCATAAAATTACTGAAGGGTTGTAATGACCAATTATGTATGTATTATGTATGCTTATAAAGAGTTGCGTACTCTAAAATTTTTTTGTGCGCACTCCTTATTTTAAATACATACTCTTCCCTACTAATTCCTCTTTTCTTTTTAGCTTTCACCTCAATGTGTGTTTATTATGAAAGTGTTTTATTACGCATTTAATTAAAATTGTTGACATGCAAAATTAACAACAACAACAACAACAACAAATATTTATAATCAATCATTGAAAAGATTCAAACAAAAAACCTCATGGAATTTGAAGGCAAAAAAAATTAACACACTGAAATGACAGTAAAAACTGCATAAATTTCTTTGATGTGGAACTAATTTTTTTTTTGTTCTGGAATTGAGATTATTTTTATGAAAACACTTTCATTTTTATACAACAAGATTAAAAAGTTTTATTTATTAAAAAAAAACAAACAATGGTTTACTATTAATTAATAAGTACGCAATAACAAAAATGCCTTTATTTTTTTTTCCATAAAGTAATGCATTTTTTAATGAAAAAAAGTGTGAATTAATTCGACCCAACTGTTCTTTGAGAGAGTTTCATGGGGAATAAAAAGAGGCTACAAAACTGCTTCTACACAGATTAGTATGTTTTTTTTATTATAATTCTTTACAACTTTAAGCACTCGGTTTAATTACGCTTGATATGCTACCAGATATGATGTTGAGTCATTTGTTTAAGCAGCTGCTTTTCTTCGTTACATTTTCATACAGGGTCAGCCAAAATCCGACGCAATTTCCGAATACATACATATGTAGATGTTGACAAAAATCCAATTTTTTTAAGCCGTGTAGTCTTTCGTTTGTTCGTCTAGAAATTTTAGGTTATGTTATCAGTTAGTGTAATAAATTTTGTTGAATCCATCGTTTCTTTTTTTGTTAAGTGGAGAAAGGTGAAGTTGTTCTTTCCCAATAGCTAAGAGATCATCGATATCCACCTAAAATGTTCTCAGACCTATTATCCCAACCTCAATATTTGAAAGGATTCTAAGCGAGATACGATCCAATCACTTTCTTCACTAGAGATAGGTTTATTAAGACTACACTGAGTTCCTGTTAATAATGAAAAAGGTTTGGTATGCAAACGTAGAGGGCGCTTTCAATAATCTCTCTTCATAAAGTCTTGTTGGGGCACTTTACGAACGCAATGTTAGTGACAATCTAATGTAGTTCGTTATGGAAATTTTAAGGGAATTCAAGGGAATTGAAGAGGACAGTCTTCAAGGAAGACTTCTTTCGTCCTCAATGTGGAGTATTATTGCAGAGGTTGTTGGAAGAGCTGCAGATATGTGGCCTTAACGTCTATCGTTATAAAGACGATTTGGCCATTATGGTAGCGAGCTTTGAGCCATACACCCTATCTTTGAAATGCAATGAAAACCTTAAAGCTTACAACTGAATGGAATTCATCGTGTCTTAAGTGTTAAGCCTTGCAAAATTAATTTAAATATCCTTAATGGGATTCAACTTTCAATACAGATAAGAAGAAATCGCATGACCTTCGATCGCACAATAGCGATTCTTGGCATTCTGACAAATAACTTCTATAAGAAACTATATGCTAATGGCCTACATTTCCCATAAAAGAATGGGGTATTTCGACCTCATGCTTTCTAACACTACCGGCTGAGCTCTCTAAAATAAAAATTGCTGCAATAGCAAGGTTTATACTGAGCTCAGATTGGTTTCCTTTAGAGAATGTTTAATTCTCGGGTTGGATATTATTTGTAGGGTTTCACATACATACATACATACATAATTGGTCATTACAACCCTTCAGTCAGGATTCCGACCTAGTTTCTCACACCACTTATGTTGCGTGCGTTAATTTTATGCATGAGTGGTGGGATCTACAGTTTAAAGTCGACTCCGAACGAATGATTTTTGAGAAACTTTTCATGGCAATTTTATTTTACTCTCAGATTTTTTGTGAGAAATCTGCTGAGAGGAAGTCGCAGAAGATATACTTTTTGTATTTTGTTCTGATGTCTGGGCTGGGGTTCGAACCCTGGCTTTACGTCTAATAAGCCAACACACTACCTACTAGACTACGGCGACGACAGGGTTTCAATGAGCCTAAATTCTGGCCTTAGTGGGACCTCGTTCGTCAAGAAAACTCCGCCATCTAACCTAACCTCACACTTTTTGCATATACGCCGCAATTATAGCTCTTATAGCTCAAAGCCCTGTGACATAATTTATGCTATTACGTCACATCTCCTTTTTCATTTCCCTTTTGTTATCTCCTATCAGACCACCACTGTTGTCTACACAACCGATTACATTATCGCCTGCAGTACTGTTTCATGCGTCTGTGCATAAAATTTCCCAAAAAAAAACTGAAAAACTGTTTAAATTTCCAACACTTAGAATTCAATTACATTCTAATTGTACACTTTGTTCTGCACACTGTTTTTTCATTTTTTATTTCGTCTCCTATTTTCTTCTTTTTTTGGCATAAAGTTTACAATGAAAGTTTCTGTTTTCCTTGTTCTCTCGCCCCTCGACCCCCCAAAACATTTTGTTCACACTGTACCCAATTAAAAAAAAACGAAACCCGAATTAAAATCCCCAACAAAAATATAATGGTGTTAAGGCAACAAAATGGGACATTTTCCAGTCGGCATTGCTGTAACAACAAAAAACAAAGTGTTTTTGTAAAGAGAAAAAGAAAACATAACAGGGACACAAAATAAAAAACAAAATGGGGACAGTTGGAGAAACCCAAACAAAAAGGGATTAAATCTGGGAACCAGCAGCATTCAGGATTCAACAAAATCCAGCAACACTAACACTACCAGCCCATCCCAGCATCATCTTCATAAAGTGGTGTACGAGGGTATGTAAAATAGCAAATAATAGCAGCAACAAAAAAAAAGCTTAAAAGAAAAATATTTAAATTTCGTATTTTTGTCGCATTTTAAAAAACATTCCCTATATGATGATGATATGTCCGAATGCTATGCCATGCTTGTCTGCATTTATGGAAGACAAATCCTGAATGAGAAGACAGTACAAAAAAACAGGGACCCGCACATTCGCCAAAGGGCTTCTACTCAACTTTACATAGTCTGGACAATTTACACAAAAATTCTATGTTTGTTATTTTTGTTTTTAGTCACTCACTCCATTTTTTTTTCGTTATTTTAGAATAAATTTAAAACTTTATTTCAATCTCGTCCATGGGATTTAAAGGAGTGCATTAATAGAAAATCCAAAAAGTATTAGAACGTTGAACGATCAAGACCTATAATTACTATTTAATACTATGTTAAGATATGCACTTTTATTAAGTCAATATTCGGTTTATTGAGTACAATATTTTAAGTGTTCAGACATAATTCAACTGCTTATTCAATATTCGTTTGACACCTGGTAAATAAAACAACATTGTTTTTATTTTGTTTTACTGTTTTTTTTTTTTTTTTGTTTGGCGTTGTTGACATTTGAGTTGTCAAATATCAACAGAAAGTGTTCGTATAATTGTATAATATACGCACTGGATTTTAATTTCTACTCAATATTATAACAATTTGGGTGTTTGTTGCGCAATAATTAATTGGAACTTTATATGAAATATTGAGCTCAATAATAGCGTTTATTGCGATTTACTGATATCTGCACACAGTATAAGGTTTGAAAAAGCGTTGATGTTATCTTAATATTACGTATTAAATGTTTATTAATTCAAAATATTACAACCATTTAGTCAGGATTACAACCTATACATGAGTGGCCGGGACTTACATCTTAAACTCGACTCCGAAGCGACAGTTTTTTGAGAAGAAGACTGTTGGGAGAAAGTCGTAGAAGAAATATTTTTTCATATTTCATTTTGTTCGAAATAACTGACCTGGGGTTTGAACCAGAGATCAGCAAATATCGTTTTTTCGCTACTCAAAAGCACACAAGAAATTTCGAATATAAGTGAGTCAACAATATTGAAATTTAACTATGTACTCTGATGCATTCGTACTCACTACAACCCTTGATTTATAAGCACAGGTTGCAATGAGTATGCATACAACGTTGACATCAAACTCATAATATTCGAACTATGTTTGATTCATAAGCCGCCTACTCATTTAGATTCATAACTTTAGAAAAATACTTATAATACTTATAAATGAGTGACTCGAATAATTCATCAAAATTTAGTCTTAGTTGTTGTTGCATTAAAAAAACAGACACATAAGCAAAAAATACAGAACAGCAAGCAGAGCCTTCTAGTGAGTATTTTAATGTTCTTCCGCGACTCATACTTATTTTGTAATTCGTGTATATGTTGAGTTATGGAGAGTCGAAATCATCAACAACATCATACGAATTGTTAGGTATGAATATGATGAGTACTTCAAACTTTGAATATGAATAGAAGTTCCATGATATTAAAATAAGTATGAATGGTTTGAACCACTGCTTCTAACTATTTGTAAGCTGCTTTGTCTGTATCAGTTGCAACAATTTCATTTGTTATTTATTTATTTATAATATATTTCAAATATATTTTTCAAATATATTTTTCCAAATAGAGCTTCTTGTGGATTACAAGAAAACCACATCGAAGAGGTTGTGATTATGCCATCTTGAATTACTTGTAGTGTATCCCCACCAATGGAAGCAGCAATGATCCGACTGATTAAAACTTCTGTAACTAAATTCATAACGAGTTCACAGTGCGTTTATCTAGAATCCTAAAACAGCTTCGGAATGGCAATTATTGAATGCGCCCTCTATACCAATGACGGCTGTTAGTGAGTAACGTTTAAGCTCTCTCAATGAGCTGAGTACAGTCTCAGTGGAAAAGTCCTTACTGCAGATTTCATGAGCACCACTGACAGTAGAAGGAGATTGGTTGGATTGTTGGTGTTTCTGAAGTGGTAGTTTTGTAGCCTCTTGCATATTGGAAGTACATACATACTTACGCACATAATTGGTCATTACAACCCATTAGTCAGGATTGCAACCTAGCTTCTCACTACACTGATGTTGTGTGTTTTAATTGTATCCACCAGTGATGGAACCTACAGTTTAAAGTCAAGTCCGAACGACAGATTTTTAAGACAAATTTATTTATTAACGGAATTTTTGCCAAAAATCAGCTGGGAAAAACTCGTCAAAGAAATATTTTCTCATATTACGTTTTGCTGGGTATTTTTGAATTGGGGTTTGAATCGTGGCCTCACGTCTAATAAGCCAACATACTATCTACCAGACTACGGCGACGAGGCTGATCATCTGCCAACCCGACATAGAGGATCTACAACAAAACTGTGGAAGACTACTAATTAAGACACCGCCTCTAGGCCTCTATCGCAAGATAGATGTGTGAGTAGCAGCGATTTAGTAGACATAAATAACACAGCCCTGCATGGGTTTTGCAAATAAGATGGCTCCGGGTGTTTCCGAAGGCATTTTGCGCGCTTAACACGAATCTGGACGAACAAAGCTAGTGAAGATCTTGTAGGCACAAAATTTTCAAACTAATGGCCACCCTTATTTTCTGCAACCAAGGATTCTATGATGGGAACTATATACCTAGTAACGCCCACGAGAATCTCCCAGAATGCTATAGTAAGTAGTGAACGTGTGACAAATGATTCTGAACTAAAAAGAGAACAACAATTTAAAATTAAATTTCCTTCGACAAAATACAGTCACAGACAAATAAAACATACACCGCTGTAAATAGTGATTTTTTCAGATTAAAAAAGTGTTACAGCGTTCTTTAAGGCAGTTACTATTAAGAATGTTTGAAGAAAAAATCGAATATATTGTTACGAAAATGGAAATGGTGTTTTGCTTTCACATCGTTTACCATTAAAATTATATATTATAAACAAAAGCTACAAAAACAAAAACAATGAACTTGTTTACATGATAAACAAGTAATCAAAATATACCAACAAACACCAGTATAAAAAAGAGGATAAACAAGTAAACACAAATGCAACAACAAAGACTATGAGAATAAAGTAACAAAAAAACACAAACAACAATAATGAAACAACGATGTTTGTAAATACACGAGCGGTTGAAGAGTTTAATAGTTTATCTTAGGATTTGCGCTGTGGTTCCACAAGATAGAATTGTTTTGAATTGAAAATAAAATCTAAAGCAAAATGGAATAGCAATTCATTCCTTTATATTACTGGCAAACTCCTTCATATAATTTCTTTGCCATTTCTGTCAAGAGAAGTTTAAATGCCCAAAAAATTGCACAAACAAACAAAGAACAAAAAACCAAGCAGAAGTAAAAGTAGAAAGCAAAAGAAAAATGCTCGAAAAGCTTAACAAATAATAGAGACAGAAAAAGGAAAATCAAAATCAAAACATAAAAGAAAATAAACGTGGAGTAGTACCAGAAGAAGAAATGGAATTGAAATTGGTCGCACAGCTCAACATTTTCTGTTCCCGTTTCCAATGCAATTAATCTAAATTTTAATCTCTTCTTTCCCCTTTCTTTTCTATATTCCTTCCACGGACGGAACTGTGACAATACGAGACAGGCTTGTCAGCCAAGGAAGGCAAAGTAGCCGGGACTCGAGACCAACAAGAAATGAAAACAACAAAGAAGGAAAGAAAGAAGGAATGAAGTAAAGAAACGAAAGAGAGCTTAAGTTTTAAGCCATTTTTCAAGGGATTGTTTTTTCTTTTTAAGTAAATCGGAACAAAGTTTTTTAACCATTTTTAATGGTTTTTCTTTGCTTTTCTTTTCTTTTCTTTGGTAATTTGTACTGTCAGCCCGTGTTTTATCTTAATGCCACTACATACTCATGCATAAGAAAGGGCATTAACTCTCCCCCCTGTATTGCGATTGCAGTTGACTTTACTATCTGCATGCCGTACAACATTCGTAGATAAATCATCATCTCTAAATAAAGTCATGCGAGATTTGAAATGGGGAAGGGAAGGGGATAGAGAAGAGAAGTGAAGCAATGTAAATCCGTAATTTTTTTCCAATGGCTTAAGATTTTCCAATTTGATATTAACGCAACAGAATACATCTTTTGTGGCATAGACGGCCTATTTCTATTTTAATTTACATTTTGACAAATGGGGAAGTATAGCTGAAACACATAAATGGCTAGTTAATTGCTAAATTAAAAATACAGAGATTTTTATAAATATTGTCTACATGCAATTGAAGTTTATGAGAACCTTAAAGTTAACATGATGATCATAACGCCTAAATTTTTGGCAGCTTTTTCGGAGGTTATATTGCTCCCAGTAACAGCAGTTTTCTTCTGCTTTTGACTTATGAGAACAGGTTCTGTTTCGGTCTCTACTAGATTTATGTTCAGTAACTCCATCCTGAGTTTAATCACATTAATAACCTGTTTTGGAATTTTCTTACAGTACAATACTAAGGACCCTAACGATCTAACTTTTGACTTAAGACCGTTGATGGTTTTGTTTGAAAAACATTCACTGACTACCCATCAGGTTACTCAAGTACATATAAACTGTACAGCGAAACTATTAATCGTCCTAATTCCTTCCAGGTTAATACATTGTTTATATTCCGGGTAATGTTTATTATGTTTATGTGTATATTCCGGGTATGATTACTTACTATTTCCTTTATCCTCATCTAATACTTCCTTACTTACTCACTTCATAGACCTTAAAAATCCCTTTAACGGATTTCAGCTTGCCTTAACACATCCTTCCAACTACCTCTGCCCTTTCACACCTTTCGCAAGTCTTTACCAGTTGATCACTCCAATCAATAACAGGATTTCCTTGATTTGGTCCAAACAAAGTCGTCCTCTACGCCGATTTTAGTTAATTCTCGCACCAAATTAGCCGAAATTTCATGGTTCATTATTGTGGTCAACATGGCGACCTTTAGAACGATTGTTGTTTGACTGTATTCAAATTACTACACAAACTCCACGTGAATGCCATACTACCGCCCGCCAGCTTGTTAGCGAATGCATGCACCACAGTCCAATAACCTGGATATAAAAATCGGATTGTGCATAGGACTTGGAACCCACTCTTTCCAATGAAAACCGCAACACAATCCTTTAGTTAATGACTCCCTCAAAAGTTAACGACCACGACAAATATTCCTTATACATATCTACGGTTATAATGAGCCTTACTTGGTCTTTCCTTTATCCTTGATCGCCCTTATTGCCATATTTCTTACTGACTGAAATATATCAAACGTTGATCTTAATATGCCGCAGCATTACCTATTGCCCGGAGTTTCCCCCGTGTCCCAACGCTAATCAAAAATCAGATTGACGTTACATAATCAAGACACTTGCCTTTGGAAAATAGCCATTCGTTAGAGAACCCGACTGCTTTCAGACATTTGGTAGAAATGTTGCTATGAACATGCGAACTTCTGCTAAATGATGTCTTGAGTGGATGTCATAAAGTCCTGCTAATTTTTGTCTACACTGCATTGCCAGAAGTTAATGATATCGGCCAACACAATATCGTAAAGTTTTACTTAATAATGGACATGCTACCGTATTTATCAGGCTTAGCCTTGGTGATGGCGTTTTATCACACCAAATATGACTTTTTCTATTTTCTTCTCAATTCACGCAGTAGCTTAGTATTAGTGATGGTCAAAAACAAACTAAATGACGCTTACTTACATACTTAACTGGTCATTACAAACCTTCAGTCAGGATTACGACCTAGCTTTTCACACCACCTATGTTGTGTGTGTTTTAATTTTTGTATATGAGTGGCGGGACCTACAGTTTAAAGTCGACTCCGAACGCAATTTTATTTATTATCAGAGTTTTTGCCAGAAATCTGCTGAGAGGAAGTCGCCGAAGAAATATTTTTTCATATTTTCGTTTTGTTGAAGATGTCTGACCTCGGGTTTGAACCGAGGCCCTACATCTAATAAGTCTACACACTGCCTACTAGACTACGGCGACTAAGTGACGCAACATGTTCATGTTTCATGTTTGATATCATACAGTTGGCCGATGCCTGCCAAAAGGTGCAATGCTGCTCAATTCAGTTAGTCAGGCAGCATACTCCAAAGGACAACGATGTTTACATTTATAGAGATTTCGAGAATGCGAAGCCATGCACATTCGTTTTCAAGAACATTGATCATATTGCTCACGTTGCCATATAAAACGCAAGGCAAAGCAGGCGAGTGAGTTAGTGAAGTTCTGTCAGTCTTGCATGAAGATGCGGTGCATTTGAAGAGAGTAATCTTGGTTTGAAGATCTCCGTTACAAAGATGAAGTCGCCGTAGTCTAGCAGGAAGTGTGTTGGCTTATTAGACGTAAAGCCAGGGTTCGAGCCCCAGGCCAGACATCAAAACAAAATACAAAAACTATTTCTTCGGCGACTTCCTCTCAGCAGATTTCTGGCAACAACTCTGCGAGTAAATAAAATTGCCATGAAAAGTTTCTCAAAAATCTGTCGTTCGGAGTCGACTTTAAACTGTAGGTCCCACCACTCATGCACAAAATTAACACACACAACCTAAGTGGTGTGAGAAACTAGGTTGTAATCCTGACTGATGGGTTGTAATGACCAATTATGTATGTATGTATGTTATAAAGATCTGTCGAATAATTGTCTAGTAATTGTTATTGCTTATGCAAAGGGTATAAACAGAGGAATACCAAAGAAGAGCAATTGTTGTTGCTTACATCAAGTTGTGAACAGTGGCAGACAGAATTGTAGGAATAATAAACAATTTTAATTAAAACTAAACAGAAATTTATTTTTATTTTATTTGTAATCCACGAGCCCATATTTTAAATGTTTTTGAAAGGTAAAAACGTAACAAATTTATAATGTAAGCCGTATGATCTATCTTGGAATACCTTCCCCTTAGAATATTTTCCATTCAATCATTAGACTTGTCTGCTCAATCCAATCAACCACCGTACTTGTCTAATGCTGTAAACAAACACATGTTCAGTTGAAATCCTTCATTCGAAACCAAATAAAATAATTTATTTTCATGCTCCACTAAAGTACGTACACGTAGTACTTGTTAGCCAGACAAAGAAGATTTCAATAAAAACTAGGGATAAAGGAGAGCGAAAGAAAAAAAAACCAAAACCAACAATGAAAACTATTTCAATCACATTTAACGTCACCATTATAGCAGGCAAACGAAACTAATCCAGCTCATCCTTTAACCATAATCTCTAGAAATATAGAAAAGCACAGCACTTAATTTCCTTTTTACATTTTACCTAAGCATTCATTAGACAACACTTCAGCAATGCTTTGTTTTTTATTTTTTTTTTGTAAATCTAAAGGCGTTTGGAAACTAAAGACATCCCCAACCCCATTACCATAAGCGGGTAACTGGTCTTAGCTTACTCTCTTCAAGAGTATATGTCTGTCTGTCTGTCTGCCCGGTATGTCTATCATTCATAGATACGTGAGCTCTATGCAGCTTAACTATGAATGGATTTCTCTCTCTTGTTGTTTTTTTCTTTTTCGCTGTATTAGTGTGTGTTTAAATGTGTGTGTTTAGTTGGCGTCTTGATAAATATGTTGGATTCTTAGTGATTCCATTTGTCATCGTGGCATGAGTCCATTAATCATCGACAAGCGCGCATTTAGCCGTTGTTGTCGCCGACTTGCATTTGCTGATATCGCCACCGATAATATAAGAAAGAAAAAACAGCAACAGCAACAGCAACAACCAAGAAAGCTAAGAAAATCAACTCACTGTGACTGTGACGGTTACTCGTATCGCTCCCATATCGTTACAAACGCGAAACGCTATATTTTGCTTTTTTTCCTTGTAGCTCTCGAATAGCGTAGAGACTGGTGGTTGTTGCTTGCTTATGTGATTTGTATAAATGGTTACTGCGTGTGTAGTATGTCGGAGTGTAGTCTGCAGTTGGTAAAATAGTTAATGGTTGCAGCACGTTGATATCGAACGAACGCAATATGCGTTGGTTACCATATATTTTTCTTTTTCACTTTCCTGGCTAAATGACTGAGTATTTGCCTTTGAATGACTTTTTTCATGCGAATTTGTGTGTGGGCACAAGGGAGGCAAAGAGTACAGGCAATGGCTGTCACAACGGTAGCCTAATCTACACGAGTGTTAAGCTCAGCAGACATCAGATACTACTCGTATACTACTCTCCTTAGTCTTAGCCTCAGCCTCAGCCTTAGCAGAGAGAGAGACAAATGATATAAGACTTGCTAGGTTTTGTTTTATTTAACGATCAAATTATGCTGCCAGTTTTAATTTACCGCGGTTATTCTCATACTGTGCGTTATACACACTCATGGAGTCACTTGCTCACTCTCTCATTCACTCATAGTCCTAGTCAATGGCACGCACAGCCAGGCCAGAAAGGAAATCTTCAGCCAGACAAAGTTTTCTTTTTTTTTGTTTTCGTTTTCGTTTTTTCTTTCTGTTATTAATTGCTGAACAGCGTTAAGCAAAAAGGTTGGTGACATTCGCTGAAAAGGAAGAGAAGCATTTTTTGATGTTTTCTAATAATGATTATCATTATATTATATTTTCACGAACTACAGGAGACTCAGCACAACAGCAAAATGAATGCCAAAAGAAAAGTTTCGATATGTAATCGCTAAATACTACGCTTAAGTACACACAGATGTTTATCGAAGTTAATGAAATCACATCAATATACCGCTGTGCTTAGTTTTATGGGAACATCTCTTTTTTCTGGTGGCTGAATGATGTCCACAAGATGATCATTCTCTTCAGGCTTGTGGCGTAACATGGAAAGAAATATGGTTACCAGGTTTTATAAAACAGAACGTTACCATGAACCGGGCAAGTTGACAGACTTAGCTCAGCTTTTGTTAGTAGATTCGAATGAGCATTAGTTTCTAATACCTTGAATTAATGTGTCTAATAATCAATCAATCAATTAAGAGTTAAGGATTTCAGGTTCATATGTTGCTTTACTTCTTTATAGTCTTCTTCACACTGCTAGTAGGTAGTGCGCTGACTTATTAGACGTGAGGTCGCGGTTCAAAGCCCAGGTCCCGATAACAGGAAATCATGGATAAAATTAACGCCCACAACACGAATGGTGTAAAAAACTAGGTTGTAATCGTGAATAAAGGGTTGCAATGTAATGTTCGTAGGCAATCGGAAAATCCAAGTCCATAAGGCTACCAGATCACTGCAGCGTCTTTCAGACGGAAGTGTCGGTAATTCAGGCTGCGGTGAAAATTATTGTGGACAAAAATGTTCACAGGCGAAAAATCACCATACTTTCCGATAGCCAAGCGGCCATTAAAGCATTGGATTCTAGTGTAATAAACTCCAAGATGGTGTACGACTGTCGCAGATGTCTAAATGAAATGGCGAACCGATATGATGTTTGCATCACATGGATACCGGGACATAGAGATATTCCCGGCAACTGCAGAACGGAAGGAGCACGACCATCGAACTCTCTGATGAATTCTCTACATTGGGGATGCCTTTGGATACCTGCAGGCTTATAATTGACAATGCAATCGTGGACCTTGTCAAGAGTAGGTGGGCGGCTTCGGATAAGGTCAGAACGGCGCAGAAAATCTGGCCAAGGCCGGTTAACAGGCGCGCGGCGGCTCTGCTTAAACTCCAAAGAAGCAGGCTCAACGCTTTTATCGGGGTTATTACGGGGCAATGCATTATAGGAACGCAGGCGAGGCGTATTGGCCTTGGACACCTCGCGAATGATTTCTGCAGAAGCTGTGGAAATGAGGAAGATTCTTCATCTACTGTGCACATGCCCGGCACTTGGTCAGAGGAGAAAGAGACACCTGGGTGCCTACTACATGGAGGACCTAGATGAACTATCAAGCAAGGATATCGGCAGTCTGAGTCGCTTCATCGGAAGCTCCGATTGGTTCCTGAAATAGGGAAGAATGTGAAACTGTGGTATCACAATGGGCCCTGTGTGCGGCCTAAGTGTTTCCGCTCATGACTCCATCGATGGGACAGCCACTTCTACATACCTACCTAATGTTCGTGGGACATGTAATATGTATATTCCGAGTGATAAGAAACCTTCCGTAATGGATTCTGTGGAGGGTGAGTGAAGCGACTTAATTGTTTAAAATTCGAAAAACCATACCGACAAACTGTTCTGGAATGCACGTGCTCTATTGGAATGCATAATGGTGACCAATTTTTTGACTTACTGCCATCTTTTGTATCTTATGGTTCCAAAAAGAAACACAAAACAACTCCAAAGACGCCATATTCTAGCAGGTTTTGTCTTATTGACATGTAAAGTTCCTCGTTCGTTCAGAGTCGACTTTAAACTGTAGGTCCCGCCACTCATGTATGAACACTTACAACAGATTGAAGGGTTGTAATGACTAATTATGTATGTATATATATAAACAACGTGCAGGGATTTCCTTTGCTCCAAAGTAAGTTTTGAAACTATTTTCTTGACCCAAACATCAGGTTTGATAACTGTGAGGCCATCTCTCAGGCCCTCGTCAGAGTTTCCCAACAACATGGACATTTTTTTACAAACTGTGACAATTATAAGGCAAATCTGGTGTTATAACTACAGCTTCAAACGTTTTAATTACCAAACATATGTAGGTGCTCGTATTTGCTTTTATATTTTCCCTCCCAATTTTCGAGAGTTTCTCTTTTTAAATATTTCCAGTCTGCAAGTGGACATAATTTCATCAACGCAAGCCAGTGAAACAATTTCTTCCCAAAAAAACAGTTGATTTTGTACTATTTCAGCTGAATTCTTTGGCTTTAAAATGTTGCCTTCAGGCTATTTTTGTCATTTTTTTCTTGCTTAAAACAACTAAAAGTGATACAAATTGTTTATTACCTTATACCGCTACAACAACAACAAAAACAACAAACAAAGAAGAAAAGGTATGTAAATAAATTAAAAAAATGCAAACAAAACAAAAAAAAAAACGAAAGAAATGAAAAGAAAACATTTTACCGAAAAAAATTACTCAAATTAAGCGTATGGAAGGGTACAACCTTTCGTTATAGTGTGCACCCGTCTCTACAGTATCGGCTCGTCTCGTCTCGTCTTGTTCGCGTCATTTGGCAGCAACAACAAGTAGATTTATGATGTGCCTTCAAACATTTCATAAATAATTCATACGTTTTTGCGTGATTTGCATAATTTTCGTCAAAATGAAACATGATGTACTCGTTTAAGTTTTGTTCCCAAAAAAAAGGAATAAAAGACGCTTAGCAGCCCGACTGCCAGCCAGCCAGCATACTGTGGCACCTACTGAAAATACCAAAGAAATGTTAGTGATTGAGACAACCAATGATTGTTTGGCTGTGGCTTGGGCTGTGTGTATACATACATACATAAATATAAATTAAATAATTGAATATGGATTGCAATCACTTGCAGTGAACTTCAACTCGACTACGACTACCGTGCTATGGTGCTACTTTTTTCGCTGTATCAATAGCAGCTTTGCATCGCATCGCATCATCACCATCATCATCATCATCGTCATCTTCTCCATCATAATATGTATTCTTTTTGGTTGCTTATAAAAAGAAATGTGTGGAGCAATGAAAATGCCAATGTTGGTTCGTTGGTTGGCAGGGAGTATTGATGTCTGTTCGTTGCACATCAATTATCCATTTATACGCATGCGTAAAGTTCATCCTCCATTTATTAGCTGAAGAACAACAATCATAAGCTTTCAATTCTTTGTAGTTGTTTTATAAATCAATTTTGTTCGACAGCATAATGGGACCAACTGATCAGAAAGTTCAAATTACACGACCATATGGATACGATATAATATTAATGTTCGAACGATTTCCTATCTTTAAATCGAAAGAAAACAAAATGTCTCTGAGATATCATTGACGTTTTCTTCCGTTTGAAGTCGTCGTAGTCTAGTAGGTAGTGTGTTATTATGTGTTATTAAACGAGCGACCACGGTTCAAATACCAGGTCAGACATAGCCAGTCCAATCTAATTTTCCATAATTGCGCGGATTTTCTCTGAAGTCGCCGTATTCTAGCAGGTAGTGTATTGGCTTATTAGGCATGATACCATGGTTCAAACCCCAGGTCAGACATCTCCAATAAAACGAAATTTTAAAAAATATTTATTCGACGACTTCCTCTTAGCAGATATTTGGCAAAAATTATGGCAGTAAAATAAATTTGCCATGAAAAGCTTCTGAAAAAAATCTGTCTTTCGAAGTCGACTGTAGGCCCCGCTACTCATGTATAAAATTAACGCACACAACATAAGTGATGTGAGGACCCAGTAATGTATGTTTTTTCGTTTGAAAAACGTTCGCCACGTCTTCTCTGTGTGGAGCACTTGCGAAATGTCCAAATTTTCAAGACTTTGGCGTACTAATCAGCCGGAATTTGACATGGATTGTGTTGGTTTTGTGGCCCCGTAGTTGTGTTTGTCTTGAGAACCCTTGTGATTTTCATACATCTGCGTCGTAAGAAAACCCCATAAGAAAATGTCTAACCAGCTCAAATTGCACGATCTCAGTGGCCAGTTTACATTACCTGCATATGAGATGACCATGCCCGCAAATTACTCATACAGAATAACCAAATTGGTCTCAATTGAATGGCATGTTGTGTGGTGTAAAAAGCTAGGTTGTAATACTGACTAAGAGGTCGAGCTGTGTGACACATAGTGCCATCCTTATGAAGCCACATGTCGCTGCTGTCCAGATCATCTCATTCAGGTCGGATCGCCGTGATGAGCTGACCAATGGCGTTCTCAAAGAAATATATACCGATGATGTCACCAACTCAAACCCACACCAAACTATACATATTTCGAGATGCATTGTGCTCTTTTGGAGCACAATTGACTTTGAATTACAGATTTTTAAGAAACTTTTTCATGGCAATTTTCTTGCACTTGTTTTTACCAGTAGACTGCTGAGCAGAAGTCGCCGGAAGAAATCTTTCGTTCTATTATAGCCAGGGGTTGAACCGTGGTTTTCGTCTAATAAGGTAACAGCCAAGACAGTTTATGGTTGCTGCAAACTTCTTAATGACATATTATTTCGGCCACCTTATATTCTACAAGACCTAGTGGTATTTTAGGTAACTGCAGAGCTGATGAACTGCCAAGCGTACTCTCTAATGAGTCCTCTACATTATAAATTCCTTTTATAATTTACAATGCAGGTTGGGATTCTATCGATAGTGTGTGCACCGCTTCGGATGCAGCAAAGTTGGATACAAGACGCATGGAAAGTTTGCTTACATCTCAAAATGCCACGCTCAGAATGGATGGATGGGAATTGCTTTATAGCCACATTACATACATTTTGCCGGCACTATAATCACAAAGGAGAGATGAAAGCTGTTCTCGATCTATTGGATCTATTGGATTTATGACGATCTAAATGACTTGTCGCGAATAGACGTTGGCAGTAATAACCTACTAGACTACGGCGAATTCTTGTGTCATTCAACCAGAACTAAACATCATCGCTGAATTTGATCTTTCAAAGAAAATTGGGTCCAATTGCCAACTGCCAACTGCCTTTGGTCATCCTGAAGTCGCCGTGGTCTAGTAGGTATTGTGTTGGCATATAAGACGTGAGGCCTAGGTTCAAACCCCAAGTCAGGCATCTCCAACTGAACGAACTATGAAACAAATATTTCTTCGGCGACATCCTATCAGCAGATTTCTGGCAAAAAGTCTGAAAGCAAATAAAACTGCCATGAAAAGTTTCTCAAAAATATGTCGTTCGGAGTCGAGCACCACTCATGTATAAAATTAGCGCACACAACTTAAGTGGTGTGAGAAACTAGGTCGTAATCTTGACTGAAGGGTAGTAATGGCCAGTAATGTATTTTTTTCGTTTACAAGACGTCTTCTCTCTGTGGAGCACATGCGAAATTTCCAAATTTCCATGATTTTGGTGTACTAATCAGCCCGAATTTGACATGGGTTGTGTTTGTCTTGAGGACCCTGAAATCACTGATGAAATCGCTACTGTCCAGATCATCTCATTCAGGTCGAAGGAAGTTTCTAATTGTGGACCTATAGTGCAGATATAAATTGGCTATGTAAGCTATTAATTATCGCACAAAAAATTTTTCGAGCTGGGAAGAGGTTATGTTTAGAAATGAAGCAAATTTTTCACAAACTTTTTGCTGCCATCTATTCCGGTGCTGGTGTATGCATAGTACCTACTGTAGGTATGTACCATTTGTTTTTTAGGCACCATGAACGTATAGATGGCCACATTATTCCCTTGGCCATGCAGTCCCTTAAAAAAAATTCCTGAATGGCCTGATTTTTTTGCCACTGAAGGAAAACAAAAAAAAAAAATTAAAAAAAAAATAAATCGGGAACCCTATAATTACTGTTGTGTGGACATCTTTTTTTTCACATGAACTTAAATTGTTATTTACCTCTGTCATAAAGGAAGAGACAGGCCAACAAAGTATGCCTATAAAGGACTATATTTTCAAAAATATTCATGCCTGCCTTACAATATTCATATGGCTAGGCTGTAACAGCATGTTCAGGGGTTCAATATTAAATTAATGCCTTATAATTAACGATAATAATTTTTTTGATTTTCCTTCTGCGTCTTTTCCCCCCTTTTTTTTGCTGTTGCAAAATGATGTAAAAATTGATTCCTATCATAACTTATGTAAATTATGATCAAGCGGGACAAACGATAAATTTTAAATGAAAAGCAAAAAAGAAAACAAAAAAAGAAAAAGAAAAGAAGTTAAAAAAATTAATTCAAAGAATTAAATGTTAAAGGAAAATCCATTCATGTGTGTTTGCAGCTGAAAATTGAAAACAAAATTGTTTTCAAAACTTTCTGTGTCATGTAGTAGTTGTACCGTACATGCTATGTAAAGTATGTAAAGTAACATGTATGTAAGTATTGTTAAATCGTAAATATTTATTTACATTATCAGGCAACATTATCTGAGAATCTGCTGATTAACCATCAAGTGTAGTTGTTTTGATGAATGATTGCCTCATGGTCGTATCGATTGCATGAAGACTGATTGATTGATTTTGTTTGTTTGTGGCTCTCTGTGTAAATAAATGCACGACAATCTTACAAACTGCATTCGATGTTGTTCAAATATTTTATGAAACATACTAATTTAAGATCATTAAATCTGGTTGCGAACACTTTAATGACAAACATTTATTTCGTTTTGTGGCTATTTGGCAGCTCATTGTCGTTAAAAAGAAAAAAAATTGTTAAAAATTTAAACAGAAAATCAAAAAATCATGTTTTTGGTTTAAACAGAAAACATTTGTTTCGGCAATTGCTGAACTTTTACTTCAGCGAGTCTTTTGCGTTGTGTTTTGTCTTTAAAACTCCATTCCAATTCCAAAATAAATTCCTTCAAAAAACTTCAGAACACACACACAGACAATATCTGCAGTAAATTCACTCAATTCGTAGAAGATTGTTAAAACAAACAACAACAAACTGAACTGAACTGAACTGTTAAACCGTGTTTAAAAAAAACCATCAGGTCTTAAAGAAACATGGAGTTTTAATTGACGGAATTGTATGTAATTATAGGCATTAACGTTTTCCTTATGCTTTAATGTAACAACAACAACAACCACAACATTTCTTATGCCGTTGCTTTATAATTAATCCGTAAAGCTTTGTAGCTTTTTTAAGATGCCTCTTTCTGCTGCTGCTGCTGTGTATTACCAGGAAGCTTAAGAGATACGAACATTTTATTTGTTGTTGTTGTTTTAAACTACAAAATTTTTCACATTTCACCTGAGTTTAGTTACTTATTATTAGATACGGTGGACAACAGCCGCATGGTGAGTCGAGCTTAATTTATTGATAAGAAATATTATCAGGTACCACAAAGACATGACAATTGAAATATTTTCAAACAGTTTTTTTTTCTTTCTTTCGCTCTGTCTTTCTTCATTGCAAATAAAAAAAATATTCAAAGAATTTTGTCAGTTTAATGAGAGCCGCTTAAAGTAGTTTAAATAAGCTCTTACGATATAATTACATACATACGTATCGATTAAATGCAATTTGATCAAACTATTCAGCTGCAGTATTTGATGATTATTTTAACCAATACTAGGGCTGCATACACTTGAAGATATTTTTGATAGCATGTGGCAAGCTGCACTTTTAAAAAGGCATGTATCTAGTCCTTGATGTCTTTCTCTATAATTTTATCAGCTCCCTTCTCAATTGAAATCATATAGAAATTTTAAGTCAAAGGTTGCCTTCACAAGATAACTGTAACGTTTAATATGAAGGGCAACTGTGTTTAGTGATAGTAAAAGGTCCGCCAATTACCTTTTTTTTTATTGAAAATTCTTTAAAAAAAAACTACTGAATATTTTCTCAAATTTCTTTTTTTATTTGATAGTACAATCCTTCCGGTAAATAATAGAAAATAATTTCATTCAAATGGCTGCCTCGGCTGGCCATGCAGTAGCCTACATGATCGGTCCAATTTTTAAGCACATTATCGATTGTGTGCAGCTGTATTTCACCAATGGCTTCACGAATATTGTCCTTTAAAGAGTCAATTGTCTCTGGCTTTTCGGCGTAACACTTATCTTTGACGGCACCCCACAAATAATAGTCTAACGCAGTCAAATCGTAGCTCCGAGGTGGCCAAACGACATCAGGTCTGCGGCTGATAATGCGATCTTCAAAAACAGGGCGCAAAACAGCGAGTGTAGCTCAGGCTGTGTGGCACGTAGCGCCGTCCTGTTGAAACTAAATATTGCCAATATCCTCCCCTTCAATTTTTGTGAACAAAAATTCGTTCAACATGGCGCGATAAAGATCGCCATTGACTGTAACGGCCTCTCCTTGCTCATTTTCGAAGAAAAATGGCCCAATTATGCCTCTGGACCAAAATCCCCACCAAACAGTGACTCGTTTTGGGTGCATCGGCTTTTCAATGTATGCGTGCGGGTTTTCTGTTCCGCAAATGAGACAATTTTGCTGGTTTACATACCCGCCAAGATCAAAATGAGCTTCATCTGAAAAGATGATTTTTTTTTTTTGCCAAAATCGGCATCTTCTGGTATTGCTACTGCATGGCCAGCCGAGGCAGCCATTTGAATGAAATTATTTTCCATTATTAACCGGAAGGATTGTAGTTTGAAATTAAAAAAGAAATTTGAGAAAATATTCAGCAGTTGTTTTTTAAAGCATTTTCAAAAAAAAAGTTATTTGGCGGACCCTTTAGTATGTTGGCTTATTAGACGAGAGAGTAAAAAAAATTGCCATGAAAAAGCTTTTCAAAAATCTGATGTTCGGAATGAACTTTAAATTGTATTTCTTGCCACTCAGGTATAAAACTAACACACACAACCTAAGTGGTGTAAGAAGCTAGGTTGTGAACCTGACTAAAGGGCTCTACAGAATCTATTACAAAAGGTTCCTAATCACTCGGATTATATAACCTGTACAACGAACATTAAAACGTCATTCCAGGCCACACTTTAGTAAATGAATGAACAAAAATATTGTCGCATATGGTATGATAACAATACCTATTAGATCCCAGAGCATTCAATGCAACTCGAAAAATGCAATGTTTGATGAGAATTTTAAGTTGGTGGCGTCATAGGTCCATATATTTCTGAATTTAGCAATGTAGGTCAATGATTACCAATTTCTTTTGGTCTGAATTGAATGTTCTGGATACCAACGACATGGCTGACTTCCAAAAAGTATCAATACAAAGTTTGTATGCAGTTCTACTACTTTATATAAACTATGTAGATATGCAAAATAACCAAACAATGCATCAACTATAAATCCGATGCCTGATTGGTTTTTGACTGCGTTAAAAATACACATTGACGACGTTTTGAAATAGAATACATCGTATAAATTTTGTACAGCGGCATTATGAAACACGATACTTTGTTCAAACACAAGGCAACTAACATTTTGGCAGTCAGCCCATGTGCCTTCAATATGACTGCGTTACATGCCACAAAGCTTATGTAGTGTTGGATAGTCTGCATGGATGGTAATCTTGCGTGAAAGTGATGCGTATTGACCAACGAGATCGTGCAATTTAACCCCGTAGGACTTTTTCCTGTGGGGTTTTATTAACACGCTAGTGTGTGCGAATAAACTACAAACCACAGGGGTACTCAAAGCCAAATTCAGTCTGACTCATATACCATTTTGAGTGCACTCTATCCACAGAAACCGATTTTTGAACGACATTACATTTCACAATCGCCATAATCTAGTAGACATTAGTGGCCTAGTAGACCTGACGCCTTAGTTCAAACCTCAAGTCAGATATCTTCAACAAAATAAAATACGAAAAAAATATTTCTTTCAGCGGATTTCTGGCAAAGACTCTGAGAGTAAATAAAATTGCCATGAGAAGTTTCTCAAAAATCTGCCGTTCGAAATCGACTTTAAAATATAACTGACGCCATTCATGTATAAAATTAACGAACACAATATAAGTGTTGTTTGAAACTAGGTCGTTATCTTGATTCAAGGGTTGTAATAACCAATTATGTACATATGTATGGTTCGAGGCATGGTCATCTCACGTGAAGCTGATGTGTACTAGCCACCGTGATCGTGTAATTTAACTCCGTAGGACTTTTTCCTGTGGGGTTTTATTAAACGCTAGTGTGTGCGGATAATCCACAAACCACAAACGGTACTCAAAGCCAACATAAATACAGCCGTCAGCCAAATTCAGCCTGATTTATGCGCCAGGATCATGGAAAATTGGACAGTTTGGATGTACTTTACATAGAGAAACCATGGCAGATTTTTAATCGATATTATATTCCACACCGCCGTAGTCTAGTAGATAGTGTGTTGGCTTATTAGACCTGAGGCCACGGTTCAAACCCCGGGTCAGACATCTCGAACGAAACGAAATAAGAAAAAATATTTCATCGGCAACTTCTTCTGGCAAATGTCTGACAAGAGCTCTGAAAATAAATAAAATTGCCATGTAAAGTTTCTCAAAAATCTCTCGTTCGGAATCGAATTTAAACTGTAAGTCCCGCCACTCATGTATGAAATTAAAACACACAACATAAGTGGTGTGAGAAGCTAGGTCGTAATCCTGACTGCAGGGTTGTAATGACCGATTATGTATGTATGTGAAAGACTTTCAAACGAATTTCAGTTTAAAGATAGGACGTGCTTAATAAAACGCCCTCTATTTCTCAGAAGTACTTATTTGTACTCTTCTCTAAATAAACTGCTAATTGGCCTCCTCCTTATTTTTCCACAACTTCACCACAATATTCTGCGTTCATAATATTTTTTGTTTTTAAATTTGATTTGATTTTAATTATTTATTAAGAGCAGGTAAATAATAATTTACAAATACCTAAAAGAATTATTAACGAATTAGAGTGGAACAAATTCATGCGGCACGAAAAAATATACGAAAATATTGCATTGCAAAGGGAAACGAAACCCCTTTCGAAAGTTGAAAAAATATTTTGTTGTACAATGCAAGGGAAATTTCTTTGATTTCTATAGGCAAAGTAAAATTCGTTAATAATTTATTAAAAAAAATGAAGAAGAAGAAGAAAAACAAGCAAATAAATGAATTAAAAAATTTGTAACTAAATTACGTGACTTAATCGTGAGATTTGTGTGTGAGAAAGCAATTTAAAAAAAAAATTCAAAATAAATTGCCTTCGAAAATGAAACGTATTAATTTAGCAGGAGACATGACGATATGGTTGTCTTTGTGATTTTCCTTCTTATCAAATCTTAATATGGAAAAGAAAAATTTCAAATCAAATTTGAAAAATAGGCTCGAGTGTAATTAATGAGCAGCATTAATGTTAAAGGAATGGAAAAATGTTTTATTTTTTTATTTTTTTTGGGGGGAAAATTGTTGATAGAAATTAAACAATTTCAGTTCGTTTGCCTTTTTTCTTTTGTTCTAAACGTTGTACAGTGAGCATTAAAAGAAACTGTACACTAGGGATAAAAATTCTAATAATCACCAAACCAGAGATCAGCAATGAGTATTGAAAAAGATGAATAGAAACGAATCATACTCATAATTTCTGATACGTTTACGCATTCATATCTCTTTTAATACTATGGAACCTCTACTTATAATCAAAGTTTGAAGTTGTACTCATCACATTCATACTTAACAACACGTATGATGTTGTTGATGATTTCGACTCTCCATAACTCAACATATACACGAATCACAAAAAAAGTATGATTCGCCTACGAACACTAAAATACTCACTAAAAGGTTGTGTGTTTGCTCTGCTTGCTGCTCTCTATTTTTCCTTTTTTGCAAATGCAACAACAACTAAGACTGTAAATTTTGATGAATTATTCGAGTCATTGAAGTCGCCGTAGTCTAGTAGGTAGTGTGTTGGCTTATTAGACGTAAAGCCACGGTTCAAGCCTCAGGTCAGACATCAAAACGAAATATGAAAATATTTCTTCGGCGACTTCCTCTCAGCAGATATCTGGCAAAAACTCTGAGAGTAAATAAAATTGACATGAAAAGTTTCTCAAAAATCTGTCGTTAGGAGTCGGCTTTAAACTGTAAGTCCCGCCACTTATGAATAAAATTAACACACAACATGAGTGGCGTGAGAAGCTAGGCCGTATTCCTGACTGAAGGGTTGTAATGGCCAATAATGTATGTATGTATGTATGATTCGAGTCACTCGATTCATTTATAAGTATTATAAGTATTCTTCGAAAGTTATGAATCTAAATGAGTAGGCTTATGAATCAAACCTATTTCGAATGGTATGAGCTTGATGTCAACATTGTAGGCATACTCATTGCAACCTGTACTTATAAATCAACGTTGCAATGGGTATGAATGAATCAGAGCACATAGTTAAGTTTCAATATTGCTGCCACACTTATATTCAAAATTTCATGATGATCTCTGGTCGATATTTACTAGTTGGTCCCGGAATTCATGCATAACATTAATACACACAATATGGCTCACTAGAAGGCTGTGTGTTTGCTTTGTTTGCTGTCTTTGTCTTTTTTTGTAAATGCAATAACAACTAAGATAGTAAATTTTGATGAATAATTCGAGTCACTCGATTATAAGTAACTTTCTAAAGTTATGAATCTAAGTGAGTAGGCTTATGCATCAAACATACTTCGAATGGTATGAGTTTGATGTCAACGTTGTGCTCGTACTCTTTGCAACCTGTACTTATAAATCAACGGTTGTACTGAGTACGAATGAATCAGAATACATATTTAAATTTCAATAATGTTGACTCACTTATATTCAAAATTTCATGAGTGCTTATGAGTAGCGAAAAAACGATTCATTGTCACTTAAAGAGAGTGCCCGAAAAAATTTCACAATATTTTGAAAATTTTTTTGGAATTTTTTTTTTCAATTTTCAATACCGTGAAACAAAAACAATTTTAAAATAAAAATAAAAATAAAAAAAATAATAAATTAATAAAAATGATTTATTAATTTATATTTTTTTTTTTGTTTAATATAGAGTTTCTTTTGATATGCACTGTACATACATATATATGTATATACTTTGGCTTGACAATGACTGTAATTTAACATTATCTTGACGGAAAAATGAAAAATTTTCTTCAAATATTGAAAAACCCTTAAAAAGATGAGGGCTTAAGTTCGAAAACAGTCTTAAATATTGAGAAAGTGAGTGAGAGGGAGATAGTGACAGAAAAACTAAGAAGAATGTAACATGTCAAGAGCATTTGAAATAATCATTTTGACAAATTATACAAACAAACACTCAATGATAGAGAATGTTTGTTTGTTTGTTTTAAAATAAGATTTTCAATTTATTTTCTTTTTTTTTTAACAAAAATTGTTTTTGAAGACATGATTCATTCATGCTTTCCTAGACAGGAAAATATGTGCTTTTAAGAGAGTTTTCGTTGATTAATACGCTGATAAAATAAAAGCAAAATAAAATGAAAAAAAACAAAAAAAATTAAATTTCCATGTGTTTTTTTAATTTGAACATGTGCTGTCGTTTGATTAATTGGCCAAATATTCAAATTAAACACCTTCCTTAAGGCCATTTTATGATACAAAAAGAAAAAAAAAACGCAGAAAAGTCTCAAGTAATTTTATTAAGTGTCATTCAAGTGTATGAATATTTGTGTGTATGTGTATGTATTTTTTAAAAGGCAACAAGGAATAAATAATAATTTAAATAACAACCCATAATTACAGCGTTTATTTCATGTAATTTTTCCGTGTATTCTTCTTTTTCTTTCATTCCCTCATATACAAACAGTAACCCACCATGCCAAGCCACGTTTATTATTTTTTTCGAATTAAAACCACAGAAATGTTTAACAATTTTAAAAGATGCAAATTTTTACAGACTTTAAATAAAATTAATGATGCCTTAAGGACATGACTATTTCTATATTAAAGACGTTATTCGGATGCACACACACATATACTTTTTTCACTCTTATTCTTGTCCTCGCCTTCATCCTCAGCCAGTGTTTGAAAGAGAAAAAAAAAACTGCTTCTACTTCTGCTCCTGTTTATATCACCACACCACAGTTCGGCATGTTTGTTGTCCTGTTATCATTAACAACAAATCTGTCTCGTCTTTCTTGTGTCCACAAAGGAAAAATAGCGCAACATCTTAAAATCCCAAAATCATATTTTTTTCTTCTTCTTCTTCTTTATTGTTGTAGGAAATAGACAAAGAAATGAAGCAAAGGAAATCCATTAAATTAAAATGAAATTGTAATTACCTTGTCGGTTACAAAGGATAAGAAGTGCATGGATTTTAAAATTGATTTACTGCTGCCAAAACGATACGTACATATAAAGGTTACCATATGCTATTGGGTTTAATGATTACATACAGTGGTTGCCTTATAACTAGAAACGATGTTTCTGGAATAAATATCTCTGGAGGTGTCCCAATCTGGTGGAAAAACGTATGTAAGACGTCCTCCATACAAAGCCTTTGATCCCAGGTACACAGTGAAAACTGAAAAGCAAATTAACAAAAATACATGTTGCTAAGTCGTTTCTAATTATAAGGGAACCACTGTACATACAGTCAGGATTACCACGTAGCTTCTTATACACATAAGTGTAGGGACTTACTATTTAAAATCGACTACGAATGACAAAATGTTTGAAAAACTTTTCATGCCAACTTCATTTTACTTTCAGAGTGTTTGCTGAGAGGAAGTCGCCGTTGTCTAGTAGGTAAAGGGTCCGCCAAATAATTTTTTTTGAAAATGCTTTAAAAAAAAAACTACTGAATATTTTCTCAAATTTCTTTTTTTATTTGAAAGTACAATCCTTCCGTTAAATAATGGAAAATAATTTCATTCAAATGGCTGCCTCGGCTGGCCATACAGTAGCCTACACGATCGGTCCAATCTTTAAGCACATTATCAATTGTGTGCAGCTGCATTTCACCAATGGCTTCACGAATATTGTCCTTTAAAGCGTCAATTGTCTCTGGCTTGTCGGCGTAACACTTATCTTTGACGGCACTCCACAAATAATAGTCCAACGGTGTCAAATCGCAGCTTCGAGGTGGCCAAACGACATCAGCTCTGCGGGTGATAATGCGGTCTTCAAAAACAGGGCTCAAAACATCGAGTGTAGCTTCGGCTGTGTGGCACGTAGCGCCGTCCTTTTGAAATCAAACGTTGCCAATATCCTCCTCTTCAATTTTTGTGAACAAAAATTCGTTCAACATGGCCCGATAACGATCGCCATTGACTGCAACGGCCACTCCTTGCCCATTTTCGAAGAAAAATGGCCCAATTATGCCTCTGGACCAAAATCCCCACCAAACAGTGACTCGTTTTGGGTGCATCGGCTTTTCATTGTATGCGTGCGGGTTTTCTGTGCCCCAAATGCGACAATTTTTCTTGTTTACATACCCGCCAAGATCAAAATCAGCTTCATCTGAAAAGATGATTTTTTTTGCCAAAATCGGCATCTTCTTTAAGTCGATCGCAGGCCCACTTAGCGAAGCGAAAACGCATTGTATGGTCAATTGGCCAAGCGTATACACAACCATATTCGTTCAGCGGAAGGATAAAACTGATTATCTGTCAAATCAGACATGAGCTAATTGTTACCATTCACGAAATAAGCACTTGTTGAAAATAAAAACGTTAGATGGCTACCCGATAGTATGTTGGCTTATTAGACGTGAGGCCACGCTTTAAACCCCAGAACAGACATCTCAAATATAAAGAAATATTAAAAAATATTTCTTCAGCGACTTCGTCTCAACATATTTCTGGCAAAGAAATTTGAGAATAAATAAAAATTGCCATGAAAAGTTTTTCAAAAATCTGTCGTTCGAAGTCGACTTCAAACTGTAGTTGCCGCTACTCGTGTATAAAATTAACACACACACAACATAAGTGGTGTTGAGAAGCTAGGTCGTAATCCTGGCTGAATGATCAATTTTGTTTGTATGTATGACCGATCAGCCTCATGAATAAATTAAGTTTTTTGAAAACATATCCGTGATTTTATATAAAAGTGGACAGTTTTGTCCAAAGTGTAGGGAACCAGGAGATTAAGGTGGCATAGTAGCTTTATCGCAGCATTATTTTACAATTTCAGTTTTCATAAATGCACGTATACATTCTTATGTTGCTAAAGTTTTTAATGTATCGCTTAAATTTATTCTACGCGAGAAGCAGAAGCAATTTCTCGCCACTGTAGATCGTAACATTATATTAATATTACACGTGATTTATGCAGGGAATTGCTATTTAATATTCCAAGACCGAATATGAAGTAGTCGGAATCTAGTAAATAGATTGGTGGCTTATCAGACATGAGGCCACTGAGGTCCAGGTCTGATATCTCCTACATAAAAAATCGTTCTTTGGGCGACTTCCACTCTCAGCAGATTTCAGGCAAAAAATCTGTGAGTATATAAAATTGCCATGAAAAAGTTTCGCAAAAATCTGTCGTTCGGAGTCGACACTCATTTATAAAATTAGGACACGCAACATAAGTGGTGTGAGATACTAGGTCGTAATCCTGGCTGAAGGTTTGTAAAGACGAATTTTGTAAAAAATTGTGTAAGAACGCAGTGCCAACAATAGTAGACGTGTGGGTGTGACTGGCCAATTGCCTTTCCAAAGAATAAGCGCTTCATATCTTTAAATAAAACAATGTGTGTGTAAGATACGAACGAATTAAACATCGTTTCTCTGGGTGGAGCATATCTGAAATGCCCAATATTCCATAAATCAGACTGAATTTGATTTATGATTTATGTTGGCTTAGAGGACTGGTATGGTTTATGGCTTCTTCACATATACCTGCGCCTTAAAATCTCCCCACGAGAAAAAGGATAACAGGGACAAATCATTTCTTTACATCATCTAGACGTGAGATGACAATGCTCTCAAATCGATTGTGCCTAATATAGAATTTGGAATTCGTTTTGTGGCACGTATCGCCGCCCTAGTGAAAATACATGCCGCTGGTGTCCAGATCATCCAATTCAGACCGAGAGGAGTTGGAATAATCGAGCTATTTGACTCACCGTTGAGAGTGATGCCTTGCCTAAGGTTGTTCTCAAAGCTATACATACCGAAGATGTTGCCAATACAAAATTCACATTAAACAGAGACTTTTCGGAATGCATTGGAAACTCTTGAAAATCATGTAAATTCGAGTCGTTCAAAATTCGACAATTTTGTTTCACCACGTACACATTCCTCAGTGATGAGACCCACATAAAACTATTATGAAGATCTAAGCAGTGCCTTTATAAGAGTGCTATTAATTTAGTAAGGCAAAGTTAAATAAAACAAATAATCGATAGTATGTTACCTTTGCCCCTCGCTCTTTCTTTCATTATATTAAGGAGCTGTTCGAGTCTAAATCACGGCAGTTGACATTGGAATAATGGTTCTCTATAAGATGTTTAATTTGTCTTAATCTTATTGCCATATGGACAGCTCCGTATAAACGATTGTCAAATGCTTTTTCCGAGTCCAGAGCTGCTAAGGAAAGCTCTGGTTATTCCACTATTTAGAGACTATTTACTTAGGTGCTGCATGATCCTACGGGTTAAAAACCTGTCTACCGTTGCCGTTGCATATCATATAGACAAACACCAAGTGGTTATGTACCCTTACTAAGGAACATAATATCCTTTGAGTTTTCAAATTCGATAAAGATAAAGGTCCCCTTTTTATATACCCCTTGTCTATGTAGTATCGAATCTAAATACATCACATTACGATTATCTCCTTCAGAAGTTATTCGAAGTAGGTTAGGAGTAGTAGCCTTGATACCAAAAGCTTGCTTGAGCACGCATAGCGGCCCGCTGTGACACCACAGATGAAAGTGTCTCCAAAGCAGGGAAGAAGAAATTGGTCAGCGCAAGGGCTGCACATTTAAAACACGACTACCCCACGCTGGAAAACCAGCCTGAAAATTTGATAAACGAAGCTACAATATCCTTGACATCGATGGATGATAGCTTCGTCAACTGACAAAGATTGGCAAGCCAAATAACCTCTACCCGCAACTCGCAAGAGATAGGCATTAACAAAGAAAGTGGATAACAGTCTCCTCTTCCTCAGCGCATCTGCATCCACGGCAGAAGTCGTTGGGAGCTGCAATTCTCTCCACGTGTCTTCCCATAACACAATGACCCGTAAGCATGGCCAGGTTTGGTTGGCGTCTCGAAAGAATTTCCTTTCGATGGCCAGCGTGACCGAGATAGGTGGCACCCCAAGTCAATGAATGAAGAGGATTCCGCAAGTAATGCACCAGCCCTGGCGTGCTCGTCAGCTTTGCAGTTTCCCGGAATATTGCTGTGTCCGGGGACCGGGAACGCCAGAAAAAAAGCTCGAGACAGCGGCGACATTCCCTGACGATCCTGGAGTTATTCACAACATTCGACAGAGATCTTATGGTAGCTTGACTATCAGAAAAGATCGAGATGTGGGTGAAATTAACACCGTAGGCGAGGATCCATTGAGCAGCCCAGTAGACGGTCATTACCTCCACCTGAAACACGCTACAATAATCCGGCAGTCGGATGGAGATGTTCAGATCCAATTTCCCAGAGTAGACTCTACTACCCACCCCGTTATCGAGTTTAGAGTTATCGGTGTATACATCCAGGAGTATTCGGAGTAATATTTTAAAAAATTACCACAGGATTGCTTTCATTAAAATTCTAATCTCTATTGTGACATGCCACGAATACAACATAATTTTTATTTTCTTCATAAATCCAAACATTTAATAATTTAAAGAAACATATTTTTTTTTGATTTTTTAAAAGGAAACAAATGAAAACAAATTTAAAAAGAGAAACAAAATGAAGAAAGAAATTCGCTAACAAAAGAAAAATTGTATAAGTTCGGTGAATGGCTGATAGTATAGCCAGATAATAATGACCCCAAGGCTTATTGTTAAACACGGAGTAATACAAATAAAATTTTCTTTTTCCTTCTTTTCTGCGGCATTTTTTCTTCCAACAACAATTTCATTTTCATTTTTACTCCCGTTTAAATTGCGATTTTCTCGTTACTTAAGAAGAAAGAAAAAAAGGACACCAAAAAAAGTAGGAATATTATGGCGACATCAATAGAGAAAAAGGAATAGCAACGAAGAAAATCTATTAGCAAAATGGAAGAAAAAAAGCGAGAGCAAAAAAAAGCATATTCTTTTAAGTGCAAATGAACTTTAATGATTTCCGAACATCCCATTGACACTGTGTAGTAGCCAAGATAAAGTCTAAATATGGTCGCACTCCCAAAGTCAACCAACTAGTCCTGTGTCTTGATGGTTTACCCCCTGAACAGAAAAAAATGTGAAATTTCTGTCTAATTTACGAGAATGTTTTGTTACCACCACCATCACTGGGATTACATTCAACTTGCTTTACTCCACTGACTAATGCTCATGTAATGACTCTACTTTAACTAAATATTTAGTCGGTTAGTGTGAGTGTATGTATTGGCCAAATTTAAGTGGCTAAATCAGTTCATAGTTCGAGAATTGGTGGTATTTGTTGCATTAGTAGTGGGTACTTTTACTTGTCTTTTGTACCGTTGGTTGTTGGTTGCTGGTTGTGTTAATACAACACAATTTTAGCGATTTTTTCTATTCAAACAAAGGAATTTTGTGCTTAACCAAGACAATTTTTAGAGGAGAAAAAAATTTTAGAAAAAGAAAATGGACTGCTTTAGTAAGGACCTATAATGGCTCATAAAGGATAAGAGAAAAATTATAATGAAATGGCTGTGCTTAGGAAGCTAAATTATACCCTATGGAGCAAGTAAAAATTTAAAATAATTGAAAATAATTTCAATTAAGCTAGGAAGCTAAGATGTATTCTCACTAGAGGGTTGTAATGAGCAATTAAGTAAGCACCAGAGCTCAGCAATGAGTATTCAAAAATATGACTAGAACCGAATCATACTCATAATTTCTGATACTTATACGCATTCATACTTCTTTTAATATCATGGAACCTCTACTCATATACAAAATTTGAAGTTGTACTCATCATATTCATACTTAACAACATGTTTGAAGTTGTGGATTTCGACTCTCCATAACTCAGCATTTACACGAAGCACAAAATAAATATGAACAGCGTACGAACACTAAAATACTTACTGGAAGGTTGTGTGTTGGACTGCCTTCCAAAATGTTAGTTGCTTTGTGTTTGAACAAAGTATCGTGTTTCATAAAGCCGCTGTACAAAATATATACAATGTATTCTATTTCAAAACGTCGTCAATGTGTATTTTTAACGCAGTCAAAAAGCAATCAGGCATCGGATTTATGGTTGATGCATTGTTTGGTTACTTTGCATATCTACATAGTTTATATACAGTAGTAGAACTGCATACAAACTTTATATTGATACATTTTTGAAGGCAGCATTTGATATGATTGCTGCTCTGTCTTTTAGCTTATGTGCATTTTTTCCATTTTTTTTTTTGTAAATGCAACAACAACTAAGACTGTAAGTTTTGATGAATGATTCGAATCACTCGAAACATTTATAAGTATTATAAGAGTATTTTTCTAAAGTTATGAATCTAAATAAGTAGGCTTATAAATCAAACATATTTCGAATGGTATGAGTTTGACGTCAACGTTGTAATCATAGTCATTGCAACCTGTATTTATAAATCAACGTTATAGTAAGTATGAATGAATCAGAGTACATAGTTAAATTTTAATATTGTTGACTCACTTATATTCAAAATTTCATCAGTACTTATGAGTAGCGAAAAAATGATTCATTGCTGATCTCTGGTAAGCACCTGGTGCTAAACAATTGTACATTTTTTCTTTATTTTGACATTCCATAAGGATTTATATCAGTTTTGAAGTTGCTAACTGATTCAAGTCCCCAGAGCGGAAGAACGAAATTCACAGAAAGCACAGACAACACCTCCATCTCCTAAGAAAGAATATAACTCAAGAGAAGAGTTCTTTATGAAGCAATATATCCCGTAGAATGATGAATTTGTACATACATAATTGGTCATTACAACCCTTTAGTCTGGATTACGCCCTAGCTTCTCACACCACTTATGTTGTGTGTGTTAATCTAATACATGAGTGGTGGGACCTACAGTTTAAAGTCGACTCCGAACGACAGATTTTTGAGAAACTTTTCATTGCAATTTTATTTACTCTCAGAGTTTTTGCCAGAAATAGGCTGAGAGGAAGTCGCCGAAGAAATGTTTTTTGTATTTTGTTTTGATGTCTGGCCTGGGGCTCGAACCCTGGCTTTACGTCTAATAAACCAACACACTACCTAATAGACTACGGCGACTTCTAAATGCAGGCAAAAATTAGTTGGAATTTTGAATACTCATTGCTGATCTCTGGTATGCACTAGTATTCAGCCGTTACCCTGTCGATTCTAGTCGATGGCATTTCTGTTGATGCTAAAAGACATGCATTCTGATTATCTCGAGGAACAGCGTTCCATGTTTCTCAATCGTAGTGGTCGACTAATTTCATATTGGTATCGAATATCCTACATTTTACTCTGCCTGAAATGGCTTACGAGCTACAAATGATTTCAAACACACTCACAGATTTATTATGACCTACTCAACCAAAGTGATTATTAAAACTGCTAGTCTACATTATAATGCTCTCAAAATTGCATTCCATTCTTTCAAACCCTGATTGTTGACACAGAACTAATTTATACCCCCAGTAGCTGATGGTCTGCTAGTCTATTAAAGTGTAAGGAAATTATAGATTCGATTCAACCTAAAGATCCTATTCTGAGTTGCGGCTACTTGTAACTACAGGGTGGCTGATATGTATTGCAACCAACTTCAGGTTGTTGTCATTTGTAAACCGCTCGTCTGACAGCTGACAGATTTATTCCAGTGACAGTTCATTTTATTATTTACAAGCATACAAAAGCATTTTGATCTATTGCATTCAGAAAAAAAGTTATTCGTGATGGAACTCAAGCGTGATAGTGTGATTGCTTTATATTTGGCTGGAAAACCACAGGTGGCTATCGTTAGAGCCCTCCAGCATTTAAATGTGAATAAATCTTTTGTTTCTCGTACCATTGCTCGTTACCGTGATACTGGCAGTGTTGCATCGCGTCCAAAAAGTGGACGAAAAAACGGTAACAATACCAGAAATGATCCGAAAAGTGAAGGCCAGATTTGATCGAAATCCACGCAGCAGTGGTAGAAAAATTGCTCGTGAGCTGAACATATCGCGAGGACGGGTGTAACACATATTGAAAAATGAGCTTAGACTAAAGCCATTGAAGTTCCAAAAAGTGCAAGAGTACACCAATGGACAAAAAAAGTTATACTGGAAAGAGCCAATGAGTTACTTCGCTTGCACGAAAGTGGCCAGCCATTCCAAATTGAGCAGTTTGTGAACAAACAAAATCATCGGGTTTACTTGCCAAAGAGGTCAGCTGAAAATTTACACCTGCGATTGGCCACCAGAACTCAAGCGTCGCCGATGGTAATGGTATGGGCCGGCGTAACGGCCGATGGTCGCTCCCCGCTCGTATTCATCGACCGCGGGGTTAAAATAAATGCCGAATATAATCGGGAAAATGTCTTAAATACAGTATTGAAGCCCTGGGCAGACAGACATTTAGGCCGCAGACCATGGACATTCCAACAGGACTCAGCACCATCGTACTCAGCATGCGTCAACCAAGAATGGCTTAAAAAGGAGATTCCTTGCTTCATTTCTACCGCACAATGGCCACCAAAATCTTCGGATCTTAATCCGTTGGACTTTTGGAGAGTAAGGTTCTCACTAAAAAATACCAAAGTGTCGATCATATCAAGACGGCGCTTCGCCGGGAATGGGCCAAAATACCGCAGAGCCACTTTCGTGCAGCCTGTGATGGCTTTGTCGGCCGTTTGAAGGTCATAATTGGTACCAAAGGTGGCCAATTCGAACAAATCTAAACTGATTCTTAAATTTGCTGTTATTTCCAACCATTTTTTGCTTTTGAACAATAAAATTAAAAAAAATTAAAAAAATATAGCGCTTTACTTTGTTGCATTATATATCAGCCACCCTGTAGAAAGGTTTTGTTTAACAAGTTTATTCCTTCAAATCTTCATCCTCGAAACGTCTATTGGAAACCGCAATATTCCAAAACTATTTACATTCCCTTTTTTGCTTCTGCCATTAGAAAAGAAAAGAAAAAAGAACAAACGAATGAAACTAAAATTTTAGTATGAAAATGGAAAGAAACGAAAAAATAACTTGAAATTGTTTTTAAAAATGAAGTTCTTTCTGCAAGAACTACTCCTTGCAACATTAGTGCTTATGGTCTTCTCCAGAAAATATGGAAAGTGCGTCATAATGTCATGATAGAAAAAAAGGAGAAGGAAACAAAATGATTCCTTTTATTCCCGACATCACTGCCACATCTGGCGTATGGTTCAACGTAATAGTGATTACGGCGAGTATTGTAAACTTATTTAATGTCTTTTTCTTATTCTCATACAAAACACAATATCTGGCAACAGGATAAAAGAAAAAACATCCATGCTTCGTAGGAGACACTTGCAAGTTTCGATAAATATTTTAGCAACCCACTGTCTGTCTTTCTGTCTGTCCTTCTATTTCTTGGAGTGCATATAAGATGCTAACAAAGGATTTCTTTTTCTAATAAAAAAAAAGCCAAATAATTGTGTGTGGTGGACTATAAAGGATACTTATTATAGGCAAAGAAGAAGAACAAGAACAAGAAGAAGAAGAATAAGCAAATAATGTTTATTTTTATTTTTGTTGTTGTAATCTGAAATAAATAGAATTTTTAAAAAGCCATTTGCTGTGTAGAAAAGCTTGTTCTCCAACGAATAATAGAGTGTCTGTATTGTATGGATTTTAATGTAATTTTAAAACACAATACTGGCGACAATTTGTTTGTGGTACGTGGTAGTCACTGGTTTCCAGTATTTCCAGTAAAACTTAATGTTTTAAATATTTAATGCGATTGGTTCGTCATTTTTTTATACACTTAGTACTCAACGGATGACATCTGCGCATGCTGTGCACTGCTTAGAGACTAGAAAAATTGCTTCTGGGAGTATGGAAAAAGAGAGTTGAGAGCGGAGAATCCATCGACCGCTGTTAAAATTGTTACTGATTGGATAGACATTCGCGGATAGTGCTTTCTACTTAAGTATAGTATGACTAAGAACCTATTCTAGCCTGTGGCCTATTGGCAGTTGACGCGTTAGCGATGGACGAATGTAGCGTAATAAATATTTATTATTGTAGCTCTGTTCTTAATGAGCAGTTTCGATGCCTCAATTGCACGGTCGATAAAGTTAAAAATTAACTTAAGAATGTATGCCATTCTGAGCGCAAAAAGCATGGAAGCAAGGGGCATGCCAAAATCTTGCCTACGATTGGTCTGAATATTACTTTAACTACATACCTACATAATCGGTCATAACAATCCTTCAGTCGAGATTACGACCTAGCTTCTTACAGCACTTATGTTGTGTGCGTTAATTTCATACATGAGTGGCGGGACCTACATACACTGAGCGCCAAAAGTGAGTAAACACCACTGAAATAATTCATCTTCTTAGGATAGCGAGAAAAGTAAATGAGAACAGTCGAATAAATTTCCAAAAATAAAAACGTTTATTTATTACTTATAAAATGTCAATACAAAAACAACAATTCATGATAAAGGAACTTTTTTATACTTAAGAACAAAACTGTTTTATACTTAAGAAAAAAGTGTTGACTCACTTATGGCGCTCACTGTACATGTCGATTCCGAACGACAGATTTTTTGAGAAACTATTTCATGGCAATTTTGTTTTACTATCAAAGTTTATGCCAGAAATCTGCTGAGAGGAAGATGCCGAAGAAATACTTTTTGTATTTTGTTCTGATGTCTGACCTGGGGCTTGAACCGCGACCTTACGTCTAAAAGCCAACACACTACCTATTAGAATACTGTGACTTCCTTTAACTACACGATACCTTAGTCTTAGCCTTGTTCCGAGTTTTAGGACGCAGATACCGTAGAGATCCCTTTTATGATAATGGTTTACACCTCCGCGGCAACGTCATTCAGTTTTATACTGATGGATCCAGATTGCCTAACAAAATGGTATGTGGAACCTGAACATTATATTGTCCCTTGCACTACCAGATTATTGTAGTACTTAGGTTAGGTTAGGTTAGGTTAGAGAACGTGTACTTGTCAATTAAGGCAAGTACAGTACCCGGAGGTCGAATTGACCCATTGTACAACGTCCTAGTTTCTCACACCACTTATGTTGTGTGTCTTAATTTTATACATGAGTGGTGGGACCTACAGTTTTAAAGTCGACTCCGAACGCCAGATTTTTATTTATTGAGAAACTTTTCATGGCAATTTTTTTTACTCCCAGAGTTTTTGCCAGAAATCTGCTGAGAGGAAGTCGCCGAAAAAATACTTTTTGTATTTTGTCTTTGATGCCTGGCCTGGGGCTCGAACCCAGGCTTTTGCGTCTAATAAGCCAACACACTACCTACTAGACCACGGCGACTTCAACTAGTACTTTTTCGCCTGAAATAATAGCCATTAAAATTGCCCCCATGCCAATTCGGTACCAGAGTATATTGTATGATGATATACGCATATTTATTGACAGTTAAGCAGCCATTAAATTCCTAGAGAGCATGTACACCACATCTAAGATTGCACAAGAATGTCGGGTGTCTCTAGGGGATATTGCGAGACATTTGACGGTTACCCTCATTTGGTTTGTTGGACACGGCAATGTCGAAGGTAACTACAAGGCCGACGCACTTGCTAAAGCTAGCACCACAGAAAAAACGAATGACTTCCTATATGAGAAAGGTGCTCCTCTACAGAGAGTTAAACAAATGGTCTTACAAAAACTCCATTCACTTGGAAACGTAAGATAGGATAATGCACCGAACTTGCAGAGACGCCAGGCATATCTGGTCCGACATGGATACATGCAGAACAGAATCAAGATTCCATCTAAGGAACATCATACCAGGGATAACGCGATAAAGCTGTAACTATAGAGCGATGTAGGTAATAACGATGTTAAAACGGGGTCTTGCAGCACTAAAGAATGCAGTGCCTAGTGAAGCCTCTGCAGCAGAAATTTTTTATTCATTCAGATATCCGCCACTGTATAGGCAACGATATAAATCAGGCTGAATTTGACCGATTGCATGGCTATGTTGGCTTAGAAGATTACTGTGATGTGTAGCTAGAGCGACTTAATTATTATTATGAGTATGATTCGATTCTACTCATCTTTTTGAATACTCATTGCTAATCTGTGGTATGAAGTAACAATTTATAAAGCCGTAAAGCTTGAGTCATGATGGTCATGTGATGAATGTAAAGTTTTGTGGTTGATATCATAAATTAAATCGCAGCTAATTTTTGTTTAACTATGATATTACTTGTATTATCAATACGTTTTGACAGCTCTTAATCCCTCTCTCGCTTGCTCTCTCTCTCTTTAAAAATAAAATGTATTTTCATAGCTTTTAAATGAACCATGAAAAATAGAGTTTAAAGTTGAAAAGTCCATTATTTATACGGCCAGTCGTTGGCTTTTGTTTTTTGTTGTTTTCTGTTGAGAAGTAAAATTTTATCATTTATCACTTGAGTTAAATAACCGCCATTTAAAAAGTTTATGACAACAATTTTTATGGCGATCCATTCTCAAAAGAAAAAGTAAAATTTTTTTTTATTATTCTTTGTATTAAAAGAAGTAAAACAAACAAATGAAATGAAAACGAATACGAATTGTAATAAAATAAAAAATTTATAAAAAAAATAAAATAAAGAAAAAATCCACTGACGGTATAAAATTTATTTTTGAGTAAAAGTTTTTCATAAATGTAATATTTCTCATACTTTTTCTCCCCCCTCCCTCGTCGCCTCTTTTTCTCACACAGTAAATAATTGTTTTAAAATGACCTGAATATGTGTATACAGAGATGCCTGGGATGGTATGGTGGCAGCTACTGAGGGTTTGAGCACTGGCTTACAAAAATATCCACAAAAATTTTTAAAATAAAATAAAAATAAAAACAAACAAAAAATGCAAAAAAAAACGGAAACAGAAGAATGGCATAGTAAAGCCCTTTTTTAAATGGATATTTGGTTTATGGAAATAGTTTTCATGCACGAGGAGTACAAAAACGAATACAAAGAAACGTATGATAGAACACACACATAAAAAATCCAACGAGTAAATGTAATAAAATAGTAACAAACGAAAGCAAAAACAACAAGAAACAATCACAAAAAAAGAAAAACGATTTGCAAACAAATAAAAAAATATTGTCCCTACGAATGTGTTGGATGAAAAGACGAATGATCCTACCAGGATACTCACTCATATATATACACACACAAATTTTGTAGCTGTTGTTTTTTTTTCCTCTTTTTTATAGGGATTAGATTCATGTACATATGGTATGTACTTATGTACGATTGTAAATGAATTTTACAAATATCAAGAGGAATACCAGGGTCATTTTGTTAAAAATGCATTGCCTACGAGAAACTTGAAATAAAATTTCTTGATAAAAATTATCAGAATATGTATTTAAAAAAGCCGTTTTATTTTTAGAGAAGAAGGCCTATTTTGCTGTATAATCTGTATACGAAACAAGAAACTAAAAAAAAAATTGTTCTGCATTTCGCAGTGTATTCTCTTCAAGCAAGTGGGACACTTAGGGGAAGTGCCTGTATTCAAGTGGAAGGTGCCTTCAACACACCTAAAGCTGACATCATTGCCCTGTAAAAACTACGGCGAATAGAACAGACAAGAATACAAAGTTTAGCTATACTGCGAAATTTAATTCAGAGCAGAAAAGGCGCGAGTTCGGTTTCAAGTTTCTGGTTAGTAAGCGGGGCATATCAAGCAGCGCTATGTAAAAGCTTCGATATCCAGTTTACAGTGTAGATTCTTCAAAAACAGCCAAGAAACATTAACTACCTGTTCATTGGTGTCAAGTTTGTAAATAAAAATACGATGAGACATTTCCGACAAGGTAAGGTCTCTGGTAGAGGTCAGTAAGATGTTATGATTGTAACCAACTTAACACACACTCTCTATAGAATCATATAGCGCCCAATTGAAATGCAGTTCAAATCACTGGACTGCCTTTTAAAGGTCTCCTATATTTGTTGACAACCATGGCAAATATTTTATGAATTCTTATTTAATGATAAGCACATAAAACATTCAAAATACTCGTAGAGGAAGTGCAAGTAACCAACTAGTAGATGTCCTCAAGACATGCATATAAAGCGAACATCATTGACTTCCAGAGTATATGGAGGATGGAGCAAGAATGCAAGATGTAAGAATATTGCAGCATCTAATTAAGAGTAGAACTGGCGCGAATTCGATTGCAAATTTTCGGTTAACCAGAGGGCCATATCAGGCTTAAATTTTTCTACCTAAACCTAATATGGTAGACGTCGTAGTCTAGTAGGTACAGTAATCCATCGATTTACGTCGCAGTTGGTTCCAAAAAAAGGCTACGTAAATCGAAGCGACGTAAATCGAATTTCATATTGCTCATACAACAAAGTAGTATGTTTTTAACAAGGAACTTAAGAAAGTTACAGTAATCCCTCGATTTACGTCGCAGTTGGTTCCAAAAAAGGCAACTTAAATCGAATGACGACGCAAATTGAAGTCAGTGGGGACAAAAAATTTGACGACATAAATCGAAACAACGTTAATCGAGGCGACGTAAATCGAAGGATTACTGTAGGGTGTTGGCTTATTACACAGGCATCTCCAACTAAACGAAATGAGAAAAAATATTTCTTCGTCGACTTCCCTTCAGTAGATTTCTGCCATAAGCTCGGAAAGTAAATAAAATTGTTGTTTGTAAAGTTTCTCAAAGATCTGTTGTTCGAAGTCGATTTTAAACTGTAGGTCCCGCCGTTCATGTACAGGTCCATAATCCTGAATGAATGGTTGTAATGACCAATTATGTATGTGTAAACCTAATATCCGCACACTTATAGTGGTGAGGTTGAATATGATTTCTGCGTTAAGCTTGAGGACCTATACAACAAATACTTGCACGTGGTATAAAGATTTTCTTTATAGTATGTCCTATATTTCAGTCTCTACAGCCTAAAACTCTTTGATTTCGTAGCGGCATAAGCCATGCCATGCCAGCAAAGCATCAAAGCAACCTGGCTGTCTTCACATCGACCACATTATAATTGATGGTAGAAATGTTCGGAGTGAACTAGACGTGGACACATTTAGCAATCGCAATATCAACTTAATATCCAGTAAAGGTATGGATAAAGAGAGCTCAGTCAAGATGCTACTACCACAAAGGACAACTGAATCGGTTTCGATAGGGCATCAACTCGCGCATAGGCATCATCGTTTCCAATCTAAGACATTGGTAGGCAGTGGGCCAAAATCTTCCTTTTCTTACGCATAACTGCTGAAAAAACCCTGACTTTGAGCTTTTATTTGGCAAAAAAACAACAAAAGGAAAAGACATGAGTGTGAACAAATTAAAGTCGCCATAGTAGTAGTAGTCGCCGTTGTCTAGTAGGTAGTGTGTTGGCTTATTAGACATGAGGCCACGGTTCAAACCAAAAGTCAGACATCAGAAGTTTTCTGGCAAAAACTCTGCGAGTAAATAATTCCTGTAGAAATTTCCTCACGAAATCTGTCACTCGGAATCGACTGTAGGTTCCTTTACTCATGTATAAAATTTACATACACAACATAAGTGGTGGGAGATGCTAGGTAGTAAACCTGACTAAAGGGTTGTTGTAATCACCAATTATGTTATGTGTAGTCTAGTAGGTAGTGTGTTGGCTAATTAGATGAGAGCCCGTAATTCAACCCTGGGCTCAGAGATCTCGAACATAAGGAAATATGAGAGATAATATTTTTTTCGGCGAATTCCTCTCAGCAATTTTCTAACATAAAAAGTCTTCTGAGAGTAAATAAAAGGAAGTTTAGTCCGAAAACAAAGAAAATAATGACCGCGAGTTAGCGTGACTAGGGAATGCGAAATTCCAGTTCCTGAAGTAAATACTTCCTTTCTTATGTGCAATGACCCATATATGTATGATAAGTATCCACGGTTATGACTACATGTTACAAAAAATCATTGCCATTTGTTTGTTTTCTATACGTAGGCAACGTAGGGAACCCTAAAACCATGCTTACAAGCATTTTTCAAGTGACCAACTCTATACGGAGAGGCTTTTAAAAGAATTTAAATTCTATGTTCCATTGGAATATCTGAGGAAATTTCATTGTTGGTTGCATTTAGTTGGTATAACAAACAAAATCCATTCATAATATGAAATGCTGAATGTATCTTATCGTTCTGTCATTTGAAATATTAAAAAACGAAAAAAAAGAAAACGAATGAAATTCTGAACCAAGCAGAAGAGAAAATCTGAAACGGAAGCAACAGGAGCTATACGAACGATTATGTAGTGCCACAGCCAGGCAATGGTATGACCGAACAATACCACAATATTTGCCTTAACCTGTGGTGGTGATACATAAACGTTTAACATTTTTCCAGTATTGCTTCCTCTTGCTATGAATTTTTTCTTTTTTTTTTCGAATTCCAATTCCTTTTGTGAGAAATATCCATAATAATCCTGACTGCCTGACTGAATTGGCACAGAGGAAAACTGTGAAAAAGAACGAAAGAAAATAATCATGTTTTTAGTGCACCTGCAGTAGCGCTGGCCACTAGTCAAATGAAAGAAAAGAAAAAAAAAACGTCAGGAAAAACCATGAATGAAACGCTTAAACTATCATTTCGTTAAAGGAGTCTCATTGAAGAAGCAGCAGAGATGAGAACAAAATCCTACACCCAGGGGTAGATAATAAGAAGGAAAACGACTTACTTACTTACACACACACATACACACGGAATACAAGAGTAAATGCAATAAAGGAAAAGAATTTTCACATTATGATGGCACTTGTACATGACATACATACATACATACATACATACAGATGTACATATGTATGTATTGTATGTTACAGTTACAGGTACAGGAAAGTCCCTAGCAGGCAAACGCAGCAAGAGCAAAAGAAAACACTCGCAACAGCAAGAATGAAAGAAAAACTTTAAAGGGAGAACACCGAGGACAATGACCAAACAATTTATGGCTTCTCGCGTTACAAAAAGGTGGCACTAAAATACTAAATACTAGAATATCTAAAGAATAATGACATAATACACTAAAGACAACAACAAACACCATAAAAAAACAAAAACTAAATCTAAAGGAGTATAAAAAATACATTCATGGGTGGCCGCTAACATAACGAATAGTAGCTCAACATGATATGGGTACGATGACGACGGCGACAACTGTTAGAAACTGCTACTGCCTGATACGTTTTCTTTTGTTTTGTGTGTTACAAACGGCCATCAAGTCAATAATAAAGGCAAGTGAGTGAGTGACATTGTAAAAAGTCATTCCGAAATTATGGTAAAAAACCCACACTCCCATAAAAACATGACTTTATAAACGTTGTTGCATGACCAATTGAAGTTTTGGCTTGGGTTAGAGGTGCAGTGCGATTAACTGAAAATAATTATCGGGAAAAACACATGGAATACCTGCAAATACAAAAAAGGGAAACCATTTCAGTTTTAAGACCTTTGAGTCATACGTTTAATTGTTAATTTAATTGTCGCTTATCTGTCACATTCAATAATTCCTTTCCTTTTCCTTTTCTTTTGATTACAAAAAGTGGCCATTAAAGGCCAATAGAAAGAAAGAATTTAATCAAGTTATTATAAGAGCGGCACTTCAAAAGAATATTTTGAAGGAAAAAAAACAAAATTTTTGAACTGTTTAAACGGACTTTTCTAATCGTAAATAGATAAACCTGCCATGAATATTTGTTTATGGGGTTAAGCCCTTTTCCCGCAGTGTTTTGTTTGGTAATAGATTAACTGAGGAAGCAACAATTTTTATCGTTTGAATGGTATTTGAATGGTTTTACAATAAAAGAGAGAAAAAAGATATCTTTTCTCTCGAAATGTAATTTTAAAAACGTTTAAAATATGAGCTCGTAGATTGCAAAGAAACTAAAAATAAATTTTGTGTTTAGTTTTTATTTAAAATTCTCTATTATTCTTACAATTCTGTGTGCGACTGTTCACAACTTATTGTAAACAACAACAATTGCTTTGTTTATTATTCCTCTGTTTACACTCTTTGCATAAACAATAACAATTACTAGACAATTGTTCGACAGATCTTTGTAACGGATATCTTCAAACCATGATGAGGACTTCAAACTTTGAATATGAGTAGACGTTCCATGATATTAAAATAAGTATGAATGCGTATAAATATCAGAAATTATGAGTATGATTCGATCCCACTCATCTTTTTGAATACTCATTGCTGATCTCTGGTGCCGATTTACCCTGTACACAATTCCGAGCATTCGATGGCATTATTAAATACGTATGATGGAGACATAGTTACTTTGGCTTGCTTAGACAACCTAATTCTCTAGTGCAGTAGGGTAGTATTTAGAGTAGAGTACTGGCAAAGCGACCCTCTTCTCAAACGCTACTTAGTCTAGTCCCTACACAACACTTTAGTACCATAAAATTCCCCCTATGCTTGTATGTAATGTGTGAAAAATCTGTTCCAGCTTTCATAGCAAATGTTATCAATTCAAATACAAGCCAACAGATAAAATCTATGTAAAGATGTTTATCTAATGGATGTTATGAATAAAAATTAAAAAAAAAATTAACGTTTTTATCTTGACAAGATGATTTCAAAAAGATATTCAAACTCTCATTAAAAACAATTTGAAATCAAATTTGTATGTGCCTCACATGCACACTCGTTTCACTTTCATGGTCATGTTCTTCTTCTATGGTGTGTGTTTCAGTAAAAGAAGCAAAAACTTAAGCAACTCACAGGGAGCTAACAAAAAATAAGAACCAGTAGCGAGCGCCACATTTAGTTGAAGGAAATCAGATTAAATGCGGCAATTTTTTTTCCACAATTTTTTTTTTTATTTATAAATTCAGTTTATGCTGCTGTTCGTTCACTGAATTCAATTAATTTCATTTATTTGGCTTTAACTTGCCCCTGTTTTTTTTTGTGTTTCTCTTCTGAAATAATAATTAAGACTGCGGTAGGTTTAGTCAGTCAGTCAAACACCCGTATTGGTACGCACACAAAATGAACTTCAAACGAAATAATTACATCACTCTTGTCAAAGAACAAAGCAAAAGAGACAAATGCCGCCAAATTACGCTGATAATTTTGTGTTACTTCTCGTGTTGTTTGCTGTCGTTGTTGGGAGTTTTTTTTTTCTTTCATTCATTCAGTTTTCGTGAGATTTTTTAATAAATTTTCCTTTCATTCATTCGTTTTTTTTTCCTTTGTGAACCAAAATAATGAAGTTATTTCAACGTTGTCAACGTATGTACGTTTTTAGGCTGTATCGCATGTGATGTGCGTTGTTTAACAGTTTAATGTTTTCCGTTGTCAACGTCTAGTACATCAACTATTTAATGACCAGCAATTATTGTTAAAACCCTCCAAAAATAAAACCAAGAAGTTTGTAAAACTATTTCAAACTGTTGGTGGAAATAATCACTTGTGTTATGGGTAAATAGTACTCATCGAATACGTACATGTAAGTCTACATACATCTTAAATTTCCCACAATAAAAAGGCCTGGTGCACAGTTTCTTGAATCTCCATCTAAAATACTACTGTCCAGTTGGCTACTCTTTGACATCAGAAGGCTAAAGGCTTCCTGTACTTGTATTTCCTTTAGCAAGAATGAAAAATGAAAACTTATGATTAACCTGAAAGCACGTGAAGATTACAGCGGATTAACAGCGCTCATGGGTGATGAATAATCTGATTACAGACTTAACCAAAATGGTGTAAAAATATTGTGACGTTCTAATTTGGTCCATCTTTCTGCATTTTTTCCTTTTCCTTTTTAATTTTTTCTCCAATGGATCAAAAGGGTCTCTAAGTGAAGGCGTACATCTGTTAATAGAGTGAAATGCCCCCTTTCTAACCTAACCTAACCTAATATGTCGTGACTAAAAGACGTTGAACTGCAAGCTAAAATATATAAAATAAGAGCTCTTAGATTGCAAATAAAATAAAATAAATTTGTGTTTAGTTTTAATTAAAATTCTTTATTATTCGCACTGTTCACAACTTATTGTAAGCAACAAGAATTGCTATTCTTTGGTATTCCTCTGTTGACACCCTTTGCATAAACAATAACAATTATTAGACAATTATTCGACAGATCTTTATAACAGAGATCTTTAAATCACGATTACTCTCTTCGAACACACCGAGTCTTCACACAAGGCTGACTGAACTTCACTAACTCACTCGCCTGCTTTGCTTTGCCTTTTATATGGCAGGGTAAACATTCTTATGAATGTTCGTGGCTTCGACTTCTCTAAATCTCTATAAATGTAAACATCGTTGTTTCATTATTTTGGATCGAACGCGGAAATGATGGCCAATTCATTTGTCTTCAATTTCCAGCTTATGAGAATAGTTTCTTTATATTTTTCTATGAGCTTTAGGTTGGTCTAATGGTCTCGCTTGCATATGATGTCATCCGAATATTTCGGTGGATCCCACAATGGATGCTATTTCGGATGTTCTCATACCAAACATTATTGTCGGATATATAGAGTTCCACTCTTGTAAAAAAGCTGTATGCCTTTTACAGTATCAAGTTTAATGGATTTAGGATGCTTCCTATTTTATCAGTGCATTTAGTGACATGGTTTAAGTGTCCTACGTACAGCTCAAATATATTGTTACGAAGCTGAAGAATCTAGATACTGGTATTTTGCTTTTACATCACTTAACATTAAAATGGTAAACAAGTAAACAAAAATATAACAACAAACGCCAGTATAAAAAATGGTGCACAAGTAAACAAAAATACAACAACAAACACCTACATAAAAATTGTTAAACAAGTAAACAAAAATACAACAACAAATACTACAAGAATAAATGTGAACGAAATACACAGACAACAATAATGAAACAACGATGTTTGCATTTATAGAGGTTTCGAGAAGGCGAAGTTATGAACATTCGCCTTCAAGAACATTCATCAGACGGTTTACCCTGTCCTATAAGAGGCAAGGCAAAGCAGGCGAGTTAGTCAATAAAAGTTCAGTCAGTCTTGTGTGAAGACATGGCGTGCTTAAAGAGGTTTAAATAATTCTGTTACAAAGATCTGTCGAATAATTGTTATTGTTTGGGCAAAAGGTGTAAACGGAGGAATAACAAACAAAGCAATTGTTGTTGTTTACATAAAGTTGTGAACAGTGGCACACAAAATTGTACAAATAATAAAGAATTTTTATTAAAACTCCACACAAATTTATTTTAATTTTATTTGCAATCTACAAGCTCATATTTTAAACGTTTTTAAAAGGTAAAAACGTAACAATATTATCTAAGTGGTGCGGCAATCACACACTCTCAGACTTTTATCAAACGACTGCTGAGACAGAAAGTTAAAGAAAAACTTATCCTGAGAATTGAACATGGATCCCTCGTCTAGTATGACACTTTTATTATTGGTATACTTTACATATTGACGAACTTGCCATCACTACATACATACATACATACATACATACATAATTGGTCATTACAATCCTTCAGTCAGGATTACGACCTAGTTTCTCACACCACTTATGTTGTGTGTGTTAATTTTAGACATGAGTGGTGGGACCTACAGTTTTTAAAGTCGACTCCGAACGACAGATTTTTGAGAAACTTTTCATGGCAATTTTATTTACTCTCAGAGTTTTTGCCAGAAATCTGCTGAGAGGAAGTCGCCGAAGAAATACTTTTTGTATTTTGTTTTGATGTCTGGCTTGGGGTTCGAACCCTGGCTTTACGTCTAATAAGCCAACACACTACCTGCTAGATTACGGCGACTTCATAAATCATAAATTATCAGGGAAGAAATAAAGGAAATTTATACTGGCAATATTCTTTGTATGAAATATTGCTGAACGAAATTATTCTCTTCCGCTATTTCTAATCATATGGTGTGACCTTAGCAACAAAGTGAGATATACGTACAGATTATTGCATTATTTTTGTACCAAAAAATAAATAATTTTTCTCCAGAAACATAAGATTCGTAGCAGCCTTTACAGAAGGCAATAAATAATAAAAACAAATACACATGAAAGTGCCAAAAGCATTTCACATTTAAGTGAACTGAAGTCCAAAAAAAAAAACAAGTGAAACTAATAAATTCATAACCCCTGTTATCATTAAATGGGGGATACGAGTAATATTGTCATGCATTTTCATCTTCATCTTTTAAGATCTCCCCTCCATCATATTTTTATGACGAAGGAAATCAAATATATTTTCGTTTTATGAAATGTTATGAATTGAAATGAAAGACAAAGAGAGAGAGAGAGAGAGAGAGGGAAAATATAAGATTAGGTCTGGGCCGAGTATATAGAATGTTTTCAGCTCAATTTGATGGCCACAACATGACAGCTTTTGCTGAATATTGACGTAATTATTCACATTTATTGCACGAATACCATTAACTTTATGACGACTACTTAATCATCTTTTACTGAATGCCAGGCATTGTAGTCATCCTCAAAAAGCTAAAGGAATGCAAGAAACAGCGGCTTATCAAGAGCGTTTTTCTTTCTGTTGTCCTTTTTCATACATTTTTGCTAAATCAGTTGACGTTATGGTATGGCAGGCCATAAGGGCGGCTCTGTTTGCTGTTCTGTAAGGTTGTGATGTGTTGTATTGTGTTGCCAGTTCATTTTGCTCGATTTATTGAAGGCAATGAGGCAGGGGCAGTCATATTGCCCCCGGGAGCCTAGTGTAATTAGAGAGATTTATGCATTCATTAATCGGCTAAGTTGGAAGATTAGTTTTATGTGTCTTTGTGTGTGTGTGTACATGACATTGGCAGGAGTATAATTTTAACATCTCCTGCTCTTTACTTACAAAACTTCACTTCACTTCAGTTCAGTTGATTTTATTTTATTTCTCTTCCTTTCCTGTGTTAAAGTTTTAATTTTATTCTGTTTTATTTCACATTTTTATTTGCTTGTGGTTTTTTATTTTCTTGTGGTTTTTATTTTCTTGCCATAATTACAAGGAACAACTAAAAATACCTGCGAATGTACAAAGAATAGGAGTGGTTTTCGGTTGCTTTGTGTTTCTGTTTCTGTTTATGTTGTGAGATGCAATTGTAATGACAGTGTTTTGAACGATACAAATAAAGACATTTGCCAAATGCAGTTGTGATGGCTTTGAAAGTGGCAATTAAAAATTCAAATCATATTAGACTGTATGGTGTGGTGCACATGGGCATGCAAGATTTTTAATTTTATTTTTTAAACTTTACTGTAGTACAAGGCTTATTCCGAAAGTCCGTACCACCCGTCAGGAAAGACGACATTCAGAACTCTGGAGTGACCTATCGCGCGCTGTTTCCAGCAGCCCGATTCCCTCAGACGTATGGCACTACGCGCTGCACACCGCTTGACATACAAATCAAACGGAGTCAGGCACAGCATAGTGTCAAGGCAACTCTTCCTCACTGCAGTGATACTCAAGGAGGCAATCCGCTGAACCTTATCTCTTATCTAAGGCACACCACCAGACAACGCAGCTATAAGTAATAACCGGTCTAACAATCGGCAGATATATCCAGCGAATGGACCTAGTCGGAAGACCTACGGAGCTCTTACCTATGCAGTTCCTACACTGGTAGAAAGCATTCAGTTCCTTCTTTATTCTTTCCTCGGTGTTTCGTTTCCAGTTCAGCTTACTGTCCAGGACAACACCCAAGTACTTGACCTCAGAAGACAACGGAAGTTCCCTGCCAGTTAACCTCGGCAACCTGAAGGTTTCAATTTTGTACCTACGCGAGAACAAAACGAGGTCTGTCTTATTCAGATTTATACCCAGACCACAGTTCGCAGCCCAAGAGGATATAATTCGAAGAGCAGACTCCATCAGTTCGTCCAGCGTTGGCAAAAATTTTCAATCCACCAGAATAGCCACATCATCGGCATATGCCACAACCCTAAAGCCTCTACTTTCCAGAAGCCTCAGATCAACATTAGCAACCAAGAGCCATAAGAGAGGGGATAGGACACCCCCTGCGGTGTACCACTGGTTGCACGCTTGACGATAGAACATCCACCCAGATTCGATCGGATTAGTCTATTACCCAACATGTGTGTGATAAACCGCACCAGAAAATCTGGGGCACGTATATCCCTTAGCGAATTCTCAATAGACAAAGTAGTAACATCATTGAAGGCCCCCTCTATAGCAAGGAAAGCCGACAGTGTATACTCCCCTCTAGCCAAATTTGCCCAACAACAAAACCTGTCACATCATGAAGAGCACTCTCAACCGACTTACCCTTAATGTAAGCATGTTGCGATCTACTCAACAGAGACCGGTCCGGTATTGTGTCATATCTTAGCCAGATTTGTGGCAAAAACTGTGAAAGTAAATAAAATTGCCATGAAAAAGTTTCTCGAAAATCTCTCCTTCGGAATCGGCTGTTGGTCCCGCCACCCATGTATAAAATTAACACACACAAAATGGGTGGTATGAGAAGCCAGGGCGTAATGCTGACTAAAGGGTTGTAATGTAATGTACATATGTATGAGCAGGTGATGTCTTAAGGCAAGGTATACAAAAGCTATGGCCATGGAAAAATATTGTGATGTGGTTGGTCTGAACAATACCTAAACCTGCTTTCGATTCTGGTTTTGTGGTACAGACACCATATAGATCCTTTACGATAATGGTTTACACCTTCCGTCCGACCGTCAGGTCTTCGCTGATGGATCCAAACTAAACTATGAGCTCGTAGATTGCAAATAAAATAAAAATAAATTTGTGCTTAGTTTTAATTTAAAATTATTCATTATTCGCACAATTCTGTGTGCCACTGTTCACAACTTGATGTAAACAACAACAATTGCTATGTTTGTTATTTCTCTGTTTACACCCTTTGCATAAACAATAACAATTACTGGACAATTATTCGACAGATCTTTGTAACGGAGATCATCAAACCACGATTACTCTGTTCAAACACAACGCGCTTTCACACAATACTGAGTGAGTCTTTTACCACGCAATAAAGGCGTATGTGAAATCTTGTCAGAACAACTAAACATTAAATGGGCCCTTGCACTACCACATAATTGTAGTAATTTCCCGGCAGAAATTACTTTCTTGTTTAATTAGTCATTACAGTCCTTTCAGTTAAGCCTACGACCTAGCTTCTTACACCACCCATGTTGTGTGTGTTAGTTTTATTCGTGTGTGGCGGGGGACCTACAGATTAAAGTCGCCTCCGAAATACAGATTTTTGAGAAAATTTTCATGGCAATTTTATTTACCCTCAGAGTTTTTGCCAGAAATTCGTTGATTTGGAGACTTTTGACCTGGTGTTTGAACCGTGGCCACATGTCTAATAAGCCATATGCCTGGATGCAGATCACTTATGATGGTGTATAGCCATATACCATAAGAATCTATCCGAAATAGAGAAATTCTCAGGCAGAGATAGTTTTTTAGTGGAATCACCACACATCGGATGTGACGTTATCAGGTGATACGAAGGGATTTTCCTACTTTGTTAAAAAAATGAGCCTCGGAGGTATGAGAAAACTGTGACGAACGTGTGAATATTCTCAGGTCCTTTACCAGAAATTCGTTGATTCGGAAATTTTTTACCTGGGGTTTGAACCGTACTAGGGGGAAGTAATGGTTTTTAAAATTACAACCGCGGAAATTCGTATATCATTATATATCATATGCTGATATATGTACATACATACATACATAATTGGCCATTACAACCCTTCAGTAAAGATTACGGCCTATCTTCTCACATTTATTGACAGTAAAGCGGCCATTAAATCCCTAAAGAGTGTGTACATTATATCCAAGATTGTTCAAGAATACCAGGAGCCTCTGCATGAGATAAGGACATTCGGTGGTTACTTTCACTTGTGTTCCTGCATACGGTGACATTGAAGGTGTTAAATAGGCCGAAGCACTTGCTAAAGCTGGAATCATAGAAAATTCTTATAAATTCCGATTGAGATTGGCATTCCTCTGTAGAGAGTTAAGCAAATAGTCTCACCAAAACTCCATTCATTGGCAAAAGTTAGATGGTATAATGAACTCAGTCGTAGAGATAGCAGACAGATCTAGCCTGACATCGATACATGCAGAACAGAACTCGCATTGAACCTAACAAGATTCCATCTAAGGAACCTCATAGCAGTTATAACTGAGCACTGACCTTTGTGTGTTCATGACAAGTGAGTGGGAATACCTTATAACGAGCAAGAAGAGAAGGAAATCACAGAACATCTTCTCTCTCATTGTCCTTTGCTTGAAAGCCTAAAAAGTAGAAGTCTACAACATATCAAAGGTGATTAGAGAAATAGTCACACCTTTATTAGACTCTCAAGATGTTTGAGAGATGCCAACCAAGAGCTATAATTACATGACGGAATAGGAAATTGAAGTCGCCGTAGTCTACTGCAGCAGCCTAAGAGTATTCCAGAGAAAATTCCTACGTAAGATCTTCGGTCCAGTGCGAGTTGGCGATGATTTCCAACGGTGAGCTGTATGAGCTCCTCAACGACATAGACGTTGTGCAGTGTATTAACATCCAGCGGCTGCGCTGGCTCGACCATGTCGTTCGAATGGAGGAGGATGCTCCTGCGAGACAGGTATTTGATGCGGAGATTTGCGGAGTTGGCGACGATGACAACCTTGTTTGCGTTGGAAGGACCAGATCGATTGGTGTGACCAACTGACGTAGGCGCGCAAGAAACAGAGGCGCCTGGAAGTTATCTAAGTAAAGTAAGTAAGTAGTGTGTTGGCTTTTTAGATGTGAGGCCACAGTTCAAATCCCAGGTCAGTCGTCTCGAACGATACGAACTATGAGTCAAATATTTCTTCGGCGACTTGCTCTCAGCAGATTTCTGGCATAAACTCCGAGAGTTAATAACATTGCCATGAGTCTCAAAAATCTGTCGTTCGAAGTCGACTTTATACAAGAGGTCCGCCCCTCATAAGTGGTATGAGAATGTAGATACAATCCTTCAGTTAGGATTGAAGGGCTGTAGTGACCAATTACGTATGTATGTATGGAATCCTGACTTTGACATCCTCTTATCACTTCACTATCCTTTGGTCTTTTATTTTTACAGTTTACAGTTTTATTTTTACAGTTTTACAGTTTTAATTCCTTATAAATGAGATTCGTGAATACATTCAGAGTGATGGTCATGCAAAAGTATTAAAGTTATCTTGAATATATGTACCACCTTTTAATTGTCTACGAGTTCTTCTTTCTAATCTGTTCTCCATTTGTCTCAATACAAACCACTGTGCAAGCATTTCCTATGTTCATTGTTAGAGTACATAAGGAAAAGATGGTGTCATGCTTAAAACTAAACATTGATTAAATCTTTTGTTACCTGTTTTTACTGTCGCATATTTATTTTCATTACGATTTTGTTTTTTTTTTCTTTTTCTTTTCTTCTACTGTAACAAAATGTAGAGAACCAGAACAAGAACAAGAACAAGAACATAAAGAAAGACTCCACAAGAAAATGAAAAAGAACATGAAGATTGGAACCTCAGGCTGTTGTACACAGTGCCTGGCAGTCTAAGGCCAAACAAAATAAATATTTTGAAAATTGTTTCGCCAACAATTCACCGCGTGTGTGTGTTTGTATTTGTGGCAGCGTATGAAATCAACCAAATAAGAGGCATGCAACGAATGGCAAGTAAATAAAAATGGAAACACAATATAAAAAAAAAGCAAGAAACACTGGTAATTCACAGGAGATTAATGCCAGACATTTGTAAATTCAAGGAGATGCCATCAGAGAGTTGCACGCTAAATTAAAGCATCGAACATTAATTTTACTTTCGTTATTAACAACACAAAGAAATAAAAAAAGACACACACACACACACTGAATAAAAAAAGGAAAACACCACACAGAGAAAAAGGAAATGTAATAAAAATTAAAACAAATAAATAAATGAATGACACAAAAAATAAAAATAAAATAAAAAAGAAAATAAAAAAAGAAAAAGAAAAATAGAAGAAATAAAAATTATAAATTCATGTTCAGTTGGACACGAAAATGATTTTATGGTAGCAATCAACAACAAAAAACCCCCAAAGAAAAAACAATTAAAGGCTTGAAAGCCTTACAATTGTATGGGATAGGTGGGGTTCTCTTTGATTTTCTAAACAAAAAAGTTTTTGGACATCAAAATATTAGTTTTATCACCATAAAATCAAAGAATGCAATGAATGATTGAATGGCTTGATTGAACCCTTACTTGCCTTCAATCATTTTGTACTCGTATATGCCATAATTGCTAATCAAAAGCTAAGATTAAATATAAACCTCATCTACCTTAAATTCACTAGTTACAGTACCATTCACGAATCAATCGCAATAAAACAAAAGCCTGTGAAGAAACAATTCATCCTACAGAATAAGCCTGTTGAAAAAGTACAAAATCTTACTTACTCTGGCAGCAAAAGACAGTACATGCATCAGTGATAGCTGGGTTGGATTAATTGCCACATGATGACAGCACTTTTTGACACCAAATCGAAGTTATCGTTGCTGTGAAGAGATTGTTCTCCTTTCAAACTTTATATGTTATTCTCATAATTTGTTCTTTAAGCCTATTGCTCTCACAACCGAAGAGTTCTGTTTGATGTACAAGTACAACTCCCAGCTCAGCATCTGATGTGGACCAGAGATCAGTAATGAGTATTTTAAAGAGATGAGTAGAATCGAATCATACTCATAATTTCTGATACTTATACGCATTCATACTTCTTTTAATGTCATGGAACCTCTTGTCATAATCGAAGTTTGTAGTACTCATGATCTTCATACTTAACAACACGTATGATGTTCTTGATTTCGATTCTCCATAACTCAACATATACACGAATCACAAAATAAGTATGAATCGCGTACGAATACTAAAATAATCACCAAAAAGTTGTGTGCTCTGCTTGCTGCTCTGTTTTTTTCTTTTGTTGTAAACTCCTAACAACTAGGACTCTAAATTTTGAGTGAGTTATTTATAAGTATTATAAGTATTTTCCTAAAGCTATGAATCTAAATGAGTAGGCTGCTTATGAATCAAACATATTTCGAATGGTATGAGTTTGATGTCAACGTTGTACGCATACTCATTGCAACCTGTACTTATAAATCAAAACTCGAAATGAGTATGAATAAAACAGAGTATATAGTTTAATTTCAATATTGTTGACTCACTTATATTTAAAATTTCATGAGTGCTTATGAGTAGCAAAAAACGATTCATTCCTGATCTCTGATGTGTACCCCGATGTTTCTTCCTGTTTGCATTAATGTCTCACAGGTTGAAAAAATGTATTCTGATGATTCAATTTCATCGCCACAGAATATACATGTTGGCTTAGCGATGATCCCCATACTGAAGACGTGATCTTTGTGTGTAGAGTACCCTGTTATAATATCGATTACTAAACGCAAGTTATTCTTGAAAAGTCTGGTGGGTAGCTCAAATCTCTTTTCCTGTAATTTTCCAATAAAATTTTTTATTGAGGAGAGTTTTTACATTTCTTTCGTGGACTATACATTCTACATACATACAGTGTAGAAAAAAATAATAGCAACGCATCAAAAAACGTTGAAAACATCCCCATATCATTAGGGACCCTCAACCCTGTTAGTCTGTCTTTTTTATGCATGTTCGATCAAACTCTTTATTGGCAGGGCGACGTACAAAACATTTTCCGTCTGAAGGAGCACTTTGTTCCAATTTTTCCGACTTTAGTGTTATCTGGTAAACTGTAACCTTCATTGTATATTTTTGTTTTCCTTAAAAAGGACTTCGAGCCTATTTCTTTTTTTTCCTCTTTCTTCCTCTAGTTTCGATATTTTTTGTATAGTGAATCACTTAAATACTTTATGTTTAGAACACTTCATTATGTGGGCTATTTTTCCAAGTTATAAGCCATCAGATTTTAACTTAAGTATAACATTTCTTTCAGCATCAGTGGTATGAACACCTCGACCCATTTTTTGAAAGATTTAAACACACACTCAACCCGAAAATTTTACAAATGGTCAAAAAAAGGTATTTTAACTCAATTTTTACCGCTTCTAAATATTTCATGTAAAAATTTTATTTATTTTAAATTTAAACAAGGTTTTAGAAAAACGTTTCTATTAATTTTTCCAGCTAAATTACGTATTTTCTTACTTTTTCCTGGAAACTAATAAATTAAAAGAGAAGAAAGCAAATAATAAAATCCCGCTACATTAGCAAGAATTTGACAGTAATTTCCAACTATAAAAGTTTATAATGAAAAAGTATACAACATTTTAATGATGAACTAGTAATCGTTTCTATTATTTTTTCCAACAATGTATGTATTGGTCATTATAACACTTCAGTAAGGATTACCATCTAGTTTCTCACACCACTTATGTTGCATGTGTTAATTTTTATAAATGCGTTGCCAAACCTACAATTTAAAGTCGTTTCCGAAGGACAAATTTTTGAGAAATCATTCATCGCAATTTTATTCACTTCCAGAGTTTTTGCAAGAAATCTGCTGAGAGGCAGTATCCAAAGAAATATTATTTCATATTTCATTTTGTTTGAGATGTCTGACCGACTCAGTTTCCCCTAGACAGTCCCTACTATCTTCGATTTAATCTCATAAAATCTAAGCATTTGGATGGCGGCCAGACTATTTGATAGTACTGATATGTTCTGTCTATGTTCTGTGCAAGTAATGAAAGATACCAGTGAGTTTCCCCATGACTTCCTTTTTTTCTTCTTATAAAAGAGTATGTATCTTCTAGTTCACACGATTCGCTACCATTATCTCGTTGTAACGCATTGCCCCAGTTCGTAGGGTCTACATGGTATTGCTCAAACATCTCCAACAAAACGAAATACAATAAAAAAATTTCTTCGACGACTTCTCCTCAGTTTCTAGCATGAACTCTGAGCGTGAAGAAAAATTGCGATGAAGAGTTTCTCAAAAATCTGTCGCTCGGAGTCGAATTTGAACTGTAGGTCCCGCCACTCATGTATAAAATTAACACACACAACACAAGTGGTGTTGAGAAACTAGGTAGTAATCCTGACTGAAGGTTTGTAATTGCCGATTTACTCTACCGTATGGGTTATTCCAAAATCTGCATTGGTGCATGCTGCATGTGAACCTGGCCTAAACAGACTCGATGCTTTTATGCACACTAAAGGTAACTGCATGAAGTCGCCGTAGTCTAGTAGGGCTCGACCCCTAGGCCAGACATCAAAACAAAATACAAAAAGTATTTCTTCGGCGACTTTCTCTCTGCATATTTCTGGCAAAAGCTCTGAGAGTTAATAAAATTGCAATCAAAAAGTTTCTCAAAAATCTGTCGTTCGAAGTTGATTTTAAACTGTAGGTCCCACCACTCATGTATAAAATGAACAAACACAACATAAGTGGTGTGAGAAACTAGGTCGCAATCCTGACTGAAGGGTTGTAATGACCAATTATGTATGGAAAGGTAGCTGAATACCGCTGTATTGGATTGTAACTCAAAATTTTAAATGTGTTTCATGATATTCGAAAATTTTTAATACAAGTTCATGTATTGCATACCAGAGATCAGCAATGAATCGTGTTTTCGTTACCGATAATCACTCATGAAATTTTTAATATAAGTGAGTCAACAATATGGAAATTTAACTATGTACTCTGATTCATTCGTACTCACCACAACGTTGATTTATAAGTACAGGTTTCAATGAGTATGCGTACAACGTTAAAATCAAACTCATACCATTCGAAGTATGTTTGATCATAAGTCCCTACTCATTTAGATTCATAACTTTAGAAAAATACGTATAAGACTTATAAATGAGTGACGAGTGAATCGAATCATTCATCAAAATTTACAGTCTTCGTTGTTAGACATTTACAAAAAGAAATGACAGATAAGTAAAAAAGATAGAGAAAACACACAACGTTCTGGTGAGTATTTTAGTGTTCGTACGCGAATCATACTTATTTTGTGCTTCGTGTATACATATGTTGAGCTATGGAGAGTCGAAATCATCAACAACATCATACGTGTTATTAAGTATGAATATGTTGAGTACAACTTCAAACTTTGAATATGAGTAGAGGTTCCATGATATTAAAAAAGTATGGATGCGTATAAGTATCAGAAATTATGAGTATGATTCGATTCTACTCATCTATTTGAATACTCACTGCTGTTCTCTGGTATGTATTCACCGGAATTAAATCCAATTAACTCTACCGTTTGGTTTACTTTGCAGAACCCTGTGTTGGACTTTTTCTTAAAATTTTAGATGTTTTTCATGATATTCTAAAATTTTTAATAGAAGTTCATGTATAGAAGTTATTGTATTAGCGATTTGACTCCAATGTAACTCGGTTATGTTTTTTCCTTTCTCCTCCCGTTTTTTTACTACAAAAACAAAAGAGGGCAAAGAAATCAATAAAAAATAAATAATTGTTGTGTTTAGGAAAAGATTTGCAAATACTCATCATTCATTAATAAATCTTTATTCAGCAAATAAATCAACAACAACATCATCACCGCCAGCATCATCATCATCATTGACACGAACAATTCGTATTCGAATGTCATTACGGTTGACTCGACCAGGGTGTTAGAAGTTTCGTTGTTTGGGGTTCAATCGGTATTACGGCATTTCTATGTTGATTTGTTAGGTTGGATAGTTTCAGGTTAAACATCTCATTAAATCTGAAAATCATGAATTTTATTATTTTCCTTTAACACTCCTCTCACTCCGCTGTAACGAAGAGAACAGTAGCGATGCGAAAAAAAGTCATGAGGCAGGCAACAAAAGTAAGATTTAATGCTGGCAGTAGAAGAAACAAAAAAAACGAGAAAGAAAACTTTTTTTGTTGTTGTTGCCAGCTTTTACACATTAGCACATGAAAGTTTTTTCTTTTTTTTTTTCTACCAATTTTTGTTTTCTCTTTTATTTCGGAATATCAGGCAGAAGTAAACTTTATTTTTGTTTTTTTGCTGGCATTAGGAAAGGGAAACAGATGTTCTACCTCGTTGAGTAAACATGAGTATAAGCATGCTTTAGTAGCTTCTCTCCCCTATTTATTCATATGTTACGAGCGGCAAAACTGAAACTCATTAGGGCAACAACTTTACTCATTATGAGTCCGCACTTTTAACAGATATTTTTTCCATTTTGTTTCTCCTCTTCTTCACAATTTTTTTTGTACTTTTTTTCGGTGCTTTTTCCATTAATGTTTGTAGTTGATGGGTGGGCTGTTCTTGCTGTTGCTGTTACGGGTTCCTTACAAATCCGAGAGTTATTAAACTTTCGTTTTTTTTTCTTTCTTTTTTATTTCATTTTTAGTGTGATTATTTCGTTTTTCTAATTTTTTTGGTTTTTTTTTATTATTTTTTGATGGCAAAAATATCCCTCTTCTCTATGGATTTGTTAGATAAGGAGGATGTATTCACATTATGTATGTATAAGAATGAATTCACATGAATGAATGTATATTCGAATGAGATTTTCATCACATTTGCCGCATTTCATATGTAATGACTACCAGGATTTGTAAGTTTACTTGCTACGGCATGCGAAAGTAAAAAGAATTGTAGAGGATATTACAAGGTGATTCGTACCAGAGATCAGAAATGAATCGTTTTTCCGCTACTCATAAGCACTCATGGAATTTTTAATATAAGTAAGTCAACATTAATGAAATTTAACTAAGTACTGTGATTATTTCATACACACTACAACGTTGATTTATAACTACAGGTTGCAATGTGTATGCATATAACGTTGACATCAAACTCATACCATTCGAAATATGTTTGATTCATAAGTCTACTCATTTAAATTCATAATTTTAGAAAAATAGTTATAATACTTATAAATGATTCGATTGACGATTACAAAAAAAAAGACACAAACAAAAAAGACAGAGCAGCAACAACACAACTTTTTAGTGAGAATTTTAATATTCGTACGCGAATCATACTTCCAACATCATACGTGTTGTTAAGTATGAATATGATGAGTACTTCAAACTTTGAATATGAGTAAAGGTTCCATGATATAAAAATAAGTATGAATGCGTATAAGTATCAGAAATTATGAGTATGATTCGATTCTACTCATTTTTTTGAATAGTCATTGCTGATATCTGATGCATACATACCTAAATAATTGGTCATTACAACCCTTCAGTTAGGCTTACGACCTAGCTTCTCATACCACTTATGTAATGGGTGTTAATTTTATACGTCAGTGGCGGGACCTGCAGTTTAAAGTCAATTCCGAATGACAAATTTTTAAAAAACTTTTCATGGCAAGTTTTTTTCTCTAGTTTTTCCCAGAAATCTGCTGAGAGGAAGTCGCCGAATAAATATTTTTTCATATTTCGTCATATTGGAGATGTCTGCCCTGTGGTTTTAACCGTGGCCTAACGTCTAATAAGCCAATACACTACCTACTAGATTACGGCGATGTCACAGCTTATAACGCGAGCGAGTCTTCCTATCGCCATTGTACGAGTTGCATATGACGGTGACATATCGTTGCGCTTTGAACATGGAATTTTTTTTATTATTTTGAATCCAAGTTGTGTTATCGAAGTTTATTTATTGGTTTCCATCAACGAAGAACTAAATGCTGCTTAGAATGTATGGTTATGGATAGCGACTTATTTACCCAACTGGTAATCACAGTTCTTTAATCATGGCTACCACCAAGCTCTTTACACACCACCATACTGTGTGTCTTCAGTCAGGATTACGACCTAGTTTCTTACACCACTTTATGCTGTGTGTGTTAATTTTATACACGAGTGGCGCGACTACGAGTTTAAAGTCGATTCCGAACGACAGATTTTAGATAAACTTTTCATGCCAGTTTCATTTACCCTCAGAGTTTTAGCCAGAAGGCCGCTGAGGAGAAGTCGCCGAAGAATTGTTTTTTATTTCATTTTGTTGGATATGTCTGAGCTGTGGTTTGAACCGTGGCTTCTCATCTACAAAAACCAACTTCCTCAGCCTTGTTGCTTAAATAAAAACCAAAAACTTTTCAATTCTTTATTGGTATCCATTAAATATTGTAAACGATATTGTAGGGGCGTAAAACAAAAGCTGATTTCAATTTTTTTATTTTCTATTTTAAGTAGTGATTTTTTCCCCCCCAAAAAAAAGAAAGCAAAATAAATTCTGAATGCTCTTCAAAACAAATTTCTATTTTTTATATTTTTTCTGCAGCCGGTATAATAAAAATCAAGTAAAAACAATGCCGCTAAAGGACAATGGCAAGAGGATAAAATAACCAAAAAAAATGTAGAAAATATTGTCAACTCTTATGGAAATTACACGACTTCTTGAATTCATGTAAAGATTTCGAAACGAAACGAACAAAAACGAACAAATTAACAAGAAAACAGAAAAAAATACAGAAAAAAAAACAAAAATTAAGCGAAGAATGAAGGATATGTTAACACTTGGCTGTTTTATAGGAAACTGAAGGCCTCGCAAGTATGTATGTATGCTGGCAGCTGGCTAACGTAAGTGATTAAATGCAGTAAAAATGCCTTTAACAGGCTCTGTTTAAAGGTGGTTATCGAAAGCATAGCGCAGTTAAAATAGCATAAATAAAGTCCTGTTTTGATCCCCTTTTTCTAGGCAACACAAAAAAGCAATACAGCCCTTCGTTGTCTGCCTTCTCTCTTCTATTCTTTACAATTTAAGGCTCAAAGAAATCTCGAAATGCTTTAGGAAATTGCAGAAAAAAGAGAAACTAAATAAAAATGTACACAGAGAAACAGGCTAAAAACAAAATTAAATAGGAAAAACAAATACAACAACAACAACAAAAAATATGCAATGCATTCGAGTTCGACGTCTTTTGAAGAGAGAATCATCACATCATCTGTACTGTACACTTGTTAAGCGTGACGACGGGAGAAAAAAAGTGAAAATAAAACCAAAAAAACAAGAAAAGAAATCCTCAAAATGTAAAGCATGTCAACAAAAACAAAACAAAGCAAAATAAAAACCCAAAAAAACAAGAAAAAACAAATGCAACAACAACAACAAGTCTAAAGGAAAAAACATAAAATAAAAATCCCCCCTTTTTAGAAAATATCCACTCTCTCTCACTCTCTCTCTCTCTCTCTATGCATTCATTAATGCAAAACGATGTTTTTGTTTTCGATTTTTTACTTTACCACCCATACATACAAAATACTTAAAAGCAACAGCAACAACAACAAAAAAAACAATAATAAGTAGAAGAAGAGAAAAAAGCAAAGAAATTAAGCAAAAATAAAAAGAAGAGTAATTTTTTGTTGTAGCAAATAAATGCAAAAAGAAAGTTCATGCTTAACAAAGACTCACGCTCTCACTCACACTTACACATGCTCATATAAATAATGCCTATAAAATTATAAGATGCATACATATGCACATGTATGTGTAAGTAAATGTGGTGACATTTAGAAAATAAAAAAAGTAAAATTATACTCAAGTACACACTCACTACACTTCAACATCCCCTATGCAATGTGCATTGTGCACTTAAACTACGTCTGCATATTGGTATGGTATGCCTTCACATGTGTCCCGTGTCTGTATAAGTATTTGTACATGAAACTCCTGTAAGCTTAGGAGCATGGCTACCATACATGTGTACATATATTAGTTAAGCATGTGGTAGTGGAATTGTTGTTAATCCACAGAAATACTACTACATTCATAATGTGTGTGTTTTCTTTAAAACAATGACATCCCATTGGGGACGCTCTTTAAGGCCGTTTGCAGTATTTATTCGTACGTTTGTTTCGTAGTTTCTTGTTCTTTTTTTGCTTTTTTTTCTGTGTTTCATTGCAAATAAAACAAATACTATTCGGGGAAGAGAATAACAATAATAGGTCAGGACTTTACAACAACCATACACAGTAATAAAGGCGAGAATTTTCTATGGCATGCTTAAGACGTTAAAAATGTTTAACATTGTACAAGTTTTTCGTTAAATTTTAATTTATGAATTCATTTATTTTAAATCAATTTGAAATCAGTAAGTATTTCTATTAATTTCTATAAATTGTTATAACTAAGGACAACACTCAGAGCATATTGCTACGGGTATTTTGCTTTTACATCGCTTAACATTAAATTTATAAACAAAAGCTATAAAAACAAAACAATGCAGTAAACAACACTGTTTACAAATTATCCTGCTGCTAAATATAAGAACAAACACCAGCATAACAAAATGGTAAACAAGTAAACAAAAATACGCCAACAACACTACTATAATAAATGTAAACAACGATGTTTACATTTATAGAGATTTCCAGAAGGCGAAGTCATGACCGTCCGCCTTCAAGAACATTTATCAGACTGTTTACCATGCCGTAACTAACGACTAAGTTAGTGAAGTTCAGTCAGTCTTGCGTGAAGACGCGGTGTGTTTGAAGGGAGTAATAGCAGTTTGAAGATCTCCGTTATAAAGATCTGCGAACAATTATCTAGTAATTGTTATTGTTTATGCAAAGGGTATAAACAGAGGAATGACAAACAAAGCAATTGTTGTTGTTACATCAAGTTGTGAACAGTGGCACACAGAATTGTGTGAATAATAAAGAATTCCAACAGATATTGAATTTCGATTTAGATTTACAGAAGCGACAACTGATAATAACTTTCAATATTCCCCTCAGTCAGGATTACGACCTAATTTTGCTAAAACGAGCAGTCAGAAAGCTTCTTTGCTTTGATTCAATCATTTTCATTAATCAAATCCTCTGTAAAAACTTATTGTATTGTTAAACTGGGTGTGCTTTTTCTTAAGAGGGAATGGTTCATTGGTCTCCTACGATGTTCGATATGTACACACTGAAACTAAATCTAAAGCTAAGGTAGCTGGATGGTGGAGGAGTTTTGTAGCAGTCCTATAATCTTTGAAGTAAAAAAAAGTGTGGCCAAGTATCTGCTTAGATAAAGATATAAAAATCTAATTAAAATTACTCAAGCGATTAGGTCGACATAACTGAAAGAATTCATATCTTACAATACATAAATTCTTTGCTTTTGTCTTGCTCACTCCTCTGTAGTGACCTGAATTCCATTTTTCCTAATTTTTCAGAAATTCTGCTGTTTCAAGTGTAATTCTTTAAATTCTTTTTAAACCTACTTTTAGGCCTTTTTTATTGCTTTTGCTGTGCACAGGAAAGGCAGAATATCACTGTCAACGAAAATGTATTCTGCATTCCAACATATATTTTTGCTTTCTTTTTTGCTTTTTTTCGAAATGTTAAGCGTAATAATTATACGAAATTGTTAGAAAAGCAAAATAAATTCGATTCAATATGTTGTTGACTCTTAACCCCCTTAAAGCCCCTGAACCTAAGCCCCAACAATAGCCACCTCTAACCCGAAGCATACATACATATGTATGTATGTATGTGTAGCCAAAGAGAAGGAATTATGATAAATTATAAATAAATTAACATTATTTTCCACTTAACACGGACTGCGAGAATGAGCAAAATTTCGTAATTTATTCAAACGCAAGAGCATCAAGAGTAACAAACAAAAAAATGGCTACAGACACACACACACATGTAACATAATCACATACGCATCACATATATTTAAAACTTAATTGTGAAAAAAAGCACATGCACACACTCGTATACATTTGCAATTGTGTAACAGATTGTTGAAAAGAATTAAACGAGAAAACGAAGAGAGAGAGAGAGAGAAAGAAACACACACGAACTTAAAATGTGCAACACTTTCCTTCAACGCCCAGAACATTTACGAGAGGCATTACCAACATAACCAACAGCCACAATAAAAAAAGGACTTGTACGATGCTTTAAAACACACACACTTATATGCTCATATGCAGACACTTATTCATGTTCAAACGTGTGTGATTGCTTATACGCACCAATACCAATCCTACCATACAAGAACACAAAAAAATTGGCTTTAAATTTACGCAAACAAGAGCATTGTAACACACACGCAGGACACATACACACACAGACACATGTTGTACAGCCTCAGATCTAAAAGTAACAACAGCTCAACAGCAAAAAAAGAAAGAAAGAAAAACGAACGACAGAATGTCAAAAGAATAAAAACGAACAGAATACATACACAATTGCTTACCAGAACATGCATACATACATAGACTTTCTATAAAAGAAACAGAAAAACAGCAACAATTTGCAATAACCCAACGATAGTTTTAATGCACAGTTTACCTTGAACTTCATGGTATTGAGATTTTTACTTGAAAATTTATTTTCTACGAAATCAAATGTTTTGCTGGGTTATTTATTTACAGGAGAAAAAACATGGAAATAAAACAAAAAACAACAACATGGCAGAAGAAGCATACGAGTTCAACGGAATGCAACTTTAAAGAGAAATTAATATCCTTAAAACTCCCTTGACTGATTTATTACATGAACGTTTACAAAACCATTATCACAAAGGCAACATGGAGTAGAATAAGAATAAAAATCGGAGAAATACAAAGAAAGCAACAAAAACAAAACAAGAAAGCATTGAACACTAAAGATGTCAAGACAGAACAATCACAGAGTGTAATCTTTAATTAAATATAAGAAATTTTTATTTTATAGCAGTTATATGCAGGACAATATGTACCCAATAAAAACAGGAGTCATGCCTATTAATGGTACAGCATAGGATGTTTTTTAAGAGCTTCCCATATTTAAAATTAAGTTAAACAAAGCATATGTCTTCCTCTAACCACATTTCTGACAATAACTCTGAGAGTAAAATAAAATTTCCATGAAAAGTTTCTTAAAAATCTGTCGTCCGGAAGTCTCTCCACTCATTGCTACAATTAACACACACAGCATAGGTGGTACTCGAAGATAGGTAGTAATCCTGACTGAAGGCTTGTGTATGAAATACTATCGATATTTTTTATTCATTTTAAAGACTTATTGTAGCCATTATGTCTGGAATATAACATCATTTTAATGCCCATCACGGCTTCACTGTCTAATGTCTAATTTGATGATTCTGCCGCAAAAATCAGGCTGAATTTAACGGATGACATGGATTATATTGGAATTGAGGACCACCGTGGATTGTGGCTTATGGACATATACCTGAGACAAGAAAAAATAATACTCCACAATAAAAGCGCTAACGGGGCCAATAAGCGCAATCTCTATGGTCAGCTCAAATAGTCTCCGCGTAAGATGGCCATGTCCTTAAGTCGATCTTGCAGAATATTCAACGTGGCATGAACGGAGTAACAAGTAGTGCCATCCTGTTGAGGCCACATATCATGGGTTCCAGATCATACAATTCCGGCCAAAAGGAAATGAAAATTATTGATATATAATGCTTGCGTTTGACAGTGATAGCCTGGCCAACATACATATGTACATACATACATACATACATACATACATAATTGGTCATTACAACCCTTTAGTCAGGATTATGGACTTAGTTTCTGTTGTGTGTGTTTATTTTATGCATGAGTGGCGGTCCCCTACAGTTTAAAGACGACTCTGAACGAAGATTTTTTGAGAAGCTTTTCATGGCAATTTTATTTACTCTCAGAGTTTTTGCCAGAAATAGACTGGCCGACGTCGTCCTTAAAGAAATATGGACCGATGACGCCGCCAGTTCAAAATTCACATCAAACAGTAACTCTTTCCAGAATGATTTGACGCTCTTGAATCTCATGTGGACTGGGATCGTCCCAAACTCAACAATTTTCTTTGTTCACATACCCGTTCATTCAGAAAAGAGACTCATCGCTAAAGACTATGAAACAGTGAAAAACAGTCAGTTGCCCACTGCTCTAGAGCTCATAATACATCAAACTTACATCGTTGTCTATGGTCGCTTATATTTGGTTCCTGAATCAACTGAATTTTGTGTGGATGCAGGCCCCAGTCACAATGTAAACTTCGCCAAGTTGTAGTCTGCGAAAGGCTGAGTTCTTGTGAGTGACACAAAATCGACTGCCTCGGATTCTAATGCACACTCTTATGGGCAGCGACAATATTTTCGGAAGATCGTTCGTCTCGTCGATATACGTGTTATGGTCGGTCGTTTACTGAACCAGTGGGCTCAAATTCATCCACCACATTGTGAATAGTCCCCTCGGTATAATGATTAGTGTGATCGTGAATTGGTCGTTGTCCAAACAGGACTCCCATCTTGATAACAATAATTTTATTATTTGCACGTATTGTTGAATGTTATATCCGACAATGACGATTTGCCAAAATAGAGTGAATAAATGCCACCTAATTTGACAGATGTAGCTCCAATAGGATGGCTGTGACCAACTGTTCGGATATCATTGTTAGGAAATGCCATGTGAACAATATTAACATGTATGGATCCTGGTTCAATACAAAGATTTGTAGCGAAATTATTCCCCGTAAAAGTATAATGCATAGTCAATCTGATATCGTAAAAAGACAATTAGGTTTCGTTTTAATAAAATATTCCTTTTGCAGACAGGACAGGCTACAGTAAGGGTTGCAGCAAATTGCTATTTTTAGAATGTTATTTTTGAGTCACCCTGGGACCTTCTTTGCCAATTTGTGGCTTCGTTGTTGATTGTTGTTTCGCTCTAATTTTTCCAAAGGTTTCTGTTAGAAAGAATACGCGGCCTGATTATTTGTTTCATACTAAAAATAAAATAAACGATTTCGCATAATATCAGGCCTTACAAAAGAGGCATATCGCAACGACTTTTAACTTTTAATTTTAGTCCTGTATGCTGCTTCATAGAGAGAAAAAAGACTGAATATCTACGAATTCACATTCCTAGATATGGACGTTGCATGGTTGCCAGTGTTGATTTGTAGAACATTTGCTTTACTCCTTGATACTATGCAGTCTTCTATCGAACGGTAGCTGTTGTGCTTGCTTCTTTTTGTTTGACCCAGTCAAGTGTGATGTTGATAACAGTGGTGGCAAAATAAACTTCTATCGTAGCTCTGCATATGCCCTAATAGTGTGTGTAGAGTTCATGCTTTACTCTACTTGATAGGTTGTACCGTCATAGAAGAAAGAAAGTGCTTCAGTATTGAAGCCCTGTCACTGTGCTTATAATGTTGTTACGTTTTTACCTTTTAAAAACGTTAAAATATGAGCTTGTAGATTGCAAACAAAATAAAAATAAATTTGTGTTTAGTTTTAATTAAAATCCTTTATTATTCGCACAATCCTGTGTGCCAATGTTCACAACTTAATGAAAACAACAACAATTGCTTTTCTTTGTTATTCCTCTGGTTATACCCTTTGCATAAACAATAGCAATTACTGGACAATTGTTCGACAGATCTTTGTAACGGAGATCTTCAAACCACAATTACTCTCTTCAAATGCACCGAGTCTTCACACAAGACTGATTGAACTTCACTAACTCACTCGCCTGCTTTGCTTTGCTTTTATATGGCAGGGTAAACAGTCTGATGAATGTTCTTGAAGGCGAATATTCGTGATTTCGCCTTCTCGAAATCTCTATAAATGTAAACATCGTTGTTTACATTCATTATTGTTTGTGTATTTTGTTTACATTTATTCTTGTAGTGTTGTTTGTGGATTTTTGTTTGCTTGTTTACCATTTGTTTTATGCTGCTGTTTGTTGTTATATTAAGCAGTACGATTATTTGTAAACAGGTTTGTTTACTACATTGTTTTGTTTTTGTAGCTTTTGATCAGTATCTAAATTCTTCATTTTCGTAACAATATTTACTAACAAATGATCAATGGATTGACGAATGGTTTCAAAAGTATACGTAAATAAAACACATATAAAATATTTTTATTCATGATATTTCTTTTTTATTGTAAAATTTAAACGTTGACATAATGTGTGAAACACTACATCATCATTTAAACGACCTCCACGCGAAGTGTTACAAGCATTGATTCTTTTGAGGTAATTTTCGACCACTTTTTGACACATATTGGGCGGTATCTGAGCCATAAATTGACGAATGTTGGTTTTTAAGTGCTCAAGAGTTGAAGGTTTATCTGCATAAACGCGGTCTTTCGCGTGGCCCCATAAAAAAATCAAATCAAATCGCATGATTTTGGTGGCCAGTTGATATCGCCGCAACGAGAAATTACGCGGCCAGGAAATGTCTCTTGCAATAAAGCCATATTCGCTCGAGTTGTGTGGCATGTGGCACCGTATTGTTGAAACCACATATTCTCCGAGTCGTATTCTTCAATAGCAGGCAAAAAAGTCGGTTATAACATGACCATAACGCTCCGAATTGACGGTGACAGTCGTTCCATAGTCGTTTTCGAAGAAGTAAAGTCCAATCACACCTTCGGAGCAAAGAGCGCACCAAACAGTGATTTTTTCTGAATGTAATGGCCTCTCTTCAATAACTTGAGGATTCTCAAATACGATAATTTTGTTTACTAACATACCCACCGAGTGTGAAATATGCTTCATCGATGAAGAAAAAATTTGTTCGAAAAATTGCCGTCCACCGCCTGTTGTTCAAGCATCCATTCCACGTATCTACGACGATGTGAATGGTCAGCTGGCTTCAGTTGTTGCATGAGCTGGACTTTATATGGATGTAGGTGTAGATCTAAATGCAAAATACGCCATAATGTGCCGTAAGACAGTCCTAATTCCTGAGAACGATGAGGAATCGACACATTCGGGTCTTCGGCAACACTTTCACTTACAATAGCGATATTTTCAGCGGAACGAGCGAAACGATGATGCACAGGCCTTTCAATATTTAAAACCACTCCAGTCTCTTCAAATTTCTTCACAATTTTGCCAATTGCTTGCGTAGTTGTACGATTATGTAAACCATAATCTCCTCTTAAAGCACGATACGTGGCTGTGGCAGAATCACCATTTTTGTAGTAGGTTTTGATTATTTTTATGCGTTGTGTGACAGTTAAGCGATTAATTTCCGTCAATGTCAGACTTTCGACTGAAAAGAAAAAAATTGGTTTCACAACTTATTTTGACAGATGTCGAATTCCAGCCCCATACTTTTGAAACCACGAAATGGATAGCCCTTTACAATTTGAAGACAGATATTCATATTGACGATATTTTTATTTCGAAACTTTTCGGTATTACATAGAATTCATACCTTTAAAACTCTGTATACAACAGTTTATGTGGGGTTTTACATGCAGATGCTATTGTATTTGTTAAAGGACTATAGGAAAAGACAAAAAATAAACCAAAGATATGGAACGAATGAATGAACGAATGAATGAATGTATGGGGTTAAGCAAGAGTACCATCAGTATTACAATCACATCACCATTACAAATAATCAAATGCACAAACACACACACGCACACTACTACGAATACTTTAACAAAATATGAAAATATACGAGCATGGGTGTATTAAACATGTAAATTCACTGTTAAAAGGATGCCCATTTGAATGTCACATTTTGCAACAACAAAAAAAATAGAAAAAATGGAAAAGGGAACAACAGATGACTTTGAAACCCTTTTTGCCAGACATTTACAGTGACAATGACAGTAAAAGCACATACACATGCATTAGGGTAACAGTGTAATGAAGGAAAATTATGTTACAAATGGTTGGAAGGATATCTTTCCGGGTGTTGAATTTAAACGAGTCATTGAACAACAACTGCAATTGAGTCATTGAACCAATAAATATTGAATTGTGAATTAGATTTTAAGGCTAACACGATTTTTAAATCTAAACTTGCATGGCAGCCATACAAACTCTGTCTTTAGACAATCCAACTTTCACTACAAAACATGACCAGTGCAGTGTCACTGTATGCACCGCCATCAAAGGACCAAAGTTATCAGGAATTTGTTCGCCTCTTACTAAAACAACAAAAACTTTTAAACGCGCAAATTGTACGAAAAAGCTTAGAAGGAATCATAACGGAAATGCATGCTAAAACTGTTATCCTATCCTTCATTTGTTGGTTCCTGCTGCTACAACCCTCCAAAAATTCTTTTCAACAGCAGTACTGCTTGCTTCATGACTAACTGTCACTTCATTGTCAGCTTGTTTCGTAATAAAAATTTTTTGGTGAGTGTGACTTGACTGTCTGCCGTTGCTGCAAACAATTTTTTCTTGTTGCTCGCTTTTCTTTCACTTCTTGTTTATCATTGCTTTGTCGTTAACATTGTTTCTGTTTTGGTTTTATTGTTATTTTTTATTAAAATGTATGAGTATGTGTGTGTCTTCCACATACACATACATGTCTCTGTATGTATGTATATGTGTTGGATAAAAGTGTTGAACTTGAGCTTTACAAGCCACAGTTTTGTGTCACATTCGCATAAGCTGCTGCATCGTGTCTTCATATCGCTGACAAACAGTATGAAAAGTCGCCTGCTGTTCTGTTCTGTTGCCGCCTCCCACGAAATTTTCAGCGATTTTCATGGGTTTTTAACACAAGCCATGTGTAGTCGTCTATGGTTGGTATGTAATCGTTTCATTTAAGAATGTTTTATAGCCTTATGCGGTATAGGGTTTTCCATTAAAGGAAATTTATTTAAAAATGTGAACTAAAAGGCCAGGATGGTACAATGCCTACCGAAAAAACCACTGTTTGGTGTAGATTTTGCGCTGGTGGAGTCACTGTTCCATCCTTCTTCAAAAATTAAGTTGGCCAGGTCAACCGATTAACCATCAAAGAAACGAAAGATCTGCCGAAAACTTTGATGCTGTCCGTAAGAGCGTACAGGAGAATCCCAGGCATTCGATTTCTTGTCACTCACAAGAACCCGTCCGTTTACTGACTACAACTTGGCGAATATTACATTGTGACTTGAGCCTTCCTCTTTCTGATAGTCAGGCCGCGATAAGATCTCTATCGGGTTTCGTGAATAACTCTGGGATCGTTAGGGAATGTCGCCGCTGTCTCCACCTTCTTCCTGGCAGCTTCACCAGTGTCTCTCTGGTGTGGGTCCCCGGGCACAGTAACATTCCGGGAAACTGTAGGGCCGACGAGCTCGCCAGAGCTGATTCGCTCCTTCCGGAATCCTCTTCAATTGAATTGGGTATGTTGGACATTGCGCGGTCAAGTTGGACATTGCGCGGGGACGCCAACCTATCCTGGGTCAATGAGGAGTCCTGCTCCACCGCTAGACTCACCTGGCCTTTGATGGATAGAAGGCGTACCAACCAATTACTTGGTCTTGGTCGTGATGACATCTCAACCATAGTGGCCATGCTTACAGGTCATTGCGTTATGGGTAGACACGCGGAGAGAATGAGGCTCTCATTTAACGACTTCTGCCGTGTATGCAGATCCGCTGAGGAAGAGCTGACTGTTATCCACTTTCTTTGTCAGTGCCCGTCTCTTGCTAGGTGTAGATACAGGTTATTTGGCTCCCCATTTCTTGTTAGCTTGACGGAGCTATCATCTATTGATATCAAGGATTAATGTAGCTTCGTTCATCAAACTTTCTGGCTGCTTTTACAGTGTATGGTAGTCGTGTTTTTGATGTGCAGCCCTTCTTCCTCTTCCCTGATTTTGGTGGAACTTGACCAGTACAGGGACTGCGTTCACCCGTGGCATCACAACGCGCCGCTATGCGTGCTGAAGCGAGCTTTGTGATATCAGAGCTACCACTCCGACCTAACCTAACCTGTGCCTGCCCCCAGGAACTGAAGACAAACGACAATAGAAAATGATATGTGTTCGCAGAATAGGCTCAGGAGCAGTTGACTCTAATTTTTTTATCGAAAAATCATCCTCAGCGATGAGGCCGATTCCTAGATGAATGATGAACGTGAAGGAACAAAATTTTCAAAGTTCGAACGTTACTATTACAAACTAGACCTAAGAGTACTCAATGCATCCCGAGAGAGTCACTGATTGGTATGGATTTTGGGCTGGTGGTCCAAATTTTTTGAGGTCGGCATTGGCCGGCCATCGCTATCAAGCAGGCAAGCACTATAGCTTTATGATTAACTACGTCTTTTGACCTGAACTGGTTTATCTGGTCACCAACCATGTGTGGTTTAAAACAGACGGCTTTACGATCATATCGGCTTTACTATCTAGATATTGGTGGATTGCTTTTACATCGCTTAACATTAAAATTATAAACAAAAGCTACAAAAACAAAACAATGCATCTAAACAAACCTGTTTACAAATTAGCGTACTGTTTAATATAACAACAAATACCAGCATAAAAAATGGTAAACAAGTGAACAAATATCCACAAACAACAATAATGAACGTAAACAACGATGTTTACATTTATAGAGATTTCGAGAAGGCGAAGTCACGAACCTTTGCCTTAAAGAACATTCATCAGACTGTTTGCTTTGCCATATAAAAGGCAAGGCAAAGCAGGCGAATGAGATAGTGAAGTTCAGTCAGTCTTGTGTGAAGACGCGGTGTGTTTGAAGGGAGTAATCGTTGTTTGAAGATCCCCGTTACAAAGATCTGTCGTATAATTGCCTAGTAATTGTTATTGTTTATGCAAAGGGTGTAAACAGTGGAATAACAAAGAAAAGCAATTGCTGTTGTTTACATCAAGTTGTGAACAGTGGCACCCACAATTGTGCGAATAATAAATAATTTCAAATAAAACTAAACAGAAATTTATTTTTATTTTATTTGCAATCTACGAGGTCATATTTTGAAGGTTTTTAAAAGGTAAAAACGTAACAATATTTTTTGCCCAATTCCAGCATTTACTGCAAACCCTTTTCCATGCTCGCCTACAATACGGATAAAAACCCAATTGTATACACATTTTTATGTGCTTTTTCTGTTGCAACCTGTAGTAGTTTGTAGCCGGAATGGAGAATATTAAGCCTGTTAGACGTATGTAAAGTAATGTGTATTGTTGGCAGTGTTCTTCCATGCTAAACGATATATGTATGGGGTGGCCATTTGGTAATGCAAATCCTTTGCTGCGAATGAATGTTGCTCTCTTAATGGGTAGCATATGAATATTTTATTGCAGTCAACACATTGAAAATGATTTTCTGAAAAATGCAATCACTTTTCGGTTTTCTGCTGATTGTTACACAATTCATCATCATGTCGAGGATTTTGGCACTTTTCTCTTGTACTTTACATTTCACTTTTAATATTCCGTAAAGGAAAAAAGGGCTTAAAATAAACGGAAAGGGAGTTTGTTACATGCAACAACTGTTGTAAAATGGCCATTTTGTCTCGAAAATATTTTTAATTTTTTTTTTGGGGTTTTTTATAATACCTCCTGCCTCCTGTAGAGGGAGGAGGACGACGATTGTTGTCTGGTCGAAAAACATTAGTTGTGTGTCAAGTTCGGTAATAATTTTGTTCCTGGTTCTTATCCTAAAGTGCCAGTTAAGTAAAGTGTCACCAACTTCAAGTTTGCTACGTATGTATGTACTCTGTGCAGCAACTCGTTCATATAATGTGTTGTATGCACTTAAATGCATGCAAATATGCATGCAGGGATGTGGGTGCGAATGCATTTGTATGCTGCATACTGTTTTACTGATGTTTTTGACATAAATTTTCATTTACACACACACACACATACACTGAATTTCGAACAGACAGGCAAAACGAGAACATGCAGAGCACAAGAGTAGAGAAGACAGCCAGAACGACAGCAGTTCTGATAAGACATTTATTGCAGTTTGCATAAAAAGCAAAAAAATATTTTTTGTTGCATTATGTCTGAATATAAATACATATTCATTTATACATATGTACATACAGTGAGCGTTAAAAGAAACTGTACACTAAGGATAAATTTTAACGATCACCAAACCAGAGATCAGCCATGAATCGTTTTTTTGCTACTCATAAAATTTGGAATACAAGTGAGTCAACAATATTGAAATTTAACTATGTACTCTGATTCATTAATACTCCCTACACCGTTGATTTATAAGCACAGGTTGCAATGAGTATACGTACAACATTGACATCAAACTCCTACCATTCGAAATATGTTTGATTCATAAGCCAGCCTACTCATTTAGGTTCATAACTTACTACCTGTACCCTGCGCGTGTTGCTGCTCTACCAACTGAAACAAATTTGAAGGAAAGACGTTACACAAATGTCCAATTAATTTTGAAATATTTTATTGATTTTGTTTCCCGTTGTCCTGATGATTCAGATGAACGGGCCTGAGTAGTACGCATTCGATCAGTTTCTAATCTCACTTCTCGTTGTTCAAGTGGTTCAAGCGAACGGGTCTCAGCGGCATATACTTGAAGATTTTCCAGTCCCATTCCTCGTCTGATTCTGAGGCTCGTAATGCTCAAGCACGGAAGACTTGAGGTGTTGGTCGACCAATTGCTTGTCATTTATTTTGAATAATTTTCAGTGACGCCATTCATCGGAAATTAATCGCACCAACCTCCGTCGACTCATGCGCAACAGCTTTGTTAAAGAATGCACAGTCTACGTTTTAATTAATTTTCAGTAATTTCCAGTGGCGCCACCTATCGGATATTGGTCATACCAACTTAGCAACCTTCTTCGGCTCATGCGCAACAACTTTACTGAAGATCATAACATGATCAAATGCATAGTTTACGATTCTATAAGGTACATACAAACAAACATTCATTTTTATATATATAGACTATGGGAGGTGACACGCCCATTTTGTTCCTATATCCGTCAAAGTCGTCCAAACAAAATTTGAGGACTCTAGCTGTTGCAGTTTATGAGATATGCGACATTAAATACTTATAGGGTATGTGGGCGTGGAACCTCCCCTTACTGAAATTTTCAAATAAAAAGTAGCCTATAACTCCTTCCAGACATACAGGCAGGTACTGTTAAAATTTCAAGAAAATCTGTCCAACCGTTTAGCCGTCTATATAGTAGACTTCAAACAAACAAACAAACCCACAAACAAATAAACACACATTAATTTTTATTTATAAGAAGAAGAAGATAAATGATTCGAGTGACTCGATATGATAGTGTTCGTACGCGATTCATACTTATTTTATATTTCATGTATATGTTGAGTTATGGAGAACCGAAATCATCAACAACATCATACGTGTTGTTAAGTATGAATATGATGAGTACAACTTCAAACTTTGATTATGAGTAGAGGTTCCAAGATATTAAAATAAGTATGAATGCGTATAAGTAACAGAAATTATGATTATGATTCGATTCTACTCATCTTTTTAAATTTCTCTTTGCTGATCTCTGCAAAAAACCCTACTTTTATCATTTAAGGAGAGTGCTCGAAAATATTTGACATTTTAAAATTTTTAGGAATATATTTTTGTTTCAATTTTAAAAACTGGCAATAAAACAATTTTAATGTACAGTTTCTTTTGACGCTCACTGTATGTAGTTTATTTATGTGTATAAATAAATTTAAATAAAATCTATTATTTGACAATAAAAAATTAAAAATAAAATGCATTAAACACTCTTAAGGCTGACGGACGTTCATCCGTACATTGCCTGCATACAGTATAGCCAGTTGATAAGCAGGAGTTAATACAAAGTTTACATGGGGCTGGAAACAGGAAGAAAGCAAAGCAGCAAACTGTATATTAAAGTCCATATATTCTATCATCAAACAGTCAGTCAAATGAAGCTTTTATTAAAATATAGTGTTGAAGTTTAAATAGTAATTTATGTGTGTGCATATATGCAATAATAATAACAACATCTACTGGGCATATTCCTTAAATATTCGAGTGTCAAATATTATTTATGATAATGGAAGAAATATGTCACACAATTAGTTTCACATACAAACGGAGTAAAGTGTTAGGCTTTGAAAAAAGTTTTTAAAGAAATCCTTGTTAGATGCCATTGTACTATGTACCGAAGTACAGTGAGCCTCAAAAGAAACTGTACACTATGGATACAATTCTAACAATCACCAAACTTAACTTCTACCACTTAACGATAGTTCCCGAAAAAATTTGACAATATTTCGAAAAAATTTAATTTTTTGTTTCAATTTTAAAAACCGCCAGTGAAACATTTTTAAAATAAAAAATAACGGTAATTTATTAATGTATATTTTTTTGTTCAACGTACGGTTTCTTTTGACGCTAACTATACTTACAAGTTTTCGAACAATACATATATGTAAATAATCTGGTGTATATATCCTTCGATATCAATTCCTCTTGCTCCTATGATAAGCATAAAGCATCTCGAATGGAGTTTCATTTCCTTCTATCAGCTGTTAGTGCGATTTTTTCTTTTCACGATTTATTTAGCCTCTGCTTTTTCTTAATTTAGCCACGATTACAATCTAGCTTCTCAAATCTCCCATATTATGTGTATTCATTTTATCCATGAGTGGCAAGATCTAGACTCTAATGTCTACTCCCAACACCAAATTTGAAAAGCTTTTTTATTTCCAGTATTTATTCTCCCAGATCGGCTGAGAGGAAGCCGCCGAAAGAAATACTTTTTTCATTTATGTTTTGTTTTTGGGAGATGTCCAAAGGGTTAAAGTTATTTATTCTAGTCCAGTAAGCTAACTCACTACTTACTAGGTTACGACAACTTCTTTATTTATCCTCACTATCTCTATTTTCAGCTCTTCTTCCGTCTACGAATCGAGATTGCTATCTAAATCTGCCGGTTTTTCCATACTCGTTACAGTTTGACATAGGCTTTTCGGGTCCAGTTAATGGGATTTCAACGAGATACATTTCTTTGTAGTAATGTGTCACATTATATGTTTTTATGTTTTTTACTCATTGAGTTCGATACCAAGCAAGTTTTACTTCCGCTCAGCACAGAAGTCTTTCAGCATGACACTCTTGCTCTACAAAGCCTAGCCAGGTCACATTTCTTTATCGCTACGTTGCCTAGATGACAAAATCTATCAACCCATTTTACTGGTTAGCATTTTAACTTGTTGTGTATTCTGTTTTCTTGAAATTAATGCACTAATCTTCCCTAATCTTCTAGTTTTACTTGACCAATATCATCTGCGTAAACACAATACTCGACTGAGAGAGCCACACTTCAAGCTACTCATGTTTCTGAGTACTCATTGCTGACATCTTCTTCTTCACACCACTTATGTTATATGCATACATTTTCTTCTGAACGGATTTCGTTCATGATATTATTCATCACTGTGGTAAACAATTGAGATAATGGATACCACCGTTGTTCGATGTACCATTGTGCTATAATTCCTACACTACAAGAGCGTTCTATGTTCTCGGAAATATTTCAGTCGAATCATCAGTTGAATTATTTTCTGAAGAGCTCTTTATTTTTAATATCGAAGCCTGTGTGCTAGTATTCAGAAGTTATATAGTTTTCAACTATAACCTTTATCTCAGTTCGTTAAGGGACATTGTGAGGATTACAACCGAGCATTTCACCAGAGATGAGCAATGAATAGCTTTTTCACTGCTCATAAGCACTCATGAAATTTTGAATATAAGTGAGTCAACAATGTTGAAATTTAACTATGTACTCTGATTCATTCATACTCACTACAACGTTGATTTATAAGTACAGGTTGCAATGAGTATTCATACATCGTTGGCATCAAATTCATACCATTCGAAATATGTTTGATTCATAAGCCTACTCATTTAGAAAAATACTTATAATACTTATAAATGATTCGAGTGACTCGAATAATTCATCAAAATTTACACTCTTAATTGTTGTTGCATTTACAAAAAAAGAAAAAAGACTCATAAGCAAAAAAGACAGAGCAGCAAGCAGAGCAAAAACACAACCTTCTAGTGAGTATTTTAGTGTTCGTATGCGATTCATACTTATTTTATGATTCGTGTATATGTTGAGTTATGGAGAATCGAAATCATCAACATCATACGTGTTGTTAAGTATGCATGTGATGAGTAATTCAAACTTTTAATATGAGTAGAGGTTCCATGAAGGAAGTATGAATGCGTATAAATATCAGAAATTATGAGTATGATTCGATTCTACTTAGGTTTTTGAATACTCATTGCGTATATCTTCTTTTCACACCACTTATGTTATATGCGTTCATTTTATACATGAGATACGGGACCTACAGTTTAAAGTCGACTCCGAACGACAGATTTTTATTGAGAAACTTTTCATGGCAATTATAATTATTTCACTCTCAGAGTTTTTGCAAAAAATCTGCTGAGAGGAAATGGCCGAAGAAATATTGTTTTTTTTGATTTCATTTTGATGTCTGATCTGTCTGTTAGAACCGTGGCCTCACGTCTAATAAGCCAACACATTACCTAAATATAAGACTACTGCGACTTCAAATGAACTCCATCGCATTTTTTTAAATACATTATGGCACTGGTAGCCTAATTAAACAAATCCTGTATATTTAATACAGTTATCGTGTAAAATCACAACCAGATTTTCAAAGAGATGGACTTGTTTTCCATTCAATTCCAATTAAATGGAAATTTATTGCCTGTTTAAGTAGAAGCATTTTCAATTGATAATGATCTCACTTGAAATAATGATAAGATTAACTAAATTCCTTTGATAATGAAAAATAGAACGTGTTTTTAACTGTCTACCGTAGTTTCTCAATGTATTTTTTCCACTTTGTTGCGCTTGAAAGTTCAATGTCATGCCATAAAATGTTGTGAAATTTATTTTTCATTTTTTTGTTTTGTTGTTTTCAAAAGCATGTTTATCTTTATATTTAAATCAATATTATTAAATTTATTGTATGATTTTTATCATTAAACCTTGTCCACCACTCAATAAAATTGGCCATTATTTAACGCTTCAGCTAACATTACAACATTTGCTTGTTATAATGCATGCAACACACTCTGTTATAGGCATATACTCCAAATAGGCAAAAGAAATTTACAAATAAAATGAAACAAAAAAAATTAAGAGAGAGACAGAGAGAGAGAGAGACAGAGAGAGTGTATAAACAAGTACAGTGAACAGGACTTTATTTACTGAAAGACAGATTTATGACCAGAACAAAATAATTGCCAATTGCACGACAAACTTTCCAAATGAATGCCTCCAAATACTGCTGCCTAGTCTAATTGAGTGCATGTGTATATAACTTACTCTCTCTGCCACTGTCTATCTGTCGTTCAGTTTGCCTGTTTTTCATGTGTTTGTTTGCCAAACACATACTAATACTTGATGCAAATACTCATGCAACAGAAAACAAAAAAAAAGTTGCAAAAAAACTCCTAAAAATACTTTTTTATTTTAAGCCATGACAACGAGTTCAACTATTTAGTACAACATCTCATGCTATTGCTATTGCTATTGCCATTGCTATTTAAACAATAGCAACTGAAACTCCAGTACAGCTATTTGCAATTTTATGTACTTAAACGTACATATCTACGTATGTACGGGTACTCATACTTCTACTGCAGATCTATCAGCGTTAATATGAAAACCAAAACCTATCTGACCAAAGGATATTTTCAACGGTTACAACATTTAAACAAAAATATTTACACACTCCAAAAACACTGAAACTAAAACAATGGCTAACACACATACACAGACACATACACATACACATACAGATGTTACTGTTACTGTGTCAACTAAACTGAACTGAACTGAACTCAACTCAACGAAATTGTTTTTTATTATTCAAAAGGCAGAGTTTGAAAAGAATGGCTTCCACAGCTTCATATTACATGTTATGCTGGTGTTATTTTTGTACCCTCACATCTAGTCTTGGTTGATTACTGAGGATATTGTTACGTTTTTACCTTTTAAAAAGGTTTAAAATATGAGCTCGTAGATTTCAAATAGAATAAAAAAATTTGTGTTTAGTTTCAAATTAAAATTCTTTATTATTTACACAATTCTATGCGCCACTGTTCACAACTTGATGTAAACAACAACAATTGCTTTGTTTGTTACTCTTCTGTATAAACAATAACAATTACTAGGCAATTATTGGACAGATCTTTGTAACGGAGATCTTCAAACCACGATTACTCTCTTCAAACGCACCGCGTCTTCACACAAGACTGACTGAACTTCACTAACCCCGTCGCCTGCTTTGCCTTGCCTTTTATATGGCGAAGTAAAAAGTCTGATGAATGTTCTTGAAGGCGAATGTTCATGACTTAGACTTCTCGAAATCTCTATAAATGTAAACATCTTTGTTTCATTATGGTTATTTGAGTATTTTGTTTACATTTATTCTTGTAGTGTTTGTTGGTATATTTTTGTTTACTTGTTTACCATTTTCTTTGCTGGTGTTTGTTGTTATATTAAGCAGTACGACAATTTGTAAACAGGTTTGTTGACTGCATTGTTTTGGTTTTGTAGCTTTTGTTTTTAATTTTAATGTTAACACCAGCAGACGGAATCCTGTCTTTTATCTTGAATTCCTCCCATGAACTCGCGATTGGTGTTAAGCAGAAAAATTCCTGTTTAGTTGTTACAATTTTTCAAGTTGCGGGTTTTCTAATATCGTGCGATGATGACTTTCTTTCCAACCTGAAGGTAGTCCAGCGAGCAATTTTAAACTAATGCATGGATTTTTGCTAGAATTTATTTTATTTTCCCCCCCTTTTTGCCTTACACCACACCATAGTCTGCAATCAAGGCCTCTCAAACACAAACTATCAAATTCCAATTTTGTCAAGAATTAACTTACAAATATCTACTGGCAGGAGAAGTGTTTTGCTTCCAAAATACGCACTTATTTTGATTTTTCGAGTAAAAGTTTTCCATATTGTCTGAAGTGTACATCATTATTATGTCGAATTTTCTCAAGACGCTTGTTTGATCATCAAACCGGTATTTACAATCCCTTGATCATATCAGAATATTTATTCTAATTATAGGAGCCAAGTAACCAAGACCATATACACTGCGAAGGACAACAGACAAGAGTCTCTGGTGGAAATCAAAGCAATGATCCTTAAGTCAACGTAGTGTAGTAGGTAGTGTGTTGGCTTATTAGACGTGAGGCCACAGTTCACAGTTCTAACAACTAATACTATGTTCATGTATGCACTTATATTGAATCAATATTCGGTTTATTGAGTACAATATTTTAAGTGTTCAGACATAATAATATACGCAGTTCAGCTTCTAATTCAATATTCATTTGACAGCTGGTAAACAAAAAAGCTGGTTGGTTCAACAACATTGTTATTATCTTGTTTTGTTTTTATTTTTATTTTTTTTATTTTTTGTGTTTGTCGTTGTTGACATTTTAGTTGTCAAATATCAACAGAAAGTGTTCGAATAATTGTAATATGCGCACTGAACATACTTATGACAGTGCTGCATTTTAAGTTTTACTCAATATTATAACAATTTGCGCATGTATTGCGTAATTATTAATTGAAACTTTATATCAAATATTGAGCTCAATAATGGCGTTTATTGGGATTTACGCATTAAAGGTTCATATCTGAACACCGTATAAGACTGTAAATTTTGATGAATGATTCGAGTTGCTCGAATGTTTCTAATGTTATGAATCTAAATGAGTAGGCGGCTTATGAATCAAACATATTTCGAATGGTATGAGTTTGATGTCAACGTTTGTACGCATACTCATTGCAGCCTGTACTTATAAAACAACGTTGTAGTGAGTATGAATGAATCAGAGTATGTAGTTGAATTTCAATATTGTTGACTCACTTATATTCAAAATTTCATGAATGCTTATGAGTAGCAAAAAAAAAATTCATTGCTGATCTCTGGTACTTACAATAATAGAAAGGAACACTAACCACTGGACTAACTGGTTACCCCATGCCGGAATATATTCACAGTTTTTTTCACTAGACATACTTTTGGACTAGACACACCTCATAAAAAAGTCACTTTAAGCACAGATATTCAGGATATCTGCCTATGGTATCTCCAATACGATTTTGAGTCCCTAGTTTTTCCCCATAAAAAGAACGCATTCTTTTCCGGAGCTGTAATTTTGAAAGAATAACAAAGCCTATAGCGTTAAATTGATTCCCTACAGTTGTAGTTGAATTTAAAACAAATTTTACAACAATATTCCTCCTATTATTGTTGGATTGTATTCTGTTGTTTTGTGTGGCCAGTGAAATTACATGGGATTCCCTTGTAAGGAGAACTACGGCAGAGTAATGAAATTGGGGGCAGGAAGCTTCAAGTGAAGTAAAGTTAGTTTAGATAATAAACGCTATTTGTTTAACCTCTTCATATACATACATGAGGTATGTGTCCGTGTGGGTGTGTATGTGTGTGTAGGTGGGTGTATAGATGATATTATTTTAGTAAATTATATGTAAAACATTTGTTGTTATTGCCTACTGGCACTATTACCACAACTCCCATATCACTCATCCCTACCTACCACATGATAGGAATTGTGTATGTACGTGTGCAGGAGTGTGAGTATGTGTGTGTGAATAACAACAGTTGCAAAATGTCCTGGTTTATGACATTTACCACTGAAGCGAATTAAATTTTGTACTAACAGATGTGACATCATTATAATGTAACATTATTATTGCTATTGTTGTCGTCGTTATTGTTGCTTTTCTTACTAATACACACACGCATACATACATACATATACAGCGAGCAACAGCAATTGCTGGAAAATTGTTACAACATTTGCTAACACGGTGTTGGCCAACGGCTTAATGTGGCCAATTTTTTTTTTTGTTTTGTTTTGTTGTTGCTGCATGCACTGAAGTGGAACAGTAAGAGGAGCCGTTCACTTCAACTATATTTTGTAACTACAAAAAAAGAGGAAGAAAAAAATTAATAAAAACAGGGAAGATAATGGAAGAATGCAAACCTTTTTTCTCTTTAATTTTTTCTTCTTTGTTTTATTCTTATTTCGCTTTTTTGTCTATAAAATAATGAAAGAAAGACAAAAGTTTTACACAATTATTGTCAACCAATCAGAATTAAGATACACAAACGGCCTGCATTCAATTTAGTGACAACCATAAAAAGGGAATGCTGCCCAATTGGAATCTTTGACATAATAAAGTTTACCCACAGAGACTACCGCACTTTGTCAGTGGCAAACAGTCATCCTACATCTCTCAGTATAGTTTTCAAACTGAATACAGTGTGCTTTGCCAAATCACCATGTCAGTTGCATAGACAACGACGTGCATTCACTGAATGACCTGTGGAGCAGTTGGTAACTGACCTCAATTTCCAACTAAAAACCATTTTTAGCAATGAGGCCCATTTCTGGATGAATGCGTACATGAACCAACAAAATCGTTGAATTTGAGGGAATCCCCATCTACATAAGATCCAAGAGCATTCAATGCATTCCGAAAAAGTCATGGTTGTATGGTATGGGTTTTGGGTGGTCACATTCATATTCCTTTAAAAACGACATTGGCCTAGACATCACTGTCCAAGAAGAAGAAGATCGGTAGATAGTTACAACTTCTTTTGGCCTGAATTGACTGTACATGTGGTTTCAACAGTATGGAGCTACTTGTATGAGAGATTTAATGACTTTTCCATCTCATGTGTAGGCGGTTTGAACTAGCCACTGATCTTGTACGATCAGTCGCAGGTGTATGACTATAAGCTGACTGTGCGGTTTTCTTAAGTTAGAGGTGTATAAAAATAATAGAAAATTAAACGTTTCAAAGTCGTAAATGGCATTTGATCGAAATTATATTCCACACATAATGGTATCCTTAGATCTTTCAAAAATATCTCACACCAACGTTCAGCAATTAGTATTCAAAAAGATGAGTAGAATCGAATCATACTCATAATTTCTGATACTTATACGCATTCATACTTATTTTAATATCATGTAACCTCTACTCATATTCAAAGTTTGAAGTACTCATCATATTCATACTTAACAACACGTATGATGTTGTTATTGATTTCGACCCTAGATAACGAATCACAAAATTAATATGAATCGCGTATTAAAATACTCATTAATGGTTGTGGGTGTGCTCTGCTTGCTGCGCTGTCTTTTGAGCTTATGTGTCTTTTTTATTTTGTCATAAATACAATAATAACTAAGGCTGTAAATTTTGTTGAATGATTCGACTGACTCGAATCATTTATAAGTATTTTTCTAAAGTTATGAATCAAATGCACACTTAACAACATGTATGATGTTGGTGAGTCCGTCCATAACTCAGCATATACAAGAATCACAAAATAAGTATGAATCGCGTACGAACACTAAAATACTTAATAGGAGGTTGTGTGTTTGCTCTGATTGCTGCTCTGTCTTTTTTGCTTATGAGTAGGCTTATGAATCAAACATATTTCGAATGGTTTGATGTCAACGTTGTACGCATACTCAATGCAACCTGTACTTATAAATCAGCGGTTGTAGTGAGTATGAATGAATCAGAGTACATAGTTACATTTCAATATTGTTGACTCACTTATATTCAAAATTTCATGAGTGCTTATGCCTCACACCCTCTGTGTTTTATTAAAATTTAGGTTAAAAAGCGCTATTCTGTCTGTCATTGCTGAAAATATTAAAATTTCCTACTGGGTCTTTGAATAAAAACCAATATACGGTAACGACACTTATACTCTCCTTAAAACAATTGCATTTTTAATTTGATACCAGTTGGTCTGGTCGGTTCTGTTACGATATTAATGGTGGGAAATCCATAGAAATACAATATAGGGTTTAACACGAGCAACAACAATAACAAGAGAAGAAAAAAACATAATTTGTCATAAGAAAACACAGGCATCAACAGTATGGCTAAGAAAACTCGCTCAGACACATGCATTCTTAAAACAAAAGCTGACACTTCAACCCTTCTTAACGAAGTGACCAACAAAAGTGACAAAAAAATGTAGTAGGGATTGGTCACATGCATGCAATGACAACACAGCAATAATAACAAAAATAACACGCCATTAAAATGAAAACAATTGCATTTAAATTGTGGCAAGACAAGCAAAAAAAGGGACGCGAAAAAGTGGCACTTTTGTGTACAAAAAAACTTTAAAAAGTACACAGAAGAAGCCAAGAAATAAAGAAAAAAATTGTAAAACTGAAGTGCCCACATGTGAATTGTTTCGGTTTTATTGTTGAATGATGAATTATTTTATGCGTCACACCAATGCAATCAAGCCTACATGTTTGAATGCAACAGGAAGGTCGAGTACGATACTTACTTTGCACAACACATTTAACAGAAGAACAACAACAGCAATAATAACAACAACCTTAATGTTGTTAAATAACAACACAACACGACAAGCATGAGGACGATGATGCGTTGTAGTGGCCATTGCTTTTAATATGGCACAGGGAACGTAATGCATTGAAGTACCCACAATTGTTAGTGTTTTTCCTCCTTCTGCCTTTTTTGTATTGTTTTTTATTTCTTCTTTCCCTGCTTCTGTCTTCATTAACTACATCAACAATAGCAACAACAACAATAATAACAACAACTGGCATTATAATATAATAAGGAACAGCAACAGCAACAAGGTATGACACATTTTGAAAAGAGGGGAGACAACAGCCCATACTCGCAACCATACTTAAGCGTATGAGTTGCAAGCGTAAACTGCATAGCATGTGTGTAACATGCAATAATCTTCTTCTACTGTTGCTGCAGTTCTTGTTGTTGTTGTTATTTTTCCTGCCGTCTTGATTGTAATTGCAATTGTTCTGCTTGTTCTTGTTGTCGTTGACGTTTTTGTTTTGTTTTGTTTTGTAGGCTTCCCGCTGTCAGCCATTACAAGTGTTTTGTTCCACAAAATAACAAATAACCAGCAACAACAACAGACTGCCTGCAACACAACACAATGCAATGCATTGCAACGAACATAATTCAATCATCAACTCCATTAACCACGCCCACCGTAATTGAGAGACAACTCTTTTCCTTATTAACAAAAGGGGAAATAAATTACAAAATCATTCTTTTAAATTGAATATTCATGTGTGCATACTTATACCACAAGATAATGTACTCTACTTCATGAGCAGAGGCCTATTTAAGAGATGAAAGCATTATTCACATTTCTTTTGTACAAGGTTTTTTGATGGTGAAAACAAAAACAGAAATTAATTAAGAAGAGTTTTTTTAATAAAAGGATTATTAAGGAAATTGGGCTTCTTTTTTTATTAACAAAAGAACAAACCAATAAAAGTTTATTTATTATTAACTGGTAATTTTTTATAATTTTCAATAATTAACTTAATGTGGGGAACAAAAACATTTCGTACAAAGACTTGAGATTGAATTGTTTGAAGTTTATCAGGTGCTTGGTCAAGATATTTAAGATTCGTTTAAACTTTAAAAGTCTTCGGTGCTATATATAAACTACAAATGCCTAACCCACAGTAGTAAAAAATGTCCAACAATCTAAGCAGAGTAATAAGGGGTTATTCATTTCGTGATTTCAAAAGTAAACGTAAATAAAACACGTATAAAAAATTTTTATTCATGATATTTCTTTTTTATTGTAAAGTTTGAACGTTGACATTATGTGTGAAACACTAAATCATTTAAATGACCTCGACCACTTTTTGACATATATTGGGCGGTATATCAGCCATAACTTGACGAATGTTGGTTTTTAAGTCCCCAAGATTTGAAGGTTTATCTGCATAAACACGGTCTTTCGCGTAGCCCCACAAAAAAGTCGAATGGTGTCAAATCGCATGATCTTGGTGGCCAGTTGATATTGCCACGACGAGAAATTACGCGGCCAGGAAATGTCTCTTGCAATAAAGCCATATTCGCTCGAGTTGTGTGGCATGTGGCACCACATATTCTCCAAGTCGTATTCTTCAATAGCAGTCAAAAAAAGTCGGTTATCATATGAACATAACGCTCCGAATTGACGGTGACAGTCGTTCCATCGTCGTTTTCGAAGAAGTAAGGTCCAAGCACACCTTCGGACCAAAGAGCGCACCAAACAGTGACTTTTTCTGGATGTAATGGCCTCTCTTCAGTTACTTGAGGATTCTCAGAACCCCAAATACGACAATTTTGTTTATTAACATACCCACCGAGTGTGAAATGTGCTTCGTCGCTGAAGAAAATTTTGTTCAATACGTGGCTGTGGCAGAATCACCATTTTTGTAGTAGGTTTTGATAATTTTTATGCGTTGTGTGATAGTTAAGCGATCCATTTTCGTCAATGTCAGACTTTCAACTGAAAAGAAAAAAATTGGTTTCACTACTTGGTTTGACAGATGTCGAATTCCAGTCCCATACGTTTGAAACCACGAAATGGATAACCCTATAGTATTGAGCTAGTGTCCCATTAATCTAATTAACTAAATCCAGTAGAACCTGCAGAGGTGCATTGGGACAGGAAATTTTTGACGCAGTTAAACCAATACAAACCCTGCTCTTATCCAACACTGAGCTGAGCTACTGCCTAGAATGTTATTACAATACTTTTTATTATATTTGGTAGAGTCGATTACATATGGCATATTTTATTTATATTAGTATTAGGGTCTTTCATTAAGCGTTTCCTATCTTAAAATTTAAGCAATTTAAGAAAGAAGTGTGTATGGGATTTTATTGATGTTTTTTATTGGTTTGGAAACCCTACTGATGCCGTTATATGTGGAATATAAAATCCTTCAATTGTCTGCTTTAGCTTCTATGGGTGGAACGTATCCAAGATGCCAAATTTTTTACTTTGGTGCATAAATCAGATTGAATGTGTCCACTGATATGGATTATTTTGGCTTCGAAGACCGTTGTGTTTTATGTGTTATGCGCACACTTCTGTGACTTAAGAAAACTTCACAAGAAAAAGTCCAACTGGGTTCGCACGATCTTAGTGGCTACTTCACATCACTTACGCACGAAAATAAATTTGCTCGTGAGGAATATAAAATGTGAAATGAACTGTGTGGCCAAAAGAACTTGTTACCATTGTCCTATATTGCTCGCTGTTGACAGTGGTAGCCTAGTCAAAGCCGTTCCTAAAGAAATATGACCAGAGTACCTCTTTGCAATGGAACCCACAATACCCACACTCGTGAATTCACACACTACCTACTAAACAACCGGGGCGCTTTAGAATTTAAAATTATTAGTCAGGATCTTATTTATCTTTAACGGGTATTTACATACATACATACATAATTGGTCATTACAACCCGTCAGTCAGGAGTACAACCTAGTTTCTCACACCACTTATGTTGCGTGTGTAAATTTTATACATGATTGGCAGGACCTACAGTCGACTCCGAACGACAGATTTTTGAGAAACTTTTCATAGCAATTTTTATTTACTTTCAGAGTTTTTGCCAGAAATCTGCTGAGAGCAAGTCGCCGAAGAAATACTGTTTGTATTTTGTTTTGATGTCTGGTCTGGGGTTTGAACCCTGGCTTTTCGTCTAATAAGCCAACACACTACCTATTAGAATTCGGCGACTTTAACGGGTATTTAAAGAAAGCGCAACCCTTGGGAAACTTCTCCATCGACCATAGCTGGCTAAGCAATACTTTAATGAGACTTTTAGAATCACAATCAGACAGTTTAACAGTTTCTATCGAAGATATTTAGAAAATGGTTTTCTAGTCAAATGCGGTTTGTTCAGATCGGTGTCCGTTGATATCACGACACGATCTTGTATTCCTTAAAAATCATGTGCCTCAAATTTCCTCTGTTGACATAAGAACTACGGTTAGCCTGACCCCAAACAAATGTCAAAATACTTTATGATAGAATTTTGAATTCTGATTCACATTTAGAAGAATATTTGAAGTTTGTGGGTAATTAACCAATTAACCATGACATACAGGGACACAAATTGTATTAAAAAATCTGAAATGCATAAGTCTTCATTCAAAACATACTCAATCAGACTCTCAATCAAACTTTTATAAAAAATGACGTTTGTTTGTTGACAGTTTTTTCAACCACTAAAATCATTATTATTTGAACAGCGTATTCACCCAAATTTTTTTATTTTTTTTAATTTTTAAGTTTCGAATTAATTGGCTTCTTAATCAACTCTTAATGCATACAAAAAATGTTCTGAGAACCCATTTCTTTTCCTTTCCTTTTTTAATTCAAGTACTGTGAAGTTAAAATAGAGAAAAAATCATCCAGATTTCTATAGTTTTTGCCAAAATTAGGTTGAGTACCCCAAGTGAAGTACGCACCCGTCTGCTGCTTTTGCTTTTGTTCATTTCATTGTTTTGTGTCTCTTTTTTTCGATTTTTTTAATTTCATTTTCAATTCCTCTTTGTCAGATTTTTTGATTTTAATATCCTCCGTGAAAATCGCTGAAAACACAACAAATATGCTGGCGTGTGCCAGCTGGAGTACCACTACCACCAACACTACCACTGCCTATTGATTGTTTGTGAGAGATTTTGACATGCGTGAGTGGCATGCTGTGCAAGCGTTAGTTGCAGCTAATTATTCCAGATATGGTCACATTCTATCACAATAATAATGACCCCGTATATGTATGACACACGTTCATTGTTGTTTGGCTACTCTTGAAAATGAAAAATCGAAAATAAATTTTTCCTCCTTTTTTTGTTTGTTTTGAGTGAAAATTATTTTAAATTAATGATTTTCTCATGAACACGAACTATGTATGTGCGAGAGCGTGAATGCATGTTGCAATGAAATTTCATTAATCATTCCTCTTACATTGTGTGTTCATTTTCAACAATGAAAATATTTCTGTGGAAGGCACACGTTTAAGAAGACTGCAACTATTTTTAATACGTTTAAATCGTAATTAACGTTTGTGTTAATTTACTTTGGTGCGAACAAAAAATGTTCAGATTTCTGGCGAAAACTCTGAGGATGAATAAAAAAATTGCCATGAAAAGTTTCTCAAAAATCTGTCGTTCGGAGTCGACTATAAACTGTTCCTCCCGCCACTCATGTAAACAATTGACACACACAATATGGCGTGAGAAGCTAGGTTGTAAACCTGACTAAAGCGTTGTAATGACCAATTATGTTATGTATGTGTGAAAGAGAGGTAAGGTACGCTTTGTAGGAGATGATGTCAGGTAACTGACAATACTTAACTCAAAAACTAGGGCTACAAATCGATATGTCTGGAAAAAATTTGACGCCAAAGTAAAACATACTTCTGCAGCCCCTACGCTATTCAACTTCTTCGATGGGAAGGAATTCGATCAGTGTAGGGACTGCACTTACTTGTGACGTCACAACGATCGTTATGCGTCCTGTAGTGTAGTTCGGTAATCATTTCAACCTAACTTAACATAACCTAAATATACTTGCATATTCAGCACTATATAAGTCGCAGCAGAGTCTAGCAAGTGTGGTTTATTAGACGTGAGGCCAGAGTCAGATATCTCCAACTAAACGAAATATGAAAAAATATTTCTTCGGCGATTTCATCAGATTTCTGGCAAATAATCTGAGAGAAAATAAAATTGCCATGAAAAGTTTCTCAAAGATTCGTCGTTCGAAGTCGACTTTAAACTGTAGGTTCCGTCACTCAGCATGTATTAAATTAACACACACAACATAAGTGATATGAGAAGTAGGTTGTAATCCTGACTGTAGGATTGTAATGACAATTTATGTATGTATCAGAAATCAGCAATGAATCGTTTTTTCGCTACTCATAAGCACTCATGAAATTTTGAATATAAGTGAGTCAACAATATTGAAATTTAACTATGTACTCTGATTCATTCATACTCACTACAACCGTTGATTTATAAGTATAGGTTGCAATGAGTATGCGTACAACGTTGACATCAAACTCATACCATTCGAATTATGTTTGATACATACGATGAAGTCGCCGTGGTGTAGTAGGTAGTGTGTTAGCTTACTATTCGTAAAGCCCGGGTTCGTATCCCAGGTCAGACATCAAAAATGAAATATGAAAAAAAATATTTCTTCGGCGACTTCCTCTCAGCAGATTTCTGGCAAAAACTCTGAGAGTAAAATAAACTGCCATGAAAAAGTTTCTCAAAATTCTGTCGTTCGGAGTCGACGTTAAACTGTAGGTCCCGCCACTCACGTATAAAATTAACGCACACAACATGAGTGGTGTGAGAAGCTAGGCCGTAATCCTGACTGAAGGGTTGTAATGGCCAATTATGTTATGTTACATACGCCCACTCATAAGCAAAAAAGACAGAGCAGCAAGCAGAGCAAATACACAACCTTCTAGTAAGTATTTTAGTGTTCGTACGAGATTCATACTTATTTTGTATTTCGTGTATATGTTGAGTTATAGAAAGTCGAAATCATCAACAACATCAAACGTGTTGTTAAGTATGAATTTGATGATATTATAATAAGTATGAATGCTTAGAAGTATCAGAAATTATGAATATGATTCGATTCTACTTATATTTTTGAATACTCATTGCTGATCTCTGGTTTGTATGTATGTTATATATGTAATCAGCACTGCAAAAGAAGAAAGAAGCAAAATAATGCACCACTAATTAGGGTTTATCTTCTGAGTAAAGCGACATATTCGCATATTGTCTATCATTCTAAATTTGTTAAAAGAAAAGTATCCCATAAATATCATTCTAACCTTAGAGTATATTTGATTAGAAAACCTAACGGTTTGTTTTAGATCAAAAAAAAATTATTCCAAAGCCAACGAACCAATCATTTAAAACAAAAAGTTCCCATATTTTTTATTTAAATCATAAATAATGAAAAAATCAAACAGTAAAAGAAATAAGAGAAGAAAGAAAGCAAAAGAAAAAAAACTAATCACGAATAGAATAAATTTAAATTCCCTCTCGACACACAAATCAATAGAATATTAAAATATTTGTTAAGAGATCATCAACGACCTCGTCCACATTCTCCAATGCTACACTTGTCCTGACATTTGTTAGCAACAAGCAAACGGTAACCTTGTTAACTGTATTCAAGCGGCAACTACAATCACTTAACGAATGCACTGAAGGAATAGTAACCAGCAAACCAGCAACCAGCAGTCAAAAGGAAGGAGTACATTTTGATTTTTAAATTTAATACAACTCTTGTATGTATGTATGTACTCGTATGTGTGTGTATGTAAGTAATAAAAGAGAGAAAAAAAGGTACTTTTTATTGTTTGGGCATCATTGTAAATTTATTCGATTTTAATATTCAATTTCGTACTTTTAGCAGAAACAGAGGAATTGTTAAAACAAAATAAGAAAAAGGATACAAAACGAAGTGAAAACAAATAATAGAAGAGTAAGAGAGAGAAAAGTTTTTCTTTTTTTTGGAGGGAATTCTTATATTTAACTGAAATCAAACATTTACTTTTGCAATAACAACACAAATAAAAAAATATTTCTCTTCCAGTTTTTTTTCATCTTCTCTGTGCTCAACATCGTTATAATTTTTAATGGAACTTGAATTGATGGATCCCATACATCCATACAAAATTTGTCTATGAGACATACATACAGTGAGGTGCACAAATGAGTACATGTTTGTATTTTGAACGCTTTTTATTGGATAAAACTAAAAGTAATAAAGAAAACTTAAAAAAAATTTTTTCATTTATTTAGCATTTAGTAATTAACAAAATAATATAAAATTTAAAACAGAAATCATCAAGTCCTAAGAAAAAAACAAACAAAGCAAAATCAACTCGCATGTACTCAATTTAGCACGTCGCCATTTTATGATATGTTTGCAAAAACGAAATCAAAAACTGTCGTTATTTTTTCATGTTTTTGCACTACTTTGACTTTTTTAAGAAAACATTTGTTTAATATTAATTACTTAATCTCGTTGAGCGAAAATTTTTTGCATCTTAACGAACAAAAATCAATTTCTATTAAAAAATGAAGAAACTCTCGAAATCAACTGAAGATAGTAATGCAGCTTTGACTGGAAGTGGCTATTTGGGAAATTTGTAAACAACTTGGAGTTAGTCAGTCAGTAGCCATCAGAGTGGGTCTGCTGTTCCCTAGCTTCAAGACAGAGGTCGTAAAAAACTACTAACTAATCCAGATGCCCGTCTAATGCTAATAAAAATGAAAAGGGAAAAATTTTTAATACCCAAAGGAGCTTTTTGGCAATCGGGAAAACTGTTAGTCAATGGACGGCAAGTAGAGCTCTTAAAGATATTGACTATACCTCAGCAGTCAAAAAGAAAAAACCTGCATTTGAGGCTAAAAATGTAAAGGCACTGTTAAAGTTTGCCAGAGAACACAGAAATTTGACAGTTGATGACTGGAAACATGTGATCTGGACAGACGAATCGAAATTCACCCGCTTTCAGTCCAATGGTAAGCAATACTGCTGCCTCCGCCATGGGGAAATAATTCAAAGACACCATGTTAAGGAAACGGTTAAACACGGAGGAGGAAATGTCATGGTAATGGGGTGCTTTATGAAAAAAGGAGATTATTTGAGAATTTTGCAGACCCAGCTTCCCGATTTTGTCGACAAGAGCAGCCATCCTGCGCAAGGAGTACTTTTCCAGCTGGATGGTGACCCCAAATACACCTCCAAAATCGTTAAAGAATGGCTTAGTGAGCAAAATTTTTAATTAGTGCTGTGGCCAGCACAAAGTTCCGACCTCAATCCGATTGAGAATTTGTGATCAATCGCGAAGAGATGGATGGACAGTACTGATCAGCCCCAACCAATTTAGATGAGCTTTGGCAACGGATTCATCAGGAATGGACAAATATTCCGAAAGAAATTATAGAGAATTTGGTGGAGAGCATGCCAAGTCGCGTAAATGAGTTTTTACATAACAAGGGTCTTTGGACTATATATTAAAAATACTCGTATTCCCTAAAACTTTGGAATGGTGCAAAATTGAGTAAATTTAGTTTTGAAATTTATATTATTTTGTTAAGTACTAAATACTAAATTAAAAATAAAAAAAAAAAATTCAATTGCTTTAACACTTTTATTTTTATCAATTAAAATTGCTAAGAGTACAAACATATACTCATTTGTGCACCCCACTGTACATACATCCATACATACATATATTTTCTTTAGTTTATACTTTGAATCATCATTGATTTGTGATTCATTTCGCATATTCATTTATTCCAAATGTACCATCATTGTACCATAGCCTGCTGCTGCATAAAGTTCTTCCATAGTTATACGTGTATCATGCCAGTACCATTCATTCCTCATGCAACTGCTCAATCAGTCATTCATATATTTATACCCAGCAAATGGTAGTCAGTCAACCAATCACTGTTACTCGTTCGTTCGTTCGTTCCTTTCAATGATTTTTTTGGATTCTTCTTCGCCTAGCAATGTTTACTTATGAACCCAAGTATTTACTTTCGGAAACATTTTCAAAGCTTTGAAAAAGAAATTTTCTTTCTTTTTTTTCAATAAAATATGTTAAGTGAGTGAGTGTGTGAGTGAGTCTTTCCTATTCGAAATCAATTGAAATTTCAGAAATAAAAAATTTATAAAATTTTTCTTCTATTGTTTTATTCTTATCCCATTTTCCTTCATTCTTTTGCTTCCATCTCGAATCCGTAGCCAAAGGAAGAGAACTCCTTGATATTTTGCTTAAAAATTTCCTCCTCAGCAATACAATTGACTTTCTCAACCTTGGCAAATATTTTTGGCGCTTCCTGTTATAGAACTTTTGCTTTTTTACTTAAGATGGTCAAAAGAAATTTTGCAAAGCAAAAAAAGGAAATGAATAGAAAAGAAAAACTTGAAACCCAAATGCATACAAAAAAAAGAAAAAGAAAATCAAAATGAAACCCAAATGGTATAAAACAATTTGGCTTTTTTTGGTAACAAAAAAATATCGGAATTAAAATATTAAAAAGGGTATTCACACGAAATGAAAACTATCGATACAACATTTTTACATAACATACTGTTACGTTTTTACCTTTTAAAAACGTTTAAAATATCATCTCGTAGACAAAAATAAATTTGTGTTTAGTTTTCATTAAATTTCTTTATTACTCGCACAATTCTGTGTGCTGCTGTACACAACTTGATGTAAACAACAACAATTGCTTTGTTTGTTCTTCCTTTCTTTATACCCTTTGCATAAACAATAACAATTACTAGACAATTGTTCTAAAGAATGTTGTAACGGAACGGAGATCTTCAAACCACAATTACTCTCTTCAAACTCACCGCGTCTTCACACAAGATGGATGTGGCAACGTAAACAGTCTGATGAATGTTCTTGAAATGGAATGTTCGTGGCTTCGGCTTCTCGAAATTTCTATAAATGTAAACATCGTTGTTTACATTCATTATTGATGTTTGTGTATTTTGGTTACCATACATTACATTTACATTTTCAATTTTGTTGGAGATGTCTGACCTAGGGTTTGAACACTGGCCTCAGGAGGGAGCTAGCGAGAAAACAGGGCGGATTAAAGTGTATTTGACACACACAAACCAATTTACGCACCCTTTTATCATCCTAGTAAAGTGTATAAATTTTAGAATCCTTTTGTATACCCAAACGACTCTAATCCATGTTGCTTACACGACGTCCATCCAGACATTTGTTAATTAAATGTTGAGAACTTCTACTTACTTCCATTCATTAATCGGGTGTTCTTACTATTTACACGACTTATATTCAACCGATAATGGAATACGACTCTTATATATGGGCCGGTCCCTAGGAGTCTATTTTAAGACTTCTTCACCACGTACAGGAAAGATCGAAGGTACCCATTAGTGACGGTGGGTCTATCCAACTGTATTGATTCATTAGATCATCGTCGCAATGTGGCAATGTGTGGGAGCCGCCGAAAAAAAATTTTTTTTTTTCGTGTTTTCGTTTTGATGTCTGACCTGGGGTTTGAACCGTAGCCTCACGTCTAAGAAGCCAACACAGTACCTACTACCTTTTTAAATTAATGGCCGCAGAAGGGCGCCAATTTGTTTTTAAACTGGCCATTGACCTGTGGCGAAAAGGAGGTTTCTCAAGACAGCAACTTTTAGGATTACCATTACGGCAATATGATCTGATAGGGCATATGGCGAATCTTATAGAACCGAAGTTCATATCCAAGTAAACCAGACTACTACCTGCTAAACCCGTCTTTACGATCATTCTCCCAAGGCTTAATCTAAAGCGATACAGAATAAATTGAAGATATTCACGGACTTTCCTAAATTAATGACAGCTTTTGAGTTCAATTTCTAAATCAGGGAATTAAACAATAGGTTTTGTTTCAGTTTAGCGAATAACTGCACGGTATTCCAAACCGAAGTTGGGCTGCCTTCCAAAATGTTAGTTACTTTGTGTTTCAACAAAGTATGTATAGTGTTTCATAAAGTCGCTGTACAAAATGTTTACATTGTATACTATTTCAAAACGTCGTCAATGTGTATTCTTAAAGCAGTCAAAAAGTAATCAGGCATCGGATTTGTAGTTGATGTATTGTTTGGTAACTTTGCATATCTACAAAATTTATATACCGTAGTAGAATTGGATACAAACTTTGTATTGATACATTTTGGAAGGCAGCCTTGTTGTTAACTATAGGTTCGAGAGTAGAACACGAAGTTCGTGACTGTTTTACACAATTTCAGGTTTTTTTGATCACATGGTTCAACGTTTTTCCAATTTTTTTATCTGTTTTTCAAATAGCTATCCGGCAAGGTTTAAAGCAAAAAATGTGAGCATTCGGGGCAGGGGAGGGACTAGGGCAGATTAAAATGTAATTGGCAAATCACGCAAATTTCAACAGCCACCGAACACAAACCAATTTAGGCAACCTTGCATTGCCTAGTAAAGTGTATAAATGTTTGGATCATCAACAGCCAAACAACACTAATCCACGTTGTTTACACGACGTCCATCCTGGTTAGGTGATGCCAGTCATTTCTTAATGAAATGTTGAGAAATTCCTACCTGCTTGACTGGTCACTTAGTGGCTGACTGGCTAGCTAAGATAGATGCGAAGCTTCCATTCATTCACCTTATCTTATGTATGGACCAGAGATCAGCAATGAATCGTTTTTTGCTACTCATAAGTACTCATGAAATTTTGAATATAAGTGAGTCAACAATATTGAAATTTAACTATGTACTCTGATTCATTCATACTCACTACAACGTTGGTTTATAAGTACAGGTTGCTATGAGTATGCACACAATGTTAAAATCAAACTCATACCATTCGAAATATGTTTGATTCATACGCCTACTCATTGAGATTCATAAATTTAGAAAAATACTTATAATACTCATAAATGATTCGAGTGATTCGAATCCTTTATCAAAATTTACAGTCTTAGTTGTTGTTTCATTTACAAAAAAGAAGAAAGACAAAGACAGCAAGCAAAGCAAACACATAACCTTCTTGTGAGTATTTAGTGTTCGTACTCGAATCATACTTATTTTGTGATTCTTGTAAAGGCTGAGTGAAGGAGAGTCGAAGTCAACAACGTCATGCGTACTGTTAAGTATGAGTACGATGAGTACTTCAAACTTTGAATATGAGTAGTATGAGTATGATATTAAAATGATATGAATGCGTATAGATATCAGAAATTATAAGTATGATTCGAATCTACTCATCGTTTTGAATACTCATTGCTGACCTCTGGTATGGACCGTAGCCTATAAGTCTGTTTTAAGGCTTCTCTAACATATACAGGAGAGGGCGCAGATGCTTATTAATAATGGTGGGGCATCCAACTCTATTGATTCGTTGGAGCATCATCGCAATATAGCTTGTGTTTCAATGTTCTCTTGCTACTACAAGTTGCTCTAGCAGCATAAGGAGACTTGTTCCCTAAAATAGTATATTCTTACGTAGCACCCATATTTCTCGCAGAGTACGTCCGCTTTGGTCAGTTGGCCAGTGGATCGCACCCTGCATAACAAACAGAATTCGTTCTGAGCTCAATGAAGAATGTCAGAAAATGGGAGGTCAATTTCGGTCTTTTTATGGCAATAACAGGGCACTACACATGAAGTCATAGATAATCTCTCCCATTTGCCCAGACCCCCATCTCCTGCAGAAACTAATGACGGATGTCTTTCGGCAGACCTATGAAAATAACAGTGGCATGTGAGAAATGCTATTATGCGATGAGCAGCCTCTCGGTCGGATCTCTTCTTTCAAGGAAGGTACCTTGCTTGATCTAACCTGGGTATACTATGAAAGCCTATTTAATGTTCCTTTTCCTGACGTTTGGTTTGAGTACAAATCCACATGAGATCCAATGACGTCCAATACATCTGGAAAAAGTTAAAAAGTTACTGTTTGTTGTGGATTTTGGAATGACATCGTTATAAGTCCTAATTCCCGTGAGCACGTCGTTGGCGATGATATCAATGTCAATGGCAAGAACTATAGATCAACGATTACCAACTTCTGTTTACCTGAATTGGATCATCTATACACTGACGAAGATCTCCCATACACAGCTCTTGCAGAAATCCAATGACGGAGGTCTTTCGGCATGCCTATGAAAGGATAGGATGTGAGAAATGCTATTATGCGATGAGCAGCCTCTAGGTTAGACCTCTTCTTTCAATAAAGGTGCCTTACCTGACCTAACATGGGTATACTAGCAAAGCACCGTTTACATCTCTAAATTGTCCTTTTCTTGGCTCTTAGTTTCTTATGCGCTACTTTTTATACCGATAGCATATGCATTGGATCCCTTGATTCTCTTTTCTCTTACCTACACTAACAAAACCTTACTAAATTAATAAGCAGCACAAAATTTCTAGCATTGAAGGCACACTGTGAACATCCTTAGCAATTTGACAGCAACAAGCCATTACATTAAACAAAACAAAACAAAGAAAGAAAGAAAAAACAATTACGCTAAACAAATACAAAAAAAAGAAGGACTAAAAAGGACGAAAACTAAAACAAAAGTTCATGCTTCATTCATGCTGTTAAAATAAAAATTGCCGAGAGAATGAAAGTCAATTTGGGAATAATTTATTGAATTTTAAAAAGGGCTTCTGCAATCCTTTTTTTCTCCACGTTTTTTATATTTTTACTGGCAATAAAACCGTCAAGCATGGCACTCGCTACAAATAAATTAAAGGATACTGTCTTTATAGAGGGATATATAGGTTCGTTCGATCCCTCTTCTATTATTAAATAAAAAAGCAGTCAACATGGATATGCAAGTAGACATAGCAGACATGGAATTAGTCAGGGACGGGATATGGGTGGAAGCAATTGGCGAATTTATGCACGAGTGTCGCGTTTTCTTTATTGAGTTTTGATTGTTAATAAATGGGATTTTATCGGTCGTATAGAAACCCAAAATAAACAATAACAATGCAATAAAAAACTAGAGGAAAGGGAAATCGAATCGTACTGCATGCATGACACATTCTACTGGCATACTGCATTCGTCGCCCGGCAATAAAACCCTTTTTTCTGAAAGAAGATTTGTTGCAATTATTTATTGATATTGTATAACAGCAACCAACAACAACTACAACCACATTGTTCACACAGGACACACTCTAAATTAGAGGAATTAACAAAAGGATTTAAAGGATTTGGGGGCGAGGTTCAAAGTTCAAATAATTGCAAAAATTTTTGCTATTCAAGCAAGATTTATGATCTTCATGCAACTCGTTCGTATTGGTAATTGAATTTCATTCATGCTTTGGACAGACATAAAGTCAGACATTTTCTTTTTATTATTTCTGTTTTCTTCTTCCATTTTTATGGAAATTTATTATCTGACAAGCATTAGTGACAGTTGATTTCAAATTCAAAATTTATAACATTTAATGAAAAGCATAATTAAACTGTGTTGAGTCTTTATTATTTATTTGCAGTTATTGCAAAATAATTTATAAATGAAATCCAAAGTCTTCTACAAAAAACTCTTTGAAAGAACTTTTATATACAGACAGACAGACAGACATGCATGCAAGCACACTTAGTCACAATCAGGCATAAATTAATCAAAAAACAAAAAAGAATACAAATTAAAATAAAATATTGTTTAATTTTAAAACATATTTTAGACATTCAGCATAATGGCATTTAAATGTTTGTGGAAATGTCTGGTCAAAAAAAATACAGTAAAGGGTATAATAGTAGCATAATAAGTCAAAGGCAATACATTAAAATTCATTAAAGTTTTTCTGCAGCACATTCATTCCATATCATTGGATTCGTTTACCCAATTCATCAAATAATGGTAGTTTAAGTCACTGTGTGCGATGCCCAGAATTTAGAAGAGTGCTGCTTTAACTAAAAACCTTAAAAAATATTCTTATAACCATCAACCATGGTTGAGAACAGAAATCAGCAATGAGTATTCAAAAAGATGTGTAGAATCGAATCATACTCATAATTTCTGATACTTATACGCATTCATACTTATTTTAATATCATGGAACCTCTACTCATATTCAAAGTTTGAAGTACTCACCATACTCATGCTTAACAACACGTATGATGTTGTTGATTTCGATTCTTCATAACTCAAAATCAAAATCAATATAATTAGCGTACGAAAACTAAAATACTCACTAAAAGGTTATGTGTTTGCTTTGCTTGCTGCTCTGTTTTTTGCTTATGTGTCTAAGGGCCATTATTAAAACTTGTCGTTAACTAAAGGGAGTATTTCAATGGGCAGATGAATTGTTTTTGTTATTATGAGTACCCAATAAGATAGAAGTGATCTTTAAGCTAAAGGGAGGATCATCCTACCTTCAACATTTAAAGGTCACTTTATCTTTGAACTTGCCATATTAACATATTATTTTCAATATGGCAACTTCAAATTTAAACAAAATGAGCATATACAACAACAAAAACAAACCCCGCGGTTGCCACTGCGTTAAAAAAACTTGTATAATTTAGCAGTTTTCTCGACATTGCTCCGGCACTACCATATTTTTGAAAAATTTATCTGTAAGTTGTAATAACGAAAATAAGTTACAGGTAACTTTACAGTTCCCTTTAGCTAAAGGTACTTTTAACTAAATCCAAGTTTAACGGCAAGTTGTAATAATGGCCCTAAGAATGTAAATTTTAATGAATGATTCGAGTCAATCGAATCATTTATAACTTCTTATAAGTATTTTTCTAAAGTTATGAATCTCAATGAGTAGGCTTATGAATCAAACATAATACGAATGGTATGAGTTTGATGTCAACGTTGTATGCATACTCATTGCAACCTGTACTTATAAATCAACGTTGTAGTGGGTACGAATGAATCAGAGTATGTAGTTAAATTCAATATTCAATATTATTGACTCACTTCAAAATTTCATGAGTGCTTATAAGTAGCGAGAAAACGATTCATTGCTGATCTCTGGTTGAGAAGTGACAACCAGAAGTACATACAGTGAGTATCAAAAGAAACTGTACACTAAGAATAAAATTATAACAATCAACAAACTAGGCTTTTACACTTAAGAAGAGTGCCCCAAAAAAATTTGACAATATTTCGAAATTTTTTTAATTTTTTTTTTAATTTTAAAAACAGGCAATGAAACAATTTTAATAGCAAAATAACGGTAATATATTGTGCTATATTATATTTAATGTACAATTTCTTTTGACGCTCACTATACATACAAAATCGGTCATTACAACCCATCAGTCGGGATTACAACAGAGCTTCTATACACCACTTATGTTGTGTGTGTGTTAATTTCATACACGAGTGGTAAGACCTACAATTTAAAGTCGACTCCGAACGACAGATTTCTGAGAAACATTTCATAGCACCAGTTATAATTACACAGCGACATAGTTACAGTCTGTATTACAACAGTAACTCAAAGGTCAAACTGAATTATATTTTTAATGGCGGCTAACAATTTAATCTAACCTAACTTTTCGTCCCAGAATAGGTGCCGGATTTCGGTAAAGTACTGTAAGCTAAGACCAGCGTTACAGATACAGCGGCAAATTTCTAGGGAATTTTAAATTGATAGCGTGTCACTGATCCTTTAGTAGTCCTAAAAGTTATAAACGAAATTTGTCACATATTGGTTGTGAATGGAATCAAAAGCTCCCAAAGTAATCTTTAGCGAAGAGCACAAATTAATGGAAATAACTACCGAGTCATTACAAAGATTTTTTGAGAATCTTTTCATTGCATTTTTTATTTTTTCTCAGAGTTTTTGCCAGAAATCTGTGGAGAGAAAGTCACCGAAGAAATATTTTTTATCTTTCGTTCTGCTGAAGATGTTTGACCCGGGGTTTGAAACGAGGTCTCATGTATAATAAAGACGTAGAGCAAAGGGTATAATGGAATGCATGAGACAAACTAGATGCATAAAACAAAGAAACTGTATCCGAACCTAGTACGCCGATAGGGTTTGTAGTCACACAGTCTAATGGACATTAACACTTAGAACGTAAGATATGTGGGACAAATTCGATACGACAGAGTTGGTGAAGACGAAGTCACTTGATTTAGGTGATGATTGTAAAGAAATTTACTAAAGGAAGGTGAAGAACAGTTAATATTTAAGCGTTTTATTGAGAGAGAATATATCGGCAAATTCTTGAATAAATTTTTCTCAGGACCATTTTTTCCTTCTTTGGTTCGATGCTTAAAATTATTTTTAACACGATTCTAAAAACCGATATGTTTATTAGTGATAAGAGTAAACTTTGCAATAGATTGAAAGTAGATTGTAAGTGGTGCTATTTTTGTTATCCAAACTGTAATTAACATCAAATAAATATCACACTCAACTCCCTTCTGTTCATGATTAAAATGTAAATTCTGTATGAGTTTCCATTTATAAACTTTTAAATAAATGTTGCATGATGACCTATTTATACTCAGTCACTCCTTCATTCATTCATTCAATCCCACATATACAATCGTAGGAGTACGAGATTGCCTTCCATCCTAGTACAGTTGCAAGGAGCCTTCAAACAGCTCGTAGAGTATATCTGACAATTTTTTTTATTGAATAAAAATAATGACAATAACAACAATAATAAACAAATAAAACAACAACTTGGCATAGCAACTCTGAATGTAAAGAACGATGAATTTTTATATCTTTTCGATTTTGTTTTTGTTTTTCCAAATTTTTTTGGTTTTTTATTTTTAATTTAAATTTATTCAATTGCTTTTGCAAATACCAATACCATGAACCCAAGTTCAGTAAATTATCTTGAATTGATGTAAATAATGAGCAAAAGAAAGTCGTTCTGAGAAATTAATGGTTGAAAGTAATTTCAGACCGAGCATATTTTATCATTGTTTTTGTAGTTGTTGTTGTTGTGGTATTATAGTTTATATTTCAAATATTTAATTGAAAATGTGTCAGAAAATGAGAAATGTTGTAATTTACTACACAATATAATGCATTGTAATGAAGTCGTCGTAGTCTAGTAAGTAGTGTGTTGGCTTATTAGATGTGAGGTTTCAGTTCAAACCCCAGGTCAAATATCTCAAATGAATATCTCCTAATATCATTTCACATGAAAACATCGTTTAAAATTAACGAATTAAATTAAAAGCTACACACACATATGTACAACGAACTTGGTTGCATATACCAACAACAACATGTAAGGAAATGAGACCGACAAGTATGAAAGAAAGCAAACAAGTGTGCAGAATGCACAAACAACTATGTGATCGCGGTAGAGATCTCGAGAAGGCGAGTACACAAACCTTATATTTCAAGAACGTTCGTTAGACTGTTGTGTTGGACTATAAAAGGCAAGGCGAAGCCGGCAACAGTCAGTAATAATTGAGTCAGTCTTGTGTGAAGACGCGTTGCGGTTTGATCGTACAAGTGGTATTGCTTGCAAAAGGTTGTAAGCAGAGAAGATTTAACGAACAGTTGTTAATGTTTGCGCGGACAGAAGTGTGAAATACAATAGTGAACAAGCAATTATTGTTCGATCCATTAAGTTGTATACGGTGGCACACAAAAGTAGTGTGAACAATAAAGAGTTTAATTGAATGTGAATACAAATTTAATTTTACTTCAACGAACTCATATTCTAAACGTTTTTAAAAAGGTAAAACCGTAAAAGTATAAAATTAGCACAAGACTACAAGACCGATATGTAAGGTTTTACGCGATAGAGAAAGGACTGAATATCAACCACACTTTTAAATAATTTAAAGAAAACATTGGCTACTTAAAGGAGATTACTTGCTTCGTTTGAAGTTTCAAGTTTCTAATATAATATACACTGTTGATATCCTTGGGGTATGTCCTGTAGAACATTCTACATTATAAAGATCTTGTCATTTAAATAAATTTCGTGCACAGCAATCTAAAGCTCTTTATTGCAAATTTAACCAAAAGAAGTCTGTAAAGAAAACGATCGGTTTGATCGCCTCCATACTCTTCGTGCGTGATTCCATGATTCAATTCCACATGGTTGAACTGCCTTTCGCTTTCGTTTGTTTGGACAATTCTATCCGCCTTATGCATGCCATGTGCTTGCTTGCTTGCTCGAGAACTATAGGTCAACGATTACCAACTTCTTTTGAACTGAATTAGATCATCTATACACCAACGACATGTGGTTTCAGTAGAACGACGCTATGAGTTACACATCCTACACGGAGGTGATGTGAACTGGCCCCGAGATCATACGCCCACATATCTAGTAGTCACTTAAGGAGTATAAATAATGCTTTAGTTGAAGTAGTTCTAAGAGCACTTGTTATATTTCATAATGGCAATAACCAACTTCTTTTAGCCTGAATTGAATGATCGGAACACCAGAGATGTGTGTTTTTAAATGGACGACGAGACGTGTCACACAGCTCATGCCACATTAGATGTTCTTTATGAAGGAATTTAGGGCATGGTAGTGTTAAGTGAATGTGGTGTGAGCTGGCCACTGCCATTTGATCTTGTTAGACTTTTTCTTGTGGGGTTTTCTTAAGCTGGAATAAGCCTGAAGCACTTAATACAGAAAATATGGTTTTGAACAGCAAAAAGATGAATTGAAAGAAGTGTTTATAACGAATGAAATTTAAAAAAAAAATTCCAGTATCAGTTGACGGCTGGGTAACAATCTTATCGCGATGTGGGTGGGCAAATAAATCTACTTTGATTCCCTCTGTGATCTAGAATGAGTTGGAGTGCATTACTAAAGGTTACCCTAATATCGTGGGAAGACTCTGTTTCGAATCGATGTCATCGCATCACGTATATCTTCTTTCTTCTTTCTACGGACCATTCTTGTTTTCTACGGACCATTCTACCTTCTTGTTTCTGAATTGACTGTCCTGATCTGGTGGCTGTAGTTTTCTGCACCTAGTTGGGTAATCACGCAAGCACCGGGGTGAAACCCGTAGTGTGAACCGCTCCAGGCTAGGGCTCAAACCGTTAAAACCCTGTCAGGCTTCAAAGTATGTTCCTTGTCCGTCGCAGTTAAGTTGGTGGTGTATGTTCCATTGAGAAGACTCCCGACCTTGTTCTGAGCACCTGTCCCCATAAGGGCTGGTGCCAACCCTCGCGTGGGCTATATATAGCTTCGTTTATCAAACTTTCGGACTGGTTTTCCCGCGTGGGGTAGTTGCACTCACCAACTTCTTCTTCTTCAATTGTTTGGAGAAACTTGGTCAGTACAGAGACTACGTTCTCTTGTGGCGTCACAACGGGCCACTATGCATGTTTAAGTTGGTTGTGTAGGTTCCGTTGAGAAAACTCCCGATTAGTACTCGGCATGGTTCTGAGCACTTGTCCCCATAAGGGCTGGTGCCAACCCTCGCGTGGCCTATATAGTTGCGTTTACTAACCTTTCGGAATGGTTTTCCAGCGTGGGCTAGTTGCGCTCACCAACTTCTTCTACTTCCCTGGTTTGGAGTAACTTGGTCAGTACGGAGATTGCGTTCACCTGTGGCGTCACAACGGGCCGCTATGCATGCTCAACTGAGCGTTTGGTATCAAAGCTACCACTCCAACCTAAATACCTAATGGCTTTCGGCATTCTTTATTGAATATTAACGGCGGTGAAGCATGTCCAAATATTAAAATTGTTTACAATTATTTTTTGCAGGTATGTGAGTGTTATTCTTAGAGCTGTTACAGTAATCAATCGATTTACGTCGCCTCGATGTTTCGATTTGCGTCGCCAAATTTGTTGTTCCCTCTAACATCAATTTGCGTGGTCATTCGATTTACGTCGCCTATTTTTGGAACCAACTGTGACGTAAATCGAGGGATTACTGTAACTTTTTTAAGTTCCTTGTTAAAAACATACTACTATGTAGTATGAGCAAAATGAAATTCGATTTACGTCGCATTTTTTTGGAAAAAACTGCGAAGTAAATCGAGGGATTACTGTATAGCATAGAATTCAACCAAAAAAAAATATTTTTAATTTTGCAATTAAATGTTAATAGTAGTACGCTAATAATAAAATTATACGAGCTTAAATGTATCATTAAATATCCACACAATAAATATATATTACAAAAATGCATATCGAGACCAAAAGAGATTTGAAATGTTAAAGGTCATCCTATAGCCTACGAGTATAACACACTGTACAAGATAAATTCAATAAAATTTTTAAAAATTATTAAAAGACCACACAATAAATCATAAAAATTTTTAACAACAATTTACGAAATATTTTCATTCATTACGTCGTAGTAATGAATTTCAAATAAAAAAACATTTAAATGTGTTAAATCCAATAATAACCATAGACTTGGACATGGAATTAGAATTACAATCATAAAAATAAAAATAAAAATAAAATTCAATGAGTATGAATATGAATATGAGAAATACAAATAAAGTCTTATTAAATTTTAAAATCTGAATGCAACACAGCAATAAAAAAATATTTTTATTTTCAATGTAACAAAATATTTTTAATCAAAAACCATTTTTCAAATAGTTTACATTGTTTTTAAGGAAAAAAAAACAATAACAATAACAATAAAAAAATAATAAAAAAAACATTCATACATTACATTGCTGTGTTATGCAATACTCATATGCATAGAACATACATATTTAAAGTTATTTAATATTAACAAAAAAAAAATAAAATAAAAAAAAATTAGAAAATATTTTATTTATCAAGAAATAAAGAGAGAAGAAATATTTTACAAAAATAAATAAAATATTTTCTTAAATATTTTAAAATAATTTTGCTTTTTTTTCTCTACAATTTTATTTCATTTATTTTTTTATTGTAAAATACATACGAAACAGATGCAAAAATGAAATGAAAAAAAACTGAAAATATTTTTACTGCAGGCCAAAAGATAATAATTATACTCTCGTATTGAAATAAAGAAGTCATGGACGCTCTCTTATATTTTTAATATCAAATCCCAAACACTCAAAGCAAGCACCACACAGTGGGGCAACATAAGTACAATGCGCATTTAAATGGTAAGACTCTCAAGACTTGTGAAATACAAGGTAATAAACGTTAATCGCATCGTAGAAGGAGAAGAAGTTCCCAAAAACTTCATAGAAATCAAATACAGTAATCCTTCGATTTACGGTGTTTCGATTTACGTCGTCAAATTTTTTGTTCCCTCTAACTTCAATTTGCGTCGTCATTCGATTTACGTCGCCTTTTTTTGGAAGCAACTGCAATGTAAATCGAGGGATTACTGTAACTTTTTTAAGTTCCTTGTTAGAAACATACTACTTTGCAGTATGAGGAATATAAAATTCGATTTACTTCGTTTCGATTTACGTCATTTCGATTTACGTCGCCTTTTTTGGAACCAACTGCGACGTATATCGAGGGATTACTGTAGGTCGCCTTTCCCAAAAAATAAAAAATCCAGAAATGATTCTATTGCCTTTAGAAGATGACTTAGTGTTGCAATTATCTGTGGCAGCAGATTTCTAGCAAATACTCTGAGAGTAAAATAAAATTGCCATGAAATGTTTCTTAAAAATCTGTCGTTCGACGTTAAACTGTAGGTCCCACCACTCATGTATAAAATTAACACACACAACATGAGTAGTGTGAGAAACTAGACCGTAATCTTGACTGAAGAGTTGTAATGGCCAATTATGTACATATGTATGTATGTATATAACATTTAAATGTCTTCGCGTTCGCCGCAGTCTAGTAGGTAGTGTGTTGACTTATTAGACGTGAGCCCCTCGTTCAAACCCTAGATCAGACATCAAAACGAAACATGAAAAAATATTTCTAAGGGGACTTCCTCTCCAATAGCCTTCTGGCAAAAACTCTGAGAGTAAATAACCTAAGTTTCGTTAGAGAATGTCCAAAAACTGCCACAAAGAAACGAGATGCGAGAAGACTGCTCAGAATATATAAAATTGCCATGAAAAGTTTCTCAAAAATCTGTAGTTCGGAATCGACTTTAGACTGTAGGTCCCGCCACTAATGTATATAACTAAGAAGCTAGATCGTAATCCTGACTGTAGGATTATAATGACCAATTATGTATGTATGTATGTAATTACTTCACTTAGAATATTTTTAAGCGGCACATTTAATATGTTTCGTGAAGATGACATTGTCACACTTTACTTTGAATGCCTCATCAAGCCAACTACTGTCTGATAAAGGCGATCCGACTAAAGAAGTAGTCAATCACATCGGTATTTTGGCTGGTTCGTGCCATGTAGTTTTATCGGATGCTTTAAGTGAAAGTCTTTGATTAACAAAATTAGTTTCGAGATCGCATATTTTAATTTAGGTTAACCAGTTTACTTAGACATTTCGTAGACCAGAATTGACGCAGAAATTTCAATTAGTCTTGTTTTAACTGATACTAACAGTGTTCAATACCAGGTTTGCAATTCTTTTGTACTTCTAAAAGAAGTATTTCTCTTTGGGATTAGTGTAGATTACTACCTAGCTTCTCAGCAAGTGGCAAGACCTACAGTTTAACCGTAGATCGAGCCTTAAAAAATATATATATATATATATATATATACAAGAATACTTGTAGTAAGTACAAATCAAATTTAATTAGTTACTAATCTACAGCGACAAAATTAAATATGAGTTGAAAAGGTGATAAAACAAAACAAAAGGAAAGAAAATATAAATCAATACCAAGCATTACCCCGTAAATCTCTTTATGAAGCTTGATTTATATATGTAAATATCCTTAATTTCCCTAACAATCACTGTAAGTATTCCATCATTAAGTTTCAAAATTCAATTAAAATCCTTGGAGGTAATTTTCATTTTCCACAATAAAACTAAAAAGTTTTTGAATTCTGTTGCTAAAAAACTTTAATTTGAGATGAAAATATACCAAAAAGGAACATAAAAATATAAGCATCATTATTTAAATATATTTTCTTTAATTTTCTTACCTTTTAGGTGAAAAAAAAATCAAATTTTTAAAAATCTTAAAAAAGGATATATGGGCTGCTCTGAAAGTATGATAGCTAATTCCAAACTATTTATACAGTATTATTTCCTACATAAAACTACAAGTTGTGTGATAAAAGTTTTATGAAAATGGTTAAAATTTTCTAACAAAAAATTAAGATAAATATATATATTTTTTTTTAGAAAAAAATCATTTTCATTTGAATTTCAAAAAAAGGCATTAGATTGTTAAAGGCTGCAAGCCTTTCAGCTCATTTTTCGAAAAGGCATAGTAGGTGTAAATATGTATATCATTATCAAAGCGAAAGAATCTGTTATCTTATACGTACGTAGTTGACCGAAATATTATCATCTGTAATAAAACATAGGACGACATACATTCTTCTAATGTTTGTCTGTCACGTGAGACAAATATGAGAAGAGCAGTAAGAAATTACTGGATTTATTCATCCCAGACTACTAAAGGCAGTTTGTTCTGTTCCAAGTATTACGATCTTTGATTCATAAGACGAGCTTCTATTTTCTTCTTCTTCAAAGTCTTTAGCAGCAGGAATAATATAATTCGCAAAGACGCTAAGTCCACTATTTTCCAAAATTGAGATTTTAATGAAAAACGTTAACACTATACAAAATACATATTTTACGACAAAGAAAATTTCAGTATGTAGTTTAAAGTTGTTGTAATTTTGTGGTTTGCAAAAACGCTAAGTCCACAAAACTACGAAAAATATTAACAGTATGTGCTAACTCCACGAATATTAATTATTAATTATTCTTAATTTTTGATCTAGGTCATTTAAAGAGAACTATTTTGTAAAAATAATTGCGTTTAAAAAGTTTACAAATTTTAAAAACTGACGAAGCCGCAATGTTTTTTGTGTCTCCTGTAAAATTTGAAAAAAGGGACTTAACACATTTGCGAATGAGAGTAACGATATTTTAATTTAGGCTAGCCAGTTCACTTAGACCTTTCGTAGACCAAGATTAGTACAAAAAATTCAATATCTGTGGGATATACAGAGACATACATAACTGGTCATTACAACCCCTCAGTCTGGATTACAACTTAGCTTCACTCACCACTTTTGTTGTGTGTGTTAATTCTACACATGAGTGGCGGGACCTACAGTTTAGAGTCGACTCCGAATGACAGATTTTATTGAGAAGCTTTTCATAGCAAATTGTTTATTTACTTTTAGAGTTTTTACCAGAAGTCTGCTCTAAGAGGAAGTCGCCGAAGAAATATTTTTTGTATTTCGTTTTGTTCGAAATGTCTCAGGTGGAGTTTGAACCTCACGTCTAATAAGCCATGACACTACCTCTTAGACTACGACGACTTCTGTGGGATATAACATCGTTCAAATTTCCGTCATAATTTTTCTGGATTGAGCGCATCCGTATTGTCCAGTTTTCCAGGACTCTGACGCATATATCTGAATTTGACCGATAGCATAGGTTACTATTTAAGAAAACCCCACAGAAAAGAATCTAACGAGTTTAAATCACAGTGACTAGTTCACCTCACCTTCACATAAGATTACCATGCCCTACAATCCTTCATGCAGAATGTCTAGTGTGGCATGAGCTGTGTTACACGTTTCGCCGTTCAATTTAAACCACACATCGTTGGTGTCCAGATGATACAATTCAGTCTAAAAGAAGTTGGTAATCATAGACACATTGTGCTCGCCTTTATGAAATATAACAAGTGTTCTTAGAATTACTCCAACTAAAGCATTATACGCACTCCTTAAGTGACTACTAGATATGTGGCCGGAACCTGTTGCTGACAGAACCTTAAAACTAGTGCTTTGGATTTATTTGTTGACTATATCTCTAATACAGTCTGATTTTTTTATTCTAATGGCTTACACTTTATCATCATACAAGTATTCACTGAAGGAGAAGGAGTACACGACAAGGTTTTTATTCTAAAGGCAGCATATTACGGTTGTAGTACTCAGGCTTAAAAATGGCTCTAAAAACAAGGACAGAAAAAATTTACATTTACAAAGAACGTATACATCACAGGAAAACATTCACTGGTTATCCTCATGTGGAATTCTAGGCACGGAGATATATAGGAGATAACAATATTGGATAATGGCCGCTGTGGTCTAGTAGGTTGTGTTTTAGCATACTACACGTGAGGCCTCGGTTCAAACGCCAGGTTAGGCACCTCCTACCAAAATAAAATATGCAAAAATCTTTCTCCGGCAGCTTCTTCTCAGCAGATTTCTGGCAAAAAAAACTCTGAGAGAAAATAAAATAAAATTGCCATGAAAAGTTTCTCAAAAAAATCTGTCGTTCGGAATCGACCTTAAACTGTAGGTCCCGCAAGTCATGTATAAAATTTAACACACACAACGTAAGTTGGGTGACAAACTAATTCGTAATCCTAACTAAATGGTTGTAATGACCAATTATGCTCGTAGGTAACAACATTGACTTGTACAACTGCTAATTTGAACGTATTGGGATGTGAGATTGATATTCCTCACTTGAAAGGCAACCAAATGTCTCTCGCAGACTTCATTTACTCAAAAGCAAATGACGGATAAATGATTCAATTTGAAGGAAGAATACGACCAAACAAATCTGGCCCTTTCTACATCTCTAGAGGACTCGAGTTGCATTAAATTTATCTGCAATACGTTTTAGGACACTCGTAGCTGTCATAACGGGACGTTGTCTAAGCGGGATGTAGTCCCAAATAACTGAGAATACCATATAACGCTCTCTATTATAGAGTCTATAACGACAACGGGACCTAAGAGACGTGGAGACCTAAGAGAAATGTGATTAAGCTGGCTGTCTGTTTAACTTTATAATGTTTACAACATTAAGGGCCATTATTGCAAAGTTTCTTTAACTAAAGGGAGGATTTTAAGGTAACTTGAAATCCTTACCTTAAGCTAAAGGTACCTTTAACTAAACCCCGTTATCTTAAGGGAAGATTTTAAAGGTTTTTCATTTTATAAGTGGACAATAAGGTAGAAGTGGGCGTTAAGCTAAAGGGAGGATCATCCTACCTTTAACTTTTAAAGTTTATGTTTGAACTTGCAATATTATATATTATTTTCAATATGGCAACTTCAAATTTAAACAAAATGAGCAAATACAGCAATAAAAGAAGCCCCCGAAAACTTGTTTAATATGAGCAGTGTTATCGATATTGCTCCTCCACTGCCATATTTTTGAAAAAGTTAAACTTTATATTATCAGTAGGTTGTAATAACGAAAAGAAGTTAAAGATGACTTTAAAGTTCACTTTAGCTAAAGTTATCTTTAACTAAACTCAACTTTAAAGGCAAGTTGTAATAATGGCCCTAAAAATTTAAATTTGTATTGCCACTGTGCATAATAATCACTCTCCTGCCAATAGAAAACAACAAATTAAACATCTTTGAAGTGAAGCAAAGAGAGAATGGAAAAAAATAACAGAGAAAAACAAGTTAAATAATGAATAAATGTTGGTCTCCTGCATGGTGTTGCAAAGATATGAGAATACATGTGTGTGTGCATATATATGTATTGGTATTAAATATTTTGTAATTTACTATCAAGGATGATAAAAAAACAACAACAAAACTTGCATATTGAAATCCTCTGAAGACACAGTGTTATGTGTTATGGAAGAGGTTAAGATTTGGCCACACATTGACCACTGCTTGAAATGCAGTAAGAAACCCTCTGAAGTAATGAATACTTACTAATACGTAAAGCATACACATACAAATACACCATATGCGAGTATAGGTGCCTGTGTGTTTGTGTGTGTGTGAAAAGAAAATGTTTGCTTTTAAAAAATTTCTTTACATTCACATGCATACGCATACATATCCTTGTAAGGATTTGTTGATTTCATAAGTTTGTATTTTTGTTTCTTTGTTTCTTTTTTTCCTTCTTTGTTTTTAATTCTCTAAAGTTTACTTCCGAGTTTTTCTTATTCATTATTTTATTGCACTTAAAAATTTATTCGAAACTTTTAAAATATTTTTCTTGAAATTTTTTCCTTTTTTATTTGTATTTTAATTGCAAAAAAATATTAAAAAGAAAAACAACACATTCTTTTGGGAAAAATAAACACAAAATATGTATGTATGTACATATGTATGTATGTGAAGATTAAACGTATGAATGAAGCATATTGAATGCATGAATTAATCTTTTAGAGAAATTCGTTTTTCTTTCTTTCTGCCTTTTTTTTTGGAATGAAAAGCTATTTTGTTGCCATTCATGTAGAAAATAGTTGTAAAAGCAACCTTCTTGAATTAATATTTTCTTGAAGAAATCAAAAACTATGTAAGAAAGATTATAATTAAACCAATAGAGGACGTACAACAAAAAATTAATTTTTTTTCTTAGTAAACATTTAGTTGAGCTATTTGCTATGTAATTCCTCTTACATAAGGACTTTATGCACGTTTGGGTAATAAGTTATGTCAATAATTAATTGGAGCTCTGAAATGAAGTCGCAGTAGTCTAGTAGGTAATGTGTTGGCTTAGTAGACGTAAGGACACGATTCAAACCCCAGTTCAAACATCAAAACGAACTTATGAAAAAAATATTTCTTCTGCGACTACTTCCTCTCAGCGGATTTCTGACAAAAACTCTGAGAGTAAATAAAAAAATTGCCATGAAAAGTTTCCCCAAAAAATCTGTCGTTCTGGGTCGACTTTAAACTGTAGGTCCAGCCACCCATGTAAAAAATTAACACACACAACATAAGTGGTGTGAGAAGCTAGGTCGTAATCCTGTCTGAAAAGTTGTAATGACCATTTATGTACGTATGTGTGTTCTCTAAAATGTATCTTCCCCAGTTTCAAGTTGTAGACAAAGCCTATTCTCCACATTTTCGTCATACGTATAGGTCCTGCAATAGTCGCTGTTGGATATTCTCAGTCGTTTAGAATGTATTCATAGGGACCAGAGATCAGCAATAAATCGTTTTTTCGCTACTCATAAGCATTCATGATATTTTGAATTTAAGTGAGTCAACAATACTGAACTTTAACTATGTACTCTGATTCATTCATACTCACTACAACGTTGATTTATAAGTACTGGTTGCAATGAGTATGAGTACAATGTTGGCATCAAACTCATACCATTCGAAATATGTTTGATTCATAAGCCAACTCATTTAGATTTATAACTTTAGGAAAATACTTATAATAGTTATAAATGATTCCAATTACTCATATCATTCATCAAAATTTATAGTCTTAGTTGTTGTTGCATTTACAAAAAAAGAAAAAAGACTCGTAAGCAAAAAAGACAGTGCAGCAGGCAGAGCAAACACTCAACCTTCTAGTGAGTATTTTACTGTTCGTACTCGATTGATACTTATTTTGCGATTCGTGTAATTGTTGAATTATGGAGAGTCGTTATCAGCAACATCATACGTGTTGTTAAAGTATGAATATGATGAGTACTTCAAACTTTGGTTATGAGTAGAGGTTCCATGATATTAAAATAAGTATGAATGCTTATAAGTATCAGAAACTATGAGTATGATTCGATTCTGCGAATACTCATTGCTGATATCTGATAGGTACCAGTATCCGGTTATAATTGCTATGAAATTTCTAACGTATATTCGAGATAGGGAGCGGTGCCCCCCATTTGTCCCTTAAAAAACCAGAAGTGGTAAGCCTAACTTTCAAACTTTTCATGCAATGATGACTACTGATACCAAATAATGCTTTATAAAGGGCTATCCATTTCGTGGTTTCAAAAGTAAGGGTCTGGAATTCGACATCTGTCAAACTAAGTTGTGAAACCAATTTTTTTCTTTTCAGTTGAAAGTCCGACATTGACGAAAATGGATCGCATAACTATCACACAATGCATAAAAATTATCAGAACCTATTTTGGGGTTCTGAGAATCCTCAAGTAATTGAAGAGAGGCCGTTACATCCAGAAGAAGTCACTGTTTGGTGCGCTCTTTGGTCCGAAGGTGTGATTGGGCCTTACTTCTTCGAAAACGACGATGGAACGACTGTCACCGTCAATTCGGAGCGTTATGATAACCGACTTTTTTTGCCTGGTATTGAAGAATACGTCTTGAAGAATATGTGGTGCCACATGCCACACAACTCGAGCTCGAATATGGTTTTATTGCAAGAGACATTTCCTGGCCGCGTAATTTCTCGTCGTGGCAATATCAACTGGCCACCAAGATCATGCGATTTGACACCATTAGACTTTTTTCTTGTGGGGTTACGCGAAAGACCGTGTTTATGCAGATAAACCTTCAACTCTTGAGGACTTAAAAACCAACATTTGTCAAATTATGGCTGAGATGCCGCCCAATATGTGTCAAAAAGTGGTCGAAAATTACTTCAAACGAATCAATGCATGCAACACTTCGCGTGGAAGTCATTTAAATAATGAGGTAGTGTTTCACACATAATGTCAACGTTCAAACTTTACAATAAAAAAGAAATATAATGAATAAAAATATTTTATATATGTTTTATTTACGTTTACTTTTGAAACCACGAAATGGATAACCCGGTATAAATAGGGTTTCTGAGGTATTGAATATCGTCAGGAAAAGTGTATCGAATTTAAACGAAATTGTGAGGAGAAAAGACCAATTTCCTCGAATTTGCTGATAAATTGGACGTAATAGAACAAATTAATATCAGGTCTTGCCACAACTTTTGAACTCGATCGATAGCCTTAAAGTGAACTTTGAGTTGCAGAAGAAGCCTTAAATAGGAATGCAATTGCTAAACATTATGTTACGAATTTTACTAATCCAGTCAAACTTAAATCGTTTTTCTAGTCACTACACACAACCTCTTTTGCGAAGAAAATTAAATTAAATTTCCAATAAAATTTTTTTATTGCGATGAGATTAAGATTTTATGCATCAGCAACTCCCTGTTAAATAGCAAAACAAAAGACAATAACTTTCCAAACGATATCGGCATTATAATAACAAATCCACAAATCTTATCTTGCAATTAATTAACGCCCTAATGAATTATTCCCTACTCCCCCACACCCATAACGCTTCAAGCCATTCACATATAAAATTTATAGGAAAACAATAAAAATTAAATAAAACAATAACGGAGAGAGAGAGAGAGAGAGCAAATACTTGTACGCCATAAAGACTGGTTGACCACAATCAGAAAAAAAAACAAAACAAAAAAGGGAGAAGAACCGAAAAGAAACCATCACCGAAATTAAATCTTAGAAAACTTAAATCAACTTTATGGAGGTCACAACGAGATATAGAAACAGAAACGGAACAGAAGGGCAGTGTTGATAATGGAAATGAAACAAAATTTATATAAATTTTGTTGCTGTTGGGAAAAATACGGGTTTTAGTTTATTTATCACTTAAAAAAGAGTAAGAATATTAGAGAGAGTGAATGAATAAATGGAAACAACATGCTGGGAGAGTGTGGAGGGTGGGTGTGCATTTAAAGGACAACTCGTTAGTATTTGCTTTGTGAGACCAATGGCCAGGCGTTACTCAAGCAATTATCATTACAACAGTTTGCTACCATTGTTGGTTTATTTATTTGCCATCTGTGTATGTGTATGTGTATGTAAGCTATACGGCCATAATTGTGTCTATTAGGGAGAACTCTAAGAGCAGCAGCAAAAGCAAAAACAGAAAGCACACAAGCATTTAATATTAAATTTCTACATGTAGGAGAGTCCAATGGAACATTAAATATCTGTAGGAAAAAACGGGAGGAAAAAGGAAAATTAAATGCAACAAAAAAAACAAATAAAACAAATGAAAATAGGAGACCTAAAAATACAAATTCTATTCCATTCTATTCGAAACGATTCTATTGTACTAAAAGGGCAGTAAATTTTAGTGTTCCAAGTAAATGAAACTCATTAGACCAGTATAAATAGTTTATAAGGATTAGATAAGAGAGAGAAAGTGTTTTGATACTTATTTTTTGTTTTTGTTGCTTCAAATGATGTACTTTTCTTAGGCATTTAAGGCCAACGAGTGCCTTGGATACCAAGCAATGGATATAGGCTATATGAGGTGTTACTTTGGTATACTTCAGAGAGTGCAATACTTACTTATTTACACAACTAGTCATTACAATCCTTTAGTCAAGTTTACCAAACACGTTATGTTTATTAATTTTATATACATATGAGTGGCGAGACCTAAAAAAGTTTAGGACTACAGATTTTTGAGGAACTTTTCATAGCAATTTTATTTAGTACATAGTAGTTGCGGATCATGTTAAGTCCTGTTAATATCACACACTCATTCCTTTCGTTTTCTCTTAAGATCCTGTCTAGGCTTTATAGCATAAGTTTTTACAGATTCTGGAAGCGTTGGTCCACCAGTTTTGTTGTTATTCTATCGATACATTAACCAGCGGTATGCAGATAGCATTACGTGCCTACGCAAAATTTGAAGATCAGCAAACTGACTGATTATTCTCTAGTGATCAAATGCCTTTAGAGGGGACCTTTATGGGGACCAAGGTCAAAGACGTAATTGCAACACGACTACTCACATAATTACCAATTCTTATATCCAGAAGATCCCCTCAATAATACCTAGCAGCAATCACAGATTTCAATGCAAGGTTAGGTTAGGTTAGAGGACGTGTACTTGTCAATTAAGACAAGTACAGTACCCGGAGGTCGAATTGACCCATTGTAGAACGTCCTAGTTTCTCACACCACTTATGTTGTGTGTGTTAATTTTATACATGAGTGGTGGGACCCATAGTTTAAAGTCGACTCCGAACGACAGATTTTCGAGAAACCTTTTCATGGCAATTTTATTTACTCTCAGAGTTTTTATCAGAAATGTGCTGAGAGAAAGTCGCCGAAGAAATACTTTTTGTATTTTGTTTTGATGTCTGGCCTGGGGCTCGAACCCTGGCTTTACGTCTAATAAGCCAACACACTACCTACTAGACTACGGCGACTTCTTTCTATCACTGTAACTACTTCGTATTATTATTGATTACTTAATCAGGCAACGGAATAGTTTCAAATCTCCAGGAAAGTAATGTACATCTTCGATTTCTTGACTATAATTCACGGGTTTAATGATAACGAAATTGCATATTCCTCCGTGGTACCCCTCGGTTTAGTAAAACACATCCATTTGCGATTAATTGGCCAAGAACTCTCTACTTACAGACGTTTTCGTGTCACTTCTCTCTTCATTTAAGGAACGCCGAACATCAAAGAAAGTCCGTCAGTTCCAACTTTTGAGAAAAGAGTAGAACGTAATGATCAATATCCCTCATCACTACAGTATATTTAACAGGACAATACATATTAACTGAATGCGATGATTTTTGAAAGCCACATATGGCAACTACCATTCTAGAACAAACTACAGTAGACACTAATAGTAGATCACCTGCTTAGCTGTCAAAGACTTGAGTAGAAAAATTGACACGAAATAATTAGGATTAGAGGAACCTCTAAAAGGAACTAAAGGGAAAAAAATAACGTTAATGCAATCGACTTAGAGAGGGATTAATATTGGAAAAGCAGACTGGAAACTAAACTGCCGGTCAATGTAAATCCATACGGCGTTTTTGCGAGTTATGGTATTAGGGATGATGGAAGCTAAACTGCCGGCCAATGTAAATCCATACGGCGTTTTCGCCGTACATCGCTTTAACGTCAGAAACATACGCTTCGCTATACCAAGAAAATGAAAAGTTTTACCTTTTTGCCTTTACATTTCTGACTTAAACTACCACAAACTAATTATGCTCCTATCCATTCAATGTAGGGTATAATAAGGTGGAGCCTTTTATACAATAATACATGTTAAGCTAAGCATTAACAAATCTTTAGTCCTTAAGAATGAATTTCATACAAAAAAACTCCCTAAAATTATTGACATTTTGCTCTTTGAAGCAGAGGCGTAGAACAAAAATATATTTCAGGGGAAATTAAGAAAATTAAGAAAAAAATTAAACCAAACAAACTCGAATGCTAACAACAATTCATGAAAATTATTCCAATACATAACGAATTTATAAAATCCTTTTCCTTTCGGCCCCTAAAATCACGCATATGGGGTACGTCTCTGATCTCAACTAGAGAAGTATCCCTATTGCCTGGCGTCCTGCCTCCTGTTCTACTTCATTATCTTCGCATTGTAATTGACCCATTCAAAATGGTATTTTGTGACAATTATTTACGTGTTTTGTAACTGTAAAAGTGGAAAAGAAACAACAACAACAACGGCAGCAACAACAACAAAATAACAAAGGATATAATGAAAATCTAAACGAAATTGTCGGCTTTTTTTGTTTTGTTTCTCATTTCGAGTATAAGGACTTTAATGGTATTAACAATCAGCAACAATAAGCACAAGAACACATAGAGAACAACAGCAATAGCAATGGCAATGGCAACCGATTTTGACCCGATTGTCTTAATGTGTATACACACCATAAAATATATATGCTGTCACCCATGTTAATCCAAATGTAGATACACTTGTGCCCCCCAACATAACCTAAAGTAGAGTTGAGTAGACTTTTTGTATTTTCTTGTTTTTTTTGTTTTTGTTTTCTGAAAAGCAAAAATAATCCTATTTTTGGTCTCATAAATACTAAACCAAAAGACATACGTTTCTCTTAATGGTCAGCAAAGCATTTTGTAATGATACTTAAAAAGAATAACAACAAGCAGCAGCAGCAGCAATAACAATAGCAATGGCATCACCAACAAAATTAAACCTAAAAAGCTTTAAGCATCAACAGCAAAAGCATTCATAAATATTAACTGAAAGTGCAAGGCTGTAGAGAGGACTGACGGACGGCAGAAACAAAGGCAAAAACATAAGAACAGATAATGATGGTGTTAACCAGCTAAGAAAATATAATACGCTTTCGACTAATAACCCAGTAAACAATTTAATTGTAATGCAAGCAAAATATTGATGTTTCATGTTAAGATTTTTCATAGATTCGTTCAATTACAAATAGAACTGAAGGAATCAACAAAACGAAGCTACAAAAACAAAACCATGCGAAGTCATAAATATTCACCTTCAATAACTTTCATCAGGCCATATAAAAGGCAAAGCAAAGCAGGCGAGTGGGTCAGTAAAGTTCCGGCAGTCTTGTGTGAAGATCTCCGTTACAAAGATCTGTCGAATAATTGCCTAGTAGTTGTTGTTGTTCATACAAAAGAGTGAAAAAGGAATAACAAACAAAGCAATTGTTGTTGTTTACATCAAGTTGTGAACAGTGACATACAGAATTGTGCGAATAATAAAGAATTTTAATTAAAAACTAAACACAAATTTAAAAGGTAAAAACGTAACACAATTATATTTTGCGCAAAATAATTTCTAAAAAATTTAATTCGATTGCTGGTGTCTTAAAAGCCATCATGACACCAAAACAAAATGAAATGGAATACTGTTTGTGCGACTATAATGTCCTTAGATTTGAATTTCTGGTAATGTTAAAAGAATATAAGACGGAGAAAAGAACTCCGTTTCAATGTTGATACTATTTTTTGACCTTATTACCTGGATGAGCGAGAGCTCATGTTAGTTAATGTGATACTGAAACCTGATAAAGAGCGTTCAAGCCTCTGCCTCTGATTCTCGAATATAAAAAAATGCAAAGACGCACAAATAAGATGTAACAAATGCATATCAATTAGCTTTATCGAATTGAAAATGTTTTAAAAAATACTTGGAAGGATTCTTCAAGTGGTCGTAATGGGCCAAAGGGCGTCAGAATAAATTCGGAAAAATTCGCAATCAATCAGCCATAGGTAGGTAGGTAGGGTTGCCTGTTGATTCAAGGGGCCACATAGATCCCATTATGATACCTCAGTTTTCTATTTATACAGTAGTCCCGGAAACATGCAGGACTTCAAATGCAGCGACTTAGGCTTAGACCAAGATGCCTTTTTCTCCTGTCACATAGTGCCAGACATGTATCCAGTAGGTGAATGCACTACGCATGTTTGCTTATAAAGCAATGCCCTGTAATAACCCCAACAACCAAACTGAAAATGCTGCTTTGAAGTTTAAGCAGAACTGCCGCGAGCCCTTAATGCAGCTTCGATCAGATTTTCTGCCTCGTTCTACCCGTGTCTGAAGCGGCCCAATGCTTTGATATCCGCCTGGCTATCTCAAGCCAGCCATGAAATCCCTGTAAAAAATTTGTAACATGATATTTCAAAGCTATCTACGATTGTCAGCACAGTGTCCAGAGAAAATAGGAATAAAAATTAAAAGGCCACGTCTTTTTAAAGGAAATATAGCCATAGCTTGACAGCCAGTAAAAAGAACGTTAAGAAACGGTCAGTGTCTGGCAATGATTTTCAAACAGTCCACGGTTTTACTATGTAGTACAGTTATAAAGAAAATATTGACAGTAAACTGCTTGTAGTCGCTGTAGTCTTGTAGGTAGTGGCTTATTAGACGTGAGACCACGGTTCAAACCCCAAGGCAGATATCTCGAACAAAACGAAATATGAAAAAATACTTCATCGGCAACTTATTCTCAACATATTTCTGGCAAAAACTCTGAGAGTAAAACAAAATTGCCATGAAAACTTTCTCAAAAAACTGTCGTTCTGAATCGACTTTAAACTGTAGGTGCCGCTACTCATGTATAAAATTAACGCACACAACATGAGTGCAAATGCTGTTGTATACATCAAGTTGTGAACGTTGGCACACAGAATTGTAGGAATAATAAAGAATTTGAATTAAAACTAAACACAAATTTATTTTTATTTTATTTGCAATCTACCAGCTCATATTTCAAACGTTTTTGAAAGGTAAAAACTTAGCAATATCGACGGTCATAACTAAACACTTTCCAATTCTAAAGCCCCTTCATGCTATGAAACTATCGTAAAATAGCTACTATAAAAGAGGGGAAACGAACTCTGAATTTCCTACAAAGATTGCTGACAGAGAAATAGCTTAAATTAAAAGCCTTTGGCCTTTGAAATCGTTTTCTGGTGATCCATTCTCAAGCAAAACGCAAATCCCATCAAAAAAGTTTGCTTCCAGCAAATGAAACAATACTCCACACAATTTGAATTGCTTGCTGTGATTAAAAGGCTTGTTGGGTAATATTCACATTCATTTAAAATGTTTGTTATTTACACAAACACTCATGCACATATAAACACAATTAAACAACACACACACACACATACACCCATAGAAGCACTTATAAAGACAAAATGTAGGCTGAAACAAACGAATATTTTGTTGGCCTTAACTAAATGATTTGTTTTTTTGTTTTTTTTCGGTTTGTTGGGGAGAAAAATTCATTAAAACTCTAAAAGAGATATACGATGGGTAGAAAAATAAAGACTTTTTGGTAATAAATTATTAAGAAATATTTACGTTTTTATACTTTTAACATTTGCATAAATGATACATAAAATGTATGTATGTATGTATGTACATATGTATATGTATATGTTCATATGATTATATAATTCTACGTACATACATCAGACTGTTTATACATATACTCGTACATTGTATTGTTCATAAATAGATAAATAAACCATTAATTCATGCACTATGTGAATATGTAGGGAAGAGTATGCATGCACTAGTATGCATACTCTGTATGTATGTACATATGTATGTATGTATTGCATGGTATTGTGTGTGTGTGATTTTTATGCTCTTTGAACTTTTTCGGTTTATTTTAATTTTTTTTGTTTTGTTTTTGGTAATAAACCCATCAAATATTGATAACGGAATTGTTGAAAAATATAAATTTTAATGTACGAGGATAGTTTTAACGATTTGGAGGACACATGAATTAATTTACTTTTTAATTTATTTGTTTATAAAACCAAAAACAACAAACAAAAATAAGAGAAACGAAATTGCAACTTAGTGGCAATGATTAATTATTTCTCTACTCTCTACAAACACAAGTATTGTACAGTCAGTCATATGAAATTATTGTGCTTTGAAGCAGAGATCAGCAATGAATTGTTTTTTCGCTACTCATAACCAGTTATGAAATTTTGAATATAAGTGAGTCAACAGTATTGATATTTAACTACTCGGTCTGATTCATTCATACTCATTATAACGTTGAAAGAACGTTTATAAGTACAAGTTGCAATGAGCGTACAACATTGACATCAAACTCATACCATTCGAAATATGTTTGATTCATAAGCAGCCTATTCATTTAAGTTCATAACTTTAGAAAAATACTTATAATACTTATAAATGAGTGACGAGTGACTCGAATAATTTAACAAAATTTACAGTCTTAGTTGTTGTTGCATTTACAAAGAAATAAAAAGATAAAGACAGTAAGCAGAACAAACACACAACCTTATAGTGAGTATTTTAGAGTTCGTAGGTGAAACATACTTATTTTGCGATTCTTGCAAATGTTGCGTTATGGAGAGTCGAAATCGTCATCAACATCATACGTGTTGTTAAGTATGAATATGATGAGTACTTTAAACTTTGAATATGAGTAGAGGTTCGATGATATTAAAATAAGTATGAATGTGTACAAGAATCAGAAATTATGAGTATGATTAGATTCTACTCACCTTTTTGAATACTCGTTGCTGATCTCCGGTTTGAAGTTGAAATACTCCCAGCAAGTAGAGCAAAATTCTTTTATTTGTAGAGGCATAAAAAGTTTTGGAGAAGCATAGTAACCTGCAACACATTTGTAGCGAAATCAACTGCAACTTTTATAGCTGAAAGGCATAAAGGCAGTGGAGCTTAAAAAGAAGAGCCTCTTTTCATTCCTTCTCATTCCATATAAATCAATTTTACAAATTTATCACACGTAACGTGGTATTCGTTTGTATAGCAAAATCATATTCTTTCAATAGGTACAGATGATCATGGAATATTTCTTTCAAAATTCTTATTAAAAAGTAGGTAGATATCCATTCGAACTATTACGCAGCATTTCTAGAAAAGCTATTGGCTTGGAAAAGCTTATAATGAAAAAATCTGATCATTGCTGAAGGAAATATACATGCATACATACATACGTAATTGGTCATTACAACCCTTTAGTCAGGATTACTACCTAGTTTCTCACACCACCTATGTTGTGTGTGTTAATTTTATACATGAGTGGCGGGACCTCCAGTTTAAAGACGACTACGAACGACAGATTTTTGAGAAACTTTTCATGGCAATTTTATTTATCCTCAGAGTTTTTGCCAAAAGACTGCAGAGTAGAAAATCGCCGAAGAAATATATTTTTTTGAACCGCGGCTTTACTCACATCTAATAAGTCAATACACTATCTACTAGGTTACCACGACTAAAGGAGCTCAGCTTTTTATTCTGAAACAGCTTTAATTATTTTTGGTGAATTTTTACTCTTCCGTATGCAAACGGTTTGGTCAAAAATTCAATTGACCGTTTATTGTCCAGCGACACAAAAGAACACGAATTACTTGATGATTGCACATCCATATTGATTACACAAATGATATCTGCTTTGTATTAGACAAGCATTCACATGTTAAGTTTAAACCGTATAAAGTGAAAAGGCTCTCGACAGAGAATAAACATAAACACTAACTAACATTCGCTGTTAACATCTGTTCGATAGAGATTGTGAACTCATTCTGCTATCTGAGTAGTCCCGTAGTCGCCGTAGTCTAGTAAGTACTGTGTTGACTTATTAGACATGAAGCCACGGTTCAAATCCCAGGTCAGGCATCTCCAACAAAGCGAAATAAGAAAAAAATTTCTTCAGTAAGATTTTTCAGCAAATTTCTGCCAAAAACTCTGAGAGTAAATAAAATTGCCCTGAAAAGTTTCTCAAAAATCCGTCGTTCAGATACAAATTTAGACTGTAGGTCCCGCCACTCCTTTATAAAGATAACACACACAACATAAGTGCTGTGAGAAACTAGATTGTAATCCTAACTTAAGGGTTGTAACGACCAATTATGTAAGTAGTCCAGTTGAAACAGCCGACGACATTAATTCCCATATTAGAAAAGGTCGTGATGCATTTAAGCTACAAGCTTGATAAGGTAGGGAGGTGGTTCCACACCACAATCTCGGCAAAATTAAAAATATTAAATGGCTGTCTGATAAGCTCGTACACAAAGCAGTGCTACGAGCGAAGTATGTTCTCCTCAAGCTTTTGTTAACCATTGTTTAAGAAAATCACTCTAAGTACTCTGGTCCAATACGCCAAATATGCAAAACTTCCATAGCACAACGGGAAACAATTCAGTAGAATAACCATACACTCAGGATATCGCTCGATAATATCAACAGTAAGGCGCAGAAAAGAAATTTGCAAGGTTTTTACAGACAAGGTAGATCATCAAATTCATGGAAACCGCTCGTGAGAGCGGTAGCTTTAGGAGTATGATGCGAAGTAGAATATCTACTTCTATGAAGTGCAACAAAGAATTTATTTATTGCAAGTCCAACTGAATGCATAGAAATCGAAATCTCATTTCAATACATATCAAACCTACGAAGAGTTCATACTAGGCTCAACTGGTTCTTTTCACTGGCCTTATTCTTAATTTTCAAATCATTCAATGCCTTGGCCACTCCTAAGTTTTCAATGAAGATACTATTCTTTAAGCCATATTAAGCATGGTAAGTTCTTGTACCAACACATCTGCTTTGTATATACATGCAGAAACTCCGGAAACTGATGAAACACCACTAGAATGTAATGTATTATGATCAATATTAAGAGATCTGAAGATATTTCCTATTTGATTGGTTCTCTATTTGAGTCCACCCAAACATTAAACTATTTTGAGTAGTCAGCCTCTTTTCAAGTTAGTCCAAACTAGCATGTGGTTGGTGGTTTGTGACTGTGCTAAATGCTGAATGCACCTTTGCAAGCTGACTGGGTTGAGATGCATTTTTGACATTAAAATTTCCGTGGAACCGAATTGAGTAAGTCTTTGCTGTGTAAACAAAACTAGTGTGTCAACTACAGCGCCAATTCATTCATTCCTAGAGATTGCTTGATGTAGTGGCTACATTACATACATAATTGGTCATTACAACTCTTCGGACAGGATTACAACTTGGCTTCTCACATCACTTGTGAGTAAATAAAAATGGCTTGAAAAGTTTCTCGTTCGGAGTCGTTTTTATACTTTAGATCCCGCTACTCGTATATAAAAATCACACACACAACATAAGTGGTTTGAGAAGCTAGGTTGTAATCCTGGCTGAAGGATTGTAATGACCAATTATATATGAATGTATGTGTGTATTATATTTATTGTGACGTTTTTACCTTTTTAAAAACGTTTAAATATGAGTTCGTTAATTACAAACCAAGTAAAAACAAATATGTGTTTAATTTCAGTTAAACTCTCTTTATTCTTTATACAACTTTTGTGTGCCACCGTATACAACTTAACGATACAACAATAATTGCTTGTTCAGTATTCTATTTCACACTTCTGTCCGCGTTAACACTAATAACTATTCGTTAGAACTTCTCTGCTTACAACCTTTTTGCAAGCAATTCCACTTGTACGTTCAAACAGCAACGCGTCTTCACACAAGGCTGACTGAATTATAACTGACTGCTGCCTGCTTTGTCCAGCCCTTTTATAGTCCGACACAACCAGTCTAACGAACATTCTTGAAGTGGAAGGTTCGTGATCTCGCCTTCTCGAGAGCTCTATTGCTAATACATTGTTGTTTGTGTACTTTGCTTATGTTGTCTATCTCCTTTTGTCCCATACACGTTGTTGTTGGTACCACGCGCAACCAAGTTCGTTGTACACATATGTGTGTGCAGCGTTAGATAATCAACACGTTCATTAGTGTGTATTGTGTTTTGTGTATTGTGTTGGTGTAGCTGGTAATTATTAGGTCGTTTCGATTTATGTAACAATATAAAGTATCCTAAGAAACAAAAGAAGCTTGATACCGTTTTATCAATATTTTTTTTTTCAATTATCCTCGTATATAAATATCACTAGAAACTACAATTTAGCCCTCGTAGTCGTAAGGAAATGAAACCAATTAAATTTCTGTCTTTATGTGCCGCCAGCAATAAATATTTAAACAGTTTTTCTTTGACTGTATTATCTCGGCTTAGAACTATTTTTCGATTTAAAATTTAAAAGACAATCAAATGAAATCATCTCCAGCTCTACTAGTAACGCTATCTATCGGTTAATACCTGTCACAGCATACTCATATACATACCTACCGATTTACAGACACATACAGACATATGTATGTGTATGTATCATATACGATACAAATGTTCACAAATCTTACAAATCCTATGAATTAAACAAAATCTATAGAAAATATGCTAAAAAGGATAAAAACTGTATAAGAAATCGAATACAAATACAAAAACAAGAGAAATATGAAAATGAAAAGAGGATAACAAAAATGCCAATACCAATACAACAACAACAAACCGTAATAACGGTAGTTGTATTATTAATAACCAAAAAAAAAGAGCTGAATCTGATGAAACAAAACATTCTACTTGAATACTTCAGTTTCTCTAACAACCTTCGTACACCACACTCACACACACTCACACAAACACACTCAAGTAAAAAGAAAACGAAGCTGCTTGTGTTGGGAATCTCGATTTGATATCTTAGTTGCCGGAAGCAAAAGAATATTTAATAGAGCCGGAGTTCGATGATTTAAACGCATTGTTATCTCTCTGTTGGTGGTGTGTATATGTATGTGAGGGTGTATGCTGTATTGGTTTCTTATCTCGTCATATGCAGTAGAGCAAATGAAATGAGAAGAAAAAACAGATGAAAAGAAAAGATAAAAAGGACTTACGAAAGGATTTCTGTTTTGATTTAAAGCTTTTGATTTAGTTTCTAACAAGTTCGTTAAGATGGAAAGGAAAACATTTGTTTTATCAATAATTGAGAGAGAGGATGATTGCATGTATAAATGAATATATTTAATACAACAACACTCAATAACACTCAACCATAATAAATATATGGATTGTCGGATTGTCTTATGGATGATAAAAAAACAAAGTTATAGACAGTAAAGTCCTTAAAGCAAGAAAGGAAACAAATTAAAGTCAAAAAGAGCTGTGGACATACTATATCTGGATTGATTCAACATGCCTCATACTCCTCTTAAACCACCACCATCATTAACAATACTAATCGACATTACAAATGACATGCACGAGGTCTTAGGAGATTGTATTTTTAGAAATTTTTAAACAATAGCCTCAGTGCTATCAATATTAAAGCTGAATTAGCTTACACTCTGGGGGAATCTATTTTCGCGTTTACCATTAAATTATTGGAAAGGCAGAGTTTAAAAGCGAATATTTTACCAAGACCAAAGTCGTAGTGGTCAACCAAAAGAAAAATTCATCTCAGTAGAGTTTTTTTTTTGATTTGGTTCCCCCTATGGCCTAGTAGGTAGCGCCACATTCCTTGCTCCTATAAATAACTGCATGAATAGGAGTCGTATTTTGCATCCACAAAACGAAGACGCAAAATTAGAAGGAATTCCATATACAACATTCATACATACATAATAGCGCATTACAACCCTTCAGTCAGGATTATGACCTAACTTCTTCTAGCAGGGTCTTACGACCTTACGTCTCCTAGCTTCCATAAGCATTGAGACCTACACTTTAAAGTTGACTCTGAATGACAGACTTTTGAGAAACTTTTCATGGCAATTTTTTTTGCAGAGTTTTTGCCAGAAATCTGCTGAGAGGAAGTCACCAAAGAAATATTTTTTTTATATTTCGTTTTGTTGGAGATGTCTGACCTGTCTTATGATAATAAGCCCACACTATATAATCTACTGCCCAATCAAATGCTAGCACAAGATACATTGCGTTGATATTTTATGAACCAATAATACCATCCAGCCTACTGGCATTAACAAAACAATTTTAATCTCTTCTGCATGCGATCAAAAGCTTCGAAATATACTTTGAGGTACCAAATAATATTTTATTGTCGTTCAGATTTAAACGGAGTAATTAATACGAAGATTAAATACTGCGAAGTGTTTCTTGGAACTAAGGCACTTGAATATTATTTCAGACAATTGAAAAGCGTTTTGTCTCCATGAACATCGCATTTAATTATTACTTGCAAAATAGCAAGAGCTTCTGGCTCTCCGGTAGTTATATCAGCTGTAGTCAAGGATGGCATGCTATTAACTTCACGGTTATGAGTCAGTAAAATCTTGCATGTATTAAAAATGGCCCTGATCTTCAGAACGAATTCACAGATTTTTATGCACTTTTTCATGGTCTACTCTTCGACGAACAGTTTTATAAAGTTGCGGCATGTTTTTGTGGCATTTTGTACATGCAGACTTCGAATGATCTGATAGTCTAATGGTTTGAGTGCTAGTCTTTTAGACTAAGGGACATAATTTTAATTGTATTGTAATTAATAAACAAATAAATTAATTAATTATTCAGATATTTCAATCATTTTCAACATCAACATAAATTTTCGCACCAGAACTGACTCCACACCAAATGTAACACCAAAAGCCACCCTTCAATCACGTATTGCTTACTTAACTTACAGATTTCTTATAAACTTTTCATGGCAATTTTATTTGCTTTCAGACTTTTTGCCAGAAGCCTGCCGAGAGACAGTAGCCGAAAGAATTATTTTTTGTATATTTCGTTCGAGATGTCTGACGTCTAATAAGCCAACACACTACCTACTAGACGACAGCGACAACTCAGTTATTGGCAAGGTAATTAAAGAAGTGATCAGATCCTGTACACCTCTGGTGTGCACTCAGAGCTTTTTTAATTTTAGGGAATGTTTTTGTGATAAAAAAAGCCTTTTTATTCAGATATCGTGTGAGCTAGTAGTGGGGTTAGAGTGACTAGTAGTTAGATTAATTGTATTGTAAACAATAAGAGAAAAGTAAATGAACGTATTAGTTCAAATATTGCACTCATATTCAAAATTAACATAGATTGTCATGCCAGTCATGAATCCATAAAACTGTATCCTCAAATATTGCCGTTCAAACTTGCATATGGTTGTCATAATGGAGTTAGTCTAACATTGTATGTATATGGCCCCAGGTCAAACATCTCGAACAAAACGAAATATGGAAAAATATTTCTTCGGCGACTTCCTCTCAGCAGATTTCTGGTAAAAGCTCCTTAGATAAAATTGTAATGAAAAGTTTCTCAAAAAATTTGTCGTTCGGAATCGTAATGACCTATTGTGTACGTATGTATATGAATTTTATAATAGCATGGCTTATGTTGTCTGTAGAGACCGCTGTGATTTCTGGCTTATTCGCAAAACACTTACGACTTAAAAAACCCCACCGGAGAAAGGCTTACGGGCACAAACAGCTCGAACTCGGTGTTCTGTTCACATTATCATCACGTGCGGCGACCATGCCCTTAAATCACTCGTGCAGAATATACTATGTGGTACAAGTTGTGTGCCACGTAGCGCCACCTTGTTGAAACTACATATTGATGGTATCCAGGTTCATTTCAGGAACCAAGAAGTTGGTCATCATCCACATGTAGTGCTCACCGTAGACAGCCTATGATGTCCGCAAGGATATATTTACCGAGGAAGCGCCACATCAAAACTCAGACCAAACAGCGACCTTTTCGGCATGCATTGGTTGCCGTTGGAACTCACATGGGTAGGTATAGCGCCCGAAATTCGAAAATTATTTGATTTTTTAGTTTTTTAATACTCATTCATCTAGAAATGAGTCTCCCCGCTAACGGGGACTTTTTGAAGCGAATTGTGCGGTGCGTTACCCGAACAGATGCGTGTTGCCGTACGTCAGTGGCATTGTATTCCTGCTGTTCATATAAATTGCTACAGTTTTTAGAGCTATTGAATGCAAGGCCCTTTGGCCGGGTTCTGTTTGATACATTCAAACCAAAACCTACAATTGTTGTATTATTCTGATCTGCAAATATTTTAGTCAGGGAATGAGTAGTAAATCGGCACCATATTGGGCTCGGCTGTATCATCGTACATTTTTCCTGCATGATTTCTTTTAGATCCGTATTCGGTGGTCGCCATATTCGACATGGCAATAGTCGTAGTCTAATAGGTAGTGTGTTGGCTTATTAACCGTGAGGCGACGGTTCAAACCCCAGCTCAGACATATCCAACAATATCAGATATGAAAGAATATTTATTCGCTGACTTCTTCTCATCAATTTCCTGAAAAAAACTGTGAAAGTAAATAAAATTGCCATGAAAATCTTCTCAAAAATTTGTTGTTTTGAGTCGACTTTAACCTGTTGGTCCCGCCATTTATGTATAAAATTAACACACACAACATAAATGGCGTGAGAAGCTAGGTCTTAAGCCTGACTAAAGGGTTGTAATGACCAATTATTTATGTATATATGTTATGTGTATATGGGCCTCAATAGCATTTGATGATTTTCTTGAATTATTCTTTATTATTTTTCCTTTTTTTAAAGTGAATAAAATTTTTGAAATAAATTTCAGATTCAAACATTCTAAACACGATTAATTTATGCCGCTTCTAATACAAAATGATTCATTTTTTTTTTTTGCAAAATTTAATAATATTGCCTGCCTTCATTGCCATAATTTAAAAGTCTTATTACGTTGTATTTCCGCTAATTTCCATAACTTATTTGGATTATTACATATACGTACGCATTATTTGTGAGTAAAGAAAATAAATTCAACCTGAGCATATTCGCGTATTAAAATGTTATTAAAAGTAAATGTAACGAGACGACATATTTGAAGACAAATTGTAATTTTGCAAAATATCATATGACAAGTACATTGCAAAGTATCATAAGTGACAGAAAGAGATAGAGAGTGAGAGAGATAGAAGAGAGAATAAATAAGCTGTTGGCGTCTGTGTATCATAGAGAATAAATTGTACTTTATAATCCGGACATTTGAAAGGAAATACAGCAAGAACAACAAGGATATTAAAAATAAATCTTATTTAACAACAACGACACTTTCATATCGACAAGTAAAAGAGAGAAAGAGAGAAAATTTTATTTTTAAAGCAATTGCCTCACAACAAACACACGAGTATTTATGTTTGTAATGCAAAAATATTCTTAAGCCCTGAATACATTAAGCAGTTGTATTAGCCAACACTCACACACACACACAGTGCGTATGTAAGTATTTGTATCCCTGTGTGTGGGTGTATAATACAGATATCTGTGGCATTTATTCGTTGTCCTCTTGCCTTTTGTTTTGCCACAATATTTGGAAAATATTTTTATGGCACTTTTTTTTCTTCTCTTCTTCTTCTTGTTTTATACAGGAATTCCTTCAAAATTTCGTACTTAACGACTTTATAACAGGATTGTTGCACACAACATACGCAAAGCATTTGCTTGTCAAACATTAAAGCCTTCCTAACATCACGACCATACCACCACCTACAAACCTTTAATGTTTCTATCGGCACAGGCACAGGAAGCTGTAACAGAGAGAGAGAGGGAGAGAGCGCAGAGAGCATAGATGATGATGTGTGTGTGGTGTTTGGTGTATTAAGGCCGTATGTGAATTGTCACATGTGACGTTATTTAATACTGCTAAAATACTCCCACACAGCCATAGCAGCAAATAAAACCACTTAGAATTCATAAATAATTTAAACAAATTGTTTCGTTTTGTTTTTGTATTTCCAGAATGTTTGTTTCTTTTAAATTTTCCTTGCATAGAATGGAAGGAAAATGAATTTAAGTTTTGAGGAATTTGTTTTTCTTTAGCTTCCTAATGATGTAATCAAAATATTCTATTTATAGACGTCATAAGTACTTATTGAGCAGAGATCAGCATCGTTTTTTCGCTACTCATAAGCACTCTTGAAATTTTGAATATAATTGAGTCAACAATATTGAAATTGAACTATGTACTCTGATTCATTCGTACTCACTACAACCGTTAATTTATAAGTACAGGTTGCAACGAGTATGCATACAATATTGACATCAAACTCATACCATTCGAAATATGTTTGATTCATAAGTCTACTCATTTATATTCATAACTTTAGAAAAATACTTATAATACTTACAAATGGTTCGAGTGATTCGAATCATTTTACACAATTTACAGTCTCAGTTGTTGTTACAAAAGAAGGAAAAAGACACATAAGCAAAAAAGACAGAGCAGCAAGCAGTGCAAACACACAATCTTCTAGTGAGTATTTTAGTGTTCGTACGCGAAACATACTTATTTTGTGTTTCGTGTATATGTTGAGTTATTCAGAGTCGAAATCATCGACAACATCATACGTGTTGTTAAGTATGAATATGATGAGTACTTCGAACTTTGAATATGAGTAGAGGCTCCATGATATTAAAATAAGTATGAATGCTTATTGAAGTCGCCGTAGTCTAGTAGATAGTGTGTCGGTTTATTAGACGTAAGGTCACGGTTCAAACCCCAGACATGAAAACGAAAATATGAAAAACTATTTCTTCGGCGAATTCCTCAGCAGATTTCTGGCAAAAACTCTGAGAGCAAATAAAATTACCATAAAAAGTTTCTCTTAAAATCTGTCGTTCGGAGACGACTTTAAACTGTAGTTTCCGCCACGCATGCTTAAAATTAACACACACAACATAAGTGGTGTGAGAAACTATGTCGTAATCCTGACTGAAGGGTTGTAATAACCAATTATGTATGTATGTATGTAAATGTTGAGTTGTGGAGAGTCGAAATCAATAACATCATACGTATTGTTAAGTATAAATATGGTGAGTACTTCAAACTTTGAATATCATTAGAGGTTCCATGATATTAAAATAAGTATGAATGCTTAGAAGTATCATAAATTATGAGTATGATTCGATTCTACTCATCTTTCTGAATGCTCATTGCTGATCTCTGGTACTGAGCATGCACTCGATAGCATTGATAGATTCAGAAACTTTCTTACTTACTTAACTGGCGATTAACAACTCGATTAACGGATTTCGGCGTGCCTTAACACATCCTTCCAAGTGCCACGGTTTCTTAAGGGCCTACGCCAGTTAGTCACACCAATCGATGACAGGACTTCCTAGATCTGGGCCTTCCAACGCCATGAGCACAGTATTGTTTTTCTCCCAATGTTGTCGAAGTGTCTTACAGTTATTTCGTGACTGTAGATTTCCATCAACCGAAGCAGTACACTTGCCATTGCAGGCTAGTATCTTACCAAAGATACGGGTAGTAATACACTTGCAACGAAGTCACATTGCCAAATCTATCTTAACAGACAGCTGTATATTACCGAAGAGGCACAGAGTGTATTCAAGTTGACTTGACTGCATACTTTCCATACATGAGAGTGCCATCATTTATTTTTTTTTATTTGTTTTTGAAATTTAATTTGAATTGCTTTTCAAATTCATTTGTTGTCTCAATGATGTAAAACATTAAATGTTTAATGTTGTTTTGTTAATAAAAACAATAAAAAATAAACGTAAATTTTATTACACTGTGTTGCCTACCTATTCAATTAAAATTGCTTCTGTTATTACGGTGTGTTCTTTTTTTTATTGATAACATGCCCTTCATTAAGACCAAATCAATGAGGGAGATGAATATCTCTTTACATAGAGCAATGTAGAGTCAAATGGAAGCCTCTTTCATTGTCCAAATACTTGTACTCATATAGGGAAAATCATAAAGGCGCGTATTATTATGAATTTGTATCATCAGAATAAAGAATACTGCTGTTAGCCTTGCCAGATCGGCATTTTGTAAAATATGAAACTTGTTTTATGTTTCTGAGCCTTAATACTCTATAAGATGCTCATCCTCTCCGTGCTTCTTTATGGCGCAGAGGCATGGACCTTATTAAGCACTGATGCAGCAGCCTTGAGATCTTCGGTCTAGTGCGAGTTGTCGATGATTTTCGCATCCGATCCAACAGTGAGGTGTATGAGCTCGTCAATGACATAAACGTTGTGCAGCGTATTAACATCCAGCGGCTGTGCTGGTTCGGCCACATCGTTCGAACGGAGGAGGATGCTCTGGCAAGATGGGTATTTGATGCGGGGATCAGTGGAAGTCGGCGAAGAGGAAGGCCTTGTTTGCATTGGAAGGACCAAATCGCGGAAGCCCTGTCATCTATTGGTGTGACCAACCGGCATAGGTGCGCAAGAGGCAGAGCTGCCTGGAAGGATGTGTTAAGGGTTGTTAATGGCCAATTAAGAAAGTAAGTAAGGAAGTAGGTTAGGTTAGGTTAGAGGACGTATACTTGTCAATTAAGACAAGTACAGTACCCGGAGATCGAATTGACCCATTGTACAACGTCCTAGTTTCTCACACTACTTATGTTGTGTGTGTTAATTTTATACATGAGTGGTGGCAGCTACAGTTTAAAGTCGACTCCGAACGACAGATTTTTGAGAAACTTTTTCATGGCATTTTTGCCAGAAATCTGCTGAGAGGAAATCCTTTTTTTTTTTGTATTTTGTCTTGATGTCTGGCCTGGTGTTCGAACCCTGGCTTTACGTCTAATAAGCTAACACACTACCTACTAGACTACGGCGACTTCAAGTAAGTAAGTAAGTAAATCGTTTAATGAGAACTTAGTTGCCGTCGTCTAGCAGGTAGTGTGTTGGCGTATTAGATGTAAGGCCACTGTTCAAATACCAGTCAGACAGCTCCAGCAGACTTCTGGAAAAAAACCCTGAGAATAAAATAAAGTTGCCATGAGAAGCTTTTAGAAAGTCTATCGATCGACTTTAAACTGTAGATTCCTCCACTCTTGGATAAAATTAACACACACAACTTAAGTGATGTAAGGGACTAGGTTGTAGTCCTGACTAAAGGGTTGTAATGACCAATGACGTATGTATGTATATGACGCACATAATTACATCGATTAGACTTTCAAACGAATAAAAAATTTCGTCCATATTGTATTGAAATTTAAAAATGGGAATTGTTTAACGATAGACCCGATAGAAACAATGCTACAATTATTTGAACGTAATGTACATATAAAAGGGTGTCTTACAGATCTGTGTGTATTAAACAAAAAAACTGTTTAAAAAAATGTGTAATAAAGTGTTGAAGAACATGTGCCATTAGAAATTGTAGGCCAATCAAAGGGGGTGCGAAAAAAAAACTGGACCCAATATTTAAACATTTGCACGTAATTTTTTGTATTGCTGTTGTTTGTGTTTAATTAAAAATAAAAATATAAACAGCAAAATAATTAAAAAATAGAATGGAAACAATAACAAAAAGAAATAATAAAGAAAGGTAAACAAATAAATAAAAAAGCAACCCGGAAAAAAATATAAAAGTCCGCTATAATACCCAATAAAATAATGAAATTAATGGCAATGAAAAATTCATTAAAAATAGAAATACAAATAAAAAAAAAAAAAAAAGAAAGGAAAACAGAAATACAACAGAAATAAGTTGTAATGTGATGTGATGTGCTGCTTATTTTTTAATTTAATGGTTACGTTTTTTTATTTCAATTTCGTTCGTAGTTTTATGATATTTCTTGTTGCCATTAGTAAATTTTTTTAATGATTTTTTTGTTACACACGAAATAAAATTTATTGCCTGTCGTACTTTTTTTCTCACTTTTTTTTGTCATTTTCTAGTAGCAATTAATGCGGAAGTCCTTAATAAAATACAACAAAAAAAACGAAAAAAATCATAAAATTAAATGCAATAAAAATAAAAAGAAAGAAAACCAATAACAACAGCAACTATTAATGTTTTTAACAACATTTCGAAATCGTAAAAAATCCCAAAAGATAAGGAAATAGTCACACACACATACATACAACGATTTGAAACAAAGGTATGTGTAGTCAATCAGACATGCAAATAACGGTCAGCTTAAATGAAGACTTAAAATCGAAAGCAATTTTATTTCGTACTTAAGTTTAATTGAATGAAAATTGATGGAAATAAAAAAAAATAAAGTTTTTTACAACACCGGCTGACTATTTAAAAAACTAATATGCGCCACTCTCTTTTACTTTTACAAAAAAACGGTAAACACAGAGCACTTGCTGCCGTTGAAAGCATGGCTTGGGGTTACCAGATGGTTTCCAAGATTGTGAATATTACCGGTTTAAATAATACATAGTAGTTGTTATGGGACTAGTTCTGGAGTGCTCTCAAAGTACCTATATTTCAGACGATGGAAAAACTAAAAAAAGTTTGATTAGCGTGTACATCAGAGATCAGCAATGAATTGTTTTTTCACTACTCATAAGCACTCAAGAAATTTTTAATATAAGTGAGTCAACAATATTGAAATTTAACTTTAACGTAAATTTATAAGTACAGGTTGCAATGAGTTTGACAGCATGCGTTGACATCAAACTCATACCATTCGAAATATGTTCGATTCATAAGCCGATTACTCATTTAGATTCATAACTTTAGAAAAATACTTATAATACTCATAAATGATTGGAGTGACTCGAATCATTCATCAAAATTAGTTTGATTTAGTTATAGTTGCATTTACAAAAAAAGACAAAGACAGCAAGCAAAGCAAACACACAATCTTCTAGTAAAGGGTCCGCCAAATAACTTTTTTTTTTGAAAATGCTTTAAAAAGAAAACTACTGAATATTTTCTCAAATTTCTTTTTTTATTGGAAAGTACAATCCTTCCGGTTAATAATGGAAAATAATTTCATTCAAATGGCTGCCTCGGCTGGCCATGCAGTAGCCTACACGATCGGTCCAATTTTTAAGCACATAATCGATTGTGTGCAGCTGTATTTCACCAATGGCTTCACGAATATTGTCCTTTAAAGCGTCAATTGTCTCTGGCTTGTCGGCGTAACACTTATCTTTGACGGCACCCCACAAATAATAGTCCAACGGTGTCAAATCGCAGCTCCGAGGTGGCCAAACGACATCAGCTCTGTGGCTGATAATGCGGTCTTCAAACACAGGGCGCAAAACATCGAGTGTAGCTTCGGCTGTGTGGCAGGTAGCGCCGTCCTGTTGAAACCAAATGTTGCCAATATCCTCCTCTTCAATTTTTGTGAACAAAAATTCGTTCAACATGGCCCGATAACGATCGCCATTGACTGTAACGGCCACTCCTTGCTCATTTTCCCAATGATGCCTCTGGACCAAAATCCGCACCAAACAGTGATTCGTTTTGGGTGTGTCGGCTTTGCAATGTATGCGTGCGGGTTTTCTGTGCCCCAAATGCGACAATTTTGCTTGTTTACGTACCCGCCAAGATCAAAATCAGCTTCATCCGAAAAGATGATTTTTTTTGCCAAAATCGGCATCTTCTGGTTTAGGCTACTGCATGGCCAGCCGGAAGGATTATACTTTCAAATAAAAAGAGAAATTTGAGAAAATATTCAGTAGTTTTTTTTAAAGCATGCTGATTGCTGTCCTTGGTTTTTTGAGCCTGATGTTTGTCCACGAGCTAGATAGCAAAAGTATTCTATGCATCGATCTTCTGTGTTCCTTATATTTATCATATTACTCTCTTATCTTTCCAGATCCTCTAGTTTTGCTTAAGATTTTAATATCTTAGTCGTCCAATTGGCTTAAGAGAGTTCATGTAATTCTGCTACTTTCTGAACACACTCCATTGCAGTAAAAGAAGGTATCCAGGTATTTTGAATACTCATTGCCGATCTCTGGTTTAATACCCCTTTATCCTTTTAAGAGCAAAATAACTTCATTTTTCAATATTTCTTTACCCAAAAAAAAAAGAAAATAAGATGCATGGGATCTTAAAAAAATATTTTCAATTATTCGCTCTTACATCACAACTTCTTGGCAATTCCTAACAGATTAAGGGGGCAGATATGAGCAGAAGTACTCATTAAAACTTTTGCTTTCATGTTCGCACATACATACATATATTTCATTACAAATGTTGTGATAATTCCCAGCCAATTTCAGCTTTCGAACTTGTGTACTCAGTTGGACTTGGTTGGTTTAATACTTAAATTTTTATTTTATGTGGTGGCTTCTTCTTCTTCGTCTTTTGTTTTCATTACTTTTGCATTATTTCAGCTTCAAGTTGGCAGTTGACTTTAATCCCTCATGACCATTGGTTTAAGACACATATACACACACGCATGTCATACCATACCATACATGCATGCATGCATATAACAGTTGTGCTAAAGCAATAGCATTGACCAAAGCCTTACAATCTTTTACTCTTTCGGATATGGCCGTTAGAAAATCGGATTAAGAACACAACTTTTAACAATTTTCAGTTCACTTTTTCCTTTCTCTTTCTATCCCCATGGACCCCATAGACTATTATAAGAGCATAGATTATAAAAGAAGAAGACAAAGAGAGAGAGAGGGAGAGAAAGGGAAAGAATGTAACAAATTTGAAAGTTGAAAGTGAATTTTATACGTGCCTTTGCTTCTAAAGAGCAAGTTTATTGACTCCCACACTTATGCCCACATCTAAGGCAACTACTATTCCCCCTCCCGCTACAGATTAATGTGTTCCAATTCGAATAGAAAATGAGGCAAAAAACATTGAAACATTCTAACTACGAGTGCGAGTATGTTTTAAAAAGAAAAACTTTCTAAAAGTATTTCATTTGCAGTGTAGTCGTGTATTTAAATTATAAAAAACCCAGGAGTCCATATACGAGTACTTATGAATACACTTTTTAGCACTTTTTTACCACTTCGCCTAGCGCATTGCTTTCAGCATTTCTCTACTAAAAACGCTTTAAAGTTTCCAGCATAAATATTTTCCAACAGGCTTTTAGTTTTGGTTTGACCATCATAACTATGCTCCAACATTTTCTCATTTTTGCTTTGGTTTCTCTACTCTTTTGTAGTTTGTCGTAGTGCCAGCCATAGTAAATCCAAGGAAGTTAAGGGAAAAGTCATCATCTATGCTTGTGAATTATAAGTTAAAAATTGTTGAACATTTCTTTTTCTTTTTGCTCATCAAACATTATGGAATCAAATGATAAGGATTGCCAAGTGTTTTAAAGTAATTAAACAGTGCGTAAAATGATAGGGAAAGTGTTTTACAAGAATAATGATTTACATTTATAGAGATTTCGAGAAGGCGAAGCCCTGAATGTTCGTCTTCAAGAACATTCATCAGACTGTTTTCTTTGCGATATAAAGCCCAAAGCAGGCGACAGAGCTAGTGAAGTTCAATCAGTCTTTTGTGAAGACATTTGAAGAGAGTATTCTTGGTTTAAAGATCTCCTTTACAAAGATCTGTATATATATCTGTATTCTGTATACACAGGGTGTAAACAGAAGAATAACAAAAAAGAGCAATTGTTGTTGTTTTCATCAAGTTGTGAACAGTGGCACACAGAATTGTGCGAATAATAAAAAAAAATTAATTAAAACTAAACACAAATATATTTTTATTTTATTTTCAATCTACGAGCTCATGTTTTAAACGATTTGAGGTTGGGATTTGTTGAGCTTCAACACACTCAAAAGGTTAACCTCGCGCAAAATCTCATTACCAATTTACAGTGTCCATATAATTGGTATCACGAGTGTATTGATGAAGTACCAGGCAAAGATAACACATCCAGCGTAAGCCTTAACGTCAAAGGGAAGCTGGTACCGACCAGTTGTTATTAGACACCCAACAAACCACGCACGTACGGGAAACTGCTACTAACTTTACTTACATAATTGGACTTAAAAGGCCTTTTGTTGTATTTTAACTAAACTTTAACATGAACGTTGTCAACCTGCCTTCCGCAGAATTCTCTCCATGATGTTGTTGAAAACGTGGCATGATAAGAAACCGCATTGTCTGAAATCTCGTACGATATTAAAATATTGCAAGAGGTTTTTCCCAAAACTGTTGGAGTTGCACACCATCATTCTACCAACCAACTAAATCATAAAGGTTTCTATTAGCCTTTCTTATATCCGTCTCAAACTAAACCAAAGTCTCTATGGAAATTATGCTCGAGTGTCTTAGCATAGTTTCGCGCCATCCAGAGTCTTGACGGACGCTAACTTATTAACGAGTACGTAAGTCCCATCACCGTGGTGTGTAAAGCAGAATAAATTGAGAAACCTACATACATACATTCAAAAAGATGAGTATTTTCATATCATACTCATACTACTCATATTCAAAGTTTGAAATATTCATCGTACTCATACTTAACAATACATATGATGTTGTTGATTTCGACTCTCCTTTACTCAACATTTACAAGAATCACAAAATAAGTATGACTCCCGTACGAACACCGCAGTACTCACTAGGAGGTTATCTGATTGCTCTGCTTGCTTCTCTGTCTTTTTTCCTTATGAGTCTTTTTTTTTTTGTAATTGAAACAACAACTAAGACTGTAAATTTTGATGAATTATTCGAGTCACTCGTTACACATTTATAAGTTTTATAAGTATTTTTTTTAGTTATGAATCTAAATGAGCAGGCTCAACATATACTCGAAGCACAAAATAAATATGAATCGAGTACGAACACTAAAAAACTTACTAGACGATTGTGTGTTTGCTCTGCTTGCTGCACACTCGAGTCACCCGAATCATTTATAAGTATCTGTCTATAGTTATGAATCTAAATGAGTAGGCTTATGAATCAAACATATTTCGAATGGTATGAGTTTGATGTCAACGTTGTACTCATACTCATTGCAACCTTTACTTATAAATCAATGTTGTAGGGGGTACGAATGGACCAGAGTATGTAGTTGAATTTCAATATTGTTGACTCCCTTATACTCAAAATTCCATGAGTACTTATGAGTAGAGAACAAACCATCCATTGCTGATCTCTGATACATACATAATTGGTCATTACAGCCCTTAGTCAAGATTACAACCTAGCTTCTCAGCACCACTTGTGTTGTGTGTATGTTAATTTTGTACATGAGTGGCAGGACCTACAGTTTAAAGTCGAAGACAGACTTATAAGAAACTTTTCATGGCAATTTTATTCATTTTTGAGAGTTTTTGTCCGAAATCTGCAGTGAGACAGGTGCCAAAGAAATATTTTTCCTGACCTGGGGCTTGAACCGTGGCCTCACGTGTAATAAGCCAATACAGTACCTACTAGACAACGGTGACTACATGATAAAGCTACACTTCAACCAAAACTTTGGAATGCCGTCTAAAAAATCTGTAAAATTTTAAAAGATTTCAAGCATTTTCATGTGATATTATGTTTAATGCATCTGTGAAGACCCTATTATGTATTTCTAAGCAGTCTAGTAATTAATTCTTTTAGGGAAAATTAAATGAGGAATAAACCCTCGTATAAGTTTAAAATTTTTTCTGGGCAACCCTTCACTAACATCCACTCACATGTCAGTCTTCTGCTTCTGTATTTTTTTTTCTTTTTTGATTTTTCTGGTAACTTGACTAAAATCTTAGGGATTAAATATGAATGAATGTTTCTGTCATCCATCTATAGAGATAAAGATGAAAGTTTCCGAAACATTTTCTAGATAAAAATAAAACTTTTGATTGAATAAAAGAGAGAAAACAGAGAAAAAAAAAACAGAAAACAAAAAAAATGGCACAAGAAAAACTAAAACAATTTAGCAACTGCTGCTAAAACACAAGCATTTGAAATTTAATAAAATGTCAGCAGCATCACTAATAGTCATCATCATCATCAGCATCGTCATAGTGATAGAAAACATTAAAATAGTCATGTACGAGGAAACACATAACCAGAGCATGCATGTATAATATACTTCGAAACCTAATGCAGTTAAATAAACCTCTGCATAGAGGCAAGTGGAAGGAAATACTATTGAAATGAACATGCCATACCAATAGCACTGAAGCACTTTTAATTTAAACAATTTATTGGATTTTTTTAACAAAAAGCTGCTTCACCTTCAAGTACCAGCACATGAAAAATGTCATTTAAAATGAAATAAAAACCAAAAATAAAAACAAAATGAAAGCAGATATAAAAAAATGGTGTCCTGTTGTATTCATTCTAACAACGTTATCAACATCATTATCGACATTTAACTTCATTATCATAATTAACGTCATGCTTCTCCAGCCATTATTACAGTTCATTTCTTTAGAGAAGCATACACTTATTAACGGTTTATCCTTTTACTACCCCCCCCCCACACATACTCACAGCAAATATTCACTCTTTTTTTAACAACTCACATAAGCCAAGCAATAGAGTGCATAAGAGAGCAATGCCACTCACAAAAAAAGAAAAAAAGCAACAACAACAAAACGGAAACACTTTTTGAATTTTTAATTTGTTTTCCCGTTACGGTCAAAAACGACAACAGCATCAAACAAGTGACAAAGTATTCACTCACAGGCAATACACACTCGAACTCATACTTGTACTCCATACTCGAACTCGTACTCGTATGGATAGACTACTTGCGAATTAAGGAAACTGTCATGTAAAGTGTGTCCAAGAAAAATACAAAAAAAAATTAAACTTAAAAGAAAAGAGCAAAAGAACACACACACACACTCACACACAGAATATGATAAACTTTATATTCAAAGTTTATTTGTTGTTATTATTGTTGTTGCTGTATTGCAAGGGTTTTCTGACAAACTTTTTTTTGTACAATCAACAGTGATAGAGAGAACATAACGAGGACCAAACAAGGATTAAGTGGGCCACAACTATAGCAACGACTATTTGTATGAGTGTATGTGGGTTTTTAATTCACACACTCACAAGAAAATGTTAGTAATACAGTCTTTATAGTTTACATATAAATATATATATGTATATATATATATATAGTCATTACAACCCTTCTGTCGGCATTAATTTTATACATGGACTAGCTGGACCCTGCGCGTGTTGCTGCGTCACCAACTAAAATAAATTTGAAGGAAAGAAGACATTACACAAATGTCCAAATAATTTTGAATCATTTTATTGATTTTGTTTCCCGTTGTCCTAATGATTCAGCTGAACGGGCCTGAGTAATACTCATTCGATCAGTTTCTAATCTCACATCTCATGGGTCTCAGTGGCATATACTCGAAGATTTTCCAGTCTCAATGCTCGTCTGATTCTGAGGCTCGTATTGCCCTTTCCTTCCGTGCTTGAGGTGTAGGTCGACCAATTGCTTATAACATAATCAAATGCACAGTTTACGATTTAATTCATTTCGAGTAATTTTCAGTGGCGCCACCTGTCGGAAATTGGTCATACCAACTTAGAAACCTTTGTCGGCTCATGCGCAACAACTTTGCTAAAGATCATAACATGATCAAATGCACAGTTTACGATTCTATAAGCTACATACAAGCAAACATTCCTTTTTATATATATAGACTATGGGAGGTGACACGCCCACTATAGCCAATCCGCCCATTTTGTTCATATATACGTCAAAGTCGTCCATACAAAATTTGAGGACTCTAGCTGTTGCAGTTTATTAGATATGTGACATTAAATACTTATCGGGTATGTGGGCGTGGCACCTTGCCTACTTGAAATTTTAAAATAAAAAGTAGCCTATAACTCATTCCAGACATACAGGAAGATATTGTGAAAATTTAAAGAAAATCGGTCCAGCCGTTTAGCCGTCTATAGACTTCAAACAAACAAACAAACCCACAAACAAATAAACAAACATTCATTTTTATATATAAGATGCCGGGACTTACAGTTTAACGCCGACTCTAAAGGATAGATTTTTGAAAAACTCTTCATGGCAAAATGTTTGTTTGCTCTCAGAGTTTTTGCCAAAAATCTGCTGAGAGGAAGCCGCCGAAAAAATATATTTTGATATTGCGTTTTGATGGAGATGGCTGATCTGGGGCTTAAATCGTGACCTCACTTCAAATAAGCCTACACGCTACCAACTAGGCTACAGCGACTTCATTTTATGGTTTTATGGTTTATTAAATGAAGAAAATTATTCGCTTACAGCTATTCAGGCCGACGTAGTGCTAACCTTACTAAACATTTTTGTGAAGGACTAAACTCGATGTTGTGCTTTGTAAAACTATGGCCACATGAACCTTACAAGATCGCTTAGTCACGAATTATTAATTGAATTTGACCGAAGGTTCGAAATCATTTTTCACGAGTGCAAAGAATGGTTTCCTGCTAGTCCAAAGATCTGAAGTGGCTTACGCTCGAATCAAACTGTGACATAAGTGGATGGTCGTGCTGTTTTGACCTAGTGATCTGCATATCTAAGGGCAAATAACCAAGAGTTTAACATCCTGTGATTCAGGAGATTTCATTCAAATCGGAAATAAATCTGCAGAAATAAACCTTATACTATGTTCAGATATGCACTTTTATTGAGTCAATATTCGGTTTATTGAGTACAATATTTTAGGTGTTCAGGCATAATAATATGCGTAGTTCAGCTGCCTATTCATTTAACAGCTGGTAAACAAAAGAGCTGGTTGTTTCAACAACATTGTTTTTATTTATTTTTTTTTTTTGTTTGTCGTTGTTGACATTTGACAACTCAAAGAAAGTGTTCGGATAATTGTGATATGCGCACTGAACATACTTATTTTAAGTTTTACTCAATATTATAACAATTTGCGTATTTATTGCACAATAATTAATTTAAACTTTATATGAAATATTGAGCTCAATAATGGCGTTTATTGCAATTTACGCAATAAAGGTGCATATCTGAACACCGTATTATCGTGCTCAATAAAATTGCCACTGCTAACGGAAGGCCTAGATCATCTTCTGCAACTTGGTGAGGCAATCAAAGTTGTATTTTGGTGGATTATCGATTGCGACGGGAACTTTCTAACAAACTGACAAGGAAAAGATTTGCAGCAAAAGACAGGTCGAAGCTAGGCCCTCCTTCAGGGTCGCTAAATGGTCTGAGTCAGAGTAAGGAGCGCTGAAAAGTTCTCTCCCTTATGTCTTTGAGTTAAAGCCTGGGAATCAGTTATATTAGAAGCTCTTTTGCAAATTTAACTCTTCGTATGTAATGCTGGATGGGCCCAGGTTAATCAACCAGCTTGAGTAACAGGGTACATGAATCAATTTCATTTCAGGACGATAACATACATACACAATTAGTCATTACAACTCTTTAGTTAGGATTACGACCTAGCTTCTGACACCGCAAATATTGTGAGTGTTAATATTACACATGAGTGGAGGGACCTCACAGACTTCTTGCCCGAAGACAACTGATTGAAGACGCCTATTCTTTTCATATTTCGTTTTGTTCGAGATCTCTGACTAGTAAGTCAACACACTACCTACTAGACTACGCCGACTACAGGACGATAAGAAGGCCGTAAAACATCTGAACTCTGTTCATAAATCTTAACACAGCAGTAAATGAACTTTTCTCTCTGAGTGTAGCTGTCAGTCATCAAAAAAAACATAAAACGAAACATTTGGTAACAAAAAAATAAAAGAGAGAGAGATACTGCCAAAGATGATGGTGGCAATGGCTACCGACATATATATGTATGAACGAATGACTGAGTAAATGAATGAATTTCTCTAGTATTTGCGGATAAAAAATAAACTTTTTTGCAACTTTTTTTGTTGTTGCTTTACTTTTCATTTTAGGAGAAAAAAAATTGCAATTGGTAAGAGGGCAAGGATATGTAAAAGCATGTGAGTGTGTGTGTGTTGGTTTTATCTCTGCAGGAATTAAATGTATTCCGTACTCAAGTACTTTTTTGTCAGCAATAAAAAGGGAAACTGCATATATTCGTACATATACAAATGCTGCAGCAAGAGGGGAGAATAAGCAAAAGGGATAAAGAGAGAGAGAGAGAGAGCGAGAGAAAACAGAACCATTTTCAAGTATTTTTTTTAATGAAGAAACTTTAATTGTATGAGTTTCGTTTTGTTGTATTCATGCTTTTCTTTTGCTTTTTATTACGTTTGTTTTTTTTTTTGTTTTTGTAATCTTTTTTAAAAAAGAGTTTTTTTTACAAAAACAACAACAACAAATACAATTTTTATTTTAAATTAACTTAAAAAGTTTGTAATGGGTCATAATTATATTATATACTCGATGATAAGAAACGGAAAAATGATACGAAAAAAAGTACAACACACTGTACTACTCGCTCTCTATATATCTCTCTCCATTGCATTCCTATGTATGGCACGGAATGTGGAGAGAAAGAAGGAGAAATTGTGTGGCAAGAAAACAGCTTATTGGCCCCATTGATTGTCCAAATTAAAGTGGCTATTGAAAGGCTTTTGAAGGACAATGCAGGCAAGTCGTTAAAATCCAAGAAAAAAAAAACAGTGAAACGCCAAGAAAAAGAACGAAAGAAAACAATAAACTTCGGGTTTTATTGCTCTTAATAATTTACAACGAAAATACATTAGAGGGCCATAAAAAAAAATCTACCACACCACAATACAGCGTTCAATGGAAAAAGTTGTACGTTGTACTTTTAAAAATTATTATTATTTTCGTGGGCAAAAAAAAATGCTCTTTTTAAACAACAAAGCAGAAAAAGGAGAATAAAATTATTTTTTTAAGCCAATTACTAAGGGAAAAATTAATTTTTATGCTCAACTAAATATAAGAAATTTGAAGGAAATTTGGTGGTTTATACCACAGGCCGCTATAAAAAAGAACGTCTGCATTATTGTGTTTTTTTTGTAACTCTTAACGCCTACACTAATGCAAACGAAAAGGATATGCTAGGTTTGTGTTGAAACTTTACTAAGCCCCTCTCTAATTGGATCATGGAATATAAATACATTACGTTAGGAGTTCTTGAAGGTTCCAATGTAAAAGAACACTACCTGCAGACGAAGGTCTTCTTATTTACTTATTTGGTCATTACAACCGTTTAGTTAGGGTTGCAACCTAGCTTCTCACACCACCCATGTTGTATCTGTTAATTTTTATCAATGCCTTGTAAAGCCTACAGTTTAAAGCCTACTCCGAATGACAGATGTTTAAAAAACTTTTCATGGCAAATTTATTTACACTCAGGTTTTTTCTCAGAAAACTGCTGAGAGGAAGTCGTCGAAATATTTTTCATACATCGTTTAGTTACAGATGTCTGACCTGTTATTTGAACCTCACATCTAATAAGCCAACACACTACCTACTAGACAACGGCGAACTTGTTGTGTACGCTTGGAGAAAATCGAAGGGCCGTATTCGACCATATACTGACAGGCAATACAATACAAGTAATGCTACTGAAATCCAGTGGATAAATCCATTCAAGTAGTCAAAGAGGAAATTTACAGGACTGTTACAGTATACTACACGTAGGGAAAGAATGACTCACAAAAGAGCAGTCGGAAGGCCCAAAGCACAGCAGCTTTGCGGAATGTGATACAAACATACATGATTATTACAACTCTTCAGTCAGGATTACGACCTAGTTTCTCACACCACTTATGTTGTGTGCGTTAATTTTATCCATGAGTGACGTGACCTACAGTTTAAAATCGACTGCGAATGACAGATTTTTGAGAAACTTTTCATGGTAACTTGCATTTACTTTCATTTACAGAGTATTTGCCAGTACCTGCTGAGAGGAAGTCGCCGAAGAAATATTTTTTCGTATTTCGTTTTGTTGGAGAGGTCTGACCTGGAGTGTGGTACTGGCGATGGAAACAAATTTTGTAGGTACAACAAAGATAGAAGACATTCTCCTCAAATAAAAAAAGTGTGCCATACATAGCCTATACTAACAGAGGGACAAACAGACCTGCGAGTTGTCCTTATAATTCATGTTTTATAAGCAGACGTCGGCTCAAAGAGAACATAATAAAAATTTGAGTGTATTTGTGAGAGGCATGTGTTAACCCACAGGAAAATATAGAAAAATTGCACTGCGCTAAATCCCTAAAGACATCGTATTTAACTTGGCAAAGTATTCTTCCAAAAATAAATCATTTCTCATTCATATTAGTGAACCCTACCGTAATATTTCTTTATATTTGAAGTCTGAGATTAAATGAAATGAACACTCTTCTTTAGAAGCTCACAAGCAACTGAATGCATTTTTAAACTCTTTTTAATGAACATTGTTGATGTTCGTGCCCTATGTGTGTGAAAAGCCGAAGATGTTCTCCCCCTGGGGGAGCTTGGTGCCGACGTCTGGTTATAAGAGGTCAAAAGTATTTTTTATAGAAAATTTTTTATTTATAAGTAATTTTTGTGTCTGTATAAACATTTTGCTGAGGTACCTGCAGTTTTGAATTTAATGTTCAAAACAGTGTAAATTTTTTTACTGCTTTGAGAGATGCAACCTGCTTTTAGAGGTTATGTTGTTCTATATAAAAAGATTAACATAAATTTCTAAGTTCATAGGTTCTGAAGAGTGTTGATATTGTTACGTTTTTACCTTTTAAAAATGTTTAAAATATGAGCTTATAGATTGCAAACACAATAAAAATAAATTTGTGTTTAGTTTTAATTAAAATTCTATATCATTCGCACAATTCTGTGTGCTACTGTTCACAACTTGATGTAAACAACAACAATTGCTTTCCATTGTTATTCCTCTGTTCACACCCTTTGCATAAACAATAACAATTACGAGGCATTTGTTCGACAGATCTTTGTAACGGAGATCTTCAAACCACGATTACTTTCTTCCAACACACCGCATCTTCACACAAGACTGACTGAACTTTACTAACTGCAGTCGCCTGCTTTGCCTTGGCTTTTATAAAGCAGAGTAAACAGTCTCACGAATGTGCTTGAAGGCGAATGTTCATGACTTTGCCTTCCCAAAATCTCTATAGATGTAAACATTGTTGTTTACATCGTTGTTTACATTTATTATATATACCAAGAATATTCTGTTCACATTTATTCCTGTATTGTTGTTTGTGTATTTTTGTTTACTTGTTTACTATTTTTATGCTGGTGTTAGTTGTTATATTAAGCAGTACGATAATTTGTAAACAAGTTTGTTTACTGCATTGTTTTGTTTTTGTAGCTTTTGTTTAAAACTTTAATGTTAAGCGATGTAAAAGCAAAACACCAGTTTATTTTCCTAACAATATAGTGAAATTTATGAATTTTTTTAAAAATTTTATTGCTTTTTATAAACGTAAAACAACAGCAAATAATTATTTTTATACATACAGGCCACATGTTTTTAACCTCATTTTCCAATCTCATGTTTTAATCATTTATTCATTTGTAAATTTGTTTCAACTCTAACCCCCCGCCCCCCTCTCTTGTTTTTTTTTTTTTCATTTTTAATGAATCTCATTTACACCTGGTACAAGGCAATTTCACTAAAATGCATTTTAATGGCTGGGAATAAAACGAAAAGCAAAGAAAAAAAACCAGCTCACGCCACAAACGTGATGCGATTCGAAAGAAAAAACAACACAGGCCTCATGTTTAATTATCTGCCACATATGATCACTTTTATTATCTTTTTTTCATTGTGTAGCGCTTTTGCTGCAATTGCCATTAAATGGGTACGGTACAGGGAAATGGGTAGCCACCCCCTCCCTTATAACAACGAAATAAAATAATAAAATATGAGTTTAAAAATATTGTCCTTGCATATGCGTCATATAAGTAATTAAAAATTCGAATAAAAAAGCAACAAATAAAATGAAATGAAATGAAATGAAAAAAATAGATAAAAACCACCACCACCATCACCACCACTGCTATCATAAATCGATCAGAACAAGAGGAGTAAATTGTTGCAACAACAGCCTACCATATAACCGCAACGCTACTTTGCTACCAGCAAATAGCAACGGCAGTAAATTGCAATCAAAGGCAAATCATAAATCAACTGTCCAATTGACAAACACCACACGAATGAATGGGCGATAGTATCGCCACGGCTATGGACACAGCCATGGACAGCGACCGACTGTTCATATATGCTGACTTTTCAAGCTGCTGAATAGAAAATTAAAAAAAAAATTTAAATGTTTTCCTCCCACCAAAAAGAGTTCATAAAATATGTATGTATGTGAGGCACATATGAGGGTCGAGTCACAATAAATTTTCTATATTTCCTAACAAGAAATTTTACCAGCAATAGTAAGAGCCATCTGTCCAACTCCTTAATTCTTTAACCATCGAACTATTTCCCAAAATAGAAAAAAGAAAATAATGCGAGGCAGCTTTTAAAGTGCGTGATTAGGAAATCAAAACTTTAAATGTCCGACAATGATAGGTAGGTGGCTTTGACATCAAAAGCTCACTTAAGCCCGCATAGCGGCCCGTTGTGACGCCACAGATAAACGCAGTCCCTGTACTGACTGTCTGACTGTCTGACTTTAAATGTCCGACAATGATAGGTAGGTGGCTTTGACATCAAAAGCTCACTTAAGCCCGCATAGCGGCCCGTTGTGACGCCACAGATAAACGCAGTCCCTGTACTGACTGTCTGACTGTCTGACTTTAAATGTCCGACAATGATAGGTAGGTGGCTTTGACATCAAAAGCTCACTTAAGCCCGCATAGCGGCCCGTTGTGACGCCACAGATAAACGCAGTCCCTGTACTGACCGGGTTCCACCAAGCTAGGGAAGAAATTGGTCAGCGCAAGGGCTGCACATTAAAAGCACGAATACCCTACGCGGGTAAACCAGCTCGAAAGTTCGATAAACGAAGCTATATATCAACCTGATAAGGATTGAAGAGCCGATAGATGAACTCTTCTTTAGCGGCACTACACCCACGGCAGAAGTCCTTAGATGGGAGCTGCATTCTTAACGCGTGTCTTTCCATAACACAATGACCTGTACGCATGGCCACTATGATCGAGATGACGTTATGATCAAGTCCGAGTAACTGGTTGTTGCGCCTTCTATCCATCGAGCGCCAAGTGAGTCTAGCAGGACTTCTCATTGACCCAGGATGGGTAGGCGTCCCGAAAGAATATTCTTACAATGGCCAATTTAAGAGGCATACTAAATTGGAGTCGCCGTACTCTAGTAGGTAGTGCGTTGGCTTATTAGACGTAGAGCCAGGGTTCGAGCCCCAGGCCAGACATCAAAACGAAATACAAAAAGTATTTCTTCAGCAGATTTCTAGCAAAAACTCTGAGATTAAATAAAAATTGCCATGAAAAGTTTCTCAAAAAATCTGTCGTTCGGAGTCGACTTTAAACTGTAGGTCCCGCCACTCATGTATAAAAATTAACACACACAACATATGTATGTGGTGTGAGAAACTAGGTCGTAATCCTGACTGAAGGGTTGTAATGACCAATTATGTATGTATGATGTATGTATGTATGTATGTGACATACTAAAATCGATTGACGAGTGTTCCGGATGGAATACACCAGCTCTGGCGAGCTCATCGGCTCTGCAGTTTGCCGGAATGTAACTGTGCTCAGCGGCTCAGACAAGTGAGATACTGAAGCACTCAGAAAGAAGATCGAGACAGCTGCGACACTCCCTAACGGCCTGGAGTTAAACATAACGGCCTAAAGTTGTCTTATAGCAGCCTGACTATCAGAGAACCGACAATGATGGAAAAATCTAGATACTGGTGCTTTGCTTTTACATGGCTTAACATTAAAGTTATAAACAAAAGCTATAAACACAGAACAATGTAGTAAACAAACCTGTGTACAAATTATCGGACTGCTTAATATAACAACAGACACCAGCATAAAAAAATGGTAAACACGTAAACAAAAATATATCAACAACACTGCAAGAATAAATGTAAACAAAATACACGAACAACAATAATGAATGTAAACAACGGTGTTTACATTTGTAGAGATTTCGAGAAGGCGAAGTCATGAACATTCGCCTTCAAGAATATTCATCAGACTGTTTACCCTGCCCTATAAAAGGCAAGGCAAAGCAGGCGAGTGAGTTAGTGAAGCCCAGTTAGTCCTGTGTGAAGACGCGGTGCGTTTGAAGAGAGTAATCGTGGTTTGAAGATCTCAGTTATAAAGATCTGTCGAATAATTGTCTAGTAATTGTTATTGTTTATGCAAAGAGTATAAACAGAGGAATAACAAAGACGAGCAATTGTTGTTGTTTACATCAAGTTATGAACTGTGGTACACAGAATTGTGCGAATAATAAAGAATTGTAATTCAAACAGCCTACGAGCTAATATTTTAAACGTTTTTAAAAGGTAAAAATGTAACAATATTTTCATGTCTATTTTAGCACTACCCTCGTACAAACGCATTCTTAAATTTTAAAGTATAAATTAGACAATCTATGGGTTCACAGACAACAAAAGGATTCATTCTATGAGAGCTTATGAGCTGATTAAGAATAAAAGTGGGTGTGTTAAGACAAGACTGATTATTTAATCCCGTTTCCCTTTCTCTTTTTTTTGACATTTACGGTGTCAATTACGAAATGTCTACAATACAACGAAAAAACGACATTTAAAACGCCCACTAAACAATAATTTGTCTACGACGGCATCCTTTTTTATTATCCAACGCAACGCAACTCAAATTTTAAGCGTAAAATTTTGGAAAAACCATTAATAAACAGGGGCGAGAGCTTGGTTTTGAACAGCAGAAAAAAAAATTCATTAAAACTCAACGAGCAACTCAACAGAGGGAGGCAGAGAGAAGGGAAAATATTTTTTGGCCACATGTTCAACACGATTTTGATTAATTGCCTTCACCGGGGGGAAACAAAAAAAAATTGGTTTCACATTCAAGGTTTCAACTTGATATTGTTGCTGCCACATACTAGAAGAGCTCAATTGAATTGCCATGCCAAGTGGTTGAAAAGGTATGAAGTTGCACGGAGGGGGGAAATATTCAGTGTTTTCGGATTCATTACGTTTTAGATTGTTTTGGTATTTCATACCCACACTATGAGCGTGTGTTTGTGCAATATTTTCGTTAATTTTTTCTTCTTCTTCTTTTTTTTCATTGTGTTGCATGAACATTTTTTTATAGTATATATGTTCATTGTTTTTGTTTTTTCACGTTCATTCTCATGTTCATGCTCATGTTGCTGCTGTTACTATTGCTGTTGCTGTTGCTGTTGTTATTGTTCAATTTTTGAAATTAACATTACGTCAACAATGATAAAGGATTTCAATTCGCTAAACCAATTTGAGAAAAAGCCAACAAAACCAAAAAAAAAAGAAAGAAAAACACAAAACAAAACAGAATAAAAATTTTACAACGCGAATATATGTACGTGTGGAGAAAAAAAAATTCGTTATTATTTTACGCAGCTTCTAATATTGCCACCATATGTATGGTATGGTATGGTATGGTATGTACGAGCGATGACTAAAACAAATGAATCTACGTACAGGCATTTGTACAGTTGTGGCTAGCAATATAGCAGCGAATCGATAAGGTTGAAAGAGGTTAACAACTCTTGCCGCTCCGCTTAGTTTTACTTAACCGTTTGACTGTAACGCGGCGCAAAAGCGCTGCATTCATTTGTTACGAAAATGCGCTGCGAGTTTCAGTGTAAAAATATGTCAGCGTCAAAATATGTCTCGCAGTTTTCGAACGTTCTCACCCGAATCGCTTAGCAGTCAAACGGTTAAAGAAAGGAAGCACTTTTCCCCCAATCTGTCATCTCTATGGCCTTATCAATGTATGGGTAAGGGAGGAAGAGCAGAGGCCTCGGTGGAATGAATCGGATAATTATGTTTCTAGGTGTCTATGGTTTGCTATAGACAATGCAAGAACAGGTTGACTGCCGGACTTAGATAAGGCCAGTTTAAGGTTAGTTATTGAATTTATTACGGGACACTGCGAGATTAGATCGCTGACAACGACCTGGAACAGATCCCAGCCGGACTATTGCAAGGTATGTTGCGAGGAAGTGGAGTTGGAGACTATCGAACACTTCCTCTATAACTATCCAGCCCTTAGTAGGTTGAGGTTGAAGACCCGTGGCAGGGGCTTCTTTGAGGTTTTGAATTCTGTGTCGAGAGCCGACATCATTCATTATCAGCTTGAGCTGGTTGAGAAGTGCTTGGGCTTCAATAGTCTAGTCGCGCTCTTTTGTATGTTTGTTAGCCTGTGTAATTCCTCCGCTTCCTTATTCTCCCTAACCTACTCCCTCTCCTTTTTCCCTACCCCCTCTATTATCCGCACCCCTTTAGGAAGTTTGTACAATGAGTCAACTTGACCTCCGGGTGTCAATTGAGACAAGTACACGTCCTCTCATGTCGCCGTAGTCTAGTAGCTAGTGTGTTGGCTTATTAGACGTAAGCCCGGGTTCGTATCCCAGGTCAGACATCAATTTCTGGCAAAAACTTTGAGAGTAAATAAACGTGCCATGAAAAAGTTTCTCAAAAATCTGTCGCACGAAGTCGACGTTAAACTGTAGGTCCTGCCACTCACGTATAAAATTAGCACACACAACATGAGTGGTGTGAGAAGCTGGGCCGTAATCCTGACTGAAGGGTTGTAATGGCCAATTATGTATGTATGTACGTCCTCTAACCTAAACCTAAAGCACATAATAAAAGACCTAATACAAGTGAGGACAGTAGAAAACCAATCATAAGGTCAATGACTGCAAAACCTACCGATCAGTGATTAAATTTGCTTCAATATCTACATTCCTATCAGAGATCAGCAATGAGTATTCAAAAAGATGAGTAGAATCGAATCATACTCATAATTTCTGATACTTATACGCATTCATACTTGTTTTAATATCATGGAACGTCTACTCATATTCAAAGTTTTAAGTACTCATCATATTCATACTGAACAACACGTATGATGTTGTTGCTGATTTCGACTCTCCATAACTCAACATATACACGAATCACATAATAACTATGGGTCGCGTAAGAGCACTATAATGCTCACCAAAAGTTTGTGTGTTTGCTCTGCTTGCTGCTCTGTCTTTTTTGCTTATGTGTCTCTTTTCTTTTGTTGTAAATGCAATAACAGCTAAGACTGTAAATTTTTCTTATTCGATTCGAGTCATTCGTCACTCATTTCTCAATATTATAAGTATTTTTCTAAAGTTATGTAAAATATGTAGGGGTATGAATCAAACATATTTCGAATGGTATGAGTTTGATGTCAACGTTGTAAGCATACTTATTGCAACCTGTTCTTATAAATCAACGTTGTAGTGAGTACGAATGAATCAGAGTACATAGTTACATTTCAATATTATTGACTCACTTATATTTAAAATTTCATGAGTGCTTATGAGTAGCGAAAAACGATTCTTTGCTGATCTCTTATGCCTATGCATCAAGGCAAGAATTTAAATCGAATGTGTGGTCATCTCCTTTAGAGTTGAACGGAATTATTTTATCACAATTAAAGACTCCATGTCTAACTGTCTGCAAGGATAAAAAAATCCCTCTGATTTCATATATATATGTATCGGGTGGCTCATCTAGCGATTTAAGTTTAAACCATCGGCTATAGTCGAATCTTGTACAATGGGTCAATTCGACCTCCGGTTACTGTACTTGTCTTAATTGATAAGTACACGTCCTCTAATCTATAGTCGAATCTGGCAATACTTATGTCATTCTATTTTGTCACAAATTTTAGTATCTTATCTCCACTGAACGTAAAGAATCGTTTTACGCTTGAGCAACATTGGGATTCATTGGAATAGATGGGCCAACGACAAACTGCCCAATAATAGCGATTTTGCACAAAAAAATCATCTTTTCGGATGAAACTCATTTTGATCTGGGTGGGTACGTTAGTAAGCAAATTTGTCGTATTTGGCGCTCAGAAAATCCACACGCGATTTTACAGAAGCCAATGCACTCATTAAAAGTGACTGTTTAGTGCGGCTTGTGCAGCGGAGGCCAATTATTCTTTGAAAATGAGGACGACACAACCATACCGAATAATTTTGGAGACACCTGTCGCACCATGATAACCAATTTTTTGTACTCGCTTTTTATGGTATTGATGTGAACGACGCTTGGTTTCAACAGGATGATGCAACATACCACATATCTTATGCCACAATCGATTTATTGCATCACACATTTGATGACCGTTTAATTACCCAAAATGGTGATGTCAATTGGCCGCCAAGAAGCTGAGATTTGACATCGTTGGAGTATTTTCTGTGGGGCGCCGTTAAAGAAAAGTGTTATGCCGAGAAACCAGAGACTGTTGAGCTATTGAAGGCCAAACTACACATACATACATAATTGGTTATTACAACCCATCAGTTGGGATTACGACATAGCTTCTCACACCGCTTATGTTGCATATGTGTTAATTTTTATACATGAGCGGCAGGATCTAGAATTTAAAGTCGACAGAGTTTTGAGAAACTTTTGATGACAGCGACTTGACGTGCCAACCCACCAATTGTGTGCTATTTCTTGCCACCCAGCTGTAAAGTTTTTGCACACAGTATGTATTTACACGATGTGTAAAACATTTTCTAAAACTGTACAAGTGTTCATTCCATGTTGAATTGTTTGCTGCCGGTTCGTTGTACGTTGTTTCATTGCTTGTAGGTTCGTTTGTTTGTTTACTTTTTTGTTTTTTCTTTTTTTTGTTTGAATTTGGTTTGACTTTAGTTTCAAATTCACACATCACATACACCCAACATACATGTTCTTATACATTTCCATATGCATACACAAACACACACATACAACATATACACCCATACAAAAAAAAAACCAGAGAGAGAGAAGAGGAAAAAATAAAAACTTGGTTGTTTTTTTTTTTGTTTGTTTGTTTGTGTTTTTCTGTTCCAATGAAATTTAATAGAACATGTTAAATTTGACAAGCCAACAGATGCATGTGATGTTTAACACAAAATATTGTTACAATAACAACAACAAATTCTAACAAAAATTAAAAACATACACACACACACACACTCGCAGAACCCTTACATACATTCACTCGCATTCACTCACATTCACTGGCACTTGTGTATGGCATACCGGGCAATGAGTTTGAAATAAAGGATTACCACCTCTCCTGCCACACATCCAAACATAAGTTAAAAACAATGTGGTGGGTTGCAGTCGAAATGTAATCCTTCAAATGAAAATTTTTTTTAATAAAAAACAACAACAACAACAAAAAATCGTACAATATAAACCAAATACAGAAAATTGTTAAAAATCAGCTCAACTGAAACAGACAAAATTTAATTTTCAAAACAATCAGTTTTTTTCGGTTGTTTTTGTTTTTCTATTCTCCATTTATTTATTGTAACAGAAAGAGAATGCAGAGCAGCAGAGCAGCCAGTGATGAAAAAATTGAATCTGAAGGATAAAAAAATTTGGTATCCTTTACCACTGATTGTTCACTAAATATACACAATATGTGGCATATGAAATGAAATGAAATGTTATTGGACAACAAAGCTAAGCTGTGTCAAAAAAACAAAGCAACAGTCATCTAAAGGTATGCATTCTTAAGCTTCATTAAATGATGCTTAAAACTGCTATATAAACAGCTAAAATTGAGTGATTTATTGGCTTAGATAAGCCTCAGAAAGAAAAAACATCAGAGTGGTCTGCCCACTCGCTATTTCGCCATTTTGATGCTCAAGACATCTTATGAATTTTGCCTACGTTTGAAAGTGCTTCTCTTATATACCGTTACATAATTTCTATTATCATTTGTATTATCATCAATAGATGATAGCTCCGTCAAGCTGACAAGAAATGGGGAGCCAAATAACCTATATCTACACCTAGCAAGAGACGGGCACTGACAAAGAAAGTGGATAACAGTCCCCTCTTCCTCAGCGGGTCTGCATCCACGGTTGGATGGGATGTTAAACGTTAAAATCTCTCCACGTGTATACCCATAACGCAATGACCTGTAAGCACGGCCACTGTGGCTGAGATGACGTCACGACCAAGACCAAGTAATTGGTTGGTACGCCTTCTATCCATCAAGGGTCAGGTGAGTCTAGCGGTGGAGCAGGACTCCTCATTGACCCAGGATAGGTTGGCGTCCCGAGAGAATTTCCGCGCAATGTCCAACTTGACCGAGGCAAGGGGCATACCCAGTTCAATTGAAGAGGATCCCGGAAGGAGCGCACCAGCTCTGGCGAGCTCGTCGGCCCTACAGTTTCCCGGAATGTTACTGTGCCCGGGGACCCACACCAGTGAGACACTGGTGAAGCACCCAGAAAGAAGGTCGTGTTGTTACCTCCGATGTCCCCATGCCCAGGAACCCAAATAGGGGTAACCGTCGAATGTCTTGCTGTCTGCTTCAGAGGCAACCGGTATTAGACAATCTTAGATGTATTATACGCCTCTTTACTGATGGTAAAAATGTGTATATCACCACGCTATACACTCTGATACCGAATACGCATGGCGGCAATTTTAATCGTCATTATTTCAACCTGAAAAGTACTACAATAATCTGGTAGTGCAAGAGACAATCTAATGTCCAATTGATCCCAAAAGATTCCACATCCAACTCCGATGAGTGATCTGAATACATCAGTGAAAACCTGAATGGTGTGTCCTGGAAGGTGTAAACCATTATAAGAAAAGGATTTGTGCGATATCTAGGTTTTAAAACCTAGATCGAGAGCAGGTTCAGGTATCGTGTACTCGATAGGTATGTTAGGACCAGTCATACTTAAGATTTTTGTATGACCATAGCTTCTGTATTTCCATGCTCTTATGGCGCTCAGCATGATTGCCGTATTTGTAGCCACTTGTTTCGCCAATAAGTCTATTGGTAGCTAGGTAGAGAAGGTTGACAAATGCCCTGCGTGATGTAGTTTTAAGAACAACAGATCGCCACCATTCTCTTAATTCGCTCAGACTGCGTTTGATAATTCCTTTTGTCTAAAGGCAACCACCAAACGGAGGCTGCGTAGAATAGAGTTGGTTTGATTACAAAACTGTATAGCCGGTAAACAGTTTTTAGGGTTAATACCAGAGTTCAGGCCTATTGTTGTCATGCTGCAAAAAAGAGCATTAGCCGCCTTAGTGATTCTGGAGTAGGTATTCATGTTCCAGTTAAATTTGCTGTCCAATATGATTCCCAGATATTTGCCGCAAAAAACTGCCGCAAGGCTTTAAAAATAATGCAGTTCTACTGGAATAATAGCGCTGTTTTTAATCTTTTCACGAAGGCTCAACTGCACCACACTTTGCAACTTTACATGATGGCTCAAATGACCATACATCATTGTCATTGTTCGTGAAAACGCAAGCGAACAAATAAATAACTGCCGCGTATATGTAGCATAAGCCTCTGAGAATCAATAACTAACTGCCGCAGTTACACGACGTCAGCCACAGCATCAATTAACTTCTGTATATACACAGCAGAGATCAGCAATGAATCGTTATTTCGGTACTCATAAGCACTCATGAAATTTTTAACATAAGTGTGTGAACAATATTGAAATTTAACTATGGACTCTGATTCATTCATACTCACTACAACGTTGATTTATAAGTACAGGTTGCAATGAGTGTGCGTACAACGTTCGCATCAAACTCATACTATTCGGAATATGTTTGATTCATAAGCCTACTCATCCAGATTCATAACTTTAGAAAAATACTTATAATACTCATAAATGATTCGAGTGACAGTCTTAGTTGGTAGGCATTTACAACAAAAGAAAAAAGACAGATAAGCAAAAAAGATGGAATACTAAGCAGAGCAAACAGATAACCTTCTAGTGAGTATTTTAGTGTTCGTATGGGAATCATACTTATTTTGTGATTCGTGTATATGTTGAGTTATGGAGAGTCGAAGTCATGAACAACATCATACGTAATGTTAAGTATGAATATGATGAGTACTTCAAACTTTGAATATGAGTAGAGGTTCCATGATATTAAAATAAGTATGAATGCGTATAAGTAACAGAAATTATGAGCATGATTCGATTCTACTCTTTCTTTTTAATACTCATTATTGATCTCTGTATCGAGTCACTCGAATCATTTATATCATTATTAGTATTTTCCTAAAGTTATGAATCTAAATGAATAGGCTTATGAATCAAACATATTTCAAATGGTATGAGTTTGATGTCAACGTTGTACACATACTCATTGCACTTTGTACTTATAAATCAACGGTTGTAGTGAGTATGAATGAATCAGAGTACATAGTTAAATTTCAATATTAATGACTCACTTATATTCAAAATCTCATGAGTGCTTATGAGTAGCGATATCTGAGGTCTTAAGCTCGTTTTTTGTTTGAGAATCACCAAATTGTCACTGCAGTCCTATAAATCACTGGAAATATGTTGTCTTCTGACAACAACAATACCAACAACAACCAGAGAAACATTTATTCCAAACATCTAACCAGCCAAGCAGCCAACCAACCATCCATTTGACTAACCAACCAACCATATGAAGAATTCCCTTTGGGCATAAGTTTGAAAAAGGAAAAACAAGAAAAAGAGAGAAAGCAGAGAACCAAGTTAAATTCAATTCAACAGAAGAAAGAAATATTGAATAAAAACGAGAGGAGAAAGAGATTGAAAAAAAATTAAAAAAGCGGAACAGCAAGGAACAGTTATGAGCATCAATTTCAAAAGGATTTTTTTGTTGGTTTTTTTTGGTTTAAATTATCAGCAGCTACCAAGAAGTGAAAAGAGAATGAATCACGGAGAAAAAATCAAATAAAATTTTAAATGTTTCTTGTTGTCGACATACATACATACATACATACCTACATATATAGACTATAAAATATATTAGATTTGTTGTTGTTATTGTTATTTTTCGATCCCTTTTTCTACACACCAAACAAACATCAAACTCAGTGTCCATTCTTGCAAATGTTTGAATTGATATTTTAAGGCAGCCTCTCGCTAACCTCTCCTAAATTTCGGGTTACAAATCAAGCTTCTCATCTCGTCTCATCTCATCTTCTTGTCTTTGTTTTTTTATTGTTGTCGTTGCTGTTGTTGTCTAAAATGCTTCAATGCGTAAATTTTCGCTTCAACTGTCAGCCACTTAAATTGCCATCAATATTTAAACAGTTGGAATGGCAAAAAATGGAAAATAAAGGAAAACATTCTCTACAAAAACAACAAAAAAGGGACACCAATAACAACAACAACAACTTGGAAGAAAAAAGAGAAGAGAAAACAAAAGAAAAGAAGTTAAAATCTTGTGTAAAAGTTTTTATTTGTTTTTCTTTAACTTTTCGTGCTGCTACTGGGGCAAATGAAAAACCCATTGAAGCCCATGAAAAGGTTTGATGTTCTTCAAATAAATGAATCAAATGAATGACTTAATGAATGATTGAATAAATGAATGAATGAGCAAGTACTGTAGGGTGTTTTTCGATTAATTTTTTTGTTTCATTTTTAAATCGGGTAACATTTTAAGCACACTTCGTTAGTATAATCTCGTAGGTGTAGTAATAAAAATCTATTTGGAAAGATAAAGTTTGCCTTTTGAAAGTATTCCCCTCAGCTGTAATACATTTGAGTCTATGCTTGTTGCTATACTCAAAACTCTCCAGTTAATTGAATTGATTTTCGACTTCAGCAGTCTCATAAACAACGCTGGTTGAAAATGATTACGAATATAGGAGCATCTAATCAGAACTAAATACCCAACAAATTTGGCAAATCTTTATTTCCCACTCTGTAGAATTGTCATGGCTCTTAAAATAGCTATCAAACTCTATATTCTACCCCTCCATTGAGTAGCAATGCCTTCTTCTGGGCATCAAAACCTATGCTACTGACTTACTATCGCCAGTAAGTGCCCAACCAAATTCAGTTCTACTTCTTGGAAGAGTCTGTTTAATATCTCAGATTTGAAACTGTAGAGCCCAAGTCTAGTAGGTAATGTGTTGGATTATTAGACGTGAGCCTGTGGTTCAAACCCTAGAACAGACATGTAGAAAATATGAAAAAAATAAATTCTTTGACGACTTCCTCTGGGCTGTCTTCTGGTAAAAGCTTTGAAATTAAATAAAAATGTCCATGAAAACATTCTTAAAATCTATTGTTTGGAGTCGACTTTAAACTGTAGGCCCCGCTACTGAAGTTGCCGTTAGGTTAGGTTAGGTCTGAGTGTTAGCTCTGATTTCACAAAGCACACTTGAGCACGCATAGCGGCCCGTTGTGATGCCACGGGTGAACGCAGTCCCTGTACTGACCAAGTTCCACCAAAATCAGTGAAGAGGAAGAAGTTGGTCAGCGCAAGGGCTGTACTGAAGTTGCCGTAGTCAAGTAGGTACTGTGTGAGCTTATCAGACGTGAGATCGTGGTTCAAGCCACCGATCAGACATCTCGTGCAACAAGTAATATAAAAAAATATTTCTTCTTCGACTTCCTCCCAGCAGATTTTTGGCAAAAACTCTAAAAGTAAAAAAAATTCCCTGAAAAGTTACGCAAAAATCTTTCGGAGTCGACTTTAAACTGTAGGTCCCGCCAATCATTCATAAAATTGACAAGCACAACATGGTTGGTGTGAGACACTACATCGTGATTCTGACTTAAGAGTTGTAATGACCAATTAAGTAAGTAAGTAAGGAGCACAGATGAGATCTACTAGGCTGCCGCGGTTGGCCTCAAATTTTTCTGCACTTTTTCAAGTGTATGGGCTTATATCACGGCAATGGTATCACGAATGTTGGTTTTCAAATGCTCAATTGTCTCTGGTTTGTCGGCATAATACTTTTCTTTAATGGTACCCCACAGAAAATACTCCAACGGTGTCAAACCGCAGCTTTTTGGAGGCCATTGAGATCACCATTTCGGCTAATCAAAAGGCCATCAAATGTTTGACGCAATAAATGGATTGTGGCATGAGATATATGGCAAGTCGGAAAATCGTGTTGAAACCAAACATTGTTTATATCAATACAATGAAGAGCGAGTACAAAAAAATTGGTTATCATGGTGTCTGCATTGACTGTAATGGCTGCGCCGTCCTCATTTTCAAAGATGCCTCCGCTCCACAAGCCACACTTAACAGTCACTCGTAATGGGCGCATTGGCTTCTTTAAGACCACGGGTGGGTTTTCTGAGCCCCAAATATGGCGATTTTCATTATTAACGTACCCAACAAGATACAAAAGAGCTTCATTCGAAAAGACGATTTTTTCGTTTTGGCAAAATCGACATCATTGTGCAGTTTCTTGTTGGTCCATCTATTCCAATAAATCCCACTATTGCTCAAGCGTAAAACGATTCATTGCGTCCAGTGGAGATAATATACTGAATCTTGCAACGGAATAAACTGACATAAGTATTGCCAGATTCGAAATAACCGATGGTTCTAATTTAAACCGATAGATGGCCCACCTTATAAAAAAGCCAGTTTATTGAATAAAAAATACTTTTCATTCCAATAATTTAAAAACTGGTAATACCAGGAGGGATTAGAGAAAGGTGTTCTACTCCCAATTCAAAATATTTTTTTTTTCTATTTTTCAAATGTCATCTTCTGTAAATAAAATGGAAAAAAGAAAAAAGAAAAAACGATTCTTACAAGTCAATGCCAAAGAAAAACAAATAAGCCAGACTAACAAAAACTAAAATAAACAAACAAACAAACAAAGGAGATACGAGATGCATAAATTAAAATTCTATTATTCGGACTGTTTTTACATGCAATTTTTCTTTCTTTTTTTTTTCTTCTCAAAATAAACATGAAAATTTTTACATGTGACTTAGTCTGGCATAACAAAATTAAAGGGTGTCCAAAAATAATTGACCAACGTCTCGAACAGAGATGAACAATGACTATAGAATCGAATCATACTCATAATTTATGATACTTCTAAGCATTCATATTTATTTCAATATCATGGAACCTCTACTCATATACAAAATTTGAAGTTGTACTCATCATATTCATACTTAACAACACGTATGATGGTGTTGATGATTTCGACTCTCCATAACTCAACATAGCCGGAATGGTTCCCATGGAACTACAAGCATATGAGCGCCTGATGATCTTCAAAGCCAGGCAAAGTACGACTCAACCACAGAGCATAGAAGCGATAAAGCACGAAGTCTTCCTAAAATGGCAATCTCGCTGGGATAATGAACAGCATGGAAGGTGGACATATAAACTGATTCCCGAGTTGCGGAAGTGTGGAAAAACAGAAAAAACGGCGAAGTAGACTGTAACATAACCCAGATGCTGACCGGTCACGGATATTTCAGAGAGTACCTGCATCGCATGGGGAAATGACGCTCGCCATTCTGTATCTGCGAAGAGAAAGAAACATTAGATGATTTCGAACACACTTTCTTCAGCTGTCGTCGATGGACCGAAAGCCGTCAGCGACTCCAAGCTGAAATCGGCGTCATTAGCCCTACAAACGTCGTGCTGAAAATGATAAACTGTAGAGAGAGCTGGAACGCAGTAAAACACTTTATAGAGCACGTCCTGCGAAGGAAGAAATTTGACCTAGACGCAAAAGAATGAGAATAGAGCGGAGCCTGAACGCAAGCTGACGATGATGGAACTAGAACATATGCCAGAAAAGGGGTCCACCCGGAATGATTCCCCGGTGACGAGACAAAGTGGGTTTTTAGTCGGTATATCCAGTGGGAGAGGCCGACATATCATATCTGATGACTACCATCATGAATGCATAAAGCATTTTCCCTCCTTCCCGCAAAAAAAAATAACTCAACATAAACACGAATCACAAAATAAGTATGAGTCGCATACGAACACTAAAATACTCACTAGAAGGCTCTGTGTTTGCTCTGCTTGCTGTTCTGCCTTTTTTTCTTTTCTTGTAAATGCAACAACAACAAAGACTTTAAGTTTCGATGAATGATTCGAGTCACTCGAATTCTAAAGTTATGAATCTATTATGAGTAGGCTTATGAATCAAACATATTTCGATTGGTATGAGTTTGATGTCAACGTTGTACGCATACTCATTGCAACATGTACTTATGAATCAACGTTGTAGTGAGTAAGAATGAATCAGAGTACATAGTTAAATTTCAATATTGTTGACTCATTTATATTCAAAATGTCATGAGTGCTTATGAGTAGCGCAAAAACGATTCATTGCTGATCTCTTGTCTCGAATTGAGGAAAATTTGGTTCAGGATCCCCTGCCAAATGCGTTGAGTATTTGTAGGTTCAAAAATTTTGAAAATCTGGATTGGCGCAACGAAGCGTCTGAGGACAGAGTTAAGACAGAGTCCCAAGAGATTATGGCAAGCTTTGGAATTGCATTTACACAACGTTTTAAGAAATACTTCCTTTCTTTTTCAATCAATTTCCATTTAAAACGTTAATTTTTCTTATATTCCATCAGTTTTATTGTCGAAATTCAACCGCCTTTAGAAAAAATTAATTTCTATTGTATGCCCTACTTTAATTGAATTTTCTCCTATCGAATCTCATTTTGGGATTTCTTTCTTTTTTCTTTTCAATAAAATTTCTATTCTTTTGAAGTCTTAAAATTAAAATGTAATAAAAAGCAACGTGTCTGTTTATACACCACAAAATTTGCTTGTCTTCTGATCACGTACGCGAGGAAAGAAAAAGAACAACCCAGTGATCATTTCCTTACGAAAAGTAAAGTGCAGAAGTTTTCGAGTTCATAGAAAATTCTGATTTGGAATCTGTATTCAAAAATAATAAACGATGCTCTCATAAAGCATTCGAAATACGTCAGACGAATTGCAAATAGTAAAAAGATAAGTGAAGGCTTTATTTAGCCCTGCTGCGGTCCATACATTCAAGTCAAAGTTAGTGCCGATTTGTCATTTTGATGACAGTTTCATTGTGCTGCTACAACATATACCTCTTTGTCTCTGCTGAACAGAAACCAGAGTATACAGTGAGCATCAAAGGAAACCGAACCCTATTGATAAATTTCTGACAATCACCAAACTCAACTTTTACCGCTTAAGGAGAGTGCCCGAAATTTTTTGGAAAATTTGTTGGTTTCAATTTTAAAAACTCAAAATGAAACATTTTTAAAATAGAAATAACGGTAATTTATTAATGAATATATATTTTTTTATGTGTACAGTTACATTTGACACTCACTGTATATCGGCTGTTATAGTAGCAATACCAAGAAAGTCGATCGTGTCATAGTTTTATTCGTCTTTATGATATCAACAGTCGTTGCTGAGGCAATACGAACACCAGGAAAGGCCAGATCTAGAAAACTAGTCGAAACGGATACAAGATAGTGTAGATGTATTTTAACGTAATGAACTTGACTGCACCTATATTCTTCTCTCTCTCTTCTCTACAGAAAGATCAATTTATGGGGACATTCCACTGGGGTTTCTATTGATTTGTCATCAAATATTGTCACTTTAAAATATTCTGACCTTTTCTTATTTTCCTAGGCGGATAGGAGTAGTGTTGGCAGAGGAAGCAAAAGTGAAGAGGAAGCAAAGACAGAGCCTCTATAGATAGCTCTAAAGCAAGCACTCATTCAAGTTTGCGGTACTAATTTTTCATACCGTTTTTCAGGCTAATGATCCTTTTTCCCCCGTGGTCTAGTAGGCAGTGTGTTGGCTTATTAGACGAAAAGCCAGGGTTCGAGCCCCCGGTCAGACATCAAAAGAAAATACAAAACGTATTTCTTCGGCGACTTCCTCTCAGCAGATTTCTGGCAAAAACCCTGTGGAGTAAATAAAAATTGCCAAGAAAAAGTTTCTCAAAAATCTGTCGTTCGGAGTCGACTTTAAACTGTAGGCCCCACCACTCATGTATAAAAATTAACACACACAACATAAGTGGTGTGAGAAACTAGGTCGTAATCCTGACTGAAGGGTTGTAATGACCAACTATGTATGTAAAATAAAAGGACGGGTAAGACCTTGCCGAGACTAGAAATGCAAGACCTGATTTATGGCTCAAAGCCTTGGGTGACGCAAAAACAACGCTTACTTACTTAATGGGCCATTAACAACCCGATTAATGGATTTCGGCCTGCCTTACTACATCCTTCCAGGCCACTCTGCTTCTTACTCGCCTACGCTAGTTGGTCACACCAATCGATGACAGGGCTTCCTCGCTTGTTCCTTCGAACGCGAACAAGGTCGTTCTCTTCTTCCGCAAATCTCGCATCAAATACCCGTAACGCAGGGGCATCCTCTATCGTTCGAATGATATTTTCGATCCAGCACAGCCGCTGCACAACGTCTATGTCGTTGAGGAGCTCATACAGCTCACTGTTGGATCGGATGCGGAAATCATCACAAAGTCGCACTGAACTGAAGATCTTACGTAGGACTTTTCTCTCCAATACTCTCAAGTCTGCTGCATCAGTGCTTAATAAGGTCCATGCCTCTGCCTCCCCATAAAGAAGGAGAGGATGAGCGTCTTGTAGAGTATTAGTTTTGCCGTATGAGAGAGATCTCTGATACTCCATTGCCTATTGAGACTATAATAACACCTGTTGGCAAGAGTGATCCTTCGCTTGATCTCCAGACTGACATCATTTTTGGTGGTAACGACGGAGTCAAAATAAATAAATTCCTTGACTACATCGAAAGTATAGTTATCGGCCGTAATCTGAGAATCAATACGCCGATAATATATACTTTCTTTTGCCCTTATTTACTGCCAGACCCATCTTAGTAGACTCCCGTTCAATAGCACTAAAGGCAGCAGGCCCCCAATACAAATGCATCAGGGTTGTTGTATTGGGAGTCGTGGTGACGAACTTTACTTATTGAGCGTGATTTTTTTCTAAAGAAGAGTCGTGAGCTGAGCTTTAAATGTTGTTCCTCGGTTTCTACAGGAACTTCTTGTAAGGATTATGTAGACGCATATTGTAGCCTCTTCATTTTTAGAATTCGAAAACAATACTGAAAGATTTTCTTCTGTTCCGTAACTCGAACCTGGACTGCTTGAGTTTGTATTTAAACAATTTACCACTTTATTACGCCACCCTGCATCAAATAATATTTTAAAATTGTGGAATGGAAGTGGTTCGCTGGATATTCACACACTCCCTTACACACACACACACACACTCAGAGTCATGTAAGAATTTCGTCGATATTGCAACACATGTTGCTGACATCTAAAGCGTGTAGCTGATGTTTTTTTCTTGGGTTTTTCGCGTTATTGTTTTTGCTTCATGTTGCAAAAACATATTGGCGCCGTATGTTAAGCCAATAAAAAAAAACACACAAAACAACCGAAATAAACTGAATAAAAATACATACGATAACTATAATACGAGTAAGAATAAGAAGCAGAAGCAGAAACAGCAGCAGATAATATAAATTCCATATGCAACGTCTTGTATTTATTGCTCGCTCTAGATTGCCTTCACTTGCAACGCGTATTATTTCTCTACTGTGCTGTGCCACTCAATTTTTCATCAATATGTTCGCATATTTCTCTTAAGCGTTAGTGGGGCGTACAATGAGGGAAAAAGAATTTTTTTCCTTCTTTCTTTCTCATTCAATTCATTCGAACGTTCATTTATTCTTAAGCAATTTGCAAAATATGTGCATGTCATAAATCAGATAAATGATGATGATTACATACGTATGCACATACGATATAATGTGATACGATACGATACAATACCCCAAAAACAAAACCTGACAATGACGCCGAAAATCGAGATCAAAATCATTTTCATATTGATGATGATGATGATGCGAATATTGCAGATGATAGCATTCCTTGATGATGCTTTTAATAGAAAAATTATGACGAAATAAAACACCAACAACAACAACAAGAAAAAAGATTATAATTATTAATCGTAATATTTTAGATGAATTTGTAGGATGATTAAGACAAACATACAGCCAGCAAATGTTGGCGTTTGTTTTATTAGCAGATGTTTTTACTACAAGAAATTTCTTGGTGTTGTGTTTTGCATCGTTAATTAATGATTTGATTAAAGGAAACTTAAAGCAAATAAATTATTTTGTAATTAAAATCTGTGAGATGTAATTTTCATATCATAAATGATTATAAAATATAAGCACCCTGTCCCTTTCACAAGAGTTTATCACAGCCATTGGCTTTTAAATCCAAAATTGTTTAGTATTTTTGTAACATTTAGGTCGCCGTAGTCTAGTAGTAGGTTAGGTTAGGTTAGGTCGGAGTGGTAGCTCTGATATCACAAAGCACACTTGAGCACGCATAGCAGCCAATTGTGATGCCACGGGTGAACGCAGTCCCTGTACTGACCAAGTTCCATCAAATCAGGGAAGAGGAAGAAGTTGGTCAGCGCAAGGGCTGCACATCAAAAGTACGACTACTCCATATTGGAAAACCAGCCAGAAAGTTTAATTACCGAAATTATATCCTTGATATCAATAGATGATAGCTCCGTCAAGCTTCGTCAAGAAATGGAGGGCCAAATAACCTATACCTACATCTAGTAAGAGACGGGCACTGACAAAGAAAGTGGATAACAGTCTCATCTTCCTCAGCGGATCTGTATCCACGGAAGAAGTCGTTAAATGAGAGCCTCATTCTCTCCGCGTGTCTACCCATAACGCAATGACCTGTAAGCATGGCCACTGGGTTGAGATGACTTCACGACCAACACCAAGTAATTGGTTGGTACGCCTTCTATCCATCAAGGGCCAGGTGAGTCTAGCCGTGGGGCAAGACTCCTCATTGACCAAGGATATGTTGGCGACCCGAGAGAATTTCCGCGCAATGTCCAACTTGACCGAGGCAAGTGGCATACCCAATTCAATTGAAGAGGATTCCGGAAGGAGTGCATTAGCTCTGGCGAGCTCGTCGGCCCTAGAGTTTCCCGGAATGTTACTGTGCCCACACCAGTGAGACACTGGTGAAGCGCCCAGAAAGAAGGTTGAGACAGCGACGACATTTTCTAATGATCCTAGAGTTATTCACGAAACCAGTCTAATAGGTAGTGTGTTGGCTTATTAGACGAGAGGCCACGGTTCAAACCGAACACGAAACGAGAAATTAAAAAATAGTTCTTCGGTAATTTCCTCTCAGCAGATTTCTTGTAAAAAATAAAATTGCCATGAAAAGTTTCTTAAAAATCTGTCATACAGAGTCGACTTGAGACTGTGGGTCGCGCCATTCATGTATAAAATTAACACACACAACATAAGTGGTGTAAGAAACTAGGACGTAATCCTGACATTACAATTATGTACATATTTAGGTAACTTTTAAAATTTCTTGCAAGTGTTAGACAAAACAAGGAAAATCTTAAGAAAAGAGTAGGAAAAGCATTGAAAAATCCTTTCCTACCTAATAAGTTAATATGTAATGCAGTAAGAAAATAGAAGCATACACTGGAAGAAATCAATCGGTGAAAATTATGATGGAAAAATGAGGAGATTCTGAAAATTAATTTCTATTCAACGGAATTTAAGATCTGAAAATGGTTGTCAAAATGATATGCTAGAAATTAATAAACACTTATAGGGTGAACTACAACATATAGAGTACTTTTTATACGACCCTTACAAATTACAACATAGTTGTAGAGCATAATTGTATAGCCTAGTTGTACAGCATAGTTGTACAGGACAGTTGTACAGCACAGTTGTAGAACACTGGTGTACAACATAGTTGTACAGCATAATTGTACAGCCTACTTGTACAGCCTAATTGTACAGCCTAGTTGTACAGCCTAGTTGTACAACACAGTTGTTCAGCCTAATTGTACAACACAGTTACTCAGCACAGTTGAACAACACATTTGTACAGCACAGTTGTACAGCAGAGTTGTACAACACAGTTGTACAACATAGTTGTAGTTGTACAGCATAGTTGTAAAATGTCGTTTGAATTTTTCAACCCATTTTACTTATAAATTGTTCTTGTTGCATCATGTTGGACGTCTGTTTAAGGAAAATCGAAATAAAAAAAATTGTGTTCTTTAACATGCCGACTTGGAGGTCGTCGGTAATAATTGGGTGTATAACTTGATCAAGTTTTACAAATAATCGCAACGTGTAGGGGCCCCATCATGATGGTTGGAAGTATCTGATATCCTAATCTCATCTTGGGAATCCTCATCTCATTTTGAAATTTTTTTATTAAAATTCACCCATACACGTACAAAACTACCTACCAAAATGAAACAGCAGCAAGAACAATGCAAGACTTTGTCAAAGTCCTAAAGCCCGTAAAAAAGTCTTCTTGAAAATGACAATCGAACAGTTAGGAAAAGGGTATTCAGATTCTAGAGGCCCCGCAAAGCACATTATTGACTTAACCTGGAGAAAAGAGTGTATTTCACTCTACGCCTAGAGCATAATTATACAACGTAATTTGTAAGAAAATTGTTTAAACGTGGTGCCCAACTAAGTCAACAATAACATCACAATGAGCTTTTCATACTCGTAAAACGATGGACAATGTGGTTGGATTATTGTAACAATTGCAAGTAAAGTTACTTGATCACTTAGAATTGATTTGAAATTCTTCTTCAATTCCTCAATGCACAAAGTTGACAATATTTAACATGAAAATCCACTCGAGTTTCCCTAATGCTTTCGACATCTGCTACCCCTCAAGGGGTGTAGAAGACCAAGTATTTATTTATTTTGGTTTCAGAAACAATCTAGCCAACAGCCTCTGATCATGGAAATAAAAAAATTTAATGGAGACCTTACATAAAATATCATCGAATGGAACCCGTAAGATAAGCGTTTCACAGATGCTTGATTAAGATGGGTTTCGCTGCTACACTTTGCAACTGGCCTCTGCAACCCATCCAAACTCAATTAGAAAACGAAAACCACTTTCGAAATGAATTTTTCTTAAAAGTTTTAAATGCAATTTTATAGTCTTATATTCGACAAAATAATGCGAAAAGTTTTGTGTGATGAGGCGAAAATATTTCACTATGTTTGCCAAACTAAAAAACCAGAAGCGAATTGGTGAAGAACACACATTTTGATAAACATTTTCAGTCATATTGTCAGGCATCGTCAGTTTGTTTTTTGAATTGCAAAAGTTTAATTCGTTTTCAAATGTGGCATTACAACCACACCACCCCCCACAATGGCAAAATTAAATACAAGGACTACACTGCAGTATGAGCATGTTCAACCAGCTGACGATTTTCAGCGGATGACAAATAAAACAAAAAAAAAGAATTTTTTGTTTTTAAATAAAACGGAAACTAAAATTTCATGCATTAAGAAAGAATATGGAATGGACACTTTCGTTCCTTTACACATCAGCGATTGCAAAAACAGAATTCATTACCAGCGCTGTAGAGCAGAGTGTGAGCGCTGTATGGTATGATTATTGAGCAATATGATGATGTTCTACAATGGTATTCGCAACATTTTTCTATTTTCTGTATAACGAAATCCAATCTGTTTTCTTATATTATTCTTCTTCCTTTTATTGTTTAATTTTTAAAGTGAAAAAAATATTTTCGGCAAAATACTTGCTTTAGATAATTGGAAAAGTTTTCAGCTGAAATTCTGTGGTCAATAGAAATTTGTTAAGGAAATTTACGAAGTAATACCACAACATATTCGCACTACTCGTTAACAAATTAAAAAAAAAATGTGAAATACACCGAAAGGAATGTCGCTTCTATAATTCAAACTTCAGTTGAAATAACTGAGTTAGTTCTGGTGCTAAAGTAATACAAAAAGATAAACAATAAATACATTTTCCTTAACCTTTTACTATACTTACTCATTAGCAAAGTATATCAAACTGAACAAGGACAGTAGTAGTAGTAGTATTCAGTAACTCCACAAGCGAGCAATTCATATGAGCCATAAAATACAACACCATTGACCCGAGAAAACGCACATCTGTTTGGGCAACGTACCTCACGCTTCGCCTCGGTAAATCATCGTCAGCAATGAAGCCCATTTCTGGATGAAGGAGTACATGAAAATGAGATCCAAGAGCGTCGAATGCAGTCTGAAAAGGTATGGAATTTTGACTGGCGGTGTCATCGGTGCATATTTCTTTAAGGACAACGTTAGCCAGAGAATTACTCTAGGTGGCGAGCATTATCATCCGCTCATTTTAACTTCTTTCGGATCATCTGTACACTAACGGCAGGTGGTTGCAACAGGTTTCATACAGGTCATGCCACATTAAATATTTTGCACGATCGCTTTAAGAGGGGCGTAGTCATAACACGTGGTGGATCTGATGCGAGCTAAATACGGAGATCATACGATTTGATTCCGTTTGACTTTTTTGACATGGGGACATCGGAGGTAATAACACGGCCGATGCATTTGCTAAAGTAGGGAACACGGAAAATTCAAATGAATTTCCACAGTAGACCTGTAGAGGCGTTTCTCTGTAGAGAGACAAACAAATGTTCTCACAAAAACTCCATCCAGTGACAAAGGTAAGATGGGATAATGAACTCAATTGTAGAAATACCAGACAGATGTGGCCCGACATGAATATTTATGCGGAACAGAATTTGCATTGAAACTATCAAGATTTCATCTAACGAACATCATAGCAGTGATATAGGGACTGAGGATGTTCATACCGGGAGACTGGGAGTATTTTATATCAGAATCAGAAGCTGCAAGAACGAGAAAGAAGCCAGACCACAGAACATCTTCTTTGTTATTGTCCGGCGCTTGGGAATTCGAGAAGTAGAATTCTTGGATACCCAGACTTTAGTAACAAAAACATGTCTAGCCAAAGGCGATTTTCATAAGACTCTCGGGACGGTTGAGAGATACCAAACAGGAGTAGTAATTATGCGGCCAAATAGATAACAACAATGTTACAACGAGACTTTACAGTACCTTAGTAAGCTGTGTCCAATGAGTCAGCTGCCAGTTTAACCTTACCTAACCTACTACGGTTTTTTGTTACTTTAAGGCGGGTTCACCCACAAGTTTCTGAAACATTTTTGGTTCGCACAAAATTTTTTTTATATGGAGTTTGACGTTTCTCTCAGAGAGCGAGAGAAATTATTTTGTGCGAACAACTCTCAGTGTGAATTAAATTAATTTTAAATTTGGTCCGAACCATTTTAGAAAAGGTTGCCACACCATATGAAATTTATACAATACACAAATATTTGCAGAAGTTCATCGAAAGACCCAGGGTCCATGCGATGAAAATTTATAAATGAATCTACGTAATTTAAACGCATTTCGGGAACTAGTGAGTGAAAATACCCTTTGGCTTCTGTTTGTTTCAAAAGTGGTCTTACAGCCGTCCTCTTTTTTATCTTTGATTTTCGTTTTTCATAAATATATTTTGCAAGTAATTTTACTTTGGTCACTTCAATGGCGAACAAGAGTTGCAAATGATTTATATCCATTTTATCCATCGCAGAACAAGATGTTTTTATTCTTACCAAATAATTCACCACAAATACTGTTTATTTTTTTTATAAATATAAATTTTTTTATTTCTTTATTTTGACACAAATATAATTAACTTTCTTAAGGTTATGCACATATGTATTTACGTCATTTTCAATTAAATATGGCAGCACTGTTTTTACGAACAAAGTTTCTGAAATGGGTGAATCATGTTGCAGAAAACTCTCAGTAAACAAGAAATTTCTCCGAACCAAAAATGTTTCAGAAACTTGTGGGTGAACCCGCCTTTACTTAACGAAAAATGTTTAAATATTTGCATGAGTGGCGGGACCTACAGTATAAGGTAGTCTCTGAACGACAGATTTTTGAGAAGCTTTTCGTGGCAATTTTATTCAGAGTTTTTACTAGAAATCTGCTGAGATGAAGTCGTCGAAGAAATATTTTTTCATATTACATTTTGTTGGAGCGGTTGGAACCGCGGCCTCATATCTAAAAGCCAACATAATACCTACTAGAGTGCGGCGACTAGAGGAAAAGAAACTGCCATGAATATTTCTCAAAAATCTGTCGTTCGTAGTCAACCTTAGACTGTAAGTCGTGTCACCCGTGCTTAAAATTAACACACACACCATGGGTTGTAGGAGAAGCTAGATTGTAATCCTGACTAAAGGATTGTAATGATCAATTAAGTTAGAAAGTAAGCGAAGCAGAGGTCAGCATTGAACCGTTTTTCGCTACTCATAAGCACTCATGATATTTTGAATATAAGTGAGTCAACAAAAATTTAAATTTAACTACGTACTCTGATTCATTGGTACTCACTACAACATTGGTTTATAAGTACAGGTTGCAATAAGTATGCGTACAACGTTGACATCAAACTCATACCATTCGAAATATGTTTGATTCATAAGTCTACTCATTTAGATTCATAATGTTAGGAAAATACTTGTAATACTTATAAATGATTCGAGTGATTTGACTCGTTCAACAAAAATGTATAGTCGTCGTTGTTAGGCATTTACAACAAAAGAAAAAAGGCACATAAGCAAAAAAGACAGAAAAGCAAGCAGAGCAAACACACAACCTTTTAGTGAGTATTTTAGTGTTCGTATGCGAATCATACTTTTTTATGAGTCGTGTATATGTTGAGTCATGGAGAGTTGAAAGCATCAATAACATCATACGTGTTGTTAAATATGAATATGATGAGTACTTCAAACTTTGAAAATGAGTAGAGGTTCCATGATATTAAAATAAGTACGAATGCGTATAAGTATTAGAAATTATGAGTATGATTCGATTGGACTCATCTTTTTGAATACTCATTGCTGATCTGTGGAGCGAAGTAACCTAGAATTATATACATACATAATTAGTCTTTACAACCCTTCAGTCAGGATTACGACCTAGTTTCTCACACCACTTATGTTGTGTGTAAAGTCGACTCCGAACGACATATTTTTGAGAAACTTTTTCATGGCAATTTTTATTTACTCTCAGAGTTTTGCCAGAAAGTCGCCGAAGAAATACTTTTTGTATTCTGTTTTGATGTCTGGCCTGTGGCTCGAACCCTGGCTTTACGTCTAATAAGCCAATACACTATCTACTAGACTACAGTGACTTCAAGAATTATATTTAAAACTTAAAGTTCTACGTGACAAAAGGTTTACTATTAATGATCAATCCCCAGAATTTAAAGTAATCTTTAAAATGTTATTGCAGACATTTAAACATGCCTAGCGTAGGGTACTATAATTGCTTGTCATTTTCTTTATTATAAATATTAAAAATATTTATTTATAGGCTATTAAAAATCTAACAAATACAACAATTTATAACAAATTTATTTAAGTTATTAAATCGGACGATAAGTGTTCAATATTTAAAATATAACGGCTAAGATGTGCAATAACGGCATGCAATCTTTTATTTCGAAACTTAGAGGCACAATTTTATTGTCTACACACTTGCTAGCATAGATAAATTGCATCGAACTAGACTTAGTTGCGTGTGGCATGATCAGTTTTAGTTTGGAAAGCAAAATTATTATAACAATTACAAGTAATTGCATAGCTGTCTGTCATAGGGAAGGTTTATAAAAAGCTTCCCCATTTGAATATTTCGAAACAAATATTCATTTGCTACAGAATTGAACGTTAAGAAAGACACATTCAAAATGAAAATACGTTACGATAATGAAAGGAAAATTTGGAAATCTTTAGACTACAAGCATGGAGATGTTGTTCGACATTTTATAGGTCAAGTGTTTTTGGAAAATGTTGGCAAGGTAAAGGCAGATAAAGTCATTGAATGGCATTATGACACGGGTAGAGGGCGTACAATGGAAGAAATCTATCGTGAAGCAATAACAGTGGCCATGAATTTACAGAAAATGAATGTGAAAAAAGGCGATGTGGTGGTATTCTACTGCGTGATGCAAAGCAAAGTGAGTAGCTTGGCAATGGGTGTGCTAATGTTGGGTGCCACAGTGAATTTCTATGAAACAAATTTCCCAGAGGGTAAGGAAAATAAAAATATTTCACAAGTTTTGTTTGTTCTTTAATAAGAATTTTTTTCTATTTAGAGTCTGCTAAATACACTTTAAATCTATTGAATCCCTCGGTTATTTTGTATGAGGAAAAGTTTAAAAGTTTTCTCTTCAAAATCCTGAAGGACATCCAATTGCCTCAACTTAAACACAAGCTAACAATAGATGGTGCGGAGGATAATTCTGTAGACAAAAAGCTTTTGAAAAATATTTCTTCATTTGCTTTGGATAGCTTTCGTTTACCAAATTTGGGTGAGCCGGAAAAACTAACAGCCTTTTTGTTATTTACTTCTGGTTCCACAGGCTTACCTAAGGCTGTGGCTCTTAGTCATGCCCAAGCTTTGCATGGCATGCTATCGTTTTGGTCTCAACCCAATGGTTCAACCGTACTTACCCAGCAAGCAACAATTTTCTCTTTAAGTCCCATACGCTGGATAAGTCAGGTTCTATTAATGCTGCAGTCATTGTTAATGGGCATCAAAAGGGTTTATGCCAGTGGCTTGCCCAATGGGGAATATGGCAGGGATATTGTCAAACGTAAGGAAGTTACACACTTTTTTAGCACGCCCTCTGTTTTCAAGGAACTTATATTGGCCATTAAAGATAATGACAAAGCAGCTTTGAAGTCCCTTAAAAACATTTATTTAGGGGGAGAAGATCCAGGGCAAATTATAATCGATATGGCCAAAGAGATGGCCCCCCAGAGCTGTATAATGCGTTGCTATGGCATGACCGAATTGGCCGGCATTACTTCTTGTGACCAGCTTATCAATGGTGGTTATATAGTGCCGGGTGTTGAACTAAAACTTTTGAATGATGCCTTGCAGCCTGTGGGTCCAAATGTTAATGGCCAGTTATGCTTTCGTTTGCCTATGCCTTTTCTAGGCTATCTTAGCATTGACAATAGCCAAACCTATTACAAAGATGGCTTTATGAACACTGGTGACTATGGTTATGTGGATGATAATCATGCTTTACATGTCCTCGCGAGATACAAGGATTTAGTACGCTCCAAACAGATTACAGTAAGTTAAAGTATTTTCCCCTTTTGCTTCATACATTTTCATTTTCATTTCATTTTCCTCTTTCCTTTAACAGTTAATACCCAGTCGTATAGAGAAATTGGTATGTACAATACCCCGTATATTTGCTGCCACTTTAGTGGGTTATCGTACAACCCAACATCCTAGTGAAGATAAAGCAGCACTTTTTGTTGTTGTTAAACAATTACAAAACGTAGGGGAATATATGCCGGAAAATGTGGAGAAGCAGCAGACAAACGAAGCATTAAGAGTTGAAGTAAAAAAACTACTAGAAAATCATTTGAAAGCCAATGAATCGCATATAATACGGCTCGTTAATATCATTGATAAGCTACCATTGACGTCATGTGGAAAAGTGGATAAACCGGCTTTAATTCAATTGGCAAAATCATTAGACATGGAGTAATTAGCGGTTTTTATGGGTATTTAAAGTGATATGTATATGCACAAGTAGTAATAAAAAATACAGTGAGCCTCAAAAGAAACTGTACATTAAAAAAATGAATGTATACATTCAAAACACCGTTATTTTTATTTTAAAATTGTTTCATTAACAGTTTTTAAAATTAAAACAAAAAAAAATTACAAAAAAAATTCAAAATATTAACAAATTTTTTCGGGCACTCTCCTTAAATGATAAAAGTTCAGATTTTTGATTGTTAGAAATTTATCCATACAGTACAGTTTCTTTTGACGCTCACTGTAATACAAAACACTGAGTATTAGAGTGTCTTAAAATCTATTTAAAGTTGATTTAAATCACACACAATATTATATACATAGAGAGAGCCATCAATCATCTTCTAAAGTATTTAAAATAAACTGTATTACGATTGTTACCATCTCCTTGGAATGTCATTTCAATTGGTCACCTCTGTTAGTATAAATCTTTAAAAACACATGCCATTACTTAAATTTTTATGAGGGGCCATAAGCAAAGTAACGGTGTTTCAAACCTCTCTATGCCATCTCTTTAGAAAGAAGATACAAGGAAGTACTTAAAAACTGAATTTTATTTTAAATATCCTTAAAAAGTCCATAAAAAGGTACCATAAATTCAATTCTAAACAAATCATATAAAAGGCTCTTCTAAAAATGAAGTAAAGAAAAGTATTTAAACAAAATACCTTAAAAGCTACATTCTAGATAAATGTCAATAGTACTTTAACCCTAAAAAATGTTTTAAAAAAGTACCTAAAAAAGGTATTTTTTAAAATTTTTGTTAAACATTTATTGCTCAGTTATAGGCAGAAGTCTGCCACAAAAATAAGTATGAGTCGCGTACGAACACTAAAATACTCACTAAAAGGTTGTATGTTTGCGCTGCCAGCTGGTCTGTCTTTTTTGCTTGTGAGTATTTTTCTTTTTTTTTGTAAATGCAACAACAACTAAGACTGTAAATTTTGATGAATAATTAGAGAGACTCGAATCATTTATAAGTATTATAAGAGTATTTTTCTAAAGTCATGAATCTAAATGAGTAGCCGTATGAATCAAACATATTTCGAATGGTATGAGTTTGATGTCAACGTTGTACGTATACCCATTACAACCTGCACTTATAAATCAACGTTGTAGTGCGTACGAATGAATCAGAGTACATAGTTAAATTTCAATATTGTTGACTCACTAATATTCAAAATTTCATGAGTGCTTATGAGTAGCGAAAAAACGATTCATTGCTGATCTGTGGTACAAAACCTTTTTTCGAATAATATGGGCATTTCTAATACTTGAAGTCGAGGTAGTGTTTGCTTATCAGACCTGAGGCCTTGTCTAAAACATCAACCCGGACAAAATTTAAAAAATATTTCTTTCGTTGACTTCCTCTCCGCAGATGTCTGGCATAAACTCTGAGAGTAAATAAAATTGCAATGAAGATGCTCAAAAATCTATCATTCAGATTCGACCGTTGGTTTCACAGATGGTGTGAAAAGGGTGGTAATGACCGATTAAGTAAGTAAGTATGAGGCGGGAACTGCTGTCTGTCAAAGCAAGTCGTAAATTACAGCAAACTTTATACATAAATTATGCGTAATACGTGCAAGAATAAGCCTCTGAGGCTCAGGAGCCGTAGTAAACTATGTAGTGACTATGTAGTGCGTTGGCTTATTAGACGTGAGACCACGGTTTAAACCTCAAGTCAGACATGTTCAACAAAGCGAAATAAAATATTTCTTCGGCGACTTTCTCTGATGTCTTGCAAAAACTCGCAGATTAAAGCAATTTGCCATGAAAAGCTTCTCAAAAAGATTCTGTAGTTCGGAGTCCACTTTAAACTGCAGGTCCCGCCACTCGTGCATAAAATTAACACACACTCAGCATGGATGGTGTGAGAAGAGTTGTAATGATCAATTAAGTAAGTATGAGGCAACAACGGTACACAAATTACGGTAAACTTGATACATAACTAAGTCGCCACAGTCTAGTAGGTAGCGTTTTGGCTTACTAGACGTGAGACCTTAGTTCAAACCCCAACAAAGGCATATCAAACAAAACGAAGCATAAAAAAAAAATTTCATCGGCGACTTCCTCTCAGCAGATGTCTGGTAAATCTCCGATCTAAACTGCCATGAAAATTTTCTCAAAAATCTGTCGTTTAAGCTATAGATCCCGCCACTCATGTATAAAGTTAACACACACGCAACATAAGTGGTGTGCGAAGCTAGGTTGTAGTCCTGACTAAAGGGTTGTAATGATCAATTAAGTAAGAAAGTAAGTAAGCAAAGTAGCCTAGAATTATGTGGAAAACTGAAATTTCTTGGCTGGGTTGTAATGACCAATTAAGAAAGTAATTAAGTAAGTGTAGGACATAGGTGGTGCAATGCCAAATACTTATAAAAATAAGCTTTTAAGCCTATCATGTTTGATGATTTTGACAAGTATTTTGTGAAACTTTTGAAATATTTTAAATCAAAAATTTGCGAGCGATACCCTCTACTGCAAGCTTCACTCTTCTAGTGTTCTATAAGCGAATTGGGCCACTACCAATACAATATTCATTGCAATAGATATGAAGGAAGTTAGGTTGATGGGATAACAACATCATCTAAATAGATAGTCTTCTGCCTTAGCGGCATAAACCTCAACATCGCACAAATTTCTTCCAGTCTTCTCCTACTGGATGAAAAATGTCTGTTAAAGTGCCATCCATAAAATATTAGCATCTCATGCATCTTAAAGTTAAGCAATGGCATTGGAAGTGTCTCATCGTTTCGCCACGAGTATTTGCTGTTATTACTCGCCCATAGACAGTCAATTACCCCATAGGGTCATCTCTGATATCACACTTACAGTGAGCGTCAAAAGAAACTGTATTTAAAAAAAAATATACAACTAATAAATTACCGTTATTTTGATTTTAAAATTGTTTTTGTTTGACAGTTTTTAAAATTGAAACAAAAAAAATTCAAAAAAATTTCGAAATATTGTGAAATTTTTTCGGGCACTCTCTTTAAGTGGTAAAAGTTGAGTTTGCTGATTGTTAGAATTTTATCCATGGTGTACAGTTTCTTTTAATGCTTACCGTAGTTAATTCAGACTTTTTAATTTTTTGATTTTGCCCATATCTAGGTCGTTCAAGAATATGCTAGCGAGACGGGAATAAAATAAAATCACAAATAAATTCATTGAGTAGTGTCTTCAAACTTAAACTTAAACTGTACTTTACTTTAAACTGATCTATTAATTAAATTAAAAACCTTAAAAGCAACTTCTATTTGCACTACTTAAATCTTATTTCGCCATATCAGCAGCAATTTTCCGCAAAGCTTGACGATCCAATTTGCCACAGGTTGTTAAAGGAAAACTTTCACGAAAATAAATATCACGTATCAGCAAGAGCTCATCCTTTGTTAATTTAACCGATAAACAGTCGTAAATTTTCTTAGAAATCTGCTCTTGATTCCCGGTGTTCACAGGAGATTTTAAAACAACAAATAAAGCCGCCACTTCATTAGAATCGCAAGGGAAGCGATGATAGCCTACTAGACAAGCGGAGGCTATTTCGGGTATATTTAAAACCAAAGGTTCCACTATGTTTGGTATCAACTTTAAAATGAAATATATTTACAGTTAGAATGCCATGTTAATAAAGAAAGAAAATTTCCTATGACTCACCATTATGTTGCCGTATTTAATTAAATCCTTGACTCTGCCCAAGACATGTAAGGTATGCCGATGATCAAAATAGCCATAATCGCCATTCAAAAAGAAACCATTTTCCAGAAAGCATTTCGTATTATCACGGCCCTTATAGCCTACAAAGGGATAAGGCGTTTTAATAGCCAATTGGCCCTTATGGTTAAAGGGTAAAGGTTTTAGGTTGTCATCTAAAACTTGCATTTCAAAACCAGGCTGTAATTTGCCGCCACTTAAATGCTCATCATTGGTAATGGAACCGGCTACTTCTGACATGCCATAGCTATAAAATAAACGGCTATTAACAGCCTTCTTTTTGGTTAAATCCATTATAACACTGGATGGAGGCTCACCACCCAGTTGTATATATTTAAGGCTTTGCAAACTCTCGGTGTCTGCCTCCTTTACTTGCAACAATACATCATGGAAAAAGGAAGGCACGGCAAACAAGTGTGTGGGCTTTGTTTGTTTTATTATCTCTAAGCCATATAGCCCAGTAGCTGCTTTACAAGCACAAATACGCTTAATGCCCAATAGGCTGGATTGCAAGACCAAACCAACCTGACTTATCCAACGCAAGGGTGACAAAGAAAATAATACAGAATTTTGCTGAACAGGCTCATAATGGAAATCATTTTCCCACCAGATATAGGCTTCATTAAGCAGTAGGCAGTGTGTAAGTTGTGTAACCTTAGGCACGTCTGTTGTGCCCGAAGTTAAAACCAGAAATGCAACTTCACTTTGGGGATTATCTATTGCTACAGGCTTAAAATTATCAAAATCTTTGAAATCTTTTGAGCTTAAAAGCTCACTTTCAACATTAGGCTTCTGCAGAGAGTCAAAGGTCAAGATATGCCTGAGAGTCTGTGGAAAATGAATTTTCAGAGCCTTATGGACCTTCTCACAAAACATTTCCTCATATAAAATCATAAAGGGTTGTAGAGTTTCAAACATTTTCGCTGTATTTTCTAAAAATAAAAGAAAAATGTTCACTTAATTAAATCAATCAAGTTTTTAAGAGCTTTAAAGGGACATACCTTCATTCAATTTAACCTCAAAATAATTTACCACACCTCCGGCCAATATAATGCCAAAGGTCAATGCCGATGTCATATAATTATTGCCCGAAACTAAAACCACAACATCGCCTTTGCTTAAGCCCAAGTTTTGTAAGTTTTTAGCCACCGTAATGGCTTGCTCGTAAATATCTTTGACTCGTTTTTCTTTGTTTGCATCATAATGATATTCTAAGACCTGTTGGGGATCTAAACCACGCATTGACTGCAGGAAGGCATCACTTATAGAACGATTCGTTAGTTTTCTATACGGATAATTGGAAGATTTCCAAATTTTCTTTTGGGGCTCATAAGCCACTTTCAAATGACCGCCGGCGAACATTACAGAGACAGAGACAGAGGCAGAAATGGGAAGTGAAAACTGATGTGTTGAGTAGGAAATTGCAAACTGAATTGAAATTAGAATCGTGAGTTAGTTTTCAATAAAATAAAACAAAAAAAAATAAAAAATAAATATGCAAACCAGACAAATAGACATCGATAAAAATGCACTTGAGTTATAAAAAAAAACAATAAATATTTCATTGATTTTTAAAATAGAAAATAAATAAGATGAGCGACTTGTAAAGTCAATTGCCTATTGACACAATAGTAGCACGTGCTGATTAGAGTGCTCTCACGCTTAATCTCTAGGCTGACATCATTCTTTTCTGTTAACGGCTGTGCCAATATAAATAAATTCACTGAAAACATTGAAAGTATAGCTATCGGCAGTAATATGGTAATCGAAACAGCTCGTGTCAATACTTGTCAACAACAAATACTTCGTTTTGCTCTCCTTTGTCAGATCCATCTTGATAGACTTGCGTTTAATAGCACTAATGGCAATAGTAACAACTCGCTTGGCACGCCCTAGAATGATGACCGGAGGTAATGTGCTGGCAGCTCATTTACAAAATATTGGTAGAAAAAAATATGCCTGACGATTGGTACTTCAGTGTTTTTTGCCCTAACCTAAAAAAGAGGGCAGACCCCACGATATGCTTCACCTATAGGGATAGGTCGTCATAGTCTAGTCGGTTGTGTGTTGGCTTATTAGACGTGAGGCCACGCTTCAAACCCCAGGTCATACATCTCAAAGAAAATAAAATTTGAAAAATATTTTTCCAACAGCTTACGTTAGGTTAGGTTAGAGGACGTGTACTTGGCAATTAAGACAAGTACAGTACCCGGAGATCGAATTGACCCATTGTACACCACTTGTGTTGTGTGTGTTAATTTTATGCATGAGTGGTGGGACCTACAGTTTAAGGCGACTCCGAACGACAGATATTTGAGAAACTTTTCATGGCAATTTTATTTACTCCCAGAGTTTTTGCCAGAAATCTGCTGAGAGGAAGTCGCCGAAGAAATACTTTTTGTATTTTGTCTTGATGTCTGGCCTAAAGCTCGAACCCTGTCTTTACGTCTAAAAAGTCGACACACTACCTACTAGACTACGGTGACTTCCGGGTACTTCCAACGGCTTACTTTCAACAGATTTCTGGCAAAATGGTTGGTAGCTTGTTGTCTTATTAGACGAGAGTACGTGGTTTAAATCTCAAACAAAACGAAATAAGAAAAAATATTTTTCCGGCGACTTCCTCTCAACAGATTTCTGTCAAAACGTATGAAAAGTTTCTTAAAAATCTGTCGTTCGGAATCGACTTGAAACTATGGGTCACGCCACTCATGTATAGAATTAACACACACAACATAAGTTGTATAAGAAGCTTGGTCGTAATCTTGACTGAAGTATGTATAGGGGCATAAGCCCTCTCCTTATCACAAACAAGGTTCTTACGAGCGTTTTGTGTGAACGACTGAAGCCGCTAGTCAAAACTTTGATTGTACCTTATCAGTGTGGCTTCAGACTTGGCAGGGGGCCACCATCAATCAGAACTTCACATTACGCCAAATCCTGGGAAAGACCCATGCAAATTTAACGACTTCTGCTGCTCTCTCAAGGAACGAATAGATCTCTCCAAACCTTTTGGAGTCGCCGTAGGCTAGTAGGTAGTGTGTTGGCTTATTAGACGTAAAACCAGTGTTCGAGCCCTAGGCCAGACATCAAAACAAAATACAAAAAAGAATTTCTTTGGCGACTTCCTCTCAGCAGATTTCTGGCAGAAACTCTGAGAGTAAATAAAATTGCCATGAAAAGTTTCTCAAGAATCTGTAGGTCCCACTGTAGGTCCCACCACTCATGTATAAAATTAACACACACAACATAAGTGGTGTGAGAAACTAGGTCGTATGTATGTAAACCTTTTGATACCTTTCGAGGTTTCCGACAAGACAAGCTCTACAACATCATCATGTGGAGTGTTCTGCGAAAGAGAGAGTTCGTATTGCATTTTAGTCCACAATTATAAAAAAAAATTCTCTCGAAACATCATGCATTACTTGTGGGAACTGCCAAGAGATTGAAAAATAATGTCAACAACTTCTTAATGTGATAAAATTTGGCCCAGAACTTGCATACTTGTTTTTGTATACGTTCATTAGCAAAATATTACCATGGTTTCCCCCACTGTGAGTAACACATATGTATACTCTTTTCATGTAGAAATTAAAAGTATGGACTTCAAATATGGCCAAGTATCTCGGCAATTGCAATTTTGAATTTTTTATCGCCACATTTTCGCGGAAATCCGACAGCGTTTTATACAAACTCTAAAAGTGTAGCACTGTTGACGCTTGCAATTCCATGTTTAATAAAATATTTAAACAGTTGGCGTCTATAAAAATAGTTTTTTAAACAATATTTCATACATATTTACATACATATTTACATACATATTTACATACGTATTTACATACATATTTACATATTTACTTATGTAATGTAGCGTCTCTAATTCTATGAGTACACAAATGTTATTAAAAAGTTCTTATCAGCTTCTGAACTCAAGAATCAAGATCAAGATCTAATTACAGATCCAAGTTTTAACGTCCCGTACCATACGTAACCCATACTTCCTTAATAATTTGCCGATGTATGTTATTGGTTCGTATACAAGCAACAGGCTTGACTCCAAAAAAAAAATAAAACAATTTATTATTGTTGCTGAAAAAAGTGACTTCCATAGCAATCACATATTTCTGAAAATATTCTAGTCAGCGACAATTTGCTTGTTCTTGAGAAGTGGCCAACTCCATCATAATTGCTAACGGACTGGACACAGTCTGCTCTAGCACGAGCATAGTAGAGCCAGGAATTGAAAGGTCAATAAATGCTTGTAGAAGGTGGTATACAGTAAGAAACTGTTTCCCTCGAAGTGAACTGGATCGAAATTAGATTTGGAATTGAAAAAGTAAATGCTCAGAGCGTTTGTGGGAAAATAGCAGTTGAAGATTTGAGCATAGAGGTTTACGCCGTAGTCTAGTAGGTAGTGTGTTGGCTTATTAGACGTAAAGCCAGGGTTCGAGCCCCAAGCCAGACATCAAAACAAAATCCAAAATTAACACACACAACATAAGTAGTGTAAGAAATTAGGTCGTAATCCTGACTGAAGAGTTGTAATGTAATGTAATATGTATGTATGTATGTACTTTTCATATACTATAATACTTATTCAAAAGCGCACAACTGGTTAAATACAGTGAGCCTCAAAACAGACGCAAGTAGATGAGCCATCGGATAACACATAGTTTGAGACACATGCTATTAAATCCCAGGATTTGTTACAAATGTACAGATGGATGAATATTCATTAAGAATTCAATTGTTGCATTTCATGATGTACAGTGAGCATCAAAAGAAATTGTACACTGCGGAATAAACGTCTAACAATCCGATAATTCAACTTTTTCACACTTAAGGAGAGAGCCCGAAAAAATTTTAAAAATATTTTGAAATTTTTTGTAAATTTTAACTATTTGTTTTAAATTTTAAATACTGAAAATACTTACTTACTTAATGGGCCATTAAAAACCCGATTTACAGATTTTGGGCTGCCTTATAACACATCCTTCCAAGCGCCTCTGTTTCCGATGACAGGTCTTTGTCGATTTGCTGCTTCCAACGCAAATAAGGTGGTCCTCTTCGCCGACCACAAATACTCGCATCTCCTGGAGCATACTCCTCCGTTTGAAAGACGTGGCCGAGTCATATGGATGTTAGTCACACCTATCGCTGACAGGGCTTCCTCGATTTAGCCTTTACAACGCAAACATGGCCGTTCTCTTCGCTGTCTTCCGCAAATACCCGCATCAAATACCCCTCTCGCCGGACCATTCTCCTCCATTCGAACGACATGGTCGCGACAGCGTAGCCGCTGGATGTTAATACGCTGCACAACATCCATGTCGTTGAGGAGCCCATACAGCTCTCTGTTGGGTCAGATGCGGAAATTATCGACAACTCGCACTGGACCGAAGATCTTATGTAGGACTTTTTCTCGAATACTCTCAAGGCTATTGCATCAGTGCTTAATGGTGTCCATGCCTCTGTGCCATAAAGAAGCCTGGGAAGGATGATCGTCTTGTAGAGTATTAGTTTTGAAAATGAAATAATTTTAAATTAAAAATAACGGTACAGTAATCCTTCGATTTACGTCGACTCGATTTACGTCATTTCGATTTACGTCGTCAAATTTTTTGTTCCCTCTAACTACAATTTGCGTCGTCATTCGATTTACGTCGCCTTTTTTTAGAACCAACTGCGACGTAAATCGAGGGATTACTGTAACTTTTTAAGTTCCTTGTTAAAAACATACTATTTTGTAGTATGAGCAATATGAAATCCGATTTACATCGTTTCGATTTACGTCGCCTTTTTTTGGAACCAACTGCGACGTAAATCGAGGGAGTACTATAATTTATTAATGTACATTTTTTTAAGTTTAATGTGCAGTTTCTTGTGACACTCACTGTATATCTTAATAGTAAAAACGAAATAAAAAATATGTTTCCTTTACAGCAATGGTTTGTAAATTACTCACCTCTTCGTTGGATGCCTGCAATACAAAGAAATTTTTTCCAATTTGTTTACAACATAATGAACAAAGAAATGTTCAATTTCAATTTCTCTAATAGCATTGTTTTCTTAAATCAATTTAAAATCTTTTTTTTTATTTTTATTTCACCCACATCTTGAAATGTTTATTTGTGTGTTTGTATTGGAAAACCACTTTATTAACCTTAAAAACTCAATCACAATAAAATCTCATTTCGATAATTCAATTAATCAGAATGACGCCGCGTCGTTTACTTGAAACATCAACATCACAAGTAATTTGTTTAAGAGCTTTTAAGCCAAATAAAATATTTATTATACATACATACATACGCACATACGCATAAATATACTAAAAATATACGCGTTTAGCCAATAAACTATAGGATTTAAGCTTAAAGAAAGAAAGAAAAAAACAATATTGAGTTCAATATTGTATTCTATTGTATACAATACTGTCCCCTTTCCCCTTCCCCAAACTACTTTCCATTGAATAACAATGCTAATGATAAGTAATATTGAAGAAAAATAAGCATATTTACTCAGCTATTACAGCGTTTTAGTAATAAAGGCCGCTAATACACTCAAAGAAAATTAATCGTATTAAAAGAAGTCATTTGCAAAAGGACATAAAATTTTATGTTTTTTTTTTGTTGTGTTTGAAAACAGGATTGGCTTAAAAGTTTAAAATTTTTTACTTAGAGGCATCAATTTATCTTGAAAGAAAAGAAAACTATCTCGAAGCTTGGGTTTAATTATTCAACAACTAATAAACTTGCTTGGTGGCATCATCTTCGAAAATAATGATGTTATAGTGGCTACAAGAAAACAAGACGCCTTCTTACAAAATTGTGTTCTAAGAAAAAAACATTTCAAGGAAACTAAAAATACTATGTCCACAGTTCAGCTATCGAACAATAAATGCAACATGAAATGCATCCGATGAATTCTAAACATTTGGAATAAGCCCCTGGATTTAATAAAATGTGCCTCATACAATTGTTATCTGAGGGTTCATCTGCTTCCAGCTCTTATAAACACTCCTAATATTATTTATGTATATAGGGTCCAGAAGTCAGCAATGAGTATTCAAAACGATGAGTAGATTCGAATCATACTTATAATTTCTGATACTTATACGCATTCATACTTATTTTAATGTCATACTCATACTACTCATATTCAAAGTTGGAAATACTCATGGTACTCATACTTAACAATACGCATGATGTTATTGATTTCGACTCTCCATGACTCATTGTATACACGAATCACAAAATAAATATGATTCGCGTACGAACACTGCAATACTCACAAGAAGGTTGTGTGTTTTGCGATTCATTGCTGATCTCTGATAGGGTCTTACTTACTTAATTACTTAATTGGTCACTATAATCGTTTAGTCAGGATTACGACTGCGTATAACAGTTCCACGAAATGTGGTGTTGGTGACTGATGTGTTGTCATTCACTAATAATACGGCATACTCATTAAGGATTGGAACCTGCAGTAACACGCAGCTCCTATTTCGCAGTTATCGTTGTTCTACAAGCATATCGTCATTAATGAGCATTGGCTTCTGAATATACAACACCCCACAGAGACACTTACGCAAGTTCCACTTGATAGAAAACCTAAGTAGTATGTTTATGGGGTTTCTGGAGCACTTTTTCCATACAAATTTGTGAGCATGCCTGCTTCTTCTTGTTCCTTTTATTTGTATTGCTTTTCAAAGGAATGATTGGACGGACAGAATGATTGTGTGCACGTTTTTTTTTTTGGGATAATAAAATCTTGTCACGTTTTAGTCCTTATGCCTTTACAAGATCTTCTAACACTTTATTATGGTCATTTTTAAGCATTATAATAATTTTTTCTATATTGATTTTGATCTGCTTTTTATTTGGTTACGATCTGCTTTATATCTGCTTACGGTCTGATTTATACCTGATCACGATCTGCTTGATGGCTTGTGTCTATATCCTTTGATTTTGAGTACTCTATATCATGCTTTCTACATACCGCTATACACACTACTAACATAACTGGCAATACACATGAGCCTTTCAACTTTCCCAGTACAAAATGTCCAAATATTTACAAGATCCAATACTAAGTCTCTGTGAACATACAGATTGCTGAGATAAAGTCGCCTAAGAATTATTTGTTCAAGATGTCTGATCTTTTGCTTTACTTTTTCAAAGAAACTACAATTAATAGCCATTCCAGAGACAGTCGTCAAATTAATATCTATGTATGTGGACTAAATATTTCCATAACATACATACATACATAATTGGTCATTCCAACCCTTCAGACAGGTTTACAACCTAGCTTCTCACACCACTCATGTTGTATGTGTGTTAATTTTATACATGAGTGGTGGGACCTACAGTTTCCGAACGACAGATTTTTTGAAAAACTTTCCACGGCAATTTTTTATTTACCCAGAGAGTTTTTGCCAGACATCTGCTGAGAAAAAGTCGTCGAAGAATTATATTTTCATATTTTCGTTTTGATGTCTGACCTGGGGTTTGAACCGAGGCCTCATGTCTAATAAGCCAACTACGGCGACTTCGGCAACAGTATAAATATACGTAGTCTTGTTAACTTTCCCCAAGAAACTAACTAACGACACAGCCGTAAAAATAGCATCTGTGTTGACGACACTCAAAAAGTTTTACTTCTTACTGCGCTGATTTCTGGTCTAGGCATTCTCTGTAATCATCGATTTCATATTGCTTTTAGATCTCTTAACTGAATCTGATTGTTTCCATTGCTTCTCATAAACAAAATCCACTGAAAATATTCCATGATGTATATAAATAAATTCGTTGCTCTGTTTAAGAACCTGAGAGAGAACCTAAGGTAATCGAGCAAGGGAGTCATAGTTGACCCTATTTCTTATAAATACCTACATAATTAGTCATTACAACCCTTCAGTAAGGATTACGACCTAGCTTCTCATACCACTGATGTTGTGTGTGTTAATTTTATCCATGAGTGGCGGGACCTACAGTTTAAAGTCGATTCCGTTCGACAATTTTTTTTGTGAAACCTTTCATGGCAATTTTATTTATTTTCAGAGTTTTTGCCAGAAATCTGCTGAGAGGAGGTCGTGGTTCAGAGTGATAGGACAAAATCTAAAATTTGGAAGTAGAAATGATCTTGCGATTGAATAGTTGCATGTTGAAACGAATGGTCGCATACATTGGACAAAACTTGTTCAGTTGTCTACTCAAAACGAAAGAAAAGACAATCGAATATTCGAATATTTTTCAACAGATTTACTGATTATTAATATCCAGCCTCACTTAAAAACAACCGAAAACCAAGAGAATTAAATAAATTGCAACACTGTTGCCATTAACGCCATTTAATAGCAACAACAACCCCACGAATTAAATTTTATACCAAATAATTTGATTTAAACACCATAAAAGCCATTGGCAGCCCTTAAAAAACATAAATTTTGTCTAAAAACCATTGTGGTTTGGTTGCCATCAGTCATAATCACTCACGCACGCATTTAAATGTCTTTTGGGACACATCCGGCCAACCGCCTAAGCACGCGTAAGAAACGAAAAGTCTGAGTTTAATTGTTTAAAAATTATGCTGAATTGCAGGTTAATTCCTCGATATTGTGGCTTAACTTGTTGGAAGGGGTTACACTTTTTGAAATGGAAATAAAAAAAGTGAAAACAATTTTAAAAATTAAAATATTGAACACATGCAGTATGTAAGGGCATATGTAACTTAAGAGTTTCGGTTTTTTTTTTTTTGAAAAATGTTTTAATTAAAGTCATTGAAAATTACAAAATCTTAAGTGAGGGGAAAAAGGCAAAGGCGTGGTAAACTGCACACGAAATGAGAAGCTAAATGAATGTCATGCATATTGTTAGGAAATCTAGATACTGGCCTTTGGCTTTTACATCGCTTAACACTAAAATTATAAATAAAAGTGACAAAAATAAAACAATGCAGTAAACAAACCTGTTTACAAATTATCATACTGCTTAATATAACAACAAACGCCAGAATAAAAGAATGGTAAACAAGTAAACAAATATACAACAGCAAACACCAGCATAAAAGAATGGTAAACAAGTAAACAAAAATACACCAACAACACTACAATAATAAATGGAAACAACGATGTTTACATTTGTAGAGATCTCGAGAAGGCGAAGCCACGAACATTCTCATTTAAGAACATTCATCAATCTATTTACGTTACCATATAAAAAGCAAGGTAAAGCAGGCCACTGAGTTAGTGAAGTTCACTCAGTATTGTGTAAAGACACAGTGTGTTTGAAGAGAAAAATAGTTGTTTGAAGATCTCTGTTACAAACGACCTTATATCGTTTAACAACAAAAACGATAAACAAAAGCCACACGATACAAATACACACTAACACTAAGAATACAATGACCGTGTTGATTATCTAAAGCCGCACACACACATATGTACGACGAACCTGGTTGCGCCTGGTACCAACAACAACATGTATGTGACAACAAGGGATAGACAACATAAGCAAAGTACACAAACAACAATGTATTAGTAATAATGCCCTCGAGAAGGCGAGATCACGAAACTTCTACTTCAAGAATGTTCGTTAGACTGGTTGTGTCGGACCATAAAAGGGCTGGACAAAGCAGGCAGCAGTCAGTAAGAATTCAATCAGCCTTGTGTGAAGTTGCGTGTGAACAAAACGAGTCGTGATTGTAAAGCGAATAATTGTGTGAACTAGTAAAGTGAATAAACAGATTATTATTGTTGTATCGTCAAGTTGTATACGGTGGCACACAAAAGTAGTGTAAATAATAAAGAGAGTTTAACTGAAATTAAACACATATTTGTTTTTACTTTGTTTGCAATTAACGAACTCATATTTAAACGTTTTTAAAAAGGTAAAAACGTAACAATATGTTTAGTAAGTCTTGATTACATATGAAAGAATGCTTTTGTGAAAATATATCAGATTGCCAGTCCTTCTTCCAGTGTCGAGGGCCCGTGGATTTCCTAGATTGATGGATAGGAATTGAAGCCCCTTAATTTTTAAAATTCGAAAAACACGGCGAACATTTCTTATTCTATCCTGGATATAAGCCAGAGAGCTTTGTCCTTTTGTGACGATATTTGCCCCCCCCCCCCTTTTAACAATTTTAATGTACGCTTCTGGAGTTCTTTATGATCTATAATTGAGAGCATTGTAACAATGCAATATTAATTTGCAAACGTATTTCCTTAAGCTTTTAAGCAACACGCTTTCAAACACTTTTCACTTGATGAACTAAATAACCCGGACTAGCTCAAGAGGAACATCCCCCTTTTCTTTTTTGTCGTAATTCGACCAAAAACAGTTGCCACATAATTTTCAACATTTTGGGTTATTTAACTAAGTATTGTTGTTGTTATTGTTGTTATTGTAGCAATGCTAATGGCCTTGTCCCTTTCCCGTGCTATTGTTTCTGGCATTCGCAGTGATAATCGAGTATCAAATAGAAGGACAGACAAAAAGGATGAAGACAAGAAACAAAACCAGTATAAAGGAGGTACAATCATCATTTTCTCTCATTTAACCACAGAAAAAAATTGTATAAAAAATAAAAAGAAATTCAGAAAAAAAATTTTGTATAAAAGGGATGAAGACAATTTAGAAAAAATGCGTTAAACGTTGAAAATGCTTTTGTTGACATTGCGTTGGTTTCATCCAAAACGTTGAAGGGTATGGAGAGAGAGAGAGGGGGGGGCGAGTAACACAAAATCAACATATTGTGTTTGTTCAGTCACGTTGGTAATTGCCGCCACATGGCGTCCTCTACTCTAAAACGCACACAGAATTCTGACAAAAAACAGACGTTTATGACAAGACATCGCCACTATCACCACCACCACTACCACCACCATTGACTCATGCTCCCTAACTTTACTTTGCTGTTTCAAATAATAATCATCATCAGATGGAAAAAAGAGAGAAACAAACAGTCTTTTGGAGTGTTTAACCCCCCCCCCCCTGTTAATTTGACACACGAAAGTTACCCCAAAATCTAAAGCAGAAGAAGAGGGCAAACCAAAAATTACTTCGAAATCAAAAATATTTGAAAATGAAATTCGTTTGTGAACAACTTCTCTGTACTGTGTGTGGGCAAAAGCCAAAATCACAATGGCACTGGCAATGACAATGAAAGGACAAACAAAATTCGAAAGTTTAATCAACTAGAAATGGCATGAAATTAAACTAAAAAAAATTATTTTCTTTTTTACACTTGGCTTATGCTAAGACAGGGTCACAGTGTCTACTACATGTGTGGAATAATTTTATAACGTAATGGAATGATACAAAAAAAAACAGGGCAAATATTTTTTGTTGAATTGAGGAAAAGAGTTTAAATTATGTATGCTTTTCGCCCCAAAACAAAAATCAACATTTTCCTAAATCATCTCTCTATTATCAAAGATGTAATACTGAATAGTTTTACTTGATATATGTATATATTTCTCTCTCTCTGTATTAAGGGTATTCATAGCAGAGATCAGCAATGAATCGTTTTTTTGCTACTCATAAGCACTCATGAAATTTTGAATATACATAAGTGAGTCAACAATATTGAAATTTAACTATGTACTCTGATTCATTCATACTGACTGCAACCGTTAAGATATAAGTACAGGTTGCAAAGAGTATGCGGACAACGTTGACATCAAACTCATACCATTCGAAATATGTTTGATTCATAAGCCATTTCGATTCATAACTTAAGAATCGAGTGACTTGAATCATTCATTAAAATTTACAGTCTTAGTTGTTGTTGCATTTACAACAAAAGAAAAAAGACACATAATCAAAAAAGACAGAACAGCAAGCAAAGCAAACATACAACCTTCTAGTGAGTATTTTAGTGTTCGTACGCGATTCATACTTATTTTATGATTCGTGTATATGTTGAATTATGGAGCGGCCTAATCAACAACATCATACGTGTTGTTAAGTATGAATATGATGAGTTCTACAAACTTTGAATATGAGAATAGGTTCCATGATATTAAAATAAGTATGAATGCGTATAAGTATCAGAAATTATGAGTATGATTCGATTCTACTCATCTTTTTGAATACTCGTTGCTGATCTCTGATTAATAGGTGGAATGTTTTACAGGCAATGCTTTCCAGGTTGAATTGGCAAATAAATGGTGGGCCCTTTAAAGTTTAAATTTAAAAATACAATGAAACAAAAACGGTTTAAAATTTTGCTAATTTTTTTCTTTTTTTTTTTTGATGTGATGTGATGTGTGGTTTGAAATGGAATATTATTTCATGCATAGAACTGCCGCGACGGGCCTCATAGTATCTCATTCGAGCGAACCAATTTTCGTGCACTTTAACAATTGCATGGGCTCGTATCTCAGCAATGGCTTACGAATGTTGGCATTCAAAGGCTCAATTGTCTCTGGTTTGTCAGCATAACACTTTTCTTTAATGGCGCTTCACAGAAAATAGGCCAACGATGTCAAATCGCAGCTTCTTGACGGCCAATTGACAACACGATTTCGGCTAATTAAACGGCCATCAAACCTTTTACGCAATAAATCAATTGTGGCATAAGATATGTGGCAAGTTGCAAGATCCTGTTGAAACCAAACATTGTTCACATCATTACCATGAAGAGCGAGTACAAAAAAATCAATTATCATAGTGCGATATGCCATCCTCATTTCCAAAGAAATATGGGCCAATGATGCCTTCGCTTCACAAGCTGCACCAAGCAGTCATTCGTAATGGGTACATTGGCTTCTGAAGACCAAGAGTGGAGTTCTGAGCCCCAAATACTGCAATTTTGTTTATTAACGTACCTGCAAAGATAAAAATGTCCTTCATTCGAAAAGACGATATTTTGTGCAAAATCGCTATCATTGTGCAGTTTCTCTTTGGCCCAATAAATCCCAACGTTGTTTAGTCTTAAATCGATTCATTAAGTTCAGCGGAGATAATGTACTGAATTTATTACTGACAGATGGTCTACGCTAAACACATGCACCAAGAGTGATGGTATAAAATTTTTATCTGTGATATGTATGGAGACTAGGATTAAAACTGAACCAATATCAGTAATTTATAATAAGCGGATTGTAACAATGACCACCAGGCATTTTATTAAACGTCCGTAAAAGCCGCACCCTTCTAAGAATCGTACAAATTGCATACGAACCCTAGCGAGCCTAAAAGAACTGTTGTGTTAACCAAATTGACGCCAGATATCGTATTTCAGATCAGGGCAACTGAATGCCATGTACTGCTAGTAACATCAAGCTTTGGGGGCTTTCTTTTGTAATGTAAATGTAATCAATGGAGCCCTCTTTGTCTCATGCCACACTGTCAGCAGGCCTAATTTTGAGGGGAATACAAAGATCTCTTGCCCTTCTTTTCTTTCCACGACTGAACGTTTATTCTGATATAGAATCTATAGTCACTAGGAATCTCGAATTCCATTCCAGTGTCCCTGTTCACCTCAACATAGATCTTATCGTTATGGTCTAAGTATCTTGTACTATAATCAACGAAAATATGAACCTCAAGGCAATACATGCATACATACATAATTATTCATTACAACCCTTTAGTCAGGACTACGACCTAGCTTCTCAGCTTTGAGAAACTTTTCGTGACAATCTTATTTACTCTCAGAGTTTTTTTAAGAAATATGTTCAGAGGAAATGGCTGGAGAAGTATTTTTTGGCTTGAAACGAGGCCTCACGTATAATAAGCCAACACACTAGCTACTAGACTACGGCGACATATTATTAAACGCCCGTAAAATTACTCCAAGATACGCATAAATTGCATACGATCAATACAACCACGTTTAGGAGCTTAAATCTATCGTTAGACGATCCAAATTAACGCCACATATCGTATTTCAGATCAGGGCAACTGAATATTAAGTACTGCTAGTAACATAAGCAATAAGCACACTTGGCAATAAGCCCCGTGATCAAAAAACATCCAATGTTGAGACGAATTCAAAAAACTCTTGCTTTTATTCCTTTTCATGACTGAAGGTTTATCCTGATATAGAAACTATACTTATTAGAAATCTCGAATTACTGCCAGGACACTGGACAACTTCAACTCAGTGTCTAGTACCACGATTGATTCAGGTTATCTACGAGAATATCAATCTCAAGACAGTACGTAATGAGACGAACTATTTTCTGGTGTTCTCCTTTCCTACGCAATGCTTTCCATATTGCAGTATATGTCGTGGTATCTCGTATTTTCTTAAAAGGAATAAACAATGGGGATATAAGAGAGTAAGCATACCATTGTATAGGTTGATAAATTCAGCTTCTAGCTGGCCATTCATCCCGAAGAATTGAACCACATAAACCAGTTTATTTCCAAAATAAGCGTTCATTGGTATCCATATTTTTATGAGTCACTCTTCACTACATCGTTCGTTTGAAAGATTTCCCGTGACGTCAGATTTTAAGCTAAAAACCATAAAAAGTACGAGCCAAATATTCCAAATTAATTGAATGTCCAGCTACCAGCATAAAACACATTTGTAAACACAACTGTGAACACCATGAATGCAATAGTAAAAGTCCTGAGGTTAAGAAAAATGAAATTTCAAAATTCAAGGGTATGCCTGTATGTGTGTATGTGTGCCCATCATGTGTGTAAACAAATATTTACAGAAAATATGTAAACATTCCTTGTTTTTCTCTATGTTTGTTTGTGTCTACTAGACAAACACGTCAACGGCAAGGGTACGGCAACAGTAACTGAAGCGTATAATTTCCAATCAGTTCTCCCAACTCTCTTTAATATTTTGTGGCAGGGATATGTGCCTCTCTGATTAAAGTATTAGAAGGCGCGTAATTTATTGAAGTTTTTCTCATAACATCATCTCTCTCTCCTTCTCTCTTTCTCTATTTTTATCTGTTTTATGGCTTACAATTTTGTTTGCAAGAACATCTTGTAAATCCTAAAATAACAATAATCAGCATGACCAAACCAATCGTAAGACAATAACAACAAGAACATAAACAAACAACACACACAACTAATTCTGCATGTAAACATTGGAAAAACAAACAATATTTACTAGAGGATGAGAGAGAGAGAAACATTTCCACACATAAATGTTTAAATAGGAAAAATTAAAATTACACACTCACTCCCTCACTACACACACACACACTCACTTACATATTTGTTTATTTACTAAAGAGACATCCTAGAACGAAGAGACATACGAAAAGAAACGAAGTTATCGTAAAAGCAACAGCAACAGCAATAACAACAATGATAACAACTACTACTCTTGACATTGCTATGCGAAAAATCCTGTAAAACAACACTTAAAATAACAACAAATCATAATATGCGTAATGAAGGCATACAATACGGACACATACACTCACATATTCGCAGTACACTTATACTGCCAACACAAATAGAAAGAAACAAGTTACATATTGTTGTTGTCGTTGTTTGTATAACAGCTAAGCATTCATACGTATTCTCACCCTGGAACACGAGCATTAAAGCAATAACAAGAATATGGTCTTGTTCACACATACTTATGCTTGTTATTTATAGTCGTCGCATAAACAACTAATAACGAGAAAGTCGGTCAAGGCAACGCATGTGGATACCGTACATGAATAGAGAATTTTAGTAAATTTGTTGGGGTTAATTAAACACAATTTTAAGGGGACTAAGGCTAAGGAAGTCGCCGTAGTCTAGTGGGTAGTGTGTTGACTTATTAAACGTGAGGCCACGGTTCAAATTCCAGGTCAGACAGCTCCGAGATCTGAAAACAATATTTCTCCGGAGACTTCCTCTCGACAGATTTCTGGCAAAAGCTTACAGAGTAAAAAAAATTTCCATGAAAAGTTTATCAAAAATTTTTAGGTGTGAGTATGTGATGTGAGAAACTTGTAATCCTAACTGAAGGAATGTAATGATCAATTATCTATGTATGGGGGTAAAGCTAGGGGATAAGTCATCGGATTTTTATTTCAATTCGGATCAAACCACAGGCCCAGCTATTTAGGAAGTGGGTACTTCCGATTAAGGAAAGAGTTGTGTATGCAAACGTCATGTCTTGTGAATATTCAAATATTTGGACTGGGAAAGTTAAAAGGCCCATGGGTATCGCAAGTTAAGTAATCTATCAAGTAGAACTTGTTTAAAGTGCCTCTGTGGGGCCATGTATATCCAGAAGAAAGTGCTCATTAATGACAATATGCTGGTAGAAGAGCGATAGATCTGAAATAGGGACTACGGGTTCAGTAGTTAGCAATCCTTAGTCCCTATGACGAATAATCAGCGACTAAACCCACATCAATAAAGTCGCCGTAGTCTAGTAGGTAGTGTGTTGGCTTATTAGACGTAAGGCCCGGGTTAAAAAATATGAAAAATATTTCTTCGGCGACTTCCTCTCATCAGATTTCTGGCAAAAACTCTGAGAGTAACATAAAATTGCCATGAAAAGTTTCTCAAAAATTTCTTGTTTTAACTGTAGGTCTCACCACTCATGTATAAAATTAACACTCACAAGCTGTGAGCGGTGTAAGAAGCTAGGCCGTAATCCTGACTGAAGGGTTGTAATGGCCAGTTAAGTTAAGAAAGTAAACCCACATTAATCACCAGGATCACACTTCGTGGAAATGCAGTCAGACCCCTCGATGCGTTTTCATACGTTGCCACATCTCATGCGTAAAGTGTTACAATGAGACATAAAGTGAGCAGAACTTGATCGAACACCGCCATAGATTTGTATGACTGCTCATATGCTCCAGTGTTGTAGAATTAAATCAGGTCCGGATAGCTGGGAAACATGAAGGAATATCAACAGGTTGACTTCCAAGTAAGGGCAACCCCATGAAAACTGTTGCCTACGGACTTAATTTACATGAGAGTGTACTATGTTACGAGTTATTATGCGACCATAGAGATTTTGTAAAAGTAAGGCTTCAAAGAAGTTGACGTACAGAAATGAAGGAAAATGTACATGAAAATGATTTTAACTGGATAATATCGAAGTTCTTACTAACAGAATAAATTATTAGGCGTGCCTAAATGTTGCCTATTTCAGCTTAAACACAATAAGCCACCTACATTGCCTTTTGTGGTGTAGCGAACAACATTCAAGAGTAACAACAGACATACACGCGTCCACTTACAATAGTTTTTATTAGGAAAACTTCATTTAAGATCTAACAACAACAACAATAACTAGAATAAGGATATTAAAAAATACAACAACGATTTAAAAAAAAACGGGACAACAATTACATACAATCTTCTCATATGGTTCGTATAAACCATGGGTTTCATATTTTGTACGAGAAAAGCAAAAGACACAGACAAGAAGAAATGTGTGTACTCTCTCGCTATACTCTACGCTTGTCTACCATACACACCATATATCCCGTTAGCAGGCCAGACAAATTAAGAATCAACACAAATATTGAAAAACAATAACAACAATGGAAATCCCAAGTAAAAAAATAACAACGACAACAATCACAATTTTGTTATAAAAACAATCGAACATTTACTTGTGAGCACCAACACCATGCAACCAAGCTCTCACACACACATGCAAACACACTTTTATTTTAAATCGATTCCTTAAAGCAAACTGCCATAAAATAACAGCAGTGAGGAGTAAACGATTGAAAATGTGTAAGAACGAGTGTTTAACAAAAAAAAAAAGAGAGGGAGACACAGAGAGAGAGGGAGAGAGTGAGTGAATCCGTTAGAAAAATAATAATAAAATCATATGGCTCATGGCTGGGAATATGGAATCATTCACTTGAATAGTTGAAGAAAGACAAACATTAATCAGAAGTCTAGAAAAATATTTATTTTTTGTGTTTTCTTTCATTCCCTTGTTATTTTTTTTTTTTGTTGTATTTTTTCACGATTCGATTTTTCAATTTCAAGGATAAAATTAATTTTTATTTTTTAGGGTATTTTTTTTTGCCGTCTTCTTATCACCAGCATTTGTTTCGGAATACAATGAAATCATTTGGAAAATTTAAATAAACTGTCTTGAATTTAAAAACAGGAAAAGGGAACTTTACGCCACTCTAAATGGGAACAGATTAGTTGAGCATGTAATGCTTAAGTACTCGTACAGTGAATTCAAATTAAAACTTATTCAGGCTGAAATCTTGATAATGTAGAATTCTCCAAGAGTTGTAGATGACATATCTCTAATGGCTGCATATCATAACAAAGAAACAAACAATGAAATTGCGTGCAGGAAAGAAGTGGTTTTTTGCTTTATCCGCAAAGGATTGCTCTTTCTTCACAGATTTGTCCAAAAGTTGAAGTCGTAGAAAGGAAAGATCAAAATTAATTGCTTTTATTATATTTTACGTCCACTACGTCCATTTTATCGTCGACAAAATCGTCCATCAGAGCAGTTAATTCGATTAACCATGGAACGTTTTCGCACCACGTTTACTCTTATTGATAACTCGCATCCCCAGAGACGCTGTACGGTGCGTACAGAAGAAGCTATTGCTGCTGTAGAGCGTAGCATTGAGGAAGACCCGAATGAGTCCATCCGCCATCGAGCACAGGAATTGGATCTGTGTCCATCCACTTTATGGAAGATTTTGCGGTAGGATCTTGGTTTACGTGCTTACAAAATCCAACTCGTGCCAGATTTGAAGCCAAACGATCATCAAGTAAGGCGTAGATTCGTCGAATGGGCCCAAAACGAGATTACCGTTGTTCCCGATTTTCGTAAGCGAATTTTGTTTAGCGATGAAGCGCACTTCTGGTTGAATGGCTACGTCAACAAACAAAACTGCCGCATTTGGAGTGAAGGTAATCCTCAAGTGTATGTGGAAACACCGTTACATCCAGAAAAACTGACTGTTTGGTGCGCTTTATGGGCTGGTGGAATCATTGGTCCGTACTTTTTCAAAAACGATGGTGGCCAGAACGTTACAGTCAATGGTGATCGGTATAGAGCCATGATTACTAACTTTTTCATTCCTGAATTGAACAACCATGATGTCCAGGAGATGTGGTTTCAACAAGACGGCGCAACATGTCACACAGCTCGTGCCACAATAGATTTATTGAAAGACACGTTTGGTGACCGCCTAATTTCTCGTTTTGAACCTGTGAATTGGCCTCCAAGATCTTGTGATTTAACACCGCTAGACTACTTTCTGTGGGGCTATGTAAAGTCATTGGTCTACGCGGTAAAGGCACAAACGCTTGACCATTTGGAAGGCAACATTCGCCGTATTATTGCCGATATACGGCCACAAATGTTGGAAAAAGTCAACGAAAATTGGACGTCCAGATTGGACTACATCCGCGCCAGTCGTGGCGGTCATGTGCCAGAAATCATATTTAAAATGTAATGCCACAAGATTATCTTTCGAATAAATAAAATTCATGTCAATCGAATAATCCATCGTTGTTTTATTGGAACTTAAAGTTCTATACCTCTATAAAAAACACCCTTTAAAATAGTTCCGGTTAGAAATGGAATATTATTTCATTAATATGATTGCCGCGCCAGGCCTCGCACTATCTCATTAAATCGAACAAATTTTTGTCCCCTTTTTCGTGCGTATGGGGTCGTATATCGGCAATGGCATCACGAATTTTGGCCTTCAAATGCTCAATTGTCTCTGGTTTGTCGGTATAACACTTTTCTTTAACGGCGTCGCACAAAAAATAGTCCAATGGTGCCAAACTGTAGCTTCTTGGCTTCCAAGTGACATCTCCACATCGGCTAATTAAACGGTCATCAAACGTTTGACACAATAAATCGATTGTAGCATGAGATATGTGGCAATTTGGCACCATCCTGTTGAAACCAAACATCGTTCACATCAATACCATGAAGACGGAGTACAAAAAATCAGTTATCATGCTGCGATATGCGTAATGGTTAAGCCGACCTCATTTTCAAAGAAATATTGGCCAATGACAGCTCTGCTCCACATTCCGCAACAACAAGTCACTCGTAATGAGTGCATTGGCTTCTATAAGACCACGTATGGGTTTTCTGAGCCCCAAATACGGCAATTTTGCTTATTAACGTACCCAGCAAGATGAAAATGAGCTTCTATTGAAAAAATTATATTTTTTTTTGGCAAAATCGACTTCATTGTGCAGTTTCTCGTTGGCGCATCTAGCGAAAACGAAGCATAAATCGATTCATTATGTTCAGTGGGGATAATATATTGAATTTTGTCATAAAATAGAATGACCTAACTGTTGCCAGATTCGAAATAACCGATGGTTCTAATTTAAACCGATAGATGGCCTACCCTAATTTTTCAGCAACTCAGAATAGACAATTTGTGCTCAACAGGACCAAACCCTTAATATAGCTTCATTACCTACCATTTAAAGCTTTGAAATCGTTTAGAGGTTCCTCATCGCTGTTTGAATACGATTTGTTCCCTTTAATATTCTAATTTTTAACTCATATTTCACTGCCCGTAAAGGTCTGCCTCAATAACATTTGAAATTCATTGGTGCCGTTTAGTTGTTAAACTGCCTGGCCAAAGATCCAAGAAGCTTTGTATTGAAGTACAGCTGATGACGTTCCTTATTATAAATTTATCGAATTCTTTAAAATTTGTGAGGCTTTAATCTCCTTCAGGAAATCCCAGATGATTCCTAGAAAGGGTAACTATAAACAACGAGCATCATAAAGAGATCAGTTAACGCTAACTACTGTCAAAAGTAGGACTCTGTTAAATCATATACCCTATTAAACAATTCATTACTTTATCATAGATAATGTTGTTTCCCAGTAACGTCAAATGGCAACCCTATTAATCTAGAACTTATGGTCTATAGTAAACCAATGGTCTGGAAGAAAATTTAATTTTTAAAACTGAAGCAAAGAAAATAATGGAAACTGAAAATCAAATAAGAAGGTAGCGATGAAGATGATTTGTAACAGCCTTATGCTCCCTTAAGGAACTAAAGGAATAATAACAATAACTCAAGTGGCACCCAAATCCGGAGATTATCATGTGATTCATGTCTAGTACTGTGTTACTTTCCAATGGAAAAGACCACATATTTTTAAACTGCCTTTAGTCAGGATTACAACCTAGCTTCTCACATCACTCATGTTGTGTCTGTTAATTTTATCAATTAGTATAATAACAATAACTCAAGTGGCATCCGAATACGGAGCCTCTAAAAATTATCAAGTGATTCATGTCGAGTACTGTGTTACTTCCCATTGGGCAAGTCAGCATCTTTTGAAATTGCCTCAGGCCATCTTACTTAAGTGGACATTAAAACGCTTTAGTCAGGCTAACAACATAGCCTCTCACACCACGGCTGTTGTATGTGTTAATTTTAACCATGAGTGGCAGGATGTACAGTCTGAAGTTAACGCTGAAGGATAGATTTTTAAGAAACTCCTCATGAGAGGAAGTCACCGTAAGAAATATTTTTTTTATATTCCGTTTCGTTTGAGATGTCTTAGCTAATGTTTGAACCGTGAACTCCTGTATCATAAACCAACACACTACCTGCTATCCTAGGACCTTCGTCCATCTTTAGACATCGATTCCTTCTTTCTCAATTCGACGTTTTTATCCTGACTTTTCAAAACACGTTTAATTGTTTTTTAATCATCTCGTTTTCCACTTCATCTTGCATCATTAAATTGAAAGAGAGAAAGAAAGAAAAGAATTAATTTTCTTGTCTTAAACATGCTTAAAACGTTTCATTTGTTATTATGGCACCTGATATAAAAAAGAAAAAAATGTTTTTAATTGCCCGCTACGTAAGACAAAAGATTTTTTTCTCCAAACTTCAAAGAAAATCTGAGGGTATTTAGTGTTTTAGTACAGTTGTAGTTGTAGTTGTTCTTGTTATTTCCTGCTTTAAGCTTTTGTCAAATATTTCATTGAATGCAACGTCCATTTTTACAGCAACAACATTAATAAATGGCAACAGCACAACAACAACAACAAACGTTATTTAATACAAGTAGTGTTGGCTACAACACATTCTGTTGCTGTAACTTAAAGTCGCCAACATACGATTTTGAAATACGAGAGTTTTTTTTCAGTTTTTTTTTTCATTTCATTGTGCCACATCTCCGTTAGAATGAAGCAACATCAACTTTAAGCTGTAAAATAAATAATGATGCAAGCAAATAATTGTTTCTGCGTTTAAAGGTTTCAGAGAAATAGAGTTGCCGTGTTTCCATAAAGACATAATTGGTCATTACAACTCTTTTTTGTGTGTGTAAAATTTATACATGAGTCTCGGAACCTACAGTTTAAGGTTGACTCTGAACGTCAGATTTTTGAAAACCTTTTCATGGCAATTTTATTTATTCTCAGAATTTTTGCCAGAATTCTGCTGAGAGGAAGTCGCCGAAGAAATATTTCTTGTATTTTTTTTTTTATGTCTGGCCAGAGGCTCGAACCCTGGCTTTTCGTCTAATAAGCCAACACACTACCTACTAGACCACGGCGACTGATACATTCTTCTTGGGTTTGAACCGTGGCCTCACGTCTAATAGGCCAACACACTATCTACGGCGATTACAGTTTAACTATCGATAAATTGTAACTTTTCATTGTTAGTGCGTGTCAATTGGCTTTGCGTCATCTCCACAGAGTTTACCTGGAACTTCAGCAGAAAAAAACAAAACACTCTGCAGCAATTGAAAATAGACTTCGATATCTAGACTTCTGTTGAGATTGTGTCTGTAATGCCGACCAACCAATACTAGTTCTATTTAATCTAGAAATGTAACGATAAACATATAGAAATAACCACAGTCTAGTGGCCATTCTAGTAGGTAGTCTTTCGGCTCATTAGACAAGAGCCCGTCGTTCAACCCCTGGCTCAGATATCTCCAACAAAACGAACTACGAAAAAATATTTCTTTCGGCAACTTCTGATCTTCTAAAAAGAAAAATTATCATGAAAAGTTTCTATATAGTCTCCGTAGTCTAGTAGGTAGTGTGTTGGCTTATTAGACGTGAGGCCTCAGTTCAAACCCCAAATCAAACATCTAGAACTCAACGAAATATGAAAAAATATTTCCGAGGCGTCTTCCTCTCAGCAAATATCTGGCAAAAACACTCTGAGAGTAAATAAAATTGCCATGAAAAGGTTTTCAAAAATCTGACGTTCAGAGTCAACCTGAAACTGTAGGTCCAGGCCACTCACGTATTAAATTAACACACCCAACATAGGTGGTGTGAAAAGCTAGGTTGTAAGCCTGACTAAAGGGTTGTAACGACCAAATTATGTATGTATGTATGTACTCCTTCAAACAGATTGCTATAGAGAAAATATTAATGAAACAAGAAGCAAGTAGTTAGATAGGTAGAGGTGGCTGTCTATCCAAAGAGTTTGAATGGCCTTAGTCCCTGAATCACGCAAAGCTTCTGAGGAAGCAACTCAGACTTCGAATCTCAATGCGTGACAGTTCTTCCTGATCGTCAATATAGCAGTAGACACCACAGCCATAAAGGCTGTGGTAGACACAAAGATGCCTTTTTTCTCCTGTCACATAGTGCCGGACATGTACCCAATAGGTGGAGTACAGTCTCCTCTATATAGTAGCAGACTCCAAGATACCTTTTTCTCCTGTCACATGATGCCAAACATGTATCCAGTAGGTGAAGAACAGAAGAACTCCTCTGCATTATCTCTGCAGCTTCTGTAGAAATCACTAGCAAGGTGTCTAAAAACAATACGCCTCGCATTTGTGTCCATAATGCAATGCCCCGTCATGATACCGACAAACATACCGAGAGTGCTTCTTTGGAGTTTCAGCAGCTGGGTTGTAATCCTGACTAATGGGTTGTAATGACTAATTATGTATGTATGTTATGTATGTTTCTAAAAGAAGTCAATAACCTACTGCTTAAGGTCCCTCCATTTTTTAATAAAATTAACACACACATCATGAGTGGTGTGGGAAGCTAGGTTGTGAACCTAACTAAAGAGTTGTATTTATCAAATAAATAACTAAGTAATACTCGTCTGCCAGGAGGCTTTGATACCTCCAATAATGGTCAGCCATAAGAAATGGCTTTAACTCGTGAAGCCCATGGTAGGTAGGTAGGTAGAGGTGGCTGCCCATCCAAGAAAAATTCTTGGATGGACACACTTAGGCCGCATTGGGCCCATTGTGCTACGACAGTCATCCGTTATCCCCTAGTCTCGAAACCACTCGGAGCTCCTGATGAAGCGATTTAGGCTGCCAATGTCAATCCCTGACAGTTCCTCCAGAATATCCATGTAGTAAGTACCCAAGTACTTCCTTCTCCTTTGACATAGAGCCGGGCATGTACCCAGCAAATGAGGGACAGTCTCCTCTTCTTCCTCATCTCTGCAGCTTCTGCAGAAGTCGTTAGCAAGGTGTCCAAGTCCAATGCGCCTCCCATAATGCAATGCCCCGTAATGACACCGAAAACTACACTGAGCGCGCCTCTTTGGGGTTTAAGTAGACTCATTGTGCGCCCCTCATCCAACCTTGGCCAGATTTTACGAGCTGTTCTACCCGTGTCCGAGGCCGCCCACCTGTCGTTGACGGAATCGACGATCGCATTATCAATTATGAGCTTGCAGGTCCTCATTGGTATGCCCAGATTCGATAACTCAGCGTTGAGTTCGATGGTCGTGCCCCGCCTGGCAAGTCATCAGCTCTACAGTTACCTGGACCACTGTGGCCCGGTACCCATACGATATGGATATCATATCGTTCCGCTATCTCGTCGAGATATCTGCGACAGCCGTACACCATCTTGGAGTTCATCACATTAGAACTCAAAGCCTTGATAGCCGCCTGGCTATCAGAAAGTATGGTAACGCTCCGCTTGGATACCCTTCCATCCCCAATAATACTCGCCGCAGCCTTTATGGCCACCACCTCCGCCTGAAAGACACTGCAGTGGTCTGGAAGTCTTATAGACTGAGCTATTCCAACCGATTCCGAAAAAATTCCACTGCCAACCGCTCCGTTCAGCTTAGAGCTATCGGTCTAGATTTTTACGGAGTCTCTAAACAGGTGGGTCACACCACCCTTCCAGGCCCCGTTGTCCGGAACCACAGCCCATACAATCTCTTCAAAACTAAACGAATTCTTTAACACCCGAAAATTTTTCTTTTATCCACCATCTACCCGAACGGCGACATAATTTACAAATTGAACTTTGGCAATTCACTTTAATTGTTCCAAACTAAACAACAATTTGTAACATTTAGTCAAGATGAGTAACAGCCAGCAGCAGCAACAGCAGCAGTCAGCAGCCAGCATTAGCCAAAAACAAAACAAGACGAAGACGAAGAAGTCGATGTGAAAGAAGAAGAATAATTAGGTAGAAACTATTACAGATGGCAAAAGGCTACATTAGTTGACTTCGAAGCTTTGTAATTAGCAAAAAAATAAAAACTTTGAAAATGTTCATTGGAACACTCGAACACACACACAGGCAGACAGACAGTCAAGTCAAGTCAGATGATGCCTTTGAATGGCACACTTTTGCAAGTAAAACTTTAACTTGCACACACACTTACTGTTCACTAACAATGCAACACAATGTGATGGTGATGGTGATGGTGAGTAAAGCCAACAGAAGTTGAATTTATCTTCGTTACAAAACTGTGATGAAGAAGACCAAACTGAAAAAAAAGGTTGGAAACTTAATTTTGTTTAAAAAATAAAAAATTTTAAACAAAAAAAATCAAACACGGGTGGCATAAAGAAGTAAAGCTTGAGCAACGGTAAAGAAGCGTCAACAAATTGTTTGAAATTGAAGCCAATGAGGCAACAGCAGGTCAATTGAAAACATCAATTCGAACAAAAAAAAAAAAACAAAAAGAAGAAGAAGAATAGCATTTGAAAGAGAAGTTTCAACAAGAAGCCGTCTTGTGTAACGTTTCTAAAGGAAACACAAGAATTTCAAGATTTAAGCGCCGCCGTTGCCGCCGTTTCAATAGATGAAATTCATTAAAAAAGTTTCACGTTGTTGTCGCCACCAGGCCAGCCAGCCAGTCAGTCAGTAGTTGTAGTTGTTCGACATCAAGTGTAATGAGTGTGAAAATGCGTCAGAGCGGTGTCATTGTGTAAGTCTTCTAAGAATTCGTTGACAATGGTGCCACAAATGGCACTTTCTTTACAAGAAGCCTACATACGGCAAGCGAAAAAAGCAAATGATTTTTCTCTTAATAATAACCTCTCTCACGATGTGTTCGTAGTGTTGTAACAGAAAAAAAATTCTGTAATTTTGAAAGACAGTAACAGAGAGTAGAAAAGAATTTCTGGATTTAAGTATTCAGTTTTCATTCCTCTTTTTTCTTAAAGAGTTTTACAATATGAGGCTTTAAAGTAAAAGGGTGTTAATCAATCTTGTGAAAACGTTTGTTGCAGCGAAAAACGTCATGCCACTAGAAGGTCTCATATTGTATTGGCTGCAGGAATTTTGTTTCAAAGATCAGTAATGAGTATTCAAAAAGATGAGTAGAATCGAATCATACTCATAATTTCTGATACTTGTACGCATTCATACTGATTTTAATACCATGGAACTTCTACAACAAGTATGATGTTGTTGATTTCGGCTCTTCGTGACTCAACATATACACGAATCACAAAATAAGTATGATTCGCGTACGAACCTTAAAATACTTAATAGAAGGTTGTGTGTTTGCTCTGGTTGCTGCTCTCTCATTTTTGCTTATGTGTCTTTTTTCTTTTGTTGTGAATGCAACAACAAATCATTTATTTATAAGTATTATAAGTATTTTTCAAAAGTTATGGATCTAAATGAGTAGGCTTATCAATCAAACATTTTTCGAATGGTATGATGTCAACGTTGTATGCATACTCATTGCAACCTGTACTTATAAATCAACGAGTGTAGTGAGTATGAATGAATCAGAGTTCGTAGTTAAATTTCAATATTGTTGACTCACTTATATTCAAAATTTCATTAGTGCTTATGAGTAGCGAAATAACGATTCATTGCTGATCTCTGCTTTGCTTGTTGAGTCCAAGTCTTTGGCAGGCTATGCTTCTTAAAAAATTTTTGCTGATAGTATCGTCTCCGTGGTATCAACAGGCCTGCTGGAGGGTGTATTTCGAGCTGTAGAGCAGCCACATTCGTCACATTTTTTTATAATTCCTTTGAAGGACTTTAACCATTAAACTACTTCTACGATCAGTGTCATGGCATATTTAATGACCATATTTTAAAGTCAAAGACCTTACATCTAACATCCAACATCCTTTATGCAACATTTTCTTAATTCTTTATTTTTTTGCACTATCGCTCTTAGGAGCTATGACTTCCATTGAGCCTCACCACCTTACCCAGCTCATATAAGGTCACATTGTTCTAGTTCATGGATTGTCATGAGTCTCTAAGGGTTTCTTTGGTTGACCTCGACCAATTGGGCCAGCATTGTGATGTACTTGGTCTTCCATCTTAATTTAATTTGGCGTATGGGATTTAAAATAATTTCTCCATATGGTTCATGATCTACCTTTAAACGAATGTGGCAATAGAGGGTAGCTTTGATTTACTTCAGCTGTTGTTTAATTCCTCTGGACTCCAGGTTCCGAATTGGACACTTCCGTTTGAGGTGGAATATTTTGGAAATCCACCGGAATAACGCTGTCAAATCACTGAACCATTTTTTAGGCAGAAGTGTTGTTAATACGCGCTGCAAGCGAAAATTCTTGGGCAAACGCCAAACGGCTATCAAATCACTGAATTTCAACGTGATGAACTCCAAAAATTGTGTACAGCTGTTGGAGATATCTCAATGAGATAGCAAAACAATATGATACACAATCACCGAACTCTTCGATGAATTCTTTACTTTGGAAGTTCTTCTGAACATCTTCAAGCTTATCATGCACAATGCGATCGTTGATGCGGTCAACAATAGATGAGCGGCTTTAGACACGGGCGGAACAGCGTAGAAATTCTGGACAAAGCTGAATGGAGCGCTCCTAGTAAGGCTGCTGAATGATTTTTACAGACTGTTCTTCACCTAGTGGTGTCAGGAGAATAAGGTAGATGGAGACTGTTCTCCATCTATTGGATACATGACCGGCACTATGTCTACTAATATATAGACGATCTGAAAGAACTGTCACGCATTGCGATTCGTAGTCTGAAGAGCTTCATCAGAAACTCAGTGATTCTGGGAATTGGAAATAATGAAAAATTGTAGTATCACAAAGGGCCTTATGTGGTCTAAATGTATCCATCCAAAGTCATTAGATGGACCCCCACCTCTACCTGCTTCTTGCCTCATTATTACTTTCCCAATAGCAATCTCTCTCAACCAGCAGAAAGAACATTTTTCTTGGCTTACTTGATCGGTGAAGACGAAACCTTATATTGAATCAAACGTCGATATATTTCAGCCTGGAAAAGCTGCCTCTAAAGTCCACTTTCATAATTTGTATTGTCTTAGCAAGATAAAATACTAAAGCTTGACCATCCCATATCATTCTTTAATAGCATTTTTATATAGCGCCACGCCCATTGCTAAAAAGCCTGTGCCTAATAAAAATTGCGAGAGAATGCCTCGTATTCCTAAGCAATACGAAATTAATTGCAAATATTCTACGTCTTCGTATCAAGAAAATTAAATTCGTATTTTCTTAGGCTCATCATTAAAGGCCCGACTGAATGTATCATTAAAACGTAACGGTTATTTGCTTCCCAAAAAAAGAAGACGAAATTACAACGTCCATAAGGAAAGCTGACATTAGACAGCTTTAACGGTAGCCTGGCACTTTAACATAATCGCTGTGTGTCCATTCCCACTAAACCCAACAAATGAAGATGAAGACGAGGATGACAACAACGATGGTGATTGCGCTGGCGATGGTCATCATCATTGCCAAAGTCGTTGTCATTAAATGGAGAAAAAAAATTACAAACGCTGTACAGTAAAGTAAAGTACACAGAGTTCGCAAAAGTAATTTGTTGTTGTCTGTGACTTTGACTTGACGGCAATTTGAAGGCGCTCTAGAGTAAAATAAGGCATTTAGATTTTTGTGGCCTAAAATTGTATTTTTATTTTTATGTCTTCTTTTTCTTCTTCTTCTTCTTCGTCCTCCCTCCCTTCCTCTGTTTGTTTGTATTTATTATTGTTTTGTCTATAAATTCGGTTCGTTCTTTCATTTTCATTTTAGTTTTAATAAGCAGTTGAAATGGCATTAAACGCAAGTGTTGTAGGCATAGTTAGTGCCCCGGAGAGAGAGGGAGAGAGAGCGGAAATGCCCATACTCATAAAAATAAATAGAGATACGCACTCACTATATGGCACTCGTGTGTATCGTTTGTGTTTTTTTTTTTGCAATTTCTGTTGCCACTAATACGGGAATAAAGAGAGACTATCCTGCGGAAGCGTAATAAGAAATATCCGACCATGGAATGAACTAGGCAGCCAATAAATGGTATATAAAAAGTGTAGGTTAAGATTATGGCGTTTAGATGATTTAGAACAGAGACTCCAAACAGTTTCATTGTAATACTTACCGAACAATTAAAAGGAGAGTACAGGAAATAGACCCATAGTATACATACATACATACATACATACATAATTAATCATTACAACCATTCAGTCACGATTACGACTTAGTTTGCATAGGATACATACCGTTACGAAAATAAAAAATCCGCCGTTTTGCTTCTTCATCGCTTAACATTAAAATTATAAACAGAAGTAACAAAAACAAAACAATGCAGTAAACAAACCTGTTTACAAACTATCATACTGCTTAATATAACAACAAACACCAGCATAAAAAATCGTAACAAGTAAACAGAAATACTACAACAAACACCAGCATAGAAAATGGTAAACAAGTAAACAAAAATCCGCAAACAACACTACTAGAATAAATATAAACAAAATAACAAACAACAGCAATTAATGTAAATAACGATGTTTACATTTAGAGAGATTTCGAGAAGGCGAATTCACGAACATTTGTCTTCAAGAACATTCATCAGACTGTTTACGCTGCCATATAAAAGGCAAGGCAAGGCAGGCAACGGAGTCAGTAAAATTTTAGTCAGTCTTGATTGAAGACACGGTGCGTTTGAAGAGAGCAATCGTGGTTTGAAGATCTCCGTTAAAAAGATCTATCGAACAAATGCCTAGTAATTGTTATTGTTTAATTGAATAACAAAGAAAGAAAGTAGTCACCGTAGTCTAGTAGATAGTGCGTTCGCTTATTAGACGTAAAGCTAGGGTTCGAGCAACAGGCCAGACATCAAAATAAACTACAAAAAGTATTTCTTCGGCGACTTCCTCTCAGCAGATTTCTGGCAAAAACTCTGAGAGTAAATAAAATTGCCATGAAAAGTTTCTCAAAAATTTGTCGTTCCGAGTCGACTTTAAACTGTAGGTCCCATCACTCATGTAAAAAATTAACACACACAACATGAGTGGTGTGAGAAGCTAGGCCGTAATCCTGACTGAAGGGTTTTAATAGCCAATTATGTATGTATAACAAAGAAAAGCAATTGTTGTTGTTTACATCAAGTTGAGAACAGTGACACACAGAATTGTACGGATAATAAAGAATTTTAATTAAAACTAAATACAAATATATTTTTATTTTTACTTGCAATCTACGAGCTCATATTTTAAATGTATTTAAAAGTTAAAAACGTAACAATACAGCTCTTCAGTCAGGATTACAACCTAGCTTCTAACACCATCCATGTCGAGAGTGTTCATTTTATACATGAGTGGCGGTAGCTGACCCCGAACGACAAATTTTTGAGAAACTTTTCATGGCCGTTGTATTTACTCTCAGAGTATTTATCAGAAAACTACTCTGAGAGGAAATCGCCGAAGAAATAATTTCTGCATATTGTTTATTTCAATCGCCTTATTGTCTCCATTTGCTCGAACATTGTGCACATACTTGTGTAGGGTACAAAATAGAATTTATTGCACTTTAAATCTAAAGTACACTTGTGAGTCAAATCAGGAAACAGAATTTAACGATTTGACGAATAAAAAGAAAAGAAAACATTACGATTTTATTGAGGCATTCCTGTAAAGGAGAATATAAAAAAAATAACAGGAGATTGCTTTTCCTGCAATAAGAGGTCATAGAAATTACGAAATGTTATTAAAATTGCTACCAGAAATAATAGTCGCGAAAACTAATCACCATCATTATATGATAGTATTTTTAAGAAGCAATCTCAAATAATTAAAACGATAGTCGCACTTTAAAAAGTATACAGAACGAAGCAAACTCTTTCACTGGTATGGAAATGTTGGAATGTTGCGTAATCCCAATATATATTTCTAAGAGCTGTCTAGGCCAACTATATCAGTAGTTACAAAACTAACTGCCTATCAATGTATCCTACAACCATAAAAAAGCTCTAATGAATCCAAAAAAAAAAAAAATGCACGTATCCGTGTTTTATGAAATATTTGTAGAAATTTAATTGACACTCCCATGAAGCCGACTGACATTCATTAATTCCAGATCTGTCAACTCGTGGAAAAAATGGATGAATTCCCTATTCACCCCCCAATTAGAAAGTTAACTGTAATCCGTATAGCTAACAGATGCTCTGAACCATATGGCATGAGTTATTGTTCACAATTTTAAGCCACATTATCGATATCAGTAGCAGGTAATCTTGGCCACGTATTTGATAGACCCTGAATGTTTAACCGGTTTGGATTTCATTTATGGAGTAGGAGCCTCAGAATGCTCAACAACTTCTGCAAAAACTGTAATAGCGAAGAGGGGACCACAGAATATTTTTCTGTGATTGTCCGATACTTGGGAACATAAGACCTTAGCATACCCAAATTAATTCTAGCCAAAGGCGATTTGGATGGAATCCCCCCCACATTCATAAAAGTATCGATATTGATTAGCAATGCCAGTCAGGGGTTATAGTTGTATGATGTCATAGGTACACACACATACATAATTGGTCATTACAACCTTCAGTCAGGATTTCGACCTAGTTTCACACACCACTTATGTTGGGTGTGTTAATTTTATACATGAGTGGTGGGACCTATAGTTTAAAGTCGATTTCGAACGACAGATTTTTGAGAAACTTTTTCATGGCAATTTTATTTACTCTCAGAGTTTTTGACAGAAATCTGCTGAGATGAAATCTCCGAAGAAATACTTTTTTAGTATTTTGTCTTGATGTCTGGCCTGGAGCTCGAACCCTGGCTTTACGTCTAATAAGCTAACACATTACCTACTAGACTACGGCGACTTTAATGTCATAGGTACCTTCGCATTATACTGGGTCCAAGTAAGTTATGTTCTTTAAGAACAGGGAATTTTTCTGTCGCTGTACGACACTTGGGAACAGCAAGACCTTAGGTTCCACAAATTTGTTCTTGCCAAAGCTGATTTAGATGGAATCCTCACCTTCATAAAAGTATCGAAATAGGTGAGCAATGCCAGGGGCACAGGTACCATTGGTTCTTTCAGGCAGCTAGCAATTGAACATAACTTATCCTTACTATTTGTACGTGCCAATATTTGTGATCAAAATAGATATCGATAGGTGTGTAATCGGTTGTGCCTGAGCCAGTAAAAAGACCTATAATTATGTGATACTCCACATTTTGAAGTTTATCTTCTTGTAAATTCTCTGGTGTAGGCTTTTCCGTGTAAATATTGTTACGAAAATGAAAAATTTAGATTCTGGTGTTTTGCTTTTACATCGTTTAACATTAAAATTAAAAACAAAAGCTACGAAAACAAAACAATGCGGTAAACAAACCTGTTTAAAAAATATCATACCGCTTAATATAACAACAAACACCAGCATAAAAAATGGTAAACAAGTAAACAAAAATATACCAACATGTTAACAAGGATGTTTACATTTAAAGAGATTTCGAGAAGGCCAAGTCATGAATATTTGCCTTCAAGAACACTTATCAGACTATTTACTTTGCCATCTAAAAGACAAGCAAAGCAGGCGACTGAATTAGTGAAGTCTTATGCGAAGACGCAGTGTGTTTGAAGAGAGTAATCGTGATTTGAAGATTTGTCGAATAATTGTCCAGTAATTGCTATTGTTTATGAAAAGGGTATGTACAAAGGAATAGCAATAGTTGTTGTTTACATCAAATTGTGAACAGTGGCAGACAGAATTGTGCGAATAATAAGGAATTTTAATTAAAACTAAATACAAATTTATTTTTATTTTATTTACAATTCACGAGCTCATATTTTAAATGTTTTTAAAAGGTAAAAACGTAACAATATTTACTCCATCCATAAAAGTATAGTATAGTATAGTATAGCATAGTATAGTATGGTATAGTATAGTATAGTATAGTATAGTATGGTATAGTATAGTATAGTATAGTATAGTATAGTATAGTATAGTATAGTATAGTATAGTATAGTATAGTATAGTATAGTATACTATAGTAAAGTATAGTATAGTATAGTATAGTATAGTATAGTATAGTATAGTATAGTATAGTATAGTATAATATAGTATACTATAGTATAGTATAGTATAGTATAGTATAGTATAGTATACTATAGTCGCCGTTGTCTAGTTGGTAGTGTGTTGGCTTATTAGACGTAAATCCCGGGTTCGTATCACAGGTCAGACATCAAAACCAAATATGACAAAAATAAAATATTTCTTCGACGACTTACTCTCAGCAGATTTCTGGCAAAAACTCTGAGTAAATAAAATTGCCATGAAAAGTTTCTTAAAAATCTGTCGTTCGGAGTCGACGTTAAACAGTAGGTCCCGTCACTCACATATATATAGAATTAACGCACAAAACATGAGTGGTGTGAGAAGCTAGACCGTAATCCTGACTGAAGGGTCACATCACTAAGTATACTTAGTGATGAGAAATCACTGTAGACATAGGCAGAAAGGCGTAGTCTTACTTGTTGAATTTAGAATTTCGGCATACCAGTAGACTACTACAAGCACATATTTTGCTTTTCAACAGTAGTCCTTCGAAATAAATTTTCAATTCGCTTTTAGTTTTCTTCACTTATATCGCCCACCGTAATGAAAGATGTTTTAAAACAAAAGCTTATCACAGTAATGATTGTAGATTCTTACCTAAAAGAATCTTTAAGTTGGCTGGCCATGAATAAGAATTTAATTTTGGCCCTTTTTTTCTAAAATTTTGAAAAGAAAAATCTGTTCGACAAGAAAAGAAATGCCGGCGTTAGGAACTTAAATGTAAAAAAAGGAAAATTATTTCCTATTTCCCATCTTGAATGGAATTGTTTTTTGCATCAGAGATAAGTTAAGTGAAAATTCCTTTCTTCCTCATCATCATCATTCTTGCGTTATCGTGTTGGAAATAAATTTAAATTACGAAATAATCATTTCCCTTTATTTCCTTATTTTATTTTCTATTCTATTATTTTCACTTTTCTCCATTTTTTTATTTTTTTTTGTTTCATTTTGGAATTTTTGTTAATGCAAGCAACTCAGTCAGCTTCCCAACAATATCTTCTTAATTTTATTTATTTCTCGTTGTATTCTTTTATTTTTTTATTTCGTTTTTATTCCCTTTATCAGGAAATATTTACTAATTGCACCCGAGAGATGCGTCCTTTACTTTTTTTATTATGAATGAATGAATATTTTCTTTCTAATTTTTTTCTTTCAACTGTTTTCTGAAATGGAAAAAAATTTATTCAAATTTTTTGGTTAAGACTCGTAGTTGTATGGGAATGAATGAATTCTATAGAAAGACCATACAATTTTTGATATGAAAGTCAATGAAGCAACAAAACTCACGTTAAACATTCGCATTCTTTTTAATTTATGAAGAGAAAATAATTAAAATTTATTTTCCATGGTAAAGCAGAATAAAGTGTGGAATGACTTGAAAATAATTAATGAATACACAATTGGGCAATTCACACGACATTGTATCGTGTATATTGTATTGAATACATTTGTTTGTTTGTGAACGCTCAATGCTATGCTGTATTGTGTATCTCGTGTCATTCAAATTCAAAATAACACAACTTTTTAAAAACATATGAAATCATATACACATTTTTTTTATTCACACAATTTGATAGCACGAAACCAATAGAACTTTTAAAAACCTATGGAAAAAATGTGTATAAGTGTATCGGATTTTTATATGAAAAATATCAACAACAATCATAGACTGTTGTATGTTCTTCCAACAATACAATGAATACAGCGATACAACGGCTTGTGTGAATTGAACACATAATTCTCATCGTTTACTATTTGATTACATTCAAGGTATTGTTACGGTTTTCGCCTTTCAGAAACGTTTAAAATATGAGTTCGCAGATTGCAAATAAAATAAAAATAAATTTCTGTTTAGTTTTAATTAAAATTCTTAATTATACGCACAATTCTGTGTGCCACTGTTCACAACTTGATGTAAACAACAACAATTACTTTTCTTTGTTATTCCTCTGTTTATACCCTTTGCATAAACAATAACAATCACTAAACAATTGTTCGACAGATCTTTGTAACGAAGATCTTCAAACGACGATTACTCTCTCCAAACGCATCATGTCTTCCCACAAGACTGACTGAACTTCACTAACCCCTGTCGCCTACTTTGCCTTGGTTTTTATATGGCAGAATCAACAGTTCAACAGTGATTGTTCTTGAATGTTCATGACTTCGGCTTCTCTAAACCTCTATAAATGTAATCATCGTTGTTTACATTTATTCTTGTAGTGTTGTTTGTGTATTTTTGTTTACTTGTTTACCATATCTTTTATGCTGGTAAATGTAATCATCGTTGTTTACATTTATTCTGTGTATTTTTGTTTACTTTTTTACCATATCTTTATTGCTTATTATTAAGCAGTACGATAATTTGTAAACAGGTTGGTTTAGTGCATTGTTTTGTTTTTGTAGCTTTTGTTTATAATTTTAATGTTAAGCGATGTAAAAGCAAAACACCAGATTTTTCATTTTCTTCAAAAGCTCTACTTTACATGACAGTTTCACAAATAGAACTTCTTCTTTATCATGATGTTTTGCTAAATTAAAAACGAGCAGCAAGAAACCAAAAAAAGTGTTATATGCCCTATGGAAAGTCGACCTATTAAGAGGCGAGTTTGGCAAGCAATAAACACGAGCATTTTACTGGCAACCAAGATAAGGCAATTTGGCCTGACTAAAGCTAGCCAAATTGGGGTAAAGAGCAGCTGCAAGGATTTCAAGAGCTGCCTATGTACCCTAAAAGATTCACTATTTTCGTGTGATGATTTCTGGTGTTTTTTTTTTGTTTTGCAAAAAATAATAATTCGACGTACTTCGTGTCGCATTTCTTACGATACCTTGAACCCATTGCGAGGCAAGTTTGCTGAGTAACTTATGTCATCATGTGATTCATAATCTCCACTGGATTATTCTTTGCGATGATGGTGGGCAGGTAGGTAGAGATGACTGTCCAACCAAGGGAGTTGCATGGATACTCTTAAGCCGAACATGGTCCATTGTAATACCACAGTTTTCCATTATCTCAGGAACCACTTACAGCTTCTGATGAAGCAACTCAGACTGACAATGTTAACGTGTTATAGTTCTTCCCTGTTCTTCTGTATAGTAAACACCAAGATGCTTATTTCTTTTATGACATAGTGCCTCTCTTTTTTCCTAATCTGTACATCTTCTGCAGAAATCATAAGGAAGGTGTTCGAGATCAATGCGTCTCATGTACGTGCCAGAATAAAATCGTGCTACTTGAGTTTAGGTCAGAATTTTAGAACAGATTTTCTACTTCATTCTGCCTTATCCAGAGCAGCCCATTTTATTGTTGACGAAATTGACTATCGCATTGTCAATTATAAGCTTAGAGGTTATCAGAGAGATCTACAAAATCGTGAATTCAACGAAGAGTTTGATGGTAGGGCAACGAACGTTCAGTGCATCTGTTCTGCACCTACCCGGAATGTCACTGTATCCTGGGAGCCATATGATATATATTATATCTTTCTGCGACAGATGTACATCACTTTGGAATTCAGTGCTTTGGTAGCAGCCTGGTCATCGGAATGGTAATGTCTCGCTTGGGGATATTTGCGGACACCTCCGAAAAAATTTTACCTCCAACGGTTTCGTCGTATTTTTCTTTGCGAAAGTACGTGAAATCTCTCGTGTAAAGGTTTAAGTCAGCCAGTAATTAATACGAGAGAGGCATATTTGGTTATATTTTAGAGCATTTTAAATGATTTTTTATGAAACTAATGTTCAGGGGATGTCTCCTATTGATGTAATTCATTGTGTTGAAATTAGGAAATTAGATTGTAGGAGAATTGTATGGAGTAAATTAATGTCGAATTTTATTTTTAACCAGTCTTCTGATCATCAAGTTACATCAAGTGTAACAGGCAAGTGGCACAAGTGGTAATCGAACCCAGAACCTTTATACAAACACTAACCTAACATGTCACGCGATTACAGGGCAGCATCTTTTCCGCCATATATAGTGTTGAGAGGTTGTATTGGATGTAGAGATGAAGAATTCTGTTCAAAAACTGTGACTGCCTGGCTTCGAGGCTGGTTTGCTTGATTGATTGTAGTAAAGCACTTTAAACATTAAGTTTTATAAAGTTGTTCTATTGAAATTTGACCTGAACGTTAAGTATTCTTATACAAGATCCGACTATGGCTCCAAGGAAGCAGAGGTCAGCAATGAATCGTTTTTTCGCTACTCATAAGCACTCATGAAATTTTGAATATAAGTGAGTCAACAATATTGAAATTTAACTACATACTCTGATTCATTCATACTCACTACAACCGTTGATTTTTAAGTACAGAGTGAAATGAATATGCGTACAATGTTGACATCAAACTCATACCATTTGAAATATGTTTGATTCATACGCCTAATCACTTAGATTCATAACTTTAGAAAAATACTTATAATACTTATAAATGATTCAAGTGACTCGAGCAGCAAGCAGAGCAAACAAATAACCTTCTAGTGAGTATTTAAGTGTTCGTACGCGATTAATACATATTTTGTGATTTGCGTATATGTTGAGTTATGGAGAATCGAAATCAGCAACAACATCATACGTGTTGTTAAGTATAAATATGTTGAGTACTGTAAACTTTGAATATGAGTAGAGGTTCAATAATATTAAAATAAGTATGAATGCGTACAAGGATCAGAAATTATGAGTATGATTCGATTCTACTCATCTTTTTGAATACTCATTGCTGATCTCTGTTGGGTAGTGAAGCTAAATCAATTGTTGTTCGTTTACTTTAAAATAAAACTAGGCGGACAGAAAGCCTTTCACAAACATATGACTTTAAATCTGTTTTAAAAATTTCGATGGCTTTCCTCCAAATAAAATAAACAAAAAATTATTCAACAGAAGATACTGTAAAGAATTAAGGCTTCTGCTGTGTAAGGATTTCATTTTATTCCACCTAATCCCTCAATACATTTCATAACACTCAGACTCAGTATTTGGCAGGATGATGAGTGTAAAATTCGAAACCCCTTTGAACGTGAAACCTCTTCTGCGAAATATAATATTTTAAAGAGCTGCTTCAAAAGATATTTTATTTGTAATGAAAATATCAGAAAAAAATGGAAAAAGAATGAAAAACACGAGAATAATATTTTGAAATTTAAATTACAAAAATGCACTTCAGAGGAGATGAAATAATCTCCAGCCTTATCTGGCAAAGGCAGCATTAATGCAGATTTTTTATGCATATTTTTCCTTTTTTTTTTTTGTTCAAATTAACAAATTTTAATAAAATATTGTTGAACTCCCTCCCTCTCATTAACAAAAACTTTATTGTTGTACATCATCAGCAAAAGCACCCTACCCCCTACCTATAGTGAAGCCAAGGTTAACAACAACAGAAAAAATAAATGAAAATTGAAATTAAAATTAAAAAAAAAATGAGGAGAAGGAGGAAAAGAGGAGAAACGAAACGAAAATGTATCCTGCAACATTTATTATTTTTATTTCCATAATGACCTGGCCAGCAAGCCAAAGGGTGAATAAGTTGCGATTCAATGCGATGCCATGCAATACCGTGCGATGCGATACGTTTACGATTACGATGCAATGCGTTCCTTTTGTATTTTTGTATAATTTTTTCCTTTTTTCATTCTATTAACAGGAAATTTTGCTTTCAATTTATTGCCGTATTTTTTTAATACAAAAAATAAAAGACAAAAACAAAGCCGGTATATTTTTTCAACAAAAGTAATGAAAGTATTTCGTTTGTTTTTTTTAGTTGTTTTTCCCCTCATTTTTATTTGGATTTCTGCTTAATTTAAAAGCCTCACACTATACTCCTTTAAAAGCAAGTCCATGGAGTGCAATTGAATTTCATTTTCATTATCCATTGCATTGCACACTGGCTGCTGATTATTACACAATTTGAATTTGAAAAACGCAACACAACAAAAAAAGGATGAAAAAAAAGAAAAAAAGCGTCTCAAAATTGTATATTTTTGCAGTTTTCAATTGCAGTTTTATTAGATTTTTGCACAAATGCAGGTGCATAATATTTAACACGAAAAAAATTAAAAATTTTTAGCTCGCTTCACTTGCTTTATAATTGCAATGAAATGTTTTGTAATATTCTTTTGATTGAAATACCCTACAGCAGGATGAAATGGAAATTTAAATAGACTTCATTGGTAGAATTACAATCGAATTTGCTTAAATAGGAACACTGCTATCAATAAGACTACAAGCACTATATGCTATTTGAAAACAATCTGGACAGGATTCTTCCAATCTTATACACCACTTTGACGCAGGTATGAAGCAGAGATCACCAATTTACTGCTCGATTTTTAGCCAAAGTCGAATGCCGTATAAGAATACTTAACGTTCAGGTCGAATTTTAATAGAAAAACTTTATAAAGTTTAAAGTGCTTTACTACAATCAATCGAGCAATCCAGTCTCCAAGTCAGGCAGCCACACCTCTTGAGAATAGTTTAGGGCTCAATGTGCATAGTTCTTCACCTCTACATCCAATTAAACATCCCAATATACGTTTACAGTGGTAATTATTTTTACATAACCAGAGATGGTAAAAAAATACTGCCCTGTAATCGTGTAACATGGTAGTCTAGTGGGTAATCTGCTTGTAAAAAGGTTGTGTGTTCGACACCCACCAGAGATCAGCATTGAATCGTTTTTTCGCTACTCATAAGCACTCATGAAATTTTTTAATAAAAGTGAGTCAAAAATATTGAAATTTATCTCCTCTGATTCATTCATACTCACTACAACCGTTGATTTATATGTACAGGTTGCAATGAGTACGTGTACAACGTTAACATCAAACTCATACCATTCGAAATATGTTTGATTCATAAGCCTACTCATTTAGATTCATAACTATAGACAGATACTTATAAATGATTCGAGTGACTCGAATCATTCATCAACATTTACAGTCTTAGTTACAAAAAAAAAAAAGAAAAAAGAATCGAGCAGGAAGCAGAGTAAACACCCAACCTTCTAGTAAGTATTTTAGTATTCGTACGCGATTCATACTTATTATGTGCTATGTTGAGTAATGGAGAGTCGAAATCAACACCATCATACGTATTGTTAAGTATGAATATGATGAGTACTTCAAACTTTGAATATGAGTATAGGTTCCGACGAAAATCCTCTACCGAATCACCCACGTGGGTGTTGGCTGGTAATGGTGGTTGCCCGATAGGGTGTCCACTAGCTAAGGGAGGAGTCCACACTCATTTGATCCTAAGGTCGGATAAATTGTGGCTCTCACCATAGTGTTACGTTTTTACCTTTTTAAAAACATTTAGAATTTGAGTTCGTCAATTGCAAAACAATTTGAAGTCGCCGTAGTCTAGTAGGTAGTGTGTTGACTTATTAGACGCGAAGCCATGGTTCAAATCCCCGGTCAGACATCAAAATGAAAATATGACAAAATGTTTCTTCGCGACTTTCTCTTAGCAGATTTCTGGCAAAAATTCTGAGGGTAAATAAAATTGCCATGAAAAGTTTCTCAGAAATCTGTCGTTCAGAATCGACTTTAAACTGTAGGTCCCGCCACTCATGTATAAAATAACACACACAAATTGAGTGGTGTGAGAAGCTAGGTCGTAATCCTGACTGAAGGGTTGTAATGGCCAATTATGTATGTATGTATGTAATTGCAAACCAAGTAAAAATAAATATGTGTTTTGTTTCAGTTAAACTCTTTATTGTTCTCACTACTTTTGTGTCACTGTTCACACTTAACTGATACAACAATAATTGCTTGTTCGCTATTCTCTGCTCCACTTCTGTCCGCTCAAACACTAACAACTCTTCGGTAGACTTCGGACGGAACTTGTCTTCACACAAGACTGACTGAATTATAACTAACTGTTGCCTGCCTTATCTTGCCCTTTTATAGTCCAACACAAACAGTATAATGAACATTCTTGAAGTGGAAGGTTCGTGTTCTCGCCTTCTCGAGAACTCTATCGCTACTGCATTTTGTTTGTATACTTTGCTTATGTTGTTGCTTTCTTTCTTACTTGTCTGTCTCCTTTTCTTTCATGTTGTTGTTGGTATATGTAACCAAGTTCGTTGTATATATGAGTGTGAGTGTGGGTAGAAGAAGAAACTAGGTCGTAATCCTGACTGAAGGGTTGTAATGACCAATTATGTTATGTATGTGTGTAGTTTTTGTTTATCGTTAATGTTAAACGATATTTTTATGTGAAATGATATTAAGTCGTTTGCATTTGCATAATAGTAGGATAGAGGTATGGGCTGGACTAAGGTGCTACACGACCCGTGCCGAGAGTTAGCCTGGTTAGGGGCCGATCAAAAATATCCCAGTCGCTAACGGAGTATCCTGGATACCGGGCGACCTCCAGGATTAACCAGCCTTACCTGGTCACAGCGAATCCCTGCTCAGGTGGACCATTCCCTTATCCGTAACTCGTGGGACCAAAAATGAATGAGGAAGGAAAAAATTAAGGAAATGAAAAATAATAAAAAGTCCATTCTGGAGGCCCAGAACGGAACTCGTAAAAATCCGCGTACGGGTGTTAAACCGATGCCCGTCTCAACAAAAGAGGTGAAGGAAGTGGTTAATGCGACGACAGGCCAAAAACCCGAAACCTAAAAAAATGAAAGATTACTACCAGCCAAAAGCGTCGGCCTTACCAAAACCGAGGTTGTTGCAGAAGTCGCATCTACATCGAGCAAAAGCGGCCAACTCTACCTACCTACCTAGAGCTTCCATGATATTAAAAAAGAAGTAAAAGTGAATGCGTATAAGTATCAGAAATTATGAGTATGATTCGATTCTACTCATCTTTTTGAACACTCATTTCTGATCTCTTGCATGAAGTTGTGGACCAAGTCTTATTCATGATTTCAAATAGAAGTTGAGTACACGAACTTTGTTTTCTTTACGACAGGATAGATTGTTTATAATTTTGTCACTTTCCATCAGCTATACACCATGTAGCCCTTAACTAATAACACTGCATGCTGCTTTATATCTTTGGCATTATAATCTCTTTTATAAGTTCATTTAAAAGTCGTCTACACTTGCAGCTAACTGATGTGCTTAGAGTACCCGGTCGTTTGTATAACTTTCCCTATAGTTAGGCGACCATTTTCTTTTATTGTGGACATGGCTGCTACTTACTTAAGTTCCGTTTTATGATGGTGTTGCTGGGAATCCTTTTCTTTTGTTTTTTTTTTCTCTCTCTCCGTTAGTTAAGATTACGTTTTATGTTTCCTTTTCCGTTTTGTTATTCTCTCTTTTTGTTTTTTTTTTTGTGTTTTTGCTGCTGATGCAGTTGCCAAAGCAATGCCAGCAACAGCAGCAAAAATTTCTTTGTATTTGTGTTGCTTTGAAGGAGCTTTGAATGCATTTTCGTATTTGCAAAAGAGTGAAAAGCAAAAACAAGACAAAAAAAATCTCTATGTATTCCGTTTATTTTTGTCAATTTTTTTTGGACGTTTTTTTGCAGTTATTTGTTCCTGTTATTACTGTTGGCTTAACTTGTATTTGCTACAGGTAATGTAGACTTGACTTTAAGCAACATTTTGTTGTTACAAAAAAAAAAAAAAAAACGAAGAAGAAGAAAATTTAAACAACAGCAGTCAGAACAAAAAAAAAAAGAACTGAAACTGAAAATAATTGCAATATTTAGAAAAAGTTCTTGAAAGTTTTCAAATTTCGTTCAGAGCTGCATTAAAAGTCATTGTAATGACTGCAGTCTCATAAACAGTCTGCTTGTTTTACTTTTTCTTTCTTTTTCTTCTATTTTTTCTGTCAAAGTCTAGCAAGAGATTTCCAACGAATGGCATTTAAAGTATCCCCCCCCCTTTTATTTTCACTTCATATAAACGCTTAGGTTTAATAATTTCGTTTTTTTTCTTTTTGTTCTGACATAAAATGCAATTTTTATATGCAACATAAGCATTATTAAGGTCTGCAAAAGTGTGTTTCTTCCTTTTTTTTTGATGCCTTTTACTAGATTTTATTTTTAATAGAATTTCTTTCTTTTTTACTATTTTGTTATGCTTTTAGTTTCATTTCTCTTTTTTAAGGGAACTTGTACACTAAACTGTTGTTGTATAGCAAATAGAAAATTTAAAAGATATTATTAAGGCAGGAGACCCAATGCTGGTGACATAAGCACACTACATAGGCAGTGGTTCACGTTTAAAATAAAATTGCCATGTAAAGTTTATCAAAAAATTTGTCGTTCGCAGTCGACTTTAAACTGTAGGTCCCGCCACTCATGTATAAAAGTAACACACACAACATAAGTGGTGTAAGAAGCTATGTCGTAATCCTGATTGAAGGGCTGTTAAGACCAATTATGTATGTAAGTATTTATAGTATATCATCCCCAAAATACTAGAGTCTCGAGCTTGGCAATGACACCAAAAAGTGCTCCATCGTTTCGATGTCTTCACGATATGGCCTGCATTCATCATTTTCCAACCCGTCAACACGGTTCAGATGTATATGTAGCTCGGAGTATCCCGTGAGTACGCTAATAAGGGTGCTTAGGTTGCCTTTATTCGGTTTGGAATAGTCATGGTTCTTTCCTCATTAGGATCGGCAAAAAGAATTTTTGAAATTCTGCCTTCTGTGTCTTTATTATGACGTTTCCGCTCACTTTCTGTGTTTAATGCACTGAAACGCATGGGATTATCCAAGCTTATGATATGTAATGTAAGTATGTAAGTCGCCGTAGTCTAGTAGGTAGTGTGTTGGCTTATTAGACGTAAAGCCAGGGTTCGAGCCTCCGGCCAGACATCTAAACAAAATACAAAAAGTATTTCTTCGGCGAATTTCTTTCAGCAGATTTCTGGCAAAAACTCAGTGAATAAAATAAAATTTGCATGAAAAGTTTCTCAAAAATCTATCGTTCGGAGTCGACTTTAAACTGTAGGTCCCACCACTCATGTATTAAATTAACACACACAACGTAAGTGGTGTGAGAAACTAGGTCGTAATCCTGACTGAAGGGTTGTAATAGTATAGTATGTAATAATATAGCTTGAAGTCGACTCCGAACGTCTGATGCTTTTCAGAAAATTTTCATGGCAATTTTTTTTTTTTGCTAGAAATTTGCTGAGAGGAAGTCACCGAAGAAATATTTTTCATATGTCGTTTTGCTGCAAATGTCTGACCTGGGGTTTGAACCGTGGCCTCACGTCTAACAAGCCAACACACTACCTACTACTCTACGACGCCTATAAAGTCGAAAAATTGTACCTCATATGCTAAAATTTACTTTAAAAAGGATTCGTTTATATGCAAACACTTTGTGACGACTTTCTTTCCGAAATTGATCCTGTTCACTAGCACCCAAGATCTGCATTTCTCGAGCCAGAGCCCAATATTTACCATTAACGCCATACCGCAGATTTATTGGAAAAAGTAATGAACAATTTGAATCTACACTCTGTCCCATACAGAAGTTATAATTAACTGAGGCAACGTAATCACAGCTATTTAATTTCTGATAGAAAACCTACAATCAGCCAATGTTCGCCTTTCGTAATTTGAAAAACTTTGCTTCTACTAATCTGCTCTGGTGCAGATCTCAACCGAGTCAATTGTATGATTCTCTGCTTAGTTAATGCTACATTAGGACTCTTGAATATGTCTATAAAGTATGCTGCCTCCTTCAGCAATTTCTTCACAGTGATCCTGAGTGATACGGAGGCCCAGCTAATTACAACTTTCTTCTACTAATCTAACCTGGTGCAGGTTTCGACTGAGTCAGTGTCCTGATAGTCAGTCTAGTTAAGACTACAATAGGACTCTATGTCTATAAAGTCTGCTGCGAAACTGTCTCCTTCAGCAGTTTCTCCGTACGGATCGCAGAGTGATCCAGAGGCCCAGCAAATTATAACATTCTTCACCACACCGAGCTATAGAAGATGATCAAAGTCTTCTTCGACCAACTGACATTCCATTGAATACAAAGTCATTGATAGCAATGAGACAAGTAGAATTTTATGAGCCTGAATGAGACGCGACTCTTGGCTCTTAGCAGCGAGATTTCGATATAAGAATTCCCCGCTTATGCACTGCAATGCAAGCATTTTTGAAAGTACTTTTACACAGCGAATACTGTATATGGTGAAAAATATAATTAGAAACGATGTTTCTCGAACAGAGTTCTCTGGAGTGACGAATCTAAGTTTAATTTGTCCCAATCTGATGTAAAAACGTATGTAAGACGTCCTCCAAAGAAAGCCTTTCATCCCAGGTACACAGTGAAAACTGTGAAACAAATTAACAAACATACATGTTGCTAAGTCGTTTCTAATTATAAGGCCACTACTGTATATATGACACAAAGGACTTTTCGTATTAAAAATAAAAGCATGCCAGGGCTTGTAAAAGCGAAATAAATTGTTCACCATTCTTTCACTAGAAAAACTTCAGTGCAATTTCTTATAAAGCCGAACTACATTCAAATCTTAAGGGATCATACATACAGAAGTGGTCATTACAAGTTTTCGGTCGGGAATACGACCTAGCTTCTCACACCACTTATATTGTGTTGTTAATTTTATACATAAGTGGCGGGACCTACTGTTTAAAGTCGATTCCGGACGACAGATTTTTGAGAAACTTTTCATGGAGTTTTTTTGCCACAAATCTGTTGAGAGCAAGTCTCCGAACACAACTTTTTTTATATTTCGTTTTGTTGGAGAAGTGTACCCTGAGGTTTAAACCGTGGCCTTATATCTAATAAGCCAAGATACAACCTACTAGACTACGGCGACTTCGTTTTACGACAATAAAATGTTGCCTGGAAGAGTCTAACCGAGGCTGTACAAGCTGGCACATAGGACACCATAATGGTGAGCAAATGAATGTGTCCATGCCAGAAATAATTAACAAAACTGATCGTCAGCTGAATTAGAAGAACGAAATGCATTTTTCTCCCGCGTTATTAGCAACCTTCTGTCAATTATAAAAGTTAACAATACCGTTACATTGCATTGTAGTCCCCCTAAAGGATGCTATGAACAGTGCAACTGTGTTTAGAAACATAACAGAAATGAAAAGGGAAAATAAACAACACAATTACAACACCAAAACAACAAAAACAACAAAAGTAAAAACTAAAATAAAAATGTAAAATAAAACTCGGTTTTTTGCTTTACAGTTACTACAACAACTAATTCCAGTATTATAAACAGTTAAAGTTCCAAAAAATATTTGCCAACTTTTCTCGCTTTCGCTCTCTCTCTCTACACAGGTATACTAAAAGCAACAGCAGAAATGTAATCTAAAGGGATTCATTCCTTTTACAGTTAAAAATGGTAATTTCATGACCTTTACACGAACAACTGCACACTAACTGCACATACATACATGTAAGCAAACACTCTTACTCCCTAACAAATGTAAACAAAACAAGGTTGCCAACTGTAAAAACGAAATTGAAATTTGCAGGAGTTTTTCTACTTTTTTGTTTGTTTTGTGTTCAAGCTTTTGGTTGGAGTTCAATTCAATTCAGTTCAGTTCAGTTCAGTTGAGTTTCATTTTCTAAATTTTTTTTCACGGTTTCTGTTGCTTATTTTTTTCTATTTTTCGGTTCCACAAAATAAAAAGAGAATAGAAAGAAGAAGAATAAAATATTACAACCATTGTAGGATTTTTTTAATTACTTTTGCCTGTGGCACTTACTATTCGTGTGCAACAAAATGTTGCTGTTTAAACTAATAAAGCAGGAAGAAACAAAAAAACCGCACGCGCTCTTTGAAAAACTGCAACAAAAACGCCATGAAATATCATCGAATGTGAGTGAGTATGTGTACAGGGGGTATAGTGCTGCTAGCACAGTTCTATACATGAATGTGTACGTGTATGTGCATGTGTAAGGATATGTTTTAAACCCAATTTATATGCATATTTCAAGTAGATATTTCATTGTAGTTGTTGTTGTCTCTGTTGTGTGTTGAATATCTATTAACTGTAGGTGTAGCTGTGTACGAGTACATGTGCATGAGTGTTATTGAATTGAAGTGTGAATGTTGTGTTGATGTGTTGTTGTTTGCGTGTGTGTGTATGAAGTGTAATTTCTAATTTCCATTAAACAAAATAATAACAACAGCTACAGCTACAGCAACAACAACACCACTAAAAAATTAATAACAAACATCCTACACAATATGAAATTCATATTTAAATACACGCTTTAGTTTTTCATTTGTTGTAAACACTACACACACAGAAATAAAGTGAATTGAAAATGGAAAATCATGGAACAATGAAAATGGATATGCCACGACGGAAAACTTTTGCTAAGTACCACTGCGTTAACAATATTTTCATTTTAAGTAAGTAATAATGCTTTCAGGTTCGAGCATTGCGCGGGAAATATAAAAGAATGAATTCTCACAAGCCAACGGAGTTTTTGAAACCAGGGAATTCCAAAGCTTTTTCAAAAACTAAGGAGACATTTTATACAGCCTTCTCACAGGGAATTCCGAACTTTAACAGTAGAAGCAATATCTGCCAAATTAGTTGTCGTTTATTCTGTCTATTTTGCCAAATCATGGACAATCATAGCGACAACAGGTTCTAGATTCGGGAGCTAACGAGGAGATATTCTTCCCATGTTGGAAGAATACGAATTCACATGAGATCCAAGAGCGTCCAATGCAACCTGAAGGAGTAATTGAAAGGTGTGTGTGACTAAACTCCGACGGCTATATCAGTCAACATTTCATTGAGAATGGCGATAGCCAGACCATCACTACCAACGACGAACATTATAGGTCGACGATTAATAAATTCTTATGGCGTAAATTAGAAGATCTGAGCACCAAGGCCATGTAGTTTTAAAAGGTGCGCGCCGTATCCAACATTGAAATATTCTACAAGAATATTGAACATGCTGCACGATCGATTTATAAGGGTGTTCATATATTTTCGTGATTTCGACTTACAGACCAATCTATATCAGATTCGCTTACGAACACTAAAATACTCACTAAAAGATTGTGCTGCTTGCTGCTCTACCTTTTTGACTTATGGGTTTTTTTTCTTTTGTTGTAAATGCCTAACAACAACTAAGACTATAAATTTTGATAAATAATTCGAGTCAGTCGAGTGTTTCTAAAGTTATGAATCTAAATGAGTAGGCTTATGAGTCAAACATACTTCGAATGGTATGAGTTTGATGTCAAGGTTGTACTCAAACTCATTGCAACCTGTACTTATAAATCAACGTTGTAGTGAGTATGAATGAATCAGAGTGTGTAGTTAAATTTCAATATTGTTGACTCATTTATATTCAAAATTTCATGAGTGTTTATGAGTTGCAAAAAAACGATTCATTACTGACCTCTGGTTCACAGCATAACTTAGTTCTAGTGGGTGTAGTCTAGTAGGTAGTGTGCTGGCTTATTAGACGTAAGGCCGAGATTCAAATCCCAGGTCAGACATCAAAACGAAATATGAAAAACCATGTCTTCGACGACTTCCTCTCAGCAGATTTCTGGTAAAAACTCTGAGCGTAAATAAAATTGCCATGAAAAGTTTCTCCAAAATCTTTCGTTCGCAGTCGACTTTAAACTGCAGGTCCAGCCGCTCATGTAAAAAATTAACACACACAACATAAGTGATGTGAGAAATTAGGTCGTATTCCTGACTGAAGGGTTGTAATGACCAATTATGTATGTATGTACATATGTATGTAATGGGTGTCTGGAGAAGATTTATTTATAACGTAACTGTGAATGGTGAGCGCTACCGTGAGATGATATCCAACTTTTTTTGCCCAAATGCAAGAGCTTGACTTGCATGACATGTGGCTTCAACAAGACGATGCCACATGCTACACAGCACGCGTAACAATGGACTTATTTAGAGGCGAGTTCGGTGAACATTTTATTTCACGTTCGGGACCAATCAATTGGTCGTCTAGATCGTGCGATTTAACGCCTTTAGACTGTTTTTTGTGGGGCTATGTTAAAGCTCATGTCAATACAGACAAGCCCGCCTCAATTGACGCATTGGAAAACAACATTGAAGCATTTATTCGTGAGATACCGTCCGAAATGTTGGAAAGAGTATGCCAAAATTGGACTAAGTGGATGGACCATTTGAGGCGCAGTCGCGGTCAACATTTGCACGAAATAATCATTATATGGACCGTACTATCGATTCAAATAAAGATTTCATGCATTTTTCTGAATTATAAATCTGTTAAAAGTCACCCTTTATATGTTCCATCAAATTTCTCCCCATAACAGTAAATTTCTATGGCCATTTATTTTAAATATGCTTTATAGCCTGCTTGTTGCTTTTAGTAGCCTTGACCTAACAAAGAAGTATACGTTCTACACCCTATTTAAAGCATACAAGTATTTCTTTCTGTGTAGGATTATTATTATAGGCGAGATTGTGAATGTAAGTAAGTGAATGGAGGGGGGAAAAAATTCAATTTATGAAAATTTGAATTTAAATAAAAAATAAACACTTTTGTTTGCACAAAGGACTCTCAACCATTAACAATAATAAAATAAAAATAAAAAATAAAAACAAAAAACACACACAGTAAAAATATATGAAAATTCCAAACAGTTGAAGCAAAAACTTTCAAAATGCAAAAAAAAAAAACAATAAAAAAAAAGAGAGAATTACACAAGGCCTTGCAGGCCAATTATCCATAAAAGCGTAAATTTACTATATTTTTACTTGATTTTTTCACCATTTTTTCCACATTTATTTTGCAATTTTTTTCTTTTTGAAAGGCGTTTGTTTTTTTTTTATTGCAAATTAAAAATAAACTTTATTTTTTATATTTAATATGATGGAAAAAAATTTAATTTTTTTTATTTTTTTTTTTTTTAATACAAAACATTGTACAATTTAAATGTAAATTTAGTTTGTTTTTGTAAATAAACAATTGCGAAACATTTTATGCGTTATTATTTTGATATTTAAAAAGAAAAAACACAGTAAATTGAGAAAATATTATTAAATTTACTTTTATATTCCGATTATAAAATTAATTCAATATGAATACCAAAAAAAAATTTCATTTCAATTTCGTGGAAAATAAATTCAATTTTTTTCTTTTTTTTAGAAAAAAGTTTAAAATTTCATTAGAAATCTATTCCATCCAAGAAGAAAAATATCGATTACTTGTGCTTATCATCTTCGTTTTGTTTTAAAGATTTTAAGAATCTTTATCGTACAGAGAGCGATAGAAAGAAAACAAGAGAAGTCAGTTTTTAATTAAATGAAGCATTAAATTCGATTAGATCGTTAATCTTCGAGAAAAATCTTTAATTTATGCCGCTGTTTTCGGGGTTTTTTTTTCTTTCAAACATGTGTTGCCATCGTCAACTTGATTTTGGTAAGAGTAACATAATTTGCTTATGTTGCAGGTATTTTTTTGTTCTTCTTTCTTTTTACTTCTCTTTTAGATTTTCATACCCTACTTTATGGTAAGCATTTACTCCACATAGATTATGTTTGTTGCTTACTTAATTGGCCATTAACAATCCGATTAACGGATTTCGGCCTGCCTTAACAACAGGGGTCAGCAATGAATAGTTTTTTTGCTACTCATAAGTACTCATGAAATTTTGAATATAAGTGAGTCAACAATATTGAAATTTAACTATGTACTCTGACTCATTCATACTCACTACCATCGTTGATTTGTAAGTACAGGTTGCAATGAGTATGCGTACAACGTTGACATCAAACTCATACCATTCGAAATATGTTTGATTCATACGGCTACTCATTTAGATTCATAACGTTAGAAAAATACTTATAATACTTATAAATGATGCGAGTGGCTCGAATCAATCATCAAAATTTTCAGTCTTAGTTGTTGTTACATTTACAAAAAAAGACAGAGCAGCAAGCAGAGCAAACACACAACCTTCTAGTGAGCATTTTAGTGTTCGTGCGCGACTCCTAATTATTATGAGATTCGTGTATATGTTAAGTTATGGAGAGTCGACATCATATCTGTTGTTAAGTATGAATCTGATGAGTACTTCAAACTCTGCAAATAAGTAGAGCTTCCATGGTATTAAAATAAGTATGAATGCGTACAAGTATCAGAAATTATAAGTATGATTCGATTCTACTCATCTTTTTGAATACTCATTGCTGATCTCTACTTACTTGAAGTCGACGTGGTCTAGTAGGTAGTGTGTTGGCTTATTAGACGTAAAGCCAGGGTTAGAGCCCTAGGTCAGACATCAAAACAAAATACAAAAAGTATTTCTTCGGCGACTTTCTCTCAGCAGATTTCTGGCAAAACTCTGAGAGTAAAATAAAATTGCCATGAAAAGTTTCTCAAAAATCTGGACTTTAAACTCTAGGTCCCACAACTCATGTATAAAATTAGCGCAACTGCTGCACAACGTCCATGTCGTTGAGGGGCCCATACAGCTCACTGTTGAATCGGATGCGGAAATCATTGCCAACTCGCACTGGACAGAAGATCTTACGTAGCACTTTTCTCTCGAATACTCTCAAGGCTGCTGCATCAGTGCTTAATAGAGTCCATGTCTCTGCGAATGTGCTGGTAGCCACTCATATTAATTTTATAAAAAGAAACAGTCTTCAAGGCATTAATATTGTTACGTTTTTACCTTTGGAAATAAAATAAAAATAAATTTGTTTTTAGTTTTAATTAAAATTTTTTTATTATTCGCACAATTCAGTGTGCCACTGTTCACAACTTGGTGTAAACTACAACAATTGCCTTTCTTTGTTATTCCTGTGTTTACACGCTTTGCATAAACAATAATAATAATAATAATAATAACAAAGCACGATAACTCTCTTCAAACGCACCGCGTCTTTACACAACACTGACTGAACTTTACTAACTGCAGTCGCGTGCTTTACCTTGCCTTTTATATGGCAAAGTAAACAGTCTGATGAATAATCTTGAACTTTATGACTTCGCCTTCTCAAAATTTCTACCGTTGTTTCCATTTATTCTTGTAGTGTTGTTGGCATATTTTTGTTTACTTGTTTACCATTTTTTATGCTGGTGTTTGTTGTTACGCTAATTGGTAAACAAGTTCATTGTTTTGTTTTTATAGCTGTTTGTTTATAATTTTAATGTTAAACCATGTAAAGGCAAACCACCAGTATCTAGATTTTTCTATTTTTGTGACAATATTCTCAAAATGGATTTTGTAAAGTTGCCATCAAACTTAATTCCTTCAAACTACTGTCTGATCGCTCAAAATTTCAGAAAAAGTTTGTAAAAATCGTTCCTGCATACACCTCTAGGAAGAAATTAAATTTTCCCCACTCTCTCTCTCTCTCTCTCTCTCTCTCTGTGTAGTATACTGCAGTGTAGCGTACTTGAAAAACACACTTCACCCTGCCAATTTTTCTTACCTGCTGCTGCTTATTTTCTAATTCATTTCCAATGAATTTAATTCCAAACGAATTTCTTTCAAGACATTAATTTCTGAATGGATGGATCGATGATGTCTTATAAAAAAAATCGCCTTAAATTACCGTATAAATTAAATATTTTGTTTCTAATCTCCGAACACTGGTGGTCTGTCAGTGAGTGTGTTCGTCCAATGATTTTTCTTTTTAAATTTCAATCATAGCCTTAGCGGTGGCAAACATTTGAAAATTTGTCATTTGATTTGGGGTTTCTTATTCAGAGAAAAATAAACAAAAAATTTGAAACAAAATATGGATTTATTTCGATGATGATTTGTTATTAAATATTATTGACGGATATTAAATGCTTCAACAGCTAAACTATTAAAGCACGACACATATTCAAATGGAAACATATTGGATGCTGGAAGTAATTGAAGAGGTTAATTAAAGAGAAACTGATTTTTAGAAGACAATAATTTGTCTTACTTAATGAGAACCTCCTTACCGACTTGGGATGATAGAAATTGCTTTGGTATACTGGAAGAATATTCCTCTAATATAACACCCATCGGGGTGAAGCCAATAACCGTAGAAACTACTAATCAATACGAATATATTCTAAACTTTTAATAGGTGAAAGAAGGTATTGCTATCAACATTAGAACGGTTTTCATAGACCTCATTGGAGAAGATATTTTTGCCCATCTACCAAATGAAAAACGGCCTAAGTGTTGGTGCATATGAGATTCCCAATGGAAGTAGCACGAGTTTGAGCAATGCTTTCCATCCACAGTTCGGTAAAATCTCGGACGTAGTAACGATGCCACAAAGTGAAACTGTAATTTCAGTTGCTTGATTTACAATAAAGAAGACAGAATATTTCCTAATACAACACTAGCTTCTTAACACTAGATTTACTATTTTTACTGAAGTGAGCCAATTTGACTCATACAAGAAAATTTATGTTTTTCCGAAGAAAATAGTTCGAAATCAATTTAAATGAAATGTTTAGTATAAAAAAATTCATGGAAAGCTTTTTTTACATATAGACTCTCTCTTTGAAACACATTTTCCGCAAACATTTCTATTACATTTAGTACAATAGTTTAAAGATCTGTTTCTTTTACATGATTGTTGAACTTGACAATTCTTCCGTGCGTCAGTAGCATGGATTTCTGTCATTGGAATGGAAGTGTCCTCGACTTCTACTCTATATTTACGTCTTAGCTCTTCAGCTAAATAGAAAATAAAATCTTTTCGTAAAATTTTTACTTGAGTCGTCTCTTTATACAGAAACAAGCATGGATACCAGCTAAAATTAAAATGTTGTAGAAAACTTGTAGATGGCATCTGCGTGAACTTGCTTTAACGCTATATTTTCGGGCCATTTGGTACATGATTTGATATATGCCATCATACATGCCTTCGTAAATTATCAAATTGAATACGCTACTTGGCGAACCAAGCATAATATACCTTTTAGAATTGGCAGTTGGACCAGAAACGTCATCGAATATGGTATAAATCGATGATCGGCCTACGTTTCTGCCTTCGTTCAATGTTTCCCATAAAGTGCCATCAAGAGCTTTTTCGGCTAAAATTTCTTTATCAGAAGATATATCGATAGCGTCTAAATCATTTTCGGTTTCAGAATCAGAAAAAACCCTGGTTCTTTTTCTTTTTTTTTTTTTTGTTAGAAGCTATATGACAAAGATATTCATCTTCACTGCTTGAAGATTCAATATTATTGACTTCCTTTTCTAATTCAATTTCGTTATGCTGTTGGTCTACATCAGTTGTATTCGATTCATTATCTGATTGGTCTTTCTTTATTTTTACTTTTTTCAACAGAAGACAATTTTTCTGATTTTTTCTCATAAATGAACGGCTCACACGCGATGAATAAATCGAAATGATGACAGAAGTGGGTAATAATGTATCGAAAACAAGTAACAATCAGAGAAACAAAAGCACAGGCTTCTTGAATGTTGCCCAGGCTGTTAAACTATTAAATCATTCTATGAGTCAAATTGGCTCACAGCCGTGAAAATAGGTATACCACATTCGATAGTGCGAAATGATGGGGTGTGTGAGGAAGAGGAATGAACGTTTACACATCTTTCATTACTTAACTAAAAACCAACGTATGATTTTAAAAAGTAATATTAAAGTTTTCTATATATAATGATCTAATTTTAAATGAGTCAAATTGGCTGGGTCCGTAAATCTAGTGTTAAGATAAGGCGTAAATCACTCTCCACATTCTTAACACGTTGGCTGCCACATCACTCACATTCGGGTGAAAGTAAAGTTTCTTACCGGGCCGCGTCAGACGCTTTTTTGACTACTTACGTACAGCGATACGGAGGAAATTTTACTGTAAATGCGCGTGGCAGTCAAAGTGTTAAGCTGCTCTTTCTAAAACTTGTTAATCGGCTCCCGCTTTTTTCCCAGATTGCTTCATATGCTTATAAGGCATAAAGTAACACTGAGTTAGTTGTCCTTGATAATGATAGCTTTGAAAAGTTTTGTTGTCTTCCAGAAATCAAGATCCATGTAACTCCCTTATTAATCATTATATCCAGATATTCCTTGAACTGTGAAGATTTCACATCGATGCTATAAATTGGAATCCTTATCGTTTTGTGGAATTAAGAAAATGTGAATTAAGAAAATTGAATTTGCATAATACCTCGATGAAGTGCCGTAGTCCAGTAAGTAGTGTGCTGGCTTATTAGACGTAAGGCCACGGTTCAAACCTCAGGTGAGACATCAAAACGAAAATATACAAAAAATATTTCTTTGGTGACTTCCTCTCAGTCTCTTGCTGCGACAAGAATTAATGCCCTGTCTCGTTTGCACATTGTACCCTCTGGTAACTCCTTCATTTTGGAGGTTGATCCTGTGGCCCCATCGAACATCGATTATCTGGTGCCTCAACACCGCCCACCCGGACCTTCTGGATATATACACGGACGGCTCTAAACTCGACACTGGGGTCGGGTGCGGAGTCTATTCTGGGAAACTGGCCCTAAGCATCTCTCCGATTGCCAGATTACAGTAGCGTGATTCAGGCGGAGGTTATGGCAATTTACCGGACCGCTCAATGGATCTTCGTTAACAGTGCTCCTTTTACCCGCGTCGTGGTCTTCTTTGACAGTCGGGCCGCCATAAGATCTTTGTCAGGTGTTGTCCTTCTTTCTGGGCGCTTTAGTGTCTCACTGGTCTGGTTCTCCGGTCTGGGGAACTGCAGGGCCGATGAGCTCTTCAGAGTTGGGGCACTCCCTCCGGAATCCTCTTCAGTAGTCTTGGGTATGCCACTCCCCTCGGTCAAGCTGGCCATTGCTCGAAAATACTTTCTAGACGCCAACCTATCCAGGGCCAATGAGGAGTCCTGCTCCACCGCTAGACTCACTTGGCCCCTAATGAATAGAAGGCGTACCAACCAGTTACTTGGATTTGGTCGTGGCATCATCTCATTTACAGTGGCCATGCTTACAGGTCATTGCGTTATGGGTAGACACGCGGAGAGAAGGAGGCTCCCATTTAACGACTTCTGCCGTGGATGCAGATCCGCTGAAGAAGAGGAGACTGTTATCCACTTTCTTTGTCAGTGCCCACCTCTTGTCAGCTTGACGGAGCTATCATCTATTGGTGTCAAGGATATAGATTCGTTCATCAAACATTCTGGCTGGTTTTAAAGTGTGGAGTACTCGTGCTTTGATGTGCAGCTCAGTATCACACAATATTTCGTTCCCTACTTTTACCCCCGGTCATCTTATTCCACTTATTATTCCTAAGGAATAAATTGCACTAATCGTCCGGCCATGTTTTCTAGAAGCCATTCTGGGTACACAAATTTTTCTCAGTTTTCTAAAGAGCTCTCAGAAGTCGGAACATATTGCCTTCTCTTGGCGTTTGCCTCTAGTATCCACAAGACGGAGAGGCCGATAAGCTGGGATTCCCGGAGCGTTTTACCCGACTTTAGGATCAGTAGGGGTTTCTGGTTCTTCCACTCTCCACAAAATACATCTTCTTTCAGTTGCTAAAAATGTAGACGAACGTGTTCCACCTTGTCTTCAATGCAATATTCAGGACTTTGTTGAGGAGATCATTCAAACGTAGGGTTTGTTTTCTACAACGAAATACCAGAAACAAATGATATTTCTTTAATCACTCGATTCCTTCTTTAATCTTCTTTAATCACCTGACTGGAGTGAAGTTATATAGCTTTTGATAACTTAATTATTAAATTTCCCATTCGAAAAGAGTGTCCTCATCTTCTTGTTCTTGTCAGCTTTACTACACAGATGTCCTGTTAAGGACATTTTTCAAGCCTGATATTATTTAATTGCATGCTGCTCTATTGCTTTAAATGTCGGGTTTACACCTACTCCTCTTGTATATTGTACTCCTCTCCTGTGATTTCTTCTTGAGTTATTTACCCAACACTTCTCGGCTCTTACACGCATACATAATTGCTCATGACAACCCTTCAGTCAGGATTACGACCTAGTTCCTCACACCACTTATGTTGTGTGTGTTAATTTTATACATGAGTGGCGGGACGACAGATTTTTGAGAAACTTTTCATGGCAATTTTATTTAGTCTCAGATTTTTGCCAGAATTCTGCTGAGAGAAAATCGCCGAAGAAATTTTTTTGTATGTTTTCGTTTTGATGTCTGGCCTGGGGCTCGAACCCTGGCTTTACGTCTAATAAGCCAATACAATACCTACTAGACCTCGGCCCTTATTTAATTTATTTGCCATCGCATGCAGTGCTTATGACAGTGTCCATAGCCTAGAATCTTCTGGTATTGAAATTTTCGCTTGGAGTGGCAAATAGTGGAGGTCTTCTGCATTTCATTAACAATGTGCCCACTTTTTACTATTTTTTCTTTCTAAATTTAACCTCAATTAACTTGCATTTGTTTTGAATTTAATGACAAAAAGTGCTGAGAAAATGTTTGTCAATTAAATAACGAATTGATTACAGTGTGTGGCATCATCATCATCATTTGGCATAATGTTGGTTGCCATCATATACAAATCATTGGATAACACACTCCAATACATTTTAGCCACAATTCAATTATTTATTGCCTTTTTCTGTGGCAGACTCTCTAACAGGGGGATGGAGAGAGCTTTCTAAACAAATATACGAATTATTGGCACGTGTGGCCATAATAAAGATTTCTAAACATTATCGATGGCGTTAGTGCGGCAACGATATTGATGATGATGATGACGATTGTAAGGCCAACGATAACCGTAACTTCATGCAAGTATCAGTCATAATAGATTTTCCTTTTAAATCTCGATTTTCAAAAAGCCACGTGACAGAAATTTTCTAATACCGTCGTCTTTGATAACTACTGGATTGTGTACGGGTGTTTTATTTCGTGAATATTTGAACGTTTGTTAGCGTTAAAATTCGATTCCAGAAATTATCAACAGGGGAGTTGCAACATTCGTTACGTTTGATTGTGAATGTGAATGTGGCGAATATTTTTTCAAATGCTTTCGATTTGTATGTGGCTTCATTAGAATGAAGAAAATGATGACTTGTCTTATTGTTGCTACTGATTTGCTAAGCATTTGACGGTTAAACTATTGTTCCAAACAGTGTAGAGAGAGTGTGTTTGCAATCAAAATAATGTTGTTAATAAGCTTAGCTTCGGCATTCTTCACACTGTTATTTAAGCAAAACATCAAACGAATAACTCATCATTATGATAGGCATTGAAATGTTTTCTTATCTTTTCTTTCGCTTTTTCTTTTTTTGTTTGGCTTGTGATATTTGATACTCCCTCTCCCTCCCTTTAAGCACCACCCCTTTATGTGTCTGACAGTGAAAAAGGTGTGATAATAAAGCATTCGCTATTTCATATTTATTACCAGGCAATTTAGGCAGCATCTGTCATCATGTCGTGTTCATAAACTTATCAGTCAAAAAAGGAAACATCGAGTTGTGCCACAAAGCAATGATATTGCATACGTAGTGTTATGTTGATGTATCATCGATTACCTCATTAAGGGTTAAAACTTGTAACACGTGTTGCGAATATTTAATCCCTGTTAGAAAGACACTTTTTTACCATTTTTTTTTCTTTGTCAAACAGATTTTGTTGAAGGAAATTTGCTCAGTTTGTTGGCAAAACTAAAGGATATTAATGTAGTGAAATAAAGGTCATCGTTTTCTTTTTTTTTTGCCAATTGATGACAGCCTTCATGATTTATTGTTAAATGAAATCAATAGCAACCAAATAATGTTCGAATATTCGAATTCTATTTGAATGAAATAAAAGAAATTTTCTATTGGGTCTTACAACAGGGGCTTCCGAGGTTTGGCAGTTGGCAAAGGCCATCTAAATGAAGGTTCATTTGTCAAATTAATTGCCATTTATTCAGTTTGCTTTGTCAAATCACCATAGACCACGATGTTTCGCTGAAAGGTATCTAAAGCACTCGGCAACTGGTCCTAGCCTCATTTCTGCAATGAGGACCATTTCACCCCAAAATTGTCGAATTTGGAACAACATCTAGACACACTTGAAATCCAAGTGTCATACAATGTGTCGCAAATAGGTCAGTTTCATAGAGAATTTGGGTTGGCGGCGTCGTCGTGCAATATTCATTTAAGAACGACGTTAACCAGATCATCAGTGGCAACGACGAGCGCATAAGGTCAATGATTACAAACTTCGCCGTAGTCTAGTAGGTAGTGTGTTGGCTTATTAGACGTAAAGCCAGGGTTCGAGCCCCATGCCAGACATCAAAGCAAAATACAAAAAGTATTTCTTCGGCGTCTTCCTCTCAGCAGATTTCTGGCAAAAACTCTGAGAGGAAATAGAAAATTGTCATGAAAAAGTTTCTCAAAAATCTGTCGTTCGGAGTCGACTTTAAAATGTAGGTCCCACCACTCATGTATAAAAATTAACGCACACAACATAAGTGGTGTGAGAAACTAGGTCATAATCCTGGCTGAAGGTTCTACTCCGAACAACAGTTTCTTTTTTTTTTTTTGAGAATCTTTTCATGACAATTTTATTTACTATCAGGCTTATTGCCCAAAATCTGCCGAGAAGTAGTCGTCTTATATTTCGTTTTGATGGAGATATCTGACCTGGGGTTTGAACCGTGACCTCACATCTAATAAGCGAAAACACTACCTACTAGACTACGGCTACTTTGAAGTTACTTCAATTCCATTCAACGATGTTGTCCTAGTTAGTAAGCTTTGCAGAAGCAAAATTACTAAGAAGAGGTTTGAGATTATCTTGGAACCCAAGTAGCTGCAAGTGCAGCCACAAGACTGAATGCTGCGAAAGTGTATAAAGAAGCCGGCCACTCCTTGCTCATTTTCGAAGAAAAATGGCCCAAATATGCCTCTGGACCAAAATCCGCACCAAACAGTGACTCATTTTGGGTGCGTCGGCTTGTCAATGTATGCGTGCGGGTTTTCTGTGCCCCAAATGCGACAATTTTGCTTGTTTACATACCCGCCAAGATCAAAATGAGCTTCATCTTATCATCATTATCATCCATTATTCCATTCATCATTATTTTCCATTATTAACCGGAAGGATTGTACTTTCAAATAAAAAAGAAATTTGAGAAAATATTCAGCAGTTATTTGGCGGACCCTTTAGAAGCTATTATCGTACAAAAACCGTTAAAACTATTGATTTGGAACTGGAAGCGATAGCTGAACCCAGACTTGATGACAAAAATACTTCACAGAGAACATTAACCAACTATTAGCAGATGCATCAGGACTTCATCATTTCGTATTGGTGGAATGTTTGATTGTTTCTTATCTCTCATGTACATTGTGGTCAACATAACGACTATTATGACCGCCGCAAAACAAATTTGGTACAAGATATTTTAGGTAGGAATCAGAGATCAGCAATGAGTATTCAAAAAGATGAGTAGAATCGAATCATACTCATAATTTCTGATACTTGATACGCATTCATACTTATTTTAATATCATGGAACATCTACTCATATTCAAAGTTTGAAGTACTCATCATATTCATACTTAACAACAAGTACGGCGTTGTTGATGATTTCGGCTCTCCACCATGACTCAACATATACACGAATCACAAAATAAGTATGAATCGCGTACGAACACTAAAATACTTACTAGAAGGTTGTGTGTTTGCTCTGCTTACTCCTCTGTATTTTTTGCTTATGTCGAGTCACTCGTCACTCATTTATAAGTATTATAAGTATTTTTCTAAAGTTATGAATCTAAATGAGTAGGCTTATGAATCATATATATTTCGAATGGTATGAGTTTGATGTCAACTTTGTACGCATACGTATTGCAACCTGTACCTATAAATCAACGTTGTAGTGCGTACGAATGAATCAGAGTATGTAGTTAAATTTCATTACTGTTGACTCACTTATTCAAAATCTCATGAGTGCTAATGAGTAGCAAAAAACGATTCATTGCAGATCTCTGATCTGAATACAAACATATCACCAGATCGTTAGATCAATAGAGAGAACGTACATCACCATGAAGGCTATGTAAGAATATTATTTAAGGAAATAATGTGAAATTCAACGGTTAGAGTTACAGTCTGACAATAACATCATTTCAAGTGCCTTATGTCTTGCAGAAAATAACGAGACATGAAAATTCCTAAACTTTCTAGTAAGCAATAAAATTTGAAAAAACCTGAAACCTAGACACTTTTAATTATGCCACGTACAAGTTGTATACAACGGAATCTACTATACCGTCCATTGAACAGTAGTTGTTGAACAGTTTAAACATGCTGTCTTGCAAGTCTTTCAAATTAAAAACGTTCATCGATTACTTTTACAAACAAAACGGTAAATCGTATGCAACTAATCGATGTTTCGATGTTTATTAAATAATGCTTCCCCACCGCGTCAAATTCATTTGATTATCTTCTTATGGACGATAAATATAAAATTTTTATGTTCGTTTAATTTTATGCATTAATCATAACGAAATTACAAACGAATCGCTCTGTGGCATATCTATCGTTTGAACAATGCTCATATAAAAGTATTTAATATGTTAATATCGGTGTATATATCGTATATCGTATATCAAAATTGTGTGTGTATGAATGAATGAATGAGTTAGTGAAAGTATTTTTAAATTTCTACATATTTTTAAGCTTTTTTTAGTTAAGAGTATTGCAAGTTGCAAGGCAACGTACGTTATGATATGATCTTTGGGCGTCTGTTAAGTTAACGATAATTATCACCTGATGTTATAAGTTATCATCTCTTACAAAACGTTTTATGGTTCTCCCTGGTTTAAGCCAGCAAAGAAAAAATATTGAATTTCCTCCTCATACAAGTCATATAAGACCCCATGTTGCTTGCCATAATACACTTGCAGCAAAAGTACACACTTAAACCCACACGTACGCACTCAAACTGGGTTTGTGAATATAAACTTTGAAGAACAGTTTGTTGTACTAGAGGTAGGTTTCACTCTCGGACTAGCCATTGATGCTGATGGCAAAATGCAGTCATTATACCAGTATGTCTGCATTTGCCACCAACAATGCTGGCCGGGGTCATTTTACAGGTGGTTGGCGCCCTTTAGCTGCACTTGAAGAATTTAAACTAAAAAAACCCTTTAAGTAAAGGGTGTTTTTTATAGAGGTATAGAACTTTAAGTTGCAATAAAACAACTATGGATTATTCGATTGACATGCATTTTATTTATCCGAAAGATAATCTTGTGGCATTACATTTTAAATATGATTTCTGGCATATGACCGCCACGGCTGGCGCGGATGTAGTCCAATCTGGACGTCCAATTTTCGATGACTTTTTCCAACATTTGTGGCCGTATATCGGCAATAATACAGCGAATGTTGTCTTCCAAATGGTCAAGCGTTTGTGCCTTTACCGCATAGACCAATGACTTTACATAGCCCCACAGAAAGTAGTTTAGCGGTGTTAAATCACAAGATCTTGGAGGCCAATTCACAGGTCCAAAACGTGAAATTAGGCGGTCACCAAACGTGTCTTTCAATAAATCTATTGTGGCACGAGCTGTGTGACATGTTGCGCCGTCTTGTTGAAACCACATCTCCTGGACATCATGGTTATTCAATTCAGGAATGAAAAAGTTAGTAATCATGGCTCTATACCGATCACCATTGACTGTAACGTTCTGGTCACCATCGTTTTTGAAAAAGTACGGACCAATGATTCCACCAGCCCATAAAGCGCACCAAACAGTCAGTTTTTCTGGATGTAACGGTGTTTCCACATACACTTGAGGATTACCTTCACTCCAAATGCGGCAGTTTTGTTTGTTGACGTAGCCATTCAACCAGAAGTGAGCTTCATCGCTAAACAAAATTCGCTTATGAAAATCGGGAACAACGGTAATCTCGTTTTGGGCCCATTCGACGAATCTACGCCTTACTTGATGATCGTTTGGCTTCAAATCTGGCACGAGTTGGATTTTGTAGGCACGCAAACCAAGATCCTTCCGCAAAATCTTCCATAAAGTGGATGGACACAGATCCAATTCCTGTGCTCGATGACGGATGGACTCATTCGGGTCTTCCTCAATGCTACGCTCTACAGCAGCAATAGCTTCTTCTGTACGCACCGTACAGCGTCTCTGGGGATGCGAGTTATCAATAAGAGTAAACGTGGTGCGAAAACGTTCCATGGTTAATCGAATTAACTGCTCTGATGGACAATTTTGTCGACGATAGAATGGACGTAGTACGCGATACGTTTTCCGCACAGAGCCATTATTTTCGAAATAAAATTGCACTATTTGCAAGCGTTGTTCAGGCGTGAGTCTATTCATGATGAATTGCCAAACCAAACTGAGAATAAATCACTTGACAGCTGTTAAATCGGTCACCATCTTGAAAAGTAATGCCAACTTAAAGTTCTATACCTCTATAAAAAACACCCTTTAGGTAGTGATAACAATTACTTGTGCTGTGTGCTATGAATTTCTTTCAGTGTATTCAAGTTCAATAAATTTATTTATGCATATGAGTTTAAACGATTTCAAACGATCGTTATCTCTTTTGTCTTTCCCTATTTATTGATTTTTAAGATCTTTTTTAACATCTTTTATGTTTCTTTTTCTCAATTTTTTACTGCAGTTTCTTGATTTGTTTGTTAGAGAAATCTGTGTAAAAAGAACAACAACAACAACAACAACAATAAGAAAAAGTGTAATTTCTAACAAAATTATGACCCTGTTACAAACGTAAAATGTTCAGATGGCAGGTGAACCACAATCGTTGAATATTGGTTGTGTGCTTAAGTAACACTTTTTTTCTTCATTAACCATCCAAAAAAAAATGGAAATGAAAACTAAAAGACATCTTTTGTTAAGCATTCAATAAATTCTACTGTCGATAATGAAGTAACTGCAAGCTTAACGAGACCAACTATTAAATTTCTTCAGTTATAAGAATATACAAATTCTACGAGGAGTGCTTAGAAAATAAAGGATTTTTTAGCTTTCTGGGTGAGTAACTGGGAGGAAAATTTTTTTTGTTGTTATAGTAAAATTGCCACTTACCTCGGTTAGATTGACCATTTTGCGGAAATTCGTTCGGGACGCCAACCTATCCAGGGTCAATGAGTAGTCCTGATCAACTGCTAGACTCACTTCGCCCTCGATGGATAGAAGGCGCACCAACCAATTGCTCGGACTTGGTCGCAATATCATCTCGATCATGTTATGGGAAGACACGTGGAAAGAATGCAGCTCCCATCTAACGACTTCTGCCGTAGATGCGGATCTGCTGAGGAACAGGAGACTGTTGTCCACTTTCTTTGTCAATGCCCATCTCTTGCTATGTACAGATACAAGCTACAAGGCTCTCCATTTCGCGTCAGATTAACTTAGTTATCGTCCATTGATATCAAAGATATACATTAGGGTGGTTTTAAAAAATCGTTGTCCGTTTTTTTTTGGGGGGGGCACCAACCATGACATTTAACTTCACAGTACGCAAATTGTAGAACATTGTAGCTAGAACTTGTCGATTGGAGGACAGCTTACATCCAGATATCTGATGAGCTGGATAGTCAATTAGAAAAATTTTGTCTCTACCTCTACTTCTATTGCCAGATGTGGAAGCCATCACGTTTACGATCAGGAGTACCTAGTCACGTTTTTAGGGACACTGACTCTATTTTTTCGGTTTCAGTACTAGTTGCGTATTTATTGTGAAAATATAAAATATTATAAGCAGTATGGCCTTTAATACATCAAGTATGACACGGGCGAATAGCTTCAGCCATTCCAGAGATATGGATCGCCGAAGTCGCAAAACTGCCAAAAATCGAGATTTTCAAAATTTTGAGGCCCCAGTGGCACGGGTTAACATCTTCCAATTGCGCTCAAACTTTGGCAATCCTAAAATCTGACAGAAAGAAACATTTTAGGGGGGTGCCGCAACAAAAATTTTTTTACCATATGAGATAAAACCACCCTAATACACATACATACATAATTGGCCATTACAATCCTTCAGTCAGGCTTACGGCCTAGCTTCTCACACCACTCATGTTGTGTGTGTTAATTTTATACATGAGTGATGGGACCGATAGTTTAACGTCGATTCCGAACGACAGATTATTGAGAAACTTTTCATGGCAATTTTATTTACTCTCAGAGTTTTTGCCAGAAATCTGCTGAGAGGAAGTCGCCGAAGAAATACTTTTTGTATTTTATTTTAATGTCTGGCCTGGGGCTCGAACCCTAGCTTTACGTCTAATAAGCCAATACACTACCTACTAGACTACGGCGACTTCTTTATCAAAGATATAGCTTCGTTTATTAAAGTTTCAGGCTGATTCTTCAGCGTGCTTTTAATGTGCAGCCCTTGCCCTGACCAACTTATTCCACAGCTTGGTGGAAATCGGTCAGTACAGGGATTGCGTTTCCTCGTGGCGTCACAACAGGCCGCCATGCGTATTCAAGTGTGCTTTTGGTGTCCAGGCTATCACTTCAACCTACCTACCTACAATTGTTCCGGTTATAAATGAAATATTATTTCATTCATATAGCTGGCCTCAGAGTACCTCATTCGATCGAACCAATTTTCTTGTTTTTCGAGTGTATGAGGTTGTATCTCTGCAATTGCATCACGAATGTTGGCCTTCAAAAGCTCAATTCTCTGTGGTTTATCGGCATAACACTTTTCCATAACGGTGCCCCACAACAAATAGTCCAACGGTGTCAAATCCCAGCTTCTTGCCGGCCCATTGACATCACCATTTCGTCTAATTAAACGGCCATCAAACGTTTGACGTAATAAATCGATTGTGACATGAGATGTGTGGCAATTAGAACCATCCTATTGAAACCAAACATCGTTCACATCAATACCATGGAGAGCGAGTACAAAAAAATCGGTTACCATGGTGCAATAGGTTTATCCATTGGTCGTAATGGTTGCGCCTTCCTCATTTTCAAAGAAATATGGGCCAATGATGGCTTCGTTCTACAAGCCGCACCAAACAGCCACTTGTAATGAGTGCATTGGCTTCTGTATGACCACGTATGAGATTTCTCAGAGCCAAATACAGCAATTTTGCCATTTATTGTATCCAACAAGATGAAAATAAGCTTCATTCGAAAAGATGTTTGTTTTTTTTTGCCAAAATCAACATCATTATGCAGTTTCTCGTTGGCCCAATAAATCCAAACATTGTTTAAGCGTAAATCGATTTATTCTGTTAAGTGGAGATAAGATACTAAATTTTGTGACAGAATAGCATGACATAGGTATTGCCAGATTCGAATATAACCGATGGGTCAAATTTAAATCGATAGATGGGCCACCCTGAAGGCGCTGTAGTCTAGTAGGTAGTGTGTTGGCTTGTTAGAAGTAAGGCCACGATTCAAACCCCAGGTTAGACATCATAACGAAAGTATGGAAAAAATATTTCTTCGGTGACTTTCTCTCAGCAGATTACTGGCAAGGACTCAGGGAGCAAATAAAATTGCCATGAAAAGTTTCTCAAAAATCTGTCGTTCGGAGTCGACTTTAAACTGTAGGTACCGCTACTCATGTACAAAAATAACGCAAACAACATAAGAGGTGTGAGAAGCTAGGGTTGACTGAAGGGTTGTAATGGCCAATTATGTATGTATGTGAGATGGGCCACCATCTATAATTCTTTGGGATACTGCAAGCATATCCATTCTTTTACACAGTAGGTATCGGTTCAACAATGGTTCTAAAAACGTCAGTTGGTCACCTTAAGCTCAGTATGTATTAGTTAAACGATCTTCTTTAGTCGCTTGTTAAATCAACAGGTTTTACGAGTGTCCATATTAAGTTTTATAGCTTAGACGGTGCCATTTGTTTGTATAGGAAGGCAATAAAACAAAAAAAAAAAACAAAAAAAACTCCACTGAAACTATTCAAAACTCCGCCAACCCATTGTTGGACTATTAAACTTATTTGTTGCTGTGGTTGTTGTTGTTGTTGTTGCTGTTATTATTATTCATTTGTTAGTTGTTCTGTAAATAAATACGAAGCAAATTAAACTTTAATTCTCTGGGTTTTTTTTCCTATTTTTTTAACAAATTTAAAATCGTTTTTTTTATTTTATGATGGGTCCCATCCATCCTTTTGTTCGAACATCAAAGTGTTTGTTTGTATAACGAATTAATGTTTTTTGTTTTTGTTTTTATTGTTTCTGTTGTAATAAATAAACTAAAGAGTTTAGTATATAACAATAATAACAACAACAACAACAATAAGAATAGTTCATCAACAGGTCATAATCCAGAAAAAAACGATATAAAACACGAACATTGATTGCCTACGTCAATAACGACATCGGTCGTCAGCGCCATCATTGTACTCAACATTAGCACAGCATATCATAGCACAGCACCTACCAACAAGCAAGCAAGCAGCAGCAGCAACAAGATTTCCTTCTAATGTATGAGATGATGATGACGATGACGTTGACGATGGTGTTAATGACTCTGATGATGGGATCTTTTAGAAAATATTTCATTAAAAAATTGTTTTTATTCTTGTTCTTGTTCTTCTAAATTTTATTACATTTTTTTTATGACTTTGGTACTGGGGCAATACACAACAACAAATCCTGCAAATGACGCTCTCTCTCTCTCTCTCTATCTCTGTCTGTATGCTGATACACCATAGAGTATCAACACAAATCTTTTGCAACACAAACAACAACAACAACAATTTTAGTTCAGACTTTCATTGTTTATTTACAATTTTGTTGATGAAATACTGCAATCTCTTCCTCCTCCTGTATCTCCTATAAATTGATTTCACTTCTCTTTACACTTACACACTCATAATCTTATTTCCATAGAAATCATGTCAAGACTTGTTGTAATAAAAACACAAACACAGCAAACAAACAACGTGATACGAGCGAGGCCATTAAAACTAAATGAGTTACAAATAAACAAGTTTGTTTAGGATCTCATTTTCACATCACATTTTTATGGGTTTCGTTCATTTTCTCTCCTTTCTTTTTTTTATAGATTTTCTCTTTAAAAAATCATAAATACTTAATAAACTTCGAAATTGAAAATGTTTTTGAAATAAAAAATTTCCTTTCCCTCTCCTCTCCGCAAGTGATAAACAAAATAGTTGCCTTCATTGTTTATAAAAACAAAATTTTTCTAAAATTTTACGGTGATTAGTAGGAAGATAATGAAACACAATGTTTTATGTAACCCAGAGAGGGTTTAAATCACATCGTAGAAATTTAGAACACAATGATCTGCACTATACTATCGATCCTCGTATTGTTTAAAAAATAAAACGACTATTTATTATGACTTAAAAATAAAATAAATAAGTCCATGACTTTTACAATTTTATTACCTCCTAATTGAGAAGACGGTTCTTCTACCGTCGATACCTCAGCTATTTAGGTTTTGTTTAGAAACGATTAAGCATTAGACACTAGACAACGGTACATGACAATTAGCTTAAGCCACATTGATTATTCTACACTAGTGACCTGAAGGCATTGTAACTTTAGGTGGGGGTGATGTAAATTGACCACCAAGATTGTGACATTTAATTCCATTAGACTTTTGAAGGTGTATGCGAATAAGCCGCAGCAATCCTCAAGGCCAGCATAATCCATGCCATCGCTGAAGTTAAGCCTGATTTATAGCCCAAAGTCATGGGAAATTGCACATTTCGAATGTAATACTATCTCCGGATATGCAATTTTATTGAGTCAATATTCGGTTTATTGAGTACAATATTTTAAGTGTTCAGACATAATAATATACGCAGTTCAGCTGCTTATTCAACATTGTTTCGATTTTGTTTTGTTGTTTTTAAAGTTTTGTTTTTTTTTTTTTTGTTTGTTGTTGTTGACATTTGAGTTGTCAAATATCAACAAAAAGTGTTTGGTTAATTGTAATATGCTCATTAAACACACTTATGAGAGTGCTGCATTTTGTTTTACTCAATATTATAGTTTTAATCAATATTATAACAATTTGCGTATTTATTGCGCAATAATTGATCGAAAATTTATATGAAATATTGAGCTCAATAATGGCGTTTATTGCGATTTACGCAATAAAGCTGTATATCTGAACACAGTATTATCCAGCCAGAGCATCTGTAGAGGACATTTAAGCGATGTTATATTCCGGATATACTAGATGTTTTATACAAATAAAAAATGTCGATGAGATGTCTGAGATGATAAAGTAATTGTACCATGTGGCTCATCTAGCGCTCTTTGCATTTCGTGTTTTGATGGCTGCAAGTTGCTCGGCTGCCTTAGTCTATTGCCTGATATAAGCCATGACCAGAACCATACAGATTATAAGTTTTTGAGCCTCAAGTCCTATGATCCTTATAAGAGAATGGGGAACTAATAACCTTTCTTTTATTTCTCTCTTTTGGAGTTTTACTTTTGGGCATCTTCTCGGAATGCATCTTTGCGGAATGGATAGATATAAAGAAAGAATTCGCTAACTTGCAATGACTTTACTAGAGGTTGCAAATTGGATGAGAAGGAAAACAGCATTGACGTGGTTCGACTTAACGTTTCCTTCATGTGATTGGTTCATCCTTTTTCAGTAGTCTTCAGTAGTCACTAAGTAACTTACACTTTCGAGCTGATTTTCAGCTTGATTGTAAGGGTGCCATGCCATCAGGGAAGTGCTGATTTAATTGCCAAGATCTGTTAATCAGGACTTATCATTTAGTTCTGCGGCACAGTCTCAACGAGTCGCTGTATTTTCTTTGACTTAAGAAAATTGATTCACATCGTCTATTTGAATATTATTGATGTTGCATATGTTGTTATTGACGTTGACAGAAGCACATCAAATTCAGTTTTGCTGTATGGACCATCTCTTTATAGATGATATCTGCCAATACCGTCAAATACAAAATAAAAAACTGATAAGGATTTAAAATTATTTTTTGGATGTTGTTAACAGCTTCCGATGTTGACAACCTAATTGTTCGACTACTAATTGATCCATTTTGCAGCTCATAAAGGGCTCCTTTGAACTCTGTCACATAACATTTATACATAACATAATTGGCCATTACAACCCTGCAGTCAGGATTACGATTTAGCTTCTCACACCACTTATGTTGTGTGTGCCAATTTTATATATGAGTGGCGGGACCTACAGTTTAAAATCCATTCTGAACGACAGATTTTTTTGAGAAACATTTCATTTCAATTTGGTGTCTGACCTAGGGTTTAAACCGTGGCCTTACGTCTAATAAGCCAACACACTGGCTGACTTCGAAAATGTATCAATACAAAGTTTGCATGCCGTTCTACTACGGTATATAAATTTTGTAGATATGAAAAGTTACCAAACAATGCATCAACTATAAATGTGATGCCTGATTGCTTTTTGACTGCGTTAAAAATGCACATTGACGACGTTTTGAAATAGTATACAATGTAAACATTTTGTACAGCGGCTTTATGAAACACTATACTTGGTTCAAACACAAAGCAACTAACATTTTGGAAATCAGCCACTGTCTACTAGACTACGACGACTTATGTTTATAGTCGTAACCAAAGTAACAGACACTCTCAGACTATCGTGTGCTTTGAATGAATAAGAAACAAACAACGTGTTAGCTTGATTCCTAAAACATATATTTTAGGAATTTATTCCAAAGTAGAGGTTAGAGGACCTGTACTTGTCAATTAAGACAAGTACAGTACCCGGAGGTCGAATTGACCCATTGTATCGGGTCCGCTATCTAACGTTTTTTTTTCAACTAGTGCTTATTTCGTGAATGGTAACACTTAGCTCATGTCTGATTTGACAGATAATTAGCTTTATCCTTCCGCTGAACGAATATGGTCCATTCAATGCGTTTTCGCTTCGCTAAGTGGGCCTGCGATCGCCTTACAGAAGATGCGGATTTTGGCAAATATAATCAACTTTTCAGATGAAGCTCATTTTGATCTTGGCGGGTATGTAAACAAGCAAAATTGTCGCATTTGGGGCACAGAAACCCCGCACGTATACATTGAAAAGCCGACGCAACCAAAACGAGTCACTGTTTGGTGCGGATTTTGGTCCAGAGGCATAATTGGGCTATTTTTCTTCGAAAATGAGCAAGAAGTAGCCGTTACAGTCAATGGCGATCGTTATCGGGCCATGTTGAACGAATTTTTGTTCACAAAAGTTGAAGAGGAGGATATTGGCAACAGGATATTGGTTTCAACAGGACGGCGCTACGTGCCACACAGCCGAAGCTACACTCGATGTTTTGCGGCCTGTTTTTGAAGATCGCATTATCAGCCGCAGAGCTGATGTCGTTGGGCCACCTCGGAGCTGCGATTTGACACCGTTTGCGGGGTGCCTTCAAAAATAAGTGTTACGCCGACAAGCCAGAGACAATTGACGCTTTAAAGGACAATATTCGTGATTTCGATAATGTGCTTAAAAATTGGACCAATCGTGTAGGCTACTGCATGGCCAGCCGAGGCAGCCATTCGAATGAAATTATTTTCCATTATTAACCGGAAGGATTGTACTTTCAAATAAAAAAAGAAATTTGAGAAAATATTCAGTAGTTTTTTTTTAAGGCATTTACAAAAAAAAAAAAGTTATTTGGCGGACCCTTTACAAGTCCCAGAGTAAATTTTATGATATTTTAAACAAATTTTTAAAATTCTTATAAAAAATAATTTCTTTGTTTTCTTAAAATCAATCATTTTCCCCCATTTTTTGGTTACCATGGGTTAACGTGCGTGGAAAATGACAAAGAAATTCTAGTTTTTGCACTCCATTAACTTCAAATTCTGTCCAATAAAAAATGTTGTGCCATTTAACATGATTTTTTTTTTTCATGTGTCTGTCTGTCTGTTAAATTTTTCACTTCACACCCTTTGCTCGTTAAATCAATGGAAAGCCAAAGTAAAGCAAAAAAAAACAAGAACAAGAAAAACAAGAAAGAAAAGCGAAAAGAGAAATAAATGAAATTAATCTTGTGGAAATCTTAAGCCTTAACTGATTTCAATTTTTGGTATGCGTAACGGAAATTGACCAAAAAACGGAAATTGAACAATGCATTTTAACTCACGAGTACCGTAACATACTACTACATACTACAACAACAATACAACAATGGCAACAACAACAAAAGCAATTGAATACCAGCTCACCAGAGCGCAAAGCAAAACCAAAGAGAAAACACTGAATAGAATGTACATGTGTGTGTGTGTGTGTGTGTAAAAGCATTCCTTTTAACTCAACTCACGTTCAACAACTCACACTCACAGCAAACAGAAATGCACTTCTCCCATATGCACGATTCTCAGCCACACACACACGCATACCACCAGCTCTGCACATTTGACACGTGGCCATGTCCATGCTCAGGCTGTCTTCTCCTTTTTACTGGCATTTTTGGGATATTGTAACGGTAATGGTATAAAATTACCTTAAATTGCAATACAATCATCAGCTGAGGCTGAGTAGCAGTGAAGCAAAGGCTGTCAGTGTCAAAAGACAAAGAAAGAACAAATTTAAGAAAAATCTCTGCATTCTTGCAAAAGACAAGACCCATCCCTGTGTAGATAGTATACATGCTGTTGTTAATCTCTCTCTGTGTGTGTGAGTGTGCGTGTCTGGAATGTACATCAAGATGAATGAACAACACAAAGAAAGATGAAGAAATAGAAAGAATGTGTTGAAAAATGTTTCTTAATTTAGTTCGTGATTTTGGAAATTGATTTTCGAGCGCCATGCCTTGACTTCTCTTGGGTCTTTTGGGTAATTTTTCACGTTTTTTTCTTTTGCATGCTGCGTCTCTCTTGGGGAAGATGATGTATGTTTAAGGGTGTCACTGTTGTTACACCTCGTATGTGGAACTATGCATGAATGGTTTTACATAGAAAGGGCAGGAAGTAGGAGTAGGAAGAGTACATATTATTATTATTGACTGGGGGGGGTTGAAAATACAAATATTTGTAAGCAATTATCTCAAGTAAAATAATAGGGGGTTGGTTGCCTTGATTATTTTTAGATGATGTGAAATCGAAGGTGACAAATGATTAATAATGTCTTTGGAAATCATTTGGATTTTATTAGAAATAAGAACAAATTGATCACAGGCATTTCCTGTGGTAATAAAAAGTGGTATGTGAAGTAATAAAATCAATTCGGGAGTTTCTTTTTTATTTATTCAAATAAAATTTGGGTTGGTTTGAAGAAATCACGCTGATATGGTTGACTTCATTACTCTTGCACTGATCGTATGAGAAAATATATGTATGATTCAATAAATGTAACTTCCAGCTGACCGGTTAAGTTAGTTTGAATTAAAAAGAGTACAATATGAGTACCTAAACTGCAAAAACAAAAGGGAAACGCTTTTACAAATTTAGCAGAACCAAATCGGCGAAATCGTGAACGAAAATAGGAAAAGTTGAGTTCTAAAGAAATAAGATTGAAGAGAGGCGAGCAATCTAAGTTCTATGCTGAAATAATTTCAAATGAAAAGAGTTGTTTAGTTCGATATCGACAACCCATGCAAAATGTTTTGTTGTGTTTTCCGTCGGCCTATCAGGAAATCCCTTATTATAAGCAATGCGTACAGTCAACATTTGAAATATCTAGACGAGAGCTTCGAATTCAAGCCTCAGCTCTGAAAGTAATTAATTGCTAAGAAAAGTTTTCCACAACTATCGACCTTAAACACATGCAGCATAGAGAATAAGGTAGGTCACTTCGTCACTAAAGCGTTTAATGATCCATAATGCATGTGTGCCTGGGTAACGACGGCTTTGATCAATGACAGGGCAATTGTGGTCCAACTATACACACATCGATATTAACTTGAAGCAGCAACAGTTTGGCTGCCTTCCAAACTGTTAGTTGCTTTGTGTTCCAACAAAGTATCGTGTTTCATAATGCCGCTGTACAAAATGTTTACATTGTATACTATTTCAAAACGTCGTCAATGTGCATTTTTAACGCAGTCAAAAAGCAAACAGGCATCGGATTTATAGTTGATGCATTGTTTCTTTGTTACTTTGCATATCTACATAGTTTATATACCGTAGTACAACTGCATACAAACTTTCTATTGATACATTTTGGAAGGCAGCCATTATTTTCCATCCACAATATTTGTTTTCCATGGCATCTGTTGGAAGCAGGTTAGGATCTCCTCGAAGGGAGAGGTGCCCCTTAGACCAGCATTTAGATACCACAATTAATTCAACCCGGCGGTCAATCATTCCACAGATAAAACTATCCCGAGTCCAAATGTTGCTAATGCAGCAATCTTTATATAAGAAAGCTCGGTCAATGGTATCAGAAAATTAGAGATCTGAAAAATCAGTCTCTTCATGACGTGATCAAGGCACTCATGATACATGAAGTGAAAGACAGCCTCTTCCTTCTCTAAAACCCTCAGCTCCGGCAGAAGTCATTAGTTGGAATACCGAGTCTTTCGGCATGCCTCCCAAAAGTACAATGGCCCGCAAGGATCGCCATTGTGCTATGGATGGCCTGTCCATACGTGTCTAAAGGAATCTGGCAACATTGCATGCCTGTTGAAAGCATGCGCTAATCTCTCCATATCTTCTAGCTTTTCTTGCATGTTAGAGATCTTGTACCAGGTCAGACCTATTTCATCCACATAATGCAAATCCATTAGTTGAAGTGACCGGCACCATCTAATTCCTTTTCTCTCTGAATAAACTTGACACATAATATGTCCAGACCGTTGTTGAACAGTTGTGGCACTAGAAATCATCCTTGTTTTAACACAGCGTTGGTATGAAATAGTTGACCCACAGTCTCGTTGTGAAAATCTAAAATCCTGTCATGCATGATGACTAAGTTTGTAGGCAAAAAAGAATCTTAATTACAGCTTAACAATATCAACGTTCTATTTTTTTCCAACAAGAATAATAGTGAGAGACACTAAAGTCGCCGTAGTCTAGTAGGTAGTGTGTTTTCTTGTTAGAGGTGAGGCCGCGATTCACACCAGAGATCAGCAATGAATCGTTTTTTCACTACTCATAAGCACTCATGAAATTTTGAATACAAGTGAGTCAACAATATTGAAATTTAACTATGTTCTCTGATTCATTCATAGTCACTACAACGTTTATTTATAAGTGCAGGTTGTATGGGTATAATGAGTATAATGAGTATGCGTACAATCTTGACATCAAACTCATGCCATTCGAAATATGTTTGTAATTTAGATTCATAAGTTTAGAAAAATACTTATAATACTGTTACGCAAATCGAAACGACCTAATATCGTTTAACAACAAAAACGATAAACAAAAGCCACACGATACAAATACACACTAACACTAAGAATAAAATGAACGTGTTGATTATCTAAAGCTGCACACACACATATGTACGACGAACCTGGTTGCGCCTGGTACCAACAACAACATGTATGTGACAAAAGGGGATAGACAACATAAGCAAAGTACACAAACAACAATGTATTAGTAATAGAGCTCTCGAGAAGGCGAGATCACGAACCTTCTACTTCAAGAATGTTCGTTAGACTGGTTGTGTCGGACTATAAAAGGTCGTGGTTGTAAAGATCCAGTGAATAGTTGTGTGAACTAGTGAATAAAACAGATTATTATTGTTGTATCGTTAAGTTGTATACGGTGGCACACAAAAGTAGTGTAAAGAATAAAGAGTTTAACTGAAATTAAATTAAACACTTATTTGTTGTTTACTGTGTTTGCAATTAACGAACTCATATTTAAACGTTTTTAAAAATGTAAAAACGTAACAATACTTATAAATGATTCAAGTGATTCGACAAATCTGTCCTTTGAAGCCGAATTTAAACTGCTACTCATGCACAAAATTAAAACACACAACATAAGTGGTGTGAGAAGCTAGGTCGTAATCCTGATTGAAGGGTAGTAATGGCCAATTATGTATGTAAGAGAGGCACTATGATTTCGCTTTTAAATAACCACAATGTAACAAAAGTGATCCATGTAGTCTGCTTAATAAAGTCATTAATTTGATGCATTTTTTTTTTACTACACCTTATATGTTCATTAACGGTTATAAATTCAATGGTAATCGTTAGTTTTCATGGATTTTACCACATTTTTTTTTTATTTTTTTCTTAACCGTTTGTATTGTTTTCATTTTGCTGCTTAAAAATTTAACTGATCATGTAAATTCTAAGCGTAAATTGTTTCAAACACGCAGTAAAAATTTATTACTGATGTTTTATTATTCTTTCTCTATTCTTAACAAAAATAAAATGCGAATGTGAATGCGAAAGAAAAAATAATCAAATGAGTGTCTTAATTCCAATTGGTTAAAGGAAGAATACAAAGTTGTAATGGCCATAACTCCTTATACGTACGATATTTTTAAGATGGAAGTTGTTATTATGATGGTATTCTACAGTGTCTATTACTTGTTGTTGTACAGGCGAATGCTGCAAGTGTACAGCATACATACAACATTTTATGCAACATTGTTTACAACACATCGATCAAAGTAACGTAGTTTGTAAATGTACATTTAACATTTCATTCTAAAGTTGTGTTGTTTTGTTTTCCTTTTTTTTTTGTTTTTTCTCTGCAATTGTACAACTACAACTACAGACAAATGTTGCTGCTGTTGTTGCTACTAAGGTTGTTTCAGTTTTAATTTACTACACACAACATGTTGCAAACATTTAAAGTTGAATATTAGAACTACTTGTAGTTTATACGAGTAGTAGTAGTCGTAATGCATCTCTATAACTGTGTATGTGTCTGTGTACGTATTTAAATATAATTGCATATGTATTGTAACACTGTGTTTTTTAATCCTGAAGAATAACAACAAAACTATTAGAAGCAAGCAAATGAAATGAAACACAACAACAATAAATACTTGGAGCCTTTAAAACATGTACATGTGTTTCTGTTGCTGTTCTTTTTTTTATTTGCTCAACTTTAGATAGTCAGAGCATTAAAAGAGTTCAAACTTAATATCATAAAGTGATCATAATTTTTGGAAAATTAAAATTTTTAACTGAATTTGTTTAAAAATGTTTGTAGCTAATGGAGGTGATCGAACTCAATGATTCAATTTGACAAGTTCTGTTCGAAATTGTTTACAATTTTAAAAATTAACAGACTAATCACCCGCAAGCAATGTATAAACTCTGTGTATACTTGAGAGGATAACATAGTCTATGAATGTAAAAGGCATATAAACAGCACTTTCTCGAAAAGAATATAACTCCATGAGGAAAACTTGTCATCACTACACCCACGATAAGATAATAATATGGAGTGTGTAGTCGCCGAAGTCTTGTAAGTTGTGTGTTGGCTTATTAGATGTGAGGCCACGGTTCAAACCCGAGGTCAGACATCTCCAGCAAAACGAAATTTGAAAAAATATTTCTCTCGGCAGATTTGTGGCAAAACCTGCCACATGAAAAGTTTCTCAAAAATCTGTCATTCGAAGTCGACTTAAAACTGGTGATCCCGCCACTCATGTATAAAATTAACACACAGAACATAAGTGGTGTGAGAAGCTATGTCTTCAGGCTACTTCAGACAACTTCAGCTATACAACAGGGATGTATTCCATTTTCAGTGGAATATAAGTGGCATAAATAGTAGAGATTAAAATCAAGGCTCTTGAATGCTTCTCTCAACACCACGAACTCCGTATTGAATTTTCATGCTCAGAATACAAAAAGCTTTCAATTTCCAATATTACTTACTTACTTAATTGGCCATTAACAACCCGATTAATGAATTTCGGCCTGCCGTAACACATTCTTCCAGGCGCCTCTGCTTTTTGCGCGTCAACGCCAGTTGGTCACACCAATCAATGACAGGGCTTCCTCGACCTGGTCCTTCCAACACAAACAAAGTCGTCCTCTTCGCCGACTTCCGTAGATTCCCGCATCAAATGCCCGTCTCGCCGGGGCATCCTCTTCCATTCGAACGACATGGCCGAGCCAGCGTAGCCGCTGGATGTTAATACGCTACACAACGTTGGTGTTGTTGAGGAGCTCATAAAGCTCATTGTTGAATCGGATGTGGAAATCATCGCCAACTCGCACTGGACCGAAGATCTTATGTTGTACTTTTCTCTCAAATACTCTCAAGGCTGCTGCATAAGTGCTTAATAGGGTCCACGCCTCTGCACCATAAAGAAGCACGGGGAAGATGAGCATCTTGTAGAGTATTAGTTTTGTGAGCAGACTAAACAATGCATTCTTCTGCTAACTGTTTCTGTTTCTCATGTTGTTTAACGTATAAAAGTATTAACGTACCATTTAGCAAGGACTAGCGAACATTTATTTTGAAAAACGTCGGTATCAGACTTAAAAGCATATGTTTTAAACGAAAATAATTCACACCGCATGTGTTCAGCGGAATTCGCAACCCAACTACCTAAAAGATTTTGGCCATTATCAACTACAACGTTGATTTATAAGTACAGGTTGCAATGAGTATGCGTACAACGTTGACATCAAACTCATACCATTCGAAATATGTTTGATACGAGTGAGTCGAATCATTCACTAAAATGTACAGTCTTTATTGTGGTTGGATTTACAAAAGAGTAATAAAAATAATAAGACTTAAGCAAAAACGACAGATCAGTAAGCAGAGCTAACACACAACCTTTTAGTAAGTTCGTACGCGAATCGTACTTATTTTGTGTTTATGTTGAGTTATGGTGGAGAGCCGAAATCAACAACAACATCATACGTGTTGTTAAGTATGAACATGATGAGTACTTTAAACTTTAAATATTGTTAGAGGTTCCATGATATTAAAATAGGTATGAATGCATATAAGTATCAGAAATTATGAGTATCATTCGATTCTACTTATCTTTTTGAATACTCATCGCTGATCTCTGGTAGTTAGTCAAAACGAAAGAAATGATTCGCTGGGTTTACCGAATAGAGGTACTTGTTGTATTTGTTGTTGTATTTACTTATTCTGTGTTATTCTGTGTTATTCGTTTTTATTCGTACGCATTTGTGTACTCGTATGTTATTTTCAGTTGAACACAACAATAACAAAAATGCAAAAAAATACAAAAAAAAAAGAAAAAAACATAGAAAACGAAAACAACAACTAGTAATCAACAACAAAAGAAATTGCAAACATTTTATTGCCACATTTATGTTGTTGTTGTTGCATCCTGGCTAATACTTTTGCTGTTCATGTTTCTTCATGTTGTTGATGGAATTGATTTTTTTCCCGTCCTTTTTTTTCATTTCTTTGGCTGCTTTGCTGCTGTTGCTGTTGCTGTTTTGCTGTTGAAATTGTTGTTTTATGTTCGGGCTTATCATCTGTGTAGTAAAGCCTTCAATGCTGTTACTGTTGTTGTTTAACAATTTCCTGTATTTGTAGATGAAAAAAAATAATCTTAAAAAAATACTACTAAGAGAAGGAGAACGAACAAAGTAAATTGACTTATAAGCCTATTAAAGCGTTCCTAACATGAGACCTATTCAATGGCCATTATAGCATGCAGTGATAAGCCAACCAATGGCCACTTACTTTTCTAATTCTCAACCTTTTTTTTCTATATCTCTTTCTAATATAAGTGTACGTACATACGAGTACATGTCAATGCATTTAATTTATGGTATGCCGTGTTGAAACTGGACTAGAGATGTTAAATTTTTTTTTTTGCAACATACATATTTACATACACACACTTGTTCTTTTATTCTAAGTTTTTTCCGTTAATAATTTAATCTTTGTACACAGAAAAAAATGCTTTACGGACTGATTTGATTCATCAACTCACAGTCCAGACAATTGAAGCTTGCAACACAAACTCAACTTACTTCTAATATCGCGTCTTCCTACACATCCAACAGGGGCTTCCTAAATTTGACACTTGAGAACGGCCATCTTATTTAAACTACATCTGTCAAATTACATACATACACACACAAAAAATTGGTCACTACAACCCTTCAGTCAGGATTACAACCTAGCTTCTCTGACCACTTATGTATGTCGTGTGCGTTAATTTTATACATGAGTAGCAGGACTTCCAGTTTAAAGTCGGCTCCGAACGACAGATTCTTTTGAGAAATTTTTCTTGGCAATTTTTATTTAATGTTAAATTAGTTGTCATTTATTCAGTTGCCTTGGTATGCTTTTGTCGTTGATTAAATACCAGTTATTCGACTTGCTGTTGTCCTAGTATATCATGCATAAAATCTTGAAATGTTTATCAATTAATACCTAAAGCATTTGCGTTCAACATTAATCAGTTTTTACTTCTGCGCAATTTCCATGCAACTTCCAAGCTGCTCTTTTAAGCCAGCCTTTTTTCCACTTGCCATTCATTGGAGCTTCACTGCGTAGGTAAAACATACCTTATCTATGTAGTCTGCTGGAAAAATCACTGTAGTCTAATAGGTAGTGCGTTGGCTTATTACACATGAGGCCACGGTTCAAACCACAGGTCAGATATTTCCAACAAAACGAAATATGGAAGAATATTTCTCTAGGTGACTTGAACCGCAGCAGATTTCTGGAAAAAACCTGTAAATAATTGAAGTTGTCATGAACTCTTTCTCAAAATTCTGTCGTTCGAAGTCGACTTTAAACCGTAGGTCCCCGCCACTCCTGTATAAAATTAACACACTCAACATAAGCGGTGTGAGAAGGCAGGTTGTAATCCTTACTAAAGCAAATGTAATGATCAATGTCTCCGTGCCACCTAATTTGTTGCCATGGCTGTCGATTTCTTAATATTTATTCAAAGTTCATTTCTACGAGCTAGGTCTTCTAGTTTTGCTTGCATATTTGAGATCTTGTGAGATAGAGAGCGAACCTTAACATTTGAATTATTGTGGGGAAGATTTTTAATCCCTTTTCTCTCGGAAAAGACTATCGTCCAGCAATATAGTAAGCAGTTGAGGTGTAGGCACTGATGCAGCAGCCTTGAGAGTATTCGAGAGAAAAGTACTACGTAAGATCTTCGGTCCAGTGCGAGTTGGCAATGATTTCCCCCTACGATCCTACAGCGAGCTGTATGAGGAGGATACTCCGGCCGAAGAGGATATCATTGTTTGCGTGGAAGGACCAAATCGAGGAAGTACTGTCAGGCAAGGATGTGTTAAGGCAGGCCGAAATCCTTTAATTGGGTTGTTAATGGCCAATTAAGTAAGTAACTAAGTAAGTAAATTGAGATGATAAATGGTATCTTTATTCGATACGTATTGCTTGACTTATGTCACCTTTGGGTAGAACTAAGAGTTGCAGAACTCTCCTATATGGGCCTGATGGTTAAAATTATTTCTGACAGTATTTTTTCCAACATAATGCTTTTTATATGACAGCCAGACTGAAGATGATTAAAGACTTCCTAAAAATCGATGAACTATTGTTATAGAAGTCTGTATGCTGTGTTATAGCTTGGTCGCGTAAAGCATTGGCTTAATTCACAAAACTTTAATTGGGTGACCCTGTCCATTATCACAGATTGCTCTGTACTATCCTTCGATATCTTCACTGTATTATGATTGACTTTATCTAATTTTTATGGTGCAAAGAGGAATAATTCGTTCCCAGTTCTAACTTACTTACTTACTTACTTAATTGGTCATTAACAACCCGATTAACGGATTTCGGCCTACCGCAACACATTCTTACAGGCGCCTCTGTTTCTTGCGCGCCTACGCCAGTTGGTCACACCAATCGATGACAGGGCTTCCTCGATTTGATCCTTCCAACAGATACAAGGTCGTCCTCTTCGCCGACTTCCGCAGATTCCCGCATCAAATACCCGTCTCGCCGGAGCATCCTCCTCCATTCGAACGATATGGACGAGCCAGTGCAGCCGCTGGATGTTAATACGCTGCACAACGTCTATGTCGTTGAAGAGCTCGTACAGCTCACTATTGTATCGGATGCGGTAATCATCGCCAACTCGCACTGGACTGAAGGTCTTACGTAGGACTTTTCTCTCGAACACTCTCAAGACTGCTGCATCAGTGCTTAACAAGGTCCATGCTTCTGCGCCATAAAGAAGCACGGGGAGGATGAGCGTCTTATAGAGTGTGAGTTTTCCCAATTGTAACAACTTTTCAAATTCGCACTTTTCGATAACTTTACAATAATGCCTTTGCCAACGTTGGAGTGTCTGCCAGTAGCTTTTCATACATACATAATTGGTTATTACAAGACTTCAGTCAGAATTACGAAGCATGGCCTCACGTCTAATAAGCCAAAAAAAACTCACTATTAGACTACGGCGACTGTAGTCAGTTCAGTTGGTATTTAAAGACATCTATTAATGACCTGTTTTAACCCATTTGACCTGTTGACCCATTTAAACAGGGTGAACGCTTAATATTCCCGAACTATTTCTTCTACATTTCATTGCTTGCAGTTGGTTATAACTACGATGATGTTACCTATTTCTTTGGTATCAAAAAGCCTACAAATGCTTGGTCTTTCCTGATTGCTTCTTACTAAATAATATTCACAGAAAGTTGCCGATATACAGAGAGCGTCAAAAGTAACTGTACACTAAAGATTAAATTCTAACAATCACCAAACTTAACTTTGACCACTTAAGGAGAGTGCCCGCAAATTTTGTATGAATTTTTTTTATTACAATTTTAAAAACTGTTAATGAAACAAAAATAAAATAAAAATAACGGTTATTTATTAATGTATTGATAAGTTTTTACCTTTTAAAAATGTTCAAAATATAAGCTCGTAGATTGCAAATAAAAATAAAAATAAATTTGTGTTTAGTTTCAATGAAAAATCTTTATTATAAGCACAATTCTTTGTGTCACTGTTCACAACTTTATGTATACAACAACAATTACTTTTCTTTGTTATTCCTCTGTTTATACCCTTTGCATAAACAATAACAATTACTAGATAATTGTTGGACAGATCTTTGTAACGGAGATTGTCAAACCATGATTAATCTCTTACAACGTACGGAGTCTTCACACAAGACAGACTGAACTTCAATTATCCAGTCGCCTGCTTTGCCTTGCCTTTTATATGGCAGAGTAACCAGTCTGATGAATGTTCTTGCCTTCTTGTAATCTCTCTAAATGTATACATCGATGAGTACATTAATTATTCTTGTTTGATTCTTTTGTTTACATTTATTCTTGTAGTGTTTGTTGTTGTATTTTTGTTTGCTTGCTTACCATTTTAATATTAAGTGATGTAAAAGCAAAACACCAGTATCTAGATTCTTCATTTTCGTAACAGTATATATTTTTAATGTAAAGTTTCTTTTGATGCTCACTGTAGCACATGGTTGCACTTGACAATCAAACCTTAAGCAACAATCGAAAAATTTATTAAAAATTTTCCAGTTACGTTCAACAAATTACTTTCAAGGGCCAAACAAAATAAAAAAAGAAATGAAAAGGAAAATTGAAAAATTAGAAAAACTTTCTCATGTGATCCTCGTACTTTAAATTTGCTTTATAAGGAACTCATTTAACATTTCAAAATAATTAGAATTTCTTCTTGGAAATACTTTGAATTTCAGCAAACAAATATTTGTTTAACATTCCTTTTCTTTGTTGTTGTTTTTTTTCTAATATTTTACTAACATTTTGCCTAGAGTGTATGAGAGGATGACGATGATGATGGTTATGTATTTACAATATTTGAAGAAGTTAAAGTTAAAGGAAATAATGGATGTTTTAATATAGAATTTTATGTTGTTGTTTGTAATTCTAAGGCCTAGACTACATACCATACCATGCATTAAAGGGAAAGGAAAAGAACACAATTTATTATTGTTTTAGCAGAAAATTTAAATAATAATCGTTACTCGTATCATAATGATAATGATAATGATAATTATGCGCACATATAGACATACTTAGGTTGTATGTATAGAAAGACAGACAGCCATTATTGTCAACGTTATTATTATTATTGTTGTTGTTACTTGTAGGAGAGTACAATGGAAATGTAACAATTGCTGTTGGTATGGCAAATAAACAAGACTACATGAGATTTACTCTTTTGCTTGTAGGATGTCGCCTTTCCCTTCCCCTTTCCATTGAAATTTTGATCAAATAAACATAAAATATGAATTATTGTACACAATAAGTTTAACAACGTTCTGCTTGCTGTATGTACATATATATGCCAGTAAATTACCAAAGAAATATTGCCAGTTTCAGAAAATTTGCTGGATTTTTGAAAATGATAATTTCATTTGGATGGGAATTGGATTGGATGGGAATTGGTGGAGCTACTGGCTGGAGGGAGAGTGAGGGAGTATCAAATAAATTGAGGCAAAGACAATAAATTATGAAATAAATCTTTAACCTCAAGGCAAAAGTTCAGACTTTCATATATGCTATGCTACGCTCTGCTATGCTACGCTCTGCTCTGCTCTGCTCTACTCTCTCCCACTCTGTTCTACTCTGCCTAGGTCTGTGTATTAATATTGCCATCAATTTATAATCCCCTTTTATGTGCCTCCTCCACTCAAAATTTTAATATTTGCTCGTTAAAGTAAAGGGTCCGCCAAAAAACTTTTTTTTTTGAAAATGCTTTAAAAAAACTACTGAGTATTTTGTCAAATTTCTTTGTTTTATTTGAATGTACAATCCTTCCGGTTAATAATGGAAAATAATTTCATTCAAATGGCTGCCTCGGCTGGCCATGCAGTAGCCTACACCATCGGTCCAATTTTTAAGCACACTATCGATTGTGTGCAGCTGTATTTCACCAATGGCTTCACGAATATTGTCCTTTAAAGCGTCAATTGTCTCTGGCTTGTCGGCGTAAGACTTATCTTTGACGGCACCCCACAAATAATAGTCCAACGGTGTCAAATCGCAGCTCCAAGGTGGCCAAACGACATCAGCTCTGCAGCTGATAATGCGATCTTCAAAAACAGGGCGCAAAACATCAAGTGTAGCTTCGGCTGTGTGGCACGTAGCGCCGTCCTGTTGAAACCAAATGTTGCCAATATCCTCCTCTTCAATTATTGTAAACAAAAATTCGTTCAACATGGCCCGATAACGATCGCCATTGAATGTAACGGCCACTCCTTGCTCATTTTCGAAGAAAAATGACCCAATTATGCCTCTGGACCAAAATCCTCACCAAACAGTGACTCGTTTTGGGTGCGTCGGCTTTTCAATGTACGCGTGCGGGTTTTCTGCGCCCCAAATGCGACAATTTTGCTTGTTTACATATCCGCCAAGATCAAAATGAGCTTCATCTGGAAATATGAGTTTTTTTTTGCCAAAATCGGCATCTTCTGTTGTAGGCTACTGCATGGCCAGCCGAGGCAGCAATTTGAATGAAATTATTTTCCATTATTAACCGGAAGAATTGTACTTTCAAATAAAAAAAGAAATTTGAGAAAATATTCAGTAGTTTTTTGTTTAAAGTATTTTCAAAAAGAAAGTTATTTGGCGGACCCTTTAGTAGGTTGTAGGTTGCGTATTGGCATACATGCTAAGAGTTCAGTAGGGGGGTTTCAATGAGAGGTACTCGTACATATTGTGATAAAACTTATTCGAATAAGCCCTTGGATTTTAATTTCTCTGTTGTCGTAAACATTTATATTTCAATTGCTGGCTGGATGTTATTGATTGAAATAAAATTAAATTTTCCGAAAAATATTTTCCATATTTTCCATATGAATTTATAAGAGGCTCTGTGGCACGTACATACATATGAGTAATTTATGTATAAAATATGAAAATTATTATTATTATTACGATTATTATTGCATTTGTAACAGTTTGATGCTTATGAAATTGGCAAATTGCATTACAGTTTATAATCATTTATGTACGCTTACACATATGTATACTACGTATGTAGGTATGGCCATGCTCCTAAATGACATGCCGATACTTCAAGTAGCAAATGGAAATTATGTTTAGTAACTCTCTGTATTGTATTTTGAATTTCTTAATAATATGTTGGGAGAAAATCCAATATAATTGAGTTAATTTTAGCATAACGTTATTCAATAAAAGCTTAGGAATTATGGGTCACAGACGGCTAACATATTGTTATGTTTCTGCCTTTTAAAAACTTTTAAAATGTCAGTTCGAAGATTGGTAATAAAACAAAATAAAAATTTGTGCTTTGTTTTAATTAAAATCCTTTATTATTTGCACAATTTTGCAAGCCACTATTCACAACTTGATGTAAACAACAACAATTGCTTTTCTTTGTAATTCCTCTGTTTATATCTTTTGCATAAACAATAACTATTACTAGATATTTTTTCTACAGATTTTTGTAATTGAGATCTTCAAACCACGATTACACTCTTCAAACACACCGCGTTTTCATACAAGACTGACTGAACTTCACTTATTCAGTCACCTGCTTTGCCTTACCTTTTATATGGCAGGATAAACAGTCTGATGAATGTTCTTGAAGTCCAATGTTCGCGACTTCGCCTTCTCGAAATCTCTATAAATATAAACATCATTGTTTCATTATTGTTGTTTGTGTATTTTGTTTACATTTATTCTTGTAGTGTTTGTTGTTGTATTTTTGTTTACTTGTTTACCATTTTTTTTTGGTGGTGTTTGTTGTTGTATTTATTGTTTATAATTTTAATGTTAAGCGATGTAAAAGCAAAACGCCAGTAGCTAGATTTTTCATTTTCGTAACAATAATACTAGAAGATCTGGAAAGTTAAGCGCTAAATGTTGGACTTGAAATAAATATTAACAAAACCAAAGACATGTGAATAAATAACGTTAGCAGTCGCAAGGTCCATTAGCCGAATACTTAAATATTTTCTGCAGACCAGCAACAAAGGCAAACATCAGGCTCCAGAAATTGCGGCTTAAAAATTAATTTCAAATTGAGAATATTTTAAGCATATACAGTCAAGGAAAAAACTCAACATACAGTGGTGATTTTTATCAAATTAAAAAAGGTGTTATAGGCGGTTATAATTAAGAATGTTTGAAGACAAAACCGAATATAAAAAAATTACCTAGAAATTATTAGAAACTAAAGGGTCTGCCAAATAACTTTTTTTGAAAATGCTTTAAAAAAAAACTACTGAATATTTTCTCAAATTTCTTTTTTCATTTGAAAGTACAATCCTTCCGGTTAATAATGGAAAATAATTTCATTCAAATGGCCACCTCGGTTGGTCATGCAGTAGCAAAATGAGTCACTGTTTGGTGCGGATTTTGGTCCAGAGGCATAATTGGGCCATTTTTCTTCGAAAATGAGCAAGGAGTGGCCGTTACAGTCAATGGCGATCGTTATCGGGCCATGTTGAACGAATTTTTGTTCACAAAAATTGTAGAGGAGGATATTGGCAACATTTGGTTTCAACAGGACGGCGCTACGCGCAAAACAGCCGAAGCTACACTCGATGTTTTGTGCCCTGTTTTTGAAGATCGCATTATCAGCCGCAGAGTTGATGTCGTTTGGCCACCTCGGAGCTGCGATTTGACACCGTTGGATTATTATTTGTGGGGTGCCGTCAAAGATAAGTGTTACGCCGACAAGCCAGAGACAATTGACGCTTTAAAGGACAATATTCGTGAAGCCATTGGTGAAATACAGCTGCACACGATAATGATCGATAATGTGCTTAAAAATTGGACCGATCGCGTAGGCTACTGCATGGCCAGCCGAGGCAGCCATTTGAATGAAATTATTTTCCATTATTAACCGGAAGGATTGTACTTTCAAATAAAAAAAGAAATTTGAGAAAATATTCAGTCGTTTCTTTTTTTTAAAGCATTTGCAAAAAAAAAAGTTATTTGGCGGACCCTTTACAACAAATTTAGCGCGAAAGAAGTCTACATTCAGCGGTGTATGTAGACTTTTTCCTATGACTGTAGAAAGTCTACTGTATTGTACTGAAATGAAATCTGATTCCTATACGAAACAATCGTGGAAACCTAACATCATCAACAGCACGGATTTCCAGGACTCTATCATATTTAGCTGTGATGTTTCAGTTCTGAAAATTCGCTCCATTACCTGTCACTTAAACTATAAAAGCTGTGCAAAGGAATCCGATTTACGACAATGGAGTATACGTACATACAGAGTTGTAGAGAGTTTTTGCCAGAAGTCGGCTGAGAGGAAGTCGCCGAAGAAATATTTCTTCATATTTCGTTTTGATGCCTGACCTGGAGTTTGAACCGTGGCCTGACGTCTAATAAGCCAACACACTACCTACTAGACTACGGCGACTCCACTGTCCAAGTTCAAGTATTTTGCCTTAAAAAACAATTGAAACAATTCTTTTAAAACTGTAGCAGATAATCTTTTCAACCAACCTCGTATACAATGGAAATCGTAGCAACAAATTTTTCTCATTTCCTAGTAAATTTGTTTCTTTTACTATTCAAAGATGTTCTTATCAATGTAATGCAAATACAATATGCTTCTCTCTCTCTCTTTCTCTCTCCCTCTCTCTCTATTAAAGTAGATGCAAAATAATTGAAAAGAAAATACTAAAAATAGTTTTGCCTTGGCAATGCATTTCTCAATTGGTAAAATTTTTGGAAAAACACGTTTATCTGTATGTATGTTATCGATATGTTGCATTGTGTACTCATATTTAAACGAAATGAGGATGATAATGAAAGAAAAATAAATCCAGATGTACAAATACGATATACAGACATATCGATAATAATTTCTTGTTATTGCCAAAGCATTTATTGCCAAACAACTAAATTATCGTTATCATTGTATCAGAAGTAATCGTTATACTCCTACTAAATATGTACACATCCATTGACGATTATCGCTTCGAGTTATGAGAAGAGTCATATAAAATCATTATTATTTATACAAGCCATACACACATTCATTCATTCACTTATCTTTGTAACTAACTGTCGGTCTGTCTGTCTGTCTTCCTATCTGTAATATCATCGGCTTGTTTCTATATCTTTAATGTTATCTTTTATTCGATTGTTTTCTTTTTTCTTTTATTTCTCTGTGTGTCTACAACATGCAATTGTTTTGTTTCGACTCATCTTAACAAAATTACATGCATTTTGTATGTTGCTGCCTCAGTGCTTAAAATGCTGCTGCTGCTGCTGCCTCCGTGTATATGCTGTTGCAAGCAGATATTGAAACAATAAACTTGAAATTTGAACATTTGTGTTCCATCAGCAAAATAAAATCGACATTAAAAATACAAAAAAAAACCGAATGCAGCGAATCAAAAAAAAAAAGTGAACAATTATTTTCAATTTCAATGATAGGCAGACAGACGAACAAAATGAAAAAATCTCATTATAGAAATACAAATGAATGAAGCTGGATTATATTGTGAATTCTTTTTTTTCAATTTCAATTTCTATTTCGTTCTTCTTGTTTTTCTAATTTTACTACTCGAATCTATTCGGCTGATGTCGATGCTGTTGATGGGCTGTAAAAAGAACAGCAGAATTAATAATGCGGCACAGTGGTCTGAAAGGCTTTACATACATACATATGTACATAATTGGCCATTACAACCCTTCAGTCAGGATTACGACCTAGCTTCTCCCACCATTTATATTGTGTGTGTTAATTTTAACCACAAGTGGCAGGGCCTACAGTTTAAAGTCTCCTCCGAACGACAGATTTTTTGAGAAATTTTTCATGGCAATTTTTTTTATGAACAGGGTCGTGTTGCATGAATCAAACCACTACTTTACACGGCCAATCTATAGAACAGCATAGTCTTCTGAAACTATTGTTCATTGATTTTAAAGAAGTCTACAATATCATCGGGCTGGCTACCGTATGGAAAGTATTGTGTAGAAAAGAAGTACCCTTGAAAATAATTGTAATCACCAGAGCCATATAGGAGGATAGTGAACGTTTAGTTCTTCCGAAACTGTAAACTGTACAGTAATCCCTCGATTTACGTCGCAGTTGGTTCCAAAAAAAGGCGACGTAAATCCAAACGACGTAAATCGAATTTCATATTGCTCATACTACAAAGTAGTAGGAACTTAAAAAAGTTACAGTAATCCCTCGATTTACGTCGCAGTTGGTTCCAAAAAAGGCGACGTAAATCGAATGACGACGAAAATTGATGTTAGAGGGAACAAAAAATTTGACAACGTAAATCGAAACGACGTTAATGATGGCAACGTAAATCGAGGGATTACTGTATCACTTTAAATGCTTACCATATCGCTGGATGATGGCATGGCTAGGCGCTTTCAGAGCGAACCTTTCCCCACAACAATTCAAATATTAAGGTTATGCGGGCGATATTTGTTTACCCTCATAGTAGATCTCTAATATGCAAGCAAAACTAGAAGACCTGGCTCATGGAAACGAACTTAATCTAGAAATCGACAGCCATAGCATTAAATTATGTTACAAAGTCAACTTGTCGACTACAAACATACATATATAATTGGTCATTACAGCCTTTCACTCAGGATTACTACCTAGTTTTTCACACCACCACTACAGTTTAAAGCCGACTCCGAACGACACATTTTTGGGAAACATTTCATTACAATTTTTATTTCCTCCCAGAATTTTTGCCAGAAATCTGCCACGGAAGAAATAATTTCTCATATTTCATTTTGTTGGATATGTCTGAACTGGGGTTTGAACCATGGCCTCACGTCTAATAAGCCAATACACTATCTACTAGACTACGGCGTCTTCATAGATTGTGCGTGTAAGATTAGTTAAAGGTTGGCAATGTTTGTCCCCTTTTCCTGTCATTCTTTCTTAGAACGGCCAACTTTTTCATGGATGGATGGATGGTTGTCTGTTTGATCAAGTTCTCTGTGTAATATGATCGTAAATAGCGCGAGAGGCAATAAGCATGTTTGTCTAACAATATCTCTTGTCCACTGAAGAATAAAATACTTTACGGATGACGTTCAATAACATCTGCTAGAATACGTAACTAGAACATATAGGGTGGATGATTTAAAAGTTTAAATTTAAAAATGCAATAAAACAAAAACAATTTGAAATTTTTTCAAATTTATGTTTTTGTTGTGAAGTACAATTGTTCCGTTTAAAAGTGGAATATTATTTCATTCATATGGCTGTCGCGGCTGGCCTTACATTACCTCATTCGAGCGGACCAATTTTCGTGCATTTTTTCGAGTGTAAGGGGTCATATCTCAACAATGGCATCACGAATGTTGGCCTTCAAATGCTCAATTGTCTCTGATTTTTCGGCATAACACTTGTCCTTAACGGCGCGCCAAAGAAAATACTCAAACGCTGTAAAATCGCAGCTTCTTGACGGCCAGTAGATATCATAGTTTGGGCTAATTAAACGACCATCAAACGTTTGACGCAATAAGTCAATTGTGGCATGAGATATATGGCAAGTAGAACCACCCTGTTGAAACCAAACATCGTTCACATCAATACCATGAAGAGCGTGTACAAAAAAACTCGGTTCTCATAGTGCAATAGGTGTCTCCATTAACCGTAATGGTTGCGCCATCCTCATTTTCAAAGAAATATGTGCCTCCACTCGACATGCGGCACCCAGCAGTCACTTGTAATGGGTACATTGACTTCTGTAAGACCACGTTTGGATTTTCTGAGTCCCAAATAAGGCAATTTTGCTTGATAACGTACCCACCAAGATGAAAATGGGCCTCATTCAAAAGAATTCTAATTTTTTTTGTGCAAAATCGCTATCATTGTGCAGTTTCTCGATGGTCCAATAAATCCCAGCGTTGCTCAAGCGTAAATCGATTCATTTCGTTCACTGGAGATAATATACTGAATTTTGTGACAGAATAGTATGACATAAGTATTGTCAGATTCGAATATAACCAATGCTAAAAATATTAAGTGTAGCGCCAGGATAATCCCTTATTTAGATCAGTTTTACGCACAAGCCTAGACAATGGATTCATTAGTAGTTCAATGAAATTTTTAAATCCAAGAATATTACACAAGACCGTCATGAAAAGTAACTCAAAACTTGGTTCATTGTTTTTATTCTGGATTCCCAATTTATTTAAATAGGAATATATAGAGAAATTTTAATAACTCTGTGGTTACATTAACAAGCAATAAGGTTGGCATAAAGGGTTCGAAAAATAAAGAAAAGATTAAGCCGATATTTGACCCACCCTATATATATATATTTTTTTTTTTTTGCGGGAAGGAGGGAAAATGCTTTATGCATTCATGATGGCCGTCACCAGACAAGATATGCCGGACTCTCCCACTGGGTATACCGACGAAAAACTCGCCTTGTCTCCTCACCGGGGAATCATTCCACCTCGGAACCACGGTTGTATTACTTCGAGGTGGATCCCTTTTCTGGCATATGTTCCAGTTCCATCATCGTCAGCCTGCGTTCAGGCTCCGCTCAATTCTCATTCTGCTGCATCTAGGTCAAATTTCTTCCTTCGCAGGACGTGCTCTACAAAGTGTTTTACTGCGTTCCAGCTCTCTTTACTGTTTATCATTTTCAGCACGACGTTTGTAGGGCTAATGACGCCGATTTCAGCTTCGAGTCGCTGACGGCTTTCGGCCCATCGACAACAGCTGAAGAAAGTGTGTTCGGAATCATCTAACGTTTCTTTCTCTTCGCAGACACAGAATGGCGAGCGGCATTTCCCCATGCGATGCAGGTACTTTCTGAAATATCCCTGCCCGGTCAGCATCTGGGTTATGTAGTAGTCTACTTCGCCGTTTTTTCTGTTTTTCCACACTTGCAACTCGGGAATCAGTTCACATGTCCACCTTCCATGCTGTTCATTTTCCCAGCGAAATTGCAATTTTAGGAAGACTTCGTGCTTTATCGCTTCTATGCTCTGTGGTTGAGTCGTACTTTGCCTGGCGTTGAAGATCATCCGGCGCTCATATGCTTGTAGGTCTATGGGAACCATTCCGGCTACAAATAGGACAGCGTGTCTATACCGCACGATACGAGGATGTCACTCGTAGAACCCTATATATATGTATATAGGCCCATAATGGGGTAGATAACTTACTACTGTTCTCTCCACTGTTGCTTATCAACAATATGCGAACACTCGATCCCATGACATTCTAATTTTCAGTTTCCCACGAAAAAACAAAAATTACTTCGCTTAAAGCCCCTTCCAAACCACTGTGCCTGCTATCAGTAGATTTGAATTTCAAAAAAAAATGAGAAAGCGTAGTGGGGGGAGCAAATCGAAATGTTACCATATTGTAAAGTTAGCAATAATACATGAAAATAAACGGCTATAAAAAATCGACAACAACAACAGCAACAAAAACTAATTACAATAGCAAACGATGCCTAGACACACTCACAAACGGCATTATCATGCTCGTCATCAGCAGCATCATGATGGAACAAAAACAATTCCCAATTGGCACAAGACAATACGAAGTTTTTAACTACAGTTGCGAGAGGATTTTTTTGTTCATTTCGTTGTTTGTTTTTGTTTTGAGTTTAATTCACAGGCAATATTTATTAGACTAGACTTGTAACGAACGTATCAAATCTCTAATGCAATGGAAATTGCAGCAGCAGCAATAACAACAACAACAACAACAACAAGATTTCCCATAAGTCCTACAATAGAAAAATGAAAAAAAAACACTGTCATGCTGTACAAAGACAGATCATCTAACCACTCTATTGTATACACTCTGTATAGAGTGTAGAGGAAAAGATGCATTTGTATTATTCTACACTTCATTAATATCTGCCGGCCTATTGAACATGAATAGGACGAAAAGTATCCCTGTTCCCTCCCTGTCTTTATGTTCTTTTGCTCTTTACATGTTGTTGAATGGCATCATGATGATGACAATGATAGACTGACTAACACATCGTTAAATTTATGGCACACCAGTAGTAAATCGCATCGAGGAAAATAAAATCAAAACTTGCAACGACTTGCACATGTACATAGATGGTAGAGTATAAGTGTAGTTTTATGGCCAATATTACCCCTCCCCTCCATTGACTCTTATACATTTCGTTATGCTGCCACACAGTTCCCATGAGACACACCCCGAAGTTTAATACTCGTTTACAATATTTACTCTCGTATGAAATCAAAAGCCAAGGGCAAAAATCACTTTGACTGATACTTTTATCGTTACTCGTACACAAGTACGAGCACGCACACACACTTAGATATGTGTTTAGAGAGAGACACGAATGCAGATAATATGCCTTTAAGCTGATCTGCACACACACACACACACACTCCTTTGCCAGGACCTATTGAATTGGGATTTTTGTTTTTTTTTTCTCCTTTTCGTCATATAATGCCCAGATTAAAAATGCGTCAAATGTATTCACTGCTGCTGCTGCCACACACATAAAGAATGAGAACGACAACGAGAATGAGTATGAGTGCGCGATTATGAAGTTTAGCGAAAATAATTTCGCATGTGTAGAGTCCCACACTACAATGCTTTTTATGGAAAACTATTGGGCTTTAGAAAAGGAACTGGCATCATAAATTTTATAGAGTTTATCACCATGAATAACGTTAGCAGTAGTCAACAACAAGGACAACGTACGACAATAAAACGTCATTGAGCATGAAAAAAAGAAAAAATGCATAAAACTCTGGAGAAAACTGATCATAAATCATGTTTAAGGGTGCAAAAGGTTACAATTGAAGTGAAGTGGCTGACTTTTGAGCCCGTTTTTGTTGGCATTATTGCATGTTTATTGAAAAATTTAAGGCAACTAATGGTTGCTAACAATAAAGGGAGATAAATGCAAAATACTTAGAATTTAAGTATAAATTTTAAGGGATTTGACAGAGTCCTTGTTCACTTAATGAAGAATTTTCTTTGTTCATAAAGAAGAATGAAAATTAGAAATTTTTTCAACATACCAAGAAAAAGTCTAACGAGGTCTTAATCGAACGATCTCAATAGCCGGTTCATTTACACCTTCTCGTGAGATGACCATGGCAAGTAACTCGGGCAAAATATCCCATGTGAAAAATCACCGTAGTCTAGTAAGTAATGTGTCGGCTTGTCAGACGTAAGACCTCGTTTCAAGTCCCAAGACAGACACCTCCAACAAAATGAAATACGAAAAAATATTTCTTTAGCCACTTCCTCTCAGCAGATTTCTGGCAAAAACTCTCTGAGAGCGAAAATCTCTCGTTCGGAGCCGACTTTAAAATATAGGGCCCGCCACTCATATATAAAATTACCACGCATCATAAGATGTGTGAGAAACTAAGTCCATAATCCTGACTGAAGGGTAGTAATGAACAATTATGTATGTATGTATAACACGAGCTGTGTGGCACGTAGCATCATTCGTCAGATTTATTTGCTTATCCAGAAATGGGCTTCTTCGCTGAAAATGACTTTTCGAGCGGAACGTGGCCACAAAACAGAAAATCCATTTCAATAAGAAAAAGTTAAGTATATGCACGTAATGATTTGGCAAAAGAGACTGAATAAATGACAACTAATTTGGCAAGTGTAACTTCAAGATGGCCGTCATCTGCTTTTAAAATTCTAAACTCATCCCCTATACTTAGACCACCTTTCTTGTTATCACACCAGATTTTCAGCTCCCTTGTATTCTAAGACATATCAAAGGCGTTGAAGTCGACGTAGTATAGTAGGTAGTGTGTCGGATTATAAGAATAAAACCCTAGGTTCTACCCCTGGTTTAGACATTTCGAACTTAGGTTAGGTTAGTTTTAAAGCCGTGTGACAAGCACTGGTTATATTTAGTACAATACCCAGAGGTCAAAATTACCCATTGTAAATACGTTCTAGAAAAGAGAGAGGGGAGACTGAAGGAGCAAGGGAAATTGGAAAAGGAGAAGAGGTAACACACAAGAGAGGGCGACTATAACCTTGATGCCCTAGCACTTCTCAATCAGCTCAACCTATTTATGAATCTATGGAGAGCCCAAATGCCGGCTCTCGACAAAGAGTCCAAACATTCGAAATATTCCCTGCCCAAGGTCCTCAACATTAACCTACTAAGGGCTGGACAGTTACACAGGAGGTGTTCGATAGTTACCATCTCCTCCTTATCGCAGCATACCCTGCTATAGTCTGGCTGGGATCTGTTCCAAATCCCTGTCAGTGATCTAATTTCCAATGCCTTGTTATGAAATCAATAAATAGCGTCAGACTGGCTTTATCTTAGTCCAGCAGCAAGACTGTTCTACCACTGCCTATAGCAGGCCAAAGACATCTAGAAACATAACATCTCGACCTACCATCCCTTCCAACGCCTCTGCTCTTGCCCCCTGACCCATCCAGTGATGAGGCCGTAGAAGTAGCAGATTGGAGAACCAACTATCAAATCGCCGGCAAAAAGTGAACCTAGCCAGAGCATCCGCCATTTCGAATTTAACGAAATATGAAAAATATATTTGTTTCAACGATTTTATCCGCAGAAACTCTGAGAGTGAAATAAAATTGCCATGAAAGTTTTCTCAAAAATCTGTCGTTCGGAATCAATATTAAGCAGTAGGTCCCACTTCTCATAGATAAAATTAAAACACTCAACATGAGTGGTGTGACAAGCTAGGTTATAATCCTAACTAAAGGATGGCAGTAACCAATTAGATAAGTAAGCATAAGGCTAGATTGAGTAGATGGTATTTTATGGGTTTAAACGTAAAACGAGAACATTGTAGAGTACTTGTCTAATAATAGAGTAATCAGTTAATTTCCTTGGAGTTTGCACGCACCTTTCTGCTTCTTACGCTTCAACCTACGCATACAATTCCTTCGGCACTTAGCAACAGCAGCAGCGCCATCTTCAGTAATTTAATTTGCACTGTGTTGCAGGGAATGGATTTGAAGTCCTTAAGGGATGATAGTCTAGAGAATATTACTTTGCAGGTTGAGCGAGATGTTGATATTTTTTACAAGGCAGTGAGACAATTAATAAGCATGACTTCGGCAGAAAAATAAGTAGAGCTTAATAGTTCTTAGCACTGCACCAGTGAGATCACAAAGTATATTTATTGCTTGCTTCTCTGAGCTAATTTCTAGCCCGAGAAACACTTCGAATATTGGCAATATTCGTTGGCGACTTACAGTTCGAAGTCGCCGTGGTCTAGTAGTTAGTGTATTGGTTTATTAAAATTGAGGCCTCGGTTCAAACCCCAAGTCAGGCATCACCAACTAAACAAAATATGAGAAAATATTTCTTCGGCGTCTTCCTCTCAGCAGATTTCTGGCAAAAACTCTGAGAGTAAATGAAATTGCCATGAAACGTTTCTCAAAAATCCGTCGTTCGGACTCGACTTTAAACTGTACATCCCGCCACTCATGTAAATTATTAACACAAACAACATATTTAGTGGTGAGAAACTAGGTCGTAATCCTGACTAAAGAGTTGTAATGACCAATTATGTATATATCCATGTAAACGAAGGTAAAGATTCCTAAAGATTTTAATGTAGTTTGGCTTATAAGGGATTGCACTGAAGTCTTTCTAGTTAAAGAATGGTGAACAATTTATTTCGCTTTTACAAACCCTGGCATGCTTTTATTTTTAATACGAAACGTTTTAAAGTCCTTTGTGTCATATACATACATATAAAGGGTGTTTTTTATAGAGGTATAGAACTTTAAGTTGCAATAAAACAACGATGGATTATTCGATTGACATGAATTTTATTTATCCGAAAGATAATCTTGTGGCATTACACTTTAAATGTGATTTCTGGTATATGACCGCCACGGCTGGCGCGGATGTAGTCCAATCTGGAAGTCCAATTTTCGATGACTTTTTCCAACATTTGTGGCCGTATATCGGCAATAATACGGCGAATGTTGTCTTCCAAATGGTCAAGCGTTTGTGGCTTTACCGCATAGACCAATGACTTTACATAGCCCCACAGAAAGTAGTCTAGCGTTGTTAAATCACAAGATCTTGGAGGCCAATTCACAGGTCCAAAACGTGAAATTAGGCGGTCACCAAACGTGCCTTTCAATAAATCTATTGTGGCACGAGCTGTGTGACATGTTGCGCCGTCTTGTTGAAACCACATCTCCTGGACATCATGGTTATTCAATTCAGGAATGAAAAAGTTAGTAATCATGGCTCTATACCGATCACCACCATCGTTTTTGAAAAAGTACGGACCAATGATTCCACCAGCCCATAAAGCGCACCAAACAGTCAGTTTTTCTGGATGTAACGGTGTTTGCACATACACTTGAGGATTACCTTCACTCCAAATGCGGCAGTTTTGTTTGTTGACGCAGCCATTCAACCAGAAGTGCGCTTCATCGCTAAACAAAATTCGCTTATGAAAATCGGGAACAAAGGTAATCTCGTTTTGGGCCCATTCGACGAATCTACGCCTTACTTGATGATCGTTTGGCTTCAAATCTTGCACGAGTTCGATTTTGTAGGCACGCAAACCAAGATCCTTCCGCAAAATCTTCCATAAAGTGGATGGACACAGTTCCAATTCCTGTGCTCGATGGCGGATGGACTCATTCGGGTCTTCCTCAATGCTACGCTCTACAGCAGCAATAGCTTCTTCTGTACGCACCGTACAGCGTCTCTGGGTATGCGAGTTATCAATAAGAGTAAACGTGGTGCGAAAACGTTCCATGGTTAATGGAATTAACTGCTCTGATGGACGATTTTGTCGACGATAAAATGGACGTAGTGCGCGATACGTTTTCCGCACAGAACCATTATTTTCGAAATAAAATTGCACTATTTGCAAGCGTTGTTCAGGCGTTAGTCTATTCATGATGAATTGCCAAACCAAACTGAGAATAAATCACTTGACAGCTGTTAAATCGGTCGCCATCTTGAAAAGTAATGCCAACTTAAAGTTCTATATCTCTGTAAAAAACACCCTTTACATATGTCTGAACAGTATACATATACAGTATTCGCAGTGGTGTTGTAGATCCGGAACTAAAATTGATTTCTGATAAAGAGAATTGGCTGACGTTTTGAAAAAAAGAAAACTAAAAAGAATTGCTGATTTTTTTTTTCTAATTTTTGACGAATTTTTATATGTATTTTTATAAACAAGGGTTTGAACCGAACCCGAACCGGAACAAAAACCTAAACGAACCGGCTTGTTTTTCCGAACCGTGAACCGGAGTCCGGAACACGTTCCGGTAAAAAAAAATTAGTACAACACCACTGAGTACTCGCCGTGTAAAAGTACTTTCAATAATGCTTGCAGTGCAGTGCCTATAAGCGGGGAATTCTTATATCGAAATCTCGCTTCTAAGAGCCAAGACACACGAGTCTTTTATGTATGACTTACAGTTTTATAAGGTTTTCAGATCCAAGGGAAAATTGAGGTTCTATTCATACTGTTCTCCTGCCCATCACAAGTAAAAACCTAAAGTAATGTGATACTTATTTGATAATATAAATATTAACCTTTAATTAAAATATAATATGAATCAAAACATACAAAATGTATATAAGTAATGTTGAATAAATGTTTTCCAAAGTATTTCAAACATTTACATGACATGACAAACTTGGTTTACGAAATGAAAAACTATTTCATAACTATGTAGTCAAATGTAATTATACATTCATACATATATGTCAATCCCCCTTTTGACAAGCATTTAAATGTTACAAAAACGCCTTAGAAAATAACACGAACATGAAAAAAGCATTTGGAAAACAGCATTTGTAAACGTTTTACGACAGACGAACTTAAATTAGTTTTCAACTTATGCATGGATTTTCATAAAATATTTAAACTAAACTAAACTAAACGATTACGTTAATAAATTTTATTTTTATGAATTCATTAACATTTTCACAACATTACAATCGTATCACCGCCCCCCCTAACAAAAATCTCTAGACTTTCGTAAAACAGTTACGCGTTACAACAAGTGTGTTGCAATGTACAAATTCGAATTTACATTTGCTTGCAACCAAAGTATTCTACAATTCAACGAGATGTGAATGTGAATGCAAATGCGAATGTGAATATGTTGTACCCCATATATGTACATACAAGTAAGGTAAACTTAAACACAAAATTAAGCCCACATTTCTTATTTCTTCTTTTTTTCCTTGAATAAACTGCCTTTTTAAAGGAAATTTAATATTTTTTAAACATCTCTTTGTCTAACAATTGTAATCCTATATGTCCATTAAATATTGTATGTCACTGTATCTAAATGTATATTCTTTCGTTGCCATATCTGCAAGTCTATTTGGTTTATGAACGCAAATACTATGTATGTATGAATGAGTTTTCAATTCTATCTGTTGGCAACTTGTATAGATTTGTGTTATTGTTATTATACTTATTGTTGTTGTTGTTGTTGTTATTTTTTACCCCTTAACCTCCCTCCACCTCCTCTATTTGCTGATAAATTTCCAGCCTTAGGTGATATTTAAATTACTACAAATATGATATTTTTTACAGTAGACGGTATACTTATGGATGTATATTCATTCCCATTGTAAACTATCGTATCGTATGCAAACATGGATGGTGAAAATGAAAAAACAACAAAAATAAGAAGAAGCAGATGAAGAAGAAGAAGAAGAAAAAAATTGGATCTAAAATTTCAATTTAATTGTGTAATTAAATAGACATTTTCTGGCAGTCATTTACCAAAAAAAAAAACAATAAAAACAATAAAAAGTAATAAAAATAAAATTTAATAAATTTTTATTATTGTCTGCAGTAAAAGAAAAATAATTTAATTTTCCAAAAAAGAAAAAAGGAAAAATTAAAGACAAGCATTTCCATATATTTATTGATTTATTTATTTAATTTAAATATCAATAATTGTAATTAAATTATAATAAAAAAAATACAATACTATCGCCTAAAGCGTTCGTTTTTATTTAAAAGGAGTGTGCATAAAAAAATATGGGCTTCAATACTTCTAAGATTATAACTTTTACTGCAATTGAAAAAATCTTCCGTTTGCTCATCATTTTTAGCAATAAATACGTGTAAAGGTTAAATGTAATTAGTGTATTGATTTCTTTAAACTATGGATCAGAGCTCATCATCAAAGATCATCATCAAAAAGATGAGTAGAATCGAATCATACTCATAATTATACGCATTCACACTTATTTTAATATCATGGAACCTCTACTCATACTCAAAGTTTGAAGTACTCATCATATTCATACTTAACAACACGAATGATGTTGTTGAGTTCGACTCTCCATAACTCAACATTTACAAGAATCGCAAAATAAGTACGAACACTAAGCGCCATTATTACAACTTGCCGTTAAACTTGGTCTTAGTTAAAGGTACCTTTAGCTAAGGAGAACTGTAAAGTTACCTTTAACTTATTTTCTTTATTTCAACTTACAGATAAATTTTTCAAAAATATGGCAGTGCCGGAGCAATGTCGATAAAACTGCTCAATTATACAAGTTTTTTTAACGCAGTGACAACCGCGGGCTTTTTTTTTTTTGTTGTATATGCTCATTTTGTTTAAATTTGAAATTGCCATAATGAAAATAATATATAATATGCCAAGTTCAAAGATAAAGTGACCTTTAAATGTTAAAGGTAGGATGATCCTCCCTTTAGCTTAACGATCACTTCTATCTTATTGGGTACTCATAATAATGAAAAGCAATTTATCTGCCCGTTAAAATCCTCCCTTTAGTTAATGGCAAGTTGTAATAATGGCCCTAAATGTGATTAGAATATTGATTTCTTTAAACTATAAATCAGAGCTCAGCAATGAGTATTCAGAAAGATGAGTAGAATAGAATCATACTCATAATTTCTGCTACTTATATACTACATTCATACTAATTTTAATATCATGGAACCTCTGCTCATACTCTAAATTTGAAGTACTCAATATATTCATACTTAACAAAACGTATCATGTTGTTGATTTCGACTCTCCATGACTCAACATTTACAAGAATCACAAAATAAGTATGATTCTCGTACGAACACTGTCTTTTTTGCTTATGAGTCTTTTTTCTTTTTTTTTTTTTTTTTTTTGTAAATGCAACAACAACTAAGACTGTAAATTTTGATGAATGATTCACTCGCATAATTTATAAATATTAGAAGAAGTATTTTTCTAAAGTTATGAATCTAAATGAGTAGGCATATGAATCAAACATATTTCAAATGGTATGAGTTCGATGTCAACGTTGTACGCATACTCATTGCAACCTGTAATTATAAATCAACGGTTGTAGCGAGTACGAATGAATCAGAGTATGTAGTTAAATTTGAATATTGTTGAGAATTTCATGAGTGCTTATGAGTAACGAAAAAACGATTCATTGCTGATCTTTGATATAAACGGAGAACGTTGTTTATAGATGGCAGCATATCCTATGATGTTAGGCGATAGAACAATCGCAATATGCAAAAGCAAAAACCACTTGATTGTTTGCAGTGAGTACTTTGAGAATGGAACTTTACTCAATACTTTCTCTAAAGATTGTTGACCTTTTTGTTCATGGGTTTACTGAGATCGTTGCTTTGAAGGACTCCAAATAAAATAGAAAACAGTGTGACTATACATATTTTATTTAGCGATCAATGAGTTGAGTGTCCATGCATAAAATGTTTAAGAAACTCTGAAAAATAGGCAGATGAATAGCAAATAATACGGAGAAATTGATTCAGCTGAGTTTTGACGAGATTTTGTTGCAAGAAAACAGAGTTTTTGTTTCACTTTACACCCGACAAAAAAGAAACAGTTAAAGCAGTGGACTGAAGTCGAAGAATAGTGTGCAAAACGCAAGAACAATCTTCTATCATCTGCAGAATTATAGAAACTCCTGCTGGGTGAAGAATAAGTGTTAGATCAAACATTGCGCCAGACCTCAGATCCTCTGTGGTCAAAATCAATGAACAAAAGTTTGAATTCCTTCATCATAGACCAAAACCAGATTTATGCCCCTCTACCTATTTACTGTTTCTAATCTAAAATAAATATATTGGTGGTAAAAGATTTTTTTTTACGCTGAGGATAAGTAAATGTACCTAACTGCACCATAGGGGTAGTCGTCACTATCCCTCGCCTGTGGGACCCTCACCCACTAAATCTCGCTCTCCTCTTTTGAACCCCTCATGCCACTCCGGAACTACTGTAGTATTACTTCGAAGTGGAGTCCGTCTGGCCATTTGGCCCCTTCATATCCATATCCTAGCCCGGAATGCGTAAGGCATTCTGAGAAGGTGTTTAAATGCCCATTCTACTTCTCTCATCCAAGTTAATTTTCTTAGATTTTAGTATTTCTTCAGCATATCTGACTATACTATTCCAATTCTCCTCACTCTTCAGAATTACATCACAGAAGTTCTCGACAGTACAGACGCCGACTTTGGCCTCCAGATTCCTTCTTTGGAGTCTCCATCTCTCGCAATGAAAAAAGTGTGTTCCGCATCATCAATCGACGCATCATCATAGAATGCAATTTGGTCGTGTCATTTTCCCCATTTTACATAGGTACTTACAAAAATAACCGCGTCCAAATAACAGTTGTGTCACCAAATTTCTTCTCCATCCAGCGGGTAATATCTGGGAGAAGTTTAACCGTCCATCTACCATTCGTCTCAGTGTTCCAATCCACTTGCCATTGTTTTATGGTTTGCTTTCTGGTGTCGTCGACATTTACTGTCTCTCCGTGCACGTTTTTAGCCTCCCTCACTCTCTTCCGCTCACTTGCCTGTAGATCTAAAGGTGTTACACCACTGATTACTAGTATTGCTGACCTAGACTCAGTTCTATACGCCGATGCCACTCTAAGTGCAACGGTTCGTTGTACCGAGAATAAGATTTTCCTTCTACGGTCGACTTTAAATGCCTCCGCCCAGATATCACTGCCGTAAAGCAAAAGCTTGTAAAAGATTGGTCACCGTAGTCTAGTAGGTAGTATGTTGGCTTATTAGACCCGAGGCCTCGATTCAAACCCCAGGTCAGACATCTCCAACAAAACGAAAATATTTCCTCGGCGAATTCCTCTCAGGACATTTCTGGCAATAACTCTGAGAGTAAATAAAATTGCCATGAAAAGTTTCTTAAAAATCTGTCGTTTGAAATTGACTTTAAACTGTAGGTCCTACCACTCATGTATAAAATTAACACACACAACATTAGTGGTGTGAGAAGCTGGCTGTAATCCTGACTAAAAGGTTGTAATAACCAATTATGTATGTATGTATGGTAAAAGTTTTTCCAAATATGTAGAGAAAGAGTCTGCATTTAATGGCTATTTGGAGACGGTGGACAGTGTATAATCGAAGGTGTTTGATATAAAAAAACTACCAAGGATTTGTTGAGAAATCAAGAAACTTATTTCTAAATTTGTTTTGTTCTCATTTGTACGTCTAACATTTACCTGCACTTGCTGCTAAACCTCTTATAATTTTATTATAAAAAAAAAACTTCTAAATACTCTGTCTATTGCTGGAAACCATCTAAACTGTTCTTTTAATTTTTCCTGCTGAAGCATTTTATAAAAAAAATTGAATTGAATTTAGAGTCATCCTTAGGCATTTTTGAAATTGGAACATTCATTGAAAAAGTAACATTTCATTATTAAAACCAAAGACACAATAATTTCTTCATGGCTATGAAAAGGGGGAAACAAATGATTGTATATACGCTGGCACTGACACAAAAAATTTATGAACAGGACGGATGATACATATTGAAAGACACTTCATTTTAAAATCAATCTATTTGGAATAATGTTGTTGTTGTTGTTGTAGTATTGCAAAAGAAAAAAGTAGCACAGATTGAATTATTATTTGCTGTTATTGGTTGTTGGCTTCCGTTGAATATTTTTGAAAAAGAAAAGAAAAAAACATTTCCATTGTATTTGCATCTTGACAGTCATTCGTTTTTCAATATTTTTTCATTCATTCTTGGTTTTTTTTTTTTGCAAGATTTATGAACTGACAGTCATATTCCCGAGGCATTAAAGTGGCAAATGGTTTATGCAACAAATATAGAACCTGACACAAAGTAAAAAAAATAAAAAAATAAATAACTTTGCAACTGGATTTCAAAAAATAAAACTGTTAATGGAGAATCAAAAGAAAAGCAAAAAAACAAACACGATGATGATGATGATGATGAAAACCTATTAAAATCATCAAAAACTTTCAAATTTTATTTACTTTTTTAAAATAAAAAATTCCAACTCATCTCTCTTCGTGTGACTCTCTAATTTATATTTTATATGTCAAATTGTATGATGGCCGTGCATAAATTATTATTAAAATGCAAATTTTTTAAAACAGAAAAATTCATTTGTTTGTTTCATTTGAAATGTATATCAAAATCACTTTTAATATGTATGTATGTATGTGCAAGTGTTTTTTTTCAATTTCATTTATATTTTTGTAATTATAAAATTGTTTAAAAATGTTTGTTTGTTTGTTTGTTTTTAAAAATCATGTCCAAAGTAATGAATTTTTTTAATGAATTTTATACACATTCACTCTCTCCCTCTGTGTTGATTTAATATACAAGAGTATTAATTAAATTGAGGGAAAAAATTGCATTTAAATTTATGACAGCAATTGCTGTTATGACTACAGCAATATCTGCTGCACAACATTACATCGTTTCAAACTGTAGCGAACCATACCAAATTTGTTTTTTTTTTCTGTAACAAAATTTCAATGATAATGAATACAAAGCAAATTGTGTTGAATTGCATTGATTTGAAATGGCAAAGCATTGCAAACAAACATAATTTACATGGATTTTTAGAATCGCAGACAAGTTATTCAGAGGAATTTGCATTTGTTTATGAACACTTCAAATACAGTGGATTACAACTATATATGTATACATGCTTCTCGTACTTCTTCGCAACATCTCGCTGATACATCTGAAGATGTATCTTATTAGGTATACTTTTACGTATTTTCATATTAGAGGCATAAACTTTTTTAGGTACCTATGGTCATTCCTAACCTATATTTCCATTGTCAGCTTCACACGTGGCCGTAATAGTCTTGTGGATTTCCTCTGATATTCATACATACATACATACGGCCTAGCTTCTCACACCACTCATGTTGTGTGTGTTAATTTTATACATGAGTGGCGGGACCTACATTTTAACGTCGACTCCAAACGACAGATTTTTTAGAAACTTTTTTTTTACTCTCAGAGTTTTTGCCAGAAATCTGCTGAGAGGAAGTCGCTGAAGAAATATTTTTTCATATTTCGTTTTGATGTCTGACCTAGGTTTGAACCTTAGCTTTAAATCTTATAAGCCAACACACTACCTACTAAACTGCGGCGACTTTCTCTCAGTTTTTCTCTTTTTTTTTTGCTATAGTTGACCGCAATTGCATTGTTTACGGTCATTTGCTACTCGCTGAATATCAAGCAATCGACTATTCAAGAACACATATTGTAGGATATTGTGTTCACAAGGCCGGGGTAGATTATTTTGGAACCCTCATTAACCTCAAGTAATCCATCTTTCGTCGACATCGCCTTATTCTGGTAGGTAATGTGCTGGCTTATTAGACGTCAGGTAACGGTACTTGAAAACATATTTCTTCGACGACTTTCCCTCGGTAGATGCCTAGCAAATATTCTGAAAGAAAATAAAATTGTTTGTGTGTTTTGTTTGTTTCTTAAAAATCTATCCTTTCGAGTCGGCTTTAAACTGTAGATTTAGGTTTAGGTTAGAGGACCTGTACTTGTCAAATGAGACAAGTATAGTACCCGGAGGTGCAGACCTAAAGGGGCGAGGATAATAGGGTAGATAGGGAAGAAGGAGAGGAAGTAGCAAAGGGAATATAAGGAACCAGAGGAATTACACAGACTAACAAAACACACAAGAGAGCGCGACTACGCTATTGAAGCCCTAGCACTTCTCAACCCGCTCAAACTAATAATGAATCTATGGAGAGCCTTTATGTCGCCTGTCGACACAGAATTCAGACAAGAGTGTTCAACTTCAAACTACTAAGGGCTGGACAGTTACAGAAGAGGTGTTCGATAGTCTCCAACTCCACCTCATTGCAACATACCATGCAATGGTCCGGCTGGGATCTGTTCCAGATCCTTGTCATCGATCTAATCTCGCACTGGCCCCTAATAAACCCAATAACTAATCTTATCCAAGCCTAGCAGCCAACCTGTTCTTACACTTTCTATAGCAGGCCATAGACACCTGGAAAGATAACAACCCGAACAATTCCCCTAACGCCCCTGCTCTACTCCCCCTAACACATCCATTGATGAGGCTCTAGAGGTGACAGATTGGGGAAATTAGGACCAACTATTACATCGCCCTCAGAAAGTAAATCTAATCTAGCGAAGGCATCCGCCTCACTCATTATCGAGTGTTCCGCTATGATGCGGAACCCAGCATAGACTGATTCGGTTTGTTCCAAAAGTCCTTAACGACTCCTTGCACTCGCATACGAGCCGTGATTTGCACCAGACAAACGTAATGGCCTTTAAGGCAGCCTGACTGTCAACGAAGATTATATAAGATTCAGAATCCGAAGTAGGCCTACCAGCTATGGTCTCAATAGCCTTCAATATTACGAAGATCTCTGCCTGCAACATGCTACAGTCATCCTTTAACTTGAAGTGAAGCTCAAGACCGAGTTCCCTAAAGAAAACCCCAGCACCTGTATCACCACCTAATTTCAACGCATCTCTGAAGATGGGGGTACCTTTCTGCTCCTGGAGTACCCCATAATGCTATAGTTCCCTATTCCGTATAAGTATCCTTAAACCAGGCAGGAACATAGCCTCAGGCACAATATAGTCGGTGGCTTTTTCCGAAAGTCCGTACCTCGCCTCAGAAAAGACGACGTTCGAAGTCCGATTCCCTCAGACTTATGGCACTAGGCGCTGCATACTGCTTGACATACAAATCAAGTGGAGTCAGGCAGAGCAGCCTGAAAAATAAAAAAAATGTTCTCCAACTTCTTTGTTACCTTTTGCAGGTTGAATAATTTTAGTACCGCCCACTTGATATAACAAAAATGAAATGTTTATGCCAAAAAATTTACACACGACTGATCAAGAGATTTTTTTGTGCAACTGTGTGTGTGTATATAAAGAGTCCATATATCAGTGTAGCCAACATTCTATACATTTTTCACTTGTTACAAGGCTGTCATTATTACGATTATTGTTTAACAAAAACAAACAAAAAAACAATACAGAAAACAAAACCCCTGAATGGGCATTTTAAATAATTTCCCATACACACACACAGAGAGAGAGAGAGAAGGAAGCAAATAAATGCTGACCGGAGCATAGCACAACACATTACATTTACACAGAGAGATGGAACGACAACAACACAAACAACAACTTAATTTATGTATATTACAAAATATTGTACAAACATACATAAATTTATTTACACATTAAATGCGTATGTATGTATGTGTGTGTGTGTATGCAGGAGTATTTTTCAACTAATTAACGATTATGCCTACAGTTAGAACCTATTGGCCAAATGCTGTTTTGTTTCAAACCAAAAAGCAACAGAAAATAATAAAAAAAACAAAAACAAAAACAAAAAACATTTATATTTACAATTACAACAACAATCATAAATTTTAGTAATACTAACCCACATTAACAACAAGAGAAATAACAGCAGCAACACGAACTAAATGCTTATTTACGATCAAATTTAGGCAACTCGTAACTGGGTATCTGTGTATATGTGTTGTTGTTGTTGTTTGGATTGTCGTACAACTAATGTACGAGTATACGAGTGTCTGCTCGTACATCTAGCCTCATATACTATTTAAACAAGAATGTATGTATTTATGGTATGATACAATAATTTTGTAAAGCCATAACTAAATTATGGTGAGAGTCCGTCTGTCCATCCGTTACTCCGTTTGCCTATGGTCGCAACACAAAACATTGGTTGAGGCAACTTCTAACTTATGATTTTGGGTTTACGAGTACAAGTACGACTGTCTGTTTGCAGAAGACCAAAATATTTTGTAACGTAATGGGTGGTATCATGCGGTTCTATAACTCTATTGCAACTAGCTGAGGAAGAGAGAGAGAGAGAGAGAGATAGTTAGGGTATGTGATTACGCTATTTGACCTGCATAATAATTTACAGGTGCAAATGTCTGATTATTTCCGGACATTTATTCTGTTATATTCGTTGAGTTCGTCGACGACGACGAATGGAAAAATATTTGACACAGTGTTAAAGCTACATGGGTTATTCATGTTTCTATTGTCCCCTTTGCCGGTCCGTTGCTTTGTTGGTTCACTGGTTGGGTTTTTTCCTATTTTCCATGGGGTTTTATTTCTATTTTTTTTTTTTTTTTGAGCAGTATTAAGCAATTAATTTATTCTAATGTCATAGTGTGCCCAAATGACATTTATTATTTTTATTATGATTATTGTTGTTGTTGTTGTTCTTAGTTTATGTTTATTTTTTCATAAATTAATGCCCAAACATATTAAAAGCTTATGTTTAATTAAAATGTTTTTTTTTTTCTAATTTTCATTTTTCGAAGGTAAATTCTTAATTTAAAAAATTTCTCTTCAAGACAAAAAGGTGAGATATTGGCAAAGGGTAAAAGCAATTTCGTAAAAGGATTTTTTTTTAATTCTAAAAGATTTAGTTGTTGATCTTACAGTGAGGGCGGAATGCTTATTTTTAAGTTTTATTTCGCACCAAGTCAATCCAGTCACGGCAAATCTGAATTTTATTTAATCTGCTTCAGTTGTAGGCAGATTTACATACATAATTAGCCCTTTAGTCAGGATTACGACCTAGTTTCTCACACCACTTATGTGTGTGCGTCAATTTGTATACATGAGTGGCGGGACCTACAATTTAAAATCGACTCCGAACGACAGATTTTTAAGAAACTTTTCATGGCAATTTTATTTACTCTCAGAGTTTTTGCCAGAAATCTGCTGAGAGGAAGTCGCCGAAGAAATATTTTTTCATATTTCGTTCAGTTGGAGATGCCTGACCTGGGATTTGAACCGAGGCCTCACGTCTAATAAGCTAACACACTACCTACTTGACTACGGCGACTTCAGGCAGATTTAACGCTTTTCATATAATCTTATGGGTTCCAATCTATCACCACCTTGTCCATCTTGGCTTATTTCGGCAAAAAACTCCCTTTAATTACTAGATAGCCTCATATTAATGGATGCCATTAGTGTGGCCTAAACCCTGCTTTTGCATTTCAAAGATTTGGTGTAAGAAAATCTAATAAACAAGCGTGTTTTGTAGCTGATAACACCTTAAAGAACGTATTTGGCACTGTAATCTCTTTTCTTAGTTAGTTTGGTTATAACAGAAGAGAGTAATGATGAACAGAAGTCCTTAATTAAGGATTTTAAGGATTAAGGCTTTAAATAGTTCCTGTGTTGTACTCCATACCTAATGCGTTGCCATTCCTTAGTATACGCATCCCCTTAGTATTCTGTGTTAACGTTGGTTTTGAAATCGTGAAAAGAACATAGTCATTGTCAAGTTGTTGTAATTTGTGCAATTGGCAATATTTCGCATAATTTTTTTCCTTTATTAATTCTACTGTGCAGTATAAAATTTCAACAATTCCGACTGCACCAAAGTGGTATTTCTATAATCTGGATCTATTAAAGGCAAACGGTTCTAAATCTATTAAGAGGAAGCGGTTATATGAACATCTCCGAAGATCATCTCAGCATTTCGATACAAATCTCTACTTTTATCAGCACTGTAGGGATGGTTCCTACTCATGCACGGCACAGTATTCTACGATCCAATAACAAACAACGGTTGCGCTGTGCCAGTTACATATATAATTGGTAATTACAACCCTTTAGTCAGGATTACGACCTAGTTTCTCACACCACTTATGTTGTTTGCGTTATTTTTTTTATACATGAGCGGTGGGACCTACACTTTCGAACGACAGATTTTTGAGAAACTTTTCATGGCAATTTTATTTACTCTCAGGGTTTTTGCCAGAAATCTGCTGAGAGGAAGTCGCCGAAGAAATATTTTGTAATATTTCGTTTAGTTGGACATACCTGACCTGCAGTTCGAACCGAGGCCTTACGTTTAATAAGCCAACACACTACACTACTAGACCACGTGCGAGTTACTACTTTCTAAAAATAAGCATTTATCGAGAACAAATCTTTTATGCGAAAACATTGTGGTAGTTAAGCAAGCAGGATGCAACATAAATATAAATATAATAAAAGTGATGTTGTTGAGGTAATTGTACTGGAACTTTCGAATTCACGAAATATGGTGTTGGCGAAAGAGATATATTACACACATGCATATATATATACTAAGTTAGGTTAGGTCAGAGGACGTGTACTTGTCAATTAAGACAAGTACAGTACCCGGAGGTCGAATTGACCCATTGTACAACGTCCTAGTTTCTCAAACCACTTATGTTGTGTGCGTTAATTTTTATACATGAGTGGCAGGGCCTACAGTTTAAAGTCGACTCCGAACGACAGATTTTTGAGAAACTTTTTCATGGCAAGTTTATTTACTGTCAGAGTTGTTGCCAGAAATCTGTTGAGAGGAAGTCGCCGAAGAAATACTTTTTCTGTATTTTGTCTTGATGCCTGGCCTGGGGTTCGATCCCTGATTTTACGTCTAATAAGCCAACACACTACCTACTAGACTACGGCGACCTCAATATGCATATATACTAGCATCATTGATTTATTCAAAGTTCAAAACTCGTAAATCCAAAATATATATTTATTCTTCTTTGAAGTCGCCGTAGCCTGGTAGGTAGTGTGCTGGCTTATTAGACGTAAGGCCACGGTTCAAACCCCCGGTCAGACATCAAAGCGAAAATATGAAAAACTATTTATTCAGCGACTTCTTCTCTGAGAGTGAACAAAATTGCCATGAAAAGTTTCTCAAAAATCTGTCGTTCGGAGTCGACTTTAAACTGTAGGTTCCGCCACTCATGTATAAAAATTAACGCACACAACATAAGTGATGTGAGAAACTGGGTCGTAATCCTGACCAAAGGGTTGTAATGACCAATTATGTATTTATTCTTCTAGATGTACACATTATCTCGAGCCATCTAGCGTTAGCGAGATGCAGCTTTTATACAACCTCAAGCCTGGTTCGAATACAGCAGAATTTAAGCAATCTTTCATCATGACTGTTTCAGCTTCCATTAAATGAAGATGCTTCGATCTCTTTCAAATACTACTTTGGATCAGGGCTAGAAAACTACTGTCTTCGCAGAGAATAGCTGCTCTACAAGTGACATCTTCGTATCGCACAGTATCGACACAAGCTGTCCTAGTTATAGCCGGAATGGTTCCCATAGACCTACAAGCATATGAGCGCCGGACTCAACCACAGAGCATAGAAGCGATAAAGCACGAAGTCTTCTTATAATGTCAATTTCGCTGGGAAAATGAACAGCATGGAAGGTGGACATATAAACTGATTCCCGAGTTGCGGAAGTGTGGAAAAACAGAAAAAACGGCGAAGTAGACTACCATATAACCCAGATGCTAACCGGTCATGGATATTTCAGAAAGTACCTGCATCGCATGGGGAAATGCCGCTTGCCATTCTGTATCTATGAAGAGAAAGAAACGTTAGATGAATCCGAACACACTTTCTTCAGCTGTCGTCGATGGACCGAAAGCCGTCAGCGATTCGAAACTGAAATCGGCGTCATTAGCCCTACAAACGTCGTGCTGAAAATGATAAACAGTAGAGAGAGCTGGAACGCAGTAAAACAATTTGTAGAGCATGTCCTGCGAAGGAAGACGCAACAGACTGAGAATAGAGCGGAGCCTGGACGCAGGCTGATGACGATGGAACTGGAACATATGCCAGAAAACAGGTCCACCCCGAAGTAATACAGCCGTGGTTCCTAGGTGGAATGATTCCCCGGTGAGGAGACAAGGCGGGTTTTTAGTCGGTATACCCAGTGGGAGAGTCCGACATATCATGTCTGGTGACGACCATTATGAATGCATAAAGCATTTTTCCTCCTTCCCGCAAAAATAAAAATCTCTTTCAAATAATCCATCGAGAAAAACCCCCACAGAAGACAACGCCAACAGTAAAGTACAGAAATCCTTCAATTTACATCGCCTCGATTAACGTTGTTTCGATTTACGTCGTCAAATTTTTTGTTCCCTCTAACATCAATTTGCGTCGTCATTCGATTTACGTCGCCATTACTGTAACTTTTTTATGTTCCTTGTTAAAAACATACTACTTTGTCGTATGAGCAATATGAAATTCGATTTACGTCGTTTCGATTTACGTCGTCTTTTTTTGGAACCAACTGCGACGTAAATCGACGGATTACTGTAATTAGGAAGCTCCATCTGTTGCGAAACTGTAAGATTTAAATAAGATTGTATAGCCAAAATTATTCACCCATCTATTCTACAAATTTTCACAGAGGAGAAATTTCAAGACAACAATATGGCTGCCTTCCAAAATGTATCAATACAAAGTTTGTATGCAGTTCTACTACTGTATATAAACTATGTAGACATGCAAAGTAACTATAAATCCGATGCCTGATTGCTTTTTGACTGCGTTAAAAATACACATTGACTGCGTTTTGAAATAGTATACATTGTATATATTTTGTACAGCGGCATTATGAACCACGATACTTTGTTCAAACACAAAGCAGCTAACATTTTGGAAGGCAGCCTATGTGGTCCTTGGACTTGCTAGAACTTATCTATAAAAACTTAATGAAATTGAAACTATTCACAGAAAAACACGGAAAGAGGAAAAGATGGAGGAAGTGCACTCTAATAAGCTCCTTAAAGGAATCAAATTGAAGTTCTGACTTCAATTTTACGAAATTATTTCCACATTCAACCTAATATTTCTGTTGTAAGTAATAAAAATCATAAAATGTTCTAAACTTCCTTATTGCAACAATCATTCACATTTTAAAACAATAAAAAATAAAAAAAAAACAATTTCACTTGCCGCACTATTTACAAAATAAACTGACAAACGGTAGCGGATGCAAGGCATTTAAACCTCTTCCATTATCAACATTTTATTTCTATTTTCTATTTTTTTTATTGTTCTTTTATTTCTATTAATATTCTAATTATAAATGCTAAAGTTATTGTTTTATTGTTGTTGTTGTTGCTGTCGATGTAGCTGTTTTTGCATGCATGATGCATGCATGCATCATACATAATAATTGTCTTTATTAAAATGTATAATTTTCTAATTAGGCTTACGCTTGTTGCCTACAAGTAAGTGTCTTTTAGTGTGTTGCCATTACGTTTCCGTTCCTATTTTATGTGTGCCACACATACATACATATGCATACAGGAGAGAGTACCTTATGGAAGGAACAGTAATGGTTTGTAGGTGGTTGCTGCTACAGCTACTGCTACTACTCCGACTGTTGGTGTTGCTGCTAGTGTTGGTATATATTTTATTATACAATAATAACAATAATAATAATAAACAATACTTAGAGTGAAAATTATGTATTTTATGTTAGACAATGTGTTAGCTGGGGTGTATGTGCATTTGTGTATGCATTTGTATGTCTGTAATTAATTAGTTCTTAATATGACAAATGAATTATTGGTTAGTTTCAATTAGTTGCATGAGTGCCTGAGAAATTTCACCTTTAAAATTATAATAAGCAGGTGATGTCTTCCCTCTTCACTCCCTAACACATATTCAATTCAATTTCATTTTTATTTTTCTATTCCATTCTATATTTGCTTCTATTAGTTATTCAAATAGTTTCTAGGGGGATTCACTGTGAAAATGATGTTATCCAAAATGCTAATTAATTACACATTTTAACAGAAAACAATCACACAAAATAGAATAGAATAGAATAACCCGCCTTTATTCAGTGGCATGTTACGCGGTGTTTAATAGTTGTTAGCTGTTAGGGGGGGCGAGAAAATTAAATAAAGTGAACTGTAAGTGATTAATTACAGTTTAAAGATTTTCTAAAAGCAAAAAATACGTATTCAAATTAGAGGTAATAGACTGGAATTAGTTAAGGAAATCATTATTATTTTCTTTTTTTCAACAGTAATTGAGGGAAAAAAGGGTTTTACTACATACACATGTATGCAAAGGGTGATATGACGTCATCTTTATAGTGATCATGTAACTGTTATTTATTTATTTTTATTTATTTATTTATTAATTACAATATAATTACAAATTATATTCTGATTATATACGAGCTGACTAACTTTTACCATATGCTCGGTGTAGTGTCACAGACCAGAGTCTCTGGTGGTAATCGAATCCACGACCCTCCCGCCAATAGTCTAGCACACTACCCACTAGACTACCCAGGCACCCGTAACTGCTATTTATTTTCGTATTGATCTACAGCCAGACCCACGGGTTTTTTTGATGACAATAACTGATCTAGCATGTAGCATTACAGCGGGCCACTTTGCGTGATCAAGTGTGCTTTGGTATCGAAGCTACCACTTCAACCTAACCTAATCTAACCTAAACTAATATTTCCCACGCAGATCAATTTAATTTATTTGTTGAATGCTTTCTCAATATTCAGAAGCACTGCGTTTGTTCCTCTTGACTGCTATTTTTGTATGTATTAAACTTACCCTATTAAAATCCTCAGATCTAAAGGGTACTTTCGAAATTTTTAAAAAATATGCTCGGCATCTTAAACAATATCATGGCCTCCAATATGCTCTTATATAATATAGTATATTGGATATTCCCATATTGTGTTCTTACATACATATATACATAACTGGTCATTACAACCCTTTAGTCAGGTTTACAACCTAGTTTCTCAAACTACTTATATTATAAACGACTCCAAACTATAGGTTTTATTAAGAAGCTTTTTTCAGAGTTTTTGAAAAAAATCTGCTGGGCCAAGAAAGTCGCCGAAGAAATATTTTTTCATACTTCGTTTTTTTGGACCTGTCGGGACTGGGTTTGAACCGTGGCCGCATGTTTAATAAACCAACTCACTACCTACTAAATTACGGTAAGAATATATAATAACCAGTATCCTTAAAGCATGTATATGAGAGAATAGTTTACTTCGCAATTCTCCAAACAATTCATATATCCAACTTTTCTGTCAGAGTCCCATCTTATTTTACATATCTAGATAATCTGCAGTTTTCTTTCAACTTCCTTTAAGGATACTGTATCCCTGCTCTTATATCTTCCGTTTTTCTTCTTTACCACTGCGCAGAGGTATATAGGGAGGAATTCTTTTATTTTTTATAACCATCTTCTTCATTATTCTTATAATATCCCATCTCTTGCGTGTTGCGGATAGAGGTTATTTGGCTCTCCAATCCTTGTCATTGATGTCAAGGATATAGCTTCGTTTATCAAACTTTCGAACTGGTTTTCCCGCGTACGGTATTCGTGCTTTTAATGTGCATAGCTTGCGCTGACCAACTTCTTCCCCAGCTTGGTAGAACTCAGTCAGTACAGACACTGCGTTTACCCATGGCGTCACAACGGGCCACTATGCGTGCTCAAGTGTGCCTTTGATGTTAATGCCTTGGTACGAAATCCAACCCATATTTTCTAATAACCATAACCCTTATAGTCACAGAGGAGAACAAAGTCATCGTGTGGGATTACGTGTGTTTCCGTGACAACTGCTCTGCTTTTCGATACAAATATCGTCTTTGAAGGTCTATAAAGTTACCGAAGTAATTTTTTTCAATTTCTGTTCTCAGATCAGGCTAATTTTGCAGCCACCATTTTATTTTACAGCTTCACAAATGAGACAATTTGATCATAATCAAACAAGTCTTCAAGTTTTTAATATTTATGATTCAAAGAAATCAGTTGAAGAAGCACCTACCAATGCGTTAGGAATTCAAAGTTTCAAAGAAGAAGACGAAGAAATATATATTTTATATTTTTTTAATAAAAGAGTTGAGTCAACAATATTGAAATTTAACTAGATACTCTGATTCATTCATACTCACTACAACCGTTGATTTATACTCTTAAGTACAGGTTGCAATGAGTATACGTGCAAGGTTGACATCAAACTCATACCATTCGAAATATGTTTGATTCATAAGCCTACTCATTTATATTCATAACTTTAGAATCGAGTTAGTCGAATCATTCATCAAAATTTACAGTCTTAGTTGTTGCTGCATTTAGAAAAAAAGAAATAAGACTCATAAGCTAAAAAGACAGAACAGCAATCAGAGTAAACATACAACCTTTTAGTAAGTATTTTAGTGTTCGTAAGCGAATCATACTTATTTTGTGATTTTTGTAAATGTTGAGTTATGGAGAATCGAACTCAACAACATCATACGTGTTCTTAAGTATGAATATGATGAGTACTTCAGACTTTGAATATGAGTAGAGGTTCCATGATATTAAAAGAAGTATAAATGCGTATAAGTATCTGAAATTATGAGTATGATTCGATTCTACTCATCTTTTTGAATACTCATTGCTGATCTCTGGTGTAAAGCAATTAAAATAAATTTACAAAAGTAAAGTACAAGTTCAACTAATTTTCCCAACAAATATTCAAAAACAAAACCAACTAATGACATAAAAATCACACCGAAATTCCTTTTTAAATTTAGAAATTAATTTCCCATGGCCTAATTCTTGTTTTCTTTTTTAGCATAATTCTTTATTATTTCTAAACAAAACAGAGCAACAAAACAGTACTCCAAGTACTTTAAAGTTTTGCTCATTTTGCAGTCATGCAAAGACAAAGAAAACAGACCCAAATTATTTATAAAAATTATGGGGCAAAAACAACAATAATAGTAATAACAATAATAATAATAAAGAAAGAATAATAATAATAATAATAACAATAACAAATGAAAAGTCAAGTCAAACAAAAGAAAGGACAGGAAAGGAAAGGAAAAGGCATGAAGCCACCAGTTGATTCCCATTTAAATTAATCTTTTGTTGATTATTTTCAATGTTTTCCCTTTTTTCACTTCCCCTTCCCCAAAAATTCAAGTTTTTTGTTTAATTTTTTTGTTTTTGGTGTCTGTTTTTTCCTTGTTTTTGTTAATTTTTATCATTATTTTTATTTAATGATTCACAAACAGTCACAGAAAACACCAAAAACAAACGCCAACCGAAAACGGCTGACAGCCAAAAAAAAGCACTGAAGTGAATGGTACAAAACAGAACAGATCAGGGCAGTGCAGAGCTGTGTAGAGCAGACCATAACATTTAAGTAAATTATGAAAATTAAAATGAAAATGAGTATAAAAAAAAACTCAGAAGAACTGAAAACGAAATATAAATTAAATAAAATAAATTATGCAAATTGTTGTTATTAAAAGCGTTACGTTCATTTCGTTCATTCGTCCGTCAGCTATGACAAAAAGTAATTATAATTAAATAATGTTTTCTGTTGTTTTTTTTCCTTTTTTCTTTCTTTGTTTCTCTTCCTTATTGTTGTCGTTATTCATTTTTCAACAATACGAAATGGAACTGCTGGGGTACATACAATACATACATATAACAATAGCGGACCGTAGCAGACCGTACGTAAAATTCATGGATTTAAACGTAAACATTTAAAGACAAATGGATTTCCGCTGTTAATAAAATTATTAAAAATAAAATTTTTTAATGAATAAGTAAATTAAATAAACGACTGAAAAAGGGTTAATGAATATAAAATTTATTTGAAACATTAAATACAATAGACCGGTACAAGTGAGGAGGGTGCATGAAAAAATTTGCGCACATTTAAGATTAATGTTAGTAAATATTCTCAGCAGATTTCTGGCAAAAAGTCTGAGAAAAAATCAAATCGCTATGAAAAGTTTCTCAAAAATCTGTCGTTAGGAGTTGACTTTAAACTGTAGATCCCGCCACTCGTGGATAAAATTAACACACACAACAGAAAGTGGTGTAAGAAACTAGGTCGTAATCTTGATTGAAGAGTTGTTATGACCAATTACACGGAGCGACAGTCAATATACACCCAGCTAATGACATAGTGTGGGTTAAAAAATATTTTTTTTTATATTTCTCTAACCCTCCAAACTTCTTTTATTTGACAAAAACTGTTTTTTTTTTTTTTGAATTTACGCACAAATTCATTGATTACACAAACATTTCAGAGCCAATGCCAAAAATTTAAACATTCTTAGAAAGGGAAGGGATGGACCTTTAAAACTATACAGGTTAAGTTAGGGCTGAGTGGTAGCTCTGATTTCACAAAGCTCACTTGAGCACGCATAGCGGCCCGTTGTGATGCCATGGGTGAACGCAGTCCCTGTACTGACCAAGTTCCACCAAAATCAGGGAAGAGGAAGAAGTTGGTCAGCGCAAGGGCTGCACATCAAAAGCACGACTACTCCATACTGGAAAACCAGCCAGAAAGTTTGATGAACGAAGTTATATCCTTGATATCAATAGATGATAGCTCCGTCAAGCTGACAAGAAATGGAGAGCCAAATAACCTATATCTACACCTAGCAAGAGACGGGCACTGACAAAGAAAGTGGATAACAGTCTCCTCTTCTTCAGCGGATCTGCATCCACGGCAGAAGTCGTTAAATGGGAGCCTCATTCTCTCCGCGTGTCTACCCATAACGCAATGATCTGTAAGCACGGCCATTGTGGTTGAGATGACGTCACGACCAAGACCAAGTAATTGGTTGGTACACCTTCTATCCATCAAGTGCCAGGTGAGTCTAGCGGTGGAGCAGGACTCCTACCTTTAAAACGGTATACATATATATATTATTTGACTTAATATTCTATGAGGTTTGATGATGTAAACTTGGCGAATTGTTTTCATATTTTTTAAGTTTGTCCATTCATAGTAGCAAACTTTAATTGAAAAATATAAAATAAGCGGTGATATTCTTAAAGTGGATTCTCTTGTAAAGAGATTGATACTTCGTTTGATAAAATCGAACAAACATACCGTCATTAGCTGAGTGTATTTTTGTCGCATAGTGTTATGTATGTATGTATGTTATTAAATTAAAGAAAACTGATTTAACCTTAAATAGGTTTTCGGAAATTCCTTCGCTTAAGGCCTTTTTGTTACCATTTTGCAGTGCATTCTCCACTGCCTATTAATCGCCATTTTGTTTTTGACTGCGCTTTTTCTGCCTTCTTTTTAAACTTTATTTTTATTTTATAAGAAAATCTCTTAGTGATTGCCGTAGTTTAGTATGAAGTCTGTTGGCTTGTTGGACTTGAAGCCTAGGTTCAAATTCAAGCTTAGGCATTTAGATGAAAATGAAATATGAAAAAATATTTCTTCGGCAAATTCCTCCCAGCAGTCTTCTGTCAAAAACTCCGAGAGTAAATAAAAATTGCCATGAAAAGCTTCTCAAAAATCTGTCGTTTGGAGTCGACTTTAAACTGTAGATCCCGCCACTCGTGGATAAAATTAACACACACAACATAAGTGGTGTGAGAAACTAGGTCGTAATCCTGACTGAAGGATTGTAATGACCAATTATGTATGTATGTATATATCGACGCCTCCGTTCTATAACATTCTATGTCGAAAAAGTGTGTTTTCAGTTATGAGCTCTCAAAGTTTTCACGCGACATACGACCATATGTGTATTCTAAGAAGATTTTTCCCTATAACTTCGGAACGGATTGGCGCATCTTAACCAAATTTTGACAGTAGTTAAGTTAGAAAACGTAGAATTTAAAAATGCAAGAACATTAAAAAGGTTCTAAGTATACTTAGAACGTTATAGAATGGAGGCGTTGATATGTATGCAGAAATATGGTTTCCATATCATTATCAATTATACGATGGAATTTTGTGACAAACTCCGAATAGTTAACTTCATTTAGGGCTTGTCTCATCCGTATTGCTAAGCAACAAAGTCAATCCACAGCGCAACATAATTATTTACGATAGAAAGGAATACTCGGAACTAAGAGATCCATGTTTAAGAACCATGCTTTCGATGAATCTTAACCGCCTGCGAATGTTGTGCTCGGATGTAATGCCTTTCTTCTTGGCAAAAAAACTTGCTGTTAGCGGGCGATTTCCTTTTTCTCACGGTCTAGTTGTTAAGAGTAATTACATTCATTTTCTTCTTTTAAGGGGCATATGGCTTTCACAATCGATCTCAATGGCAATATCTTTATGCGGCTTCAGCTTTTTTGTTCTTACCTTGCCTTAGTTTCATGAAACAAGATTTCCTCCTTAAGGCACTGCTTGGGTTGTTGGAGTAAATACTTGTATGAGGCCTGAGTGGGCATATGTTGTTGCTGAGAAACATTAAAAAAGTGTTGCTCATTAAGCCCGACTCTTCCTCCATAGATTGCGCTGGCGTTCGTTGTTAATTTTATCATCGTGTTTTAATTTAAAAGGCTTCGTAGTTGGTTTATTTCGTCGTGTTAGGTTAGGTTAGGTTAGAGGACGTGTACTTGTCAATTAAGAAAAGTACATACCCGGAGGTCGAATTGACCCATTGTACAACGTCCTAGTTTCTCACACCATTTATGTTGTGTGTGTTAATTTTATACATGAGTGGCGGGACCTACAGTTTAAAGTCGACTCCGAACGACAGATTTTTGAGAAACTTTTTCGTGGCAATTTTATTTACTCTCAGAGTTTTTGCCAGAAATCTGCTGAGAGGAAGTCGCCGAAGAAATACTTTTTGTATTTTGTCTTGATGTCTGGCCTGGGGCTCCAACCCTGGCTTTACGTCTAATAAGCCTACTAGACTACGGCGACTTCGTCGTGTTAAAGGCTTTTAATTTTATATTTTCGAAATCCATAATGAAAATTCTTCATCTCCTTTGGAGTTTGTTTATCCGAGCCGAGGTTCATCTAATGGCATATAGTGGAGGATTTCTTTTGACTACGCCTTTTATAATAAAATAAGTAATAAAGTGCAAGGCATCAGTTAATTCAAATCCCTTTAAAAAAATATTTCCAAACTAAGAATAAAATTCCTGCAACGCTGTAATTAAACGCTTGTTTCTAATGCAAAACCCATCAATAGCAACTCAACTAACATCACTAGCCATTGCGATAGCATCGTTTTAAGCGATCAATTGACGCTGTTTATGTTCTTTTTGTTGGACCAACACATGATGCAAAAAAAACCATTATGGGAATGGGAATGAGAACGAAGAAACGAACGAACGACAATGATGAACAAAGAAAAAGTATCTGCTTTAAAGAAATCTTAGATTTTCTACGTTATCGCTTAACAGATCTAATGGCACTTGAACATTTATTTACTATACACACCAATGAGAACACCAACCAACATTAAATAGCAAAAGCAGCTACAAAGACAAGACCAGCTACTCAGGCTTAGGCTCGTATCTCAAAAACATACTTTTCCTCTAAAGCATGAAGAAAGAAAAAGAGAATGTGTGGCTTAAAACGGTTAATAAAAGCAGGAAAGAAAAATGTCAATAAAAGCTTGGCAATAATCATTATTAAAAACGAAAAACTTAAAAACAAAAACCTAGAAATGAACGGAGGGGAGGAAAAAAACTGAAGTGTTTTATTACATTCTATTCGATTGTGATTGCAACACTCGATAACAGTTTTTGAAAAAAAAAAGAAACAGAAAAAGATGGTAGATCGGTGAACTTAAGAAAGAAAAAAATGTAGTCTGTTGTTGTTTAATGATAGTAATGGTAGGAAATTTTATATTTTTATTTGCAATATTAATGGTCGTTTTCATTTAATGACACTAATAAGTTGTGTAATTATGGCCCCTACTTTATAATTGTTCCTTACGGGTATATTAGGTTTCTGCTGGTGTTTGTAACAAATTTAGAAAACATTCGTAATTATATTCGATCATAGAAGTTGTTAAATAAATATAACATTTATACATACCAGAGATCAGCAATGAGTATTAAAAAAAATGAGTAGAATCGAATCATACTCATAATTTCTGATACTTTCTTTTCTTTAATGGTTTACTTTTAATGCCTTCAGTTAGGACAGAGTTAGACTTCTTACAAGAGATGACAATTTCTGAACCATAGATCAGCAATGAGTATTGAAAAAAAATGAGTAGAATCGAATCATACTCATAATTTCTGATACCGATACGCATTCATACTTATTTTAATATTATGGAACCTCTACTCATATTCAAAGTTTGAAGTACTCATCATATTTATACTTAACAACACGTATGATGTTGTTGATTTGGTATCTTCATGACTCAACGTATACACGAATCACAAAATTAATATGAATCGCGTACGAACATGAAAATACTTACCAGAAGGTTGTATGTTTGATGTGATTGCTGCTCTGTCTTTTTTGCTTATGTGCCTTTCTTTTTTTTGCAAATGCAACAATAACTAGGACTGTCACTCGAATCATTTATAACTATTATAAGAATTTTTCTAAAGTTATGAATCTAAATGAGTAGGTGTAGTATGAATCAAACATATTTCGAATGGTATGAGTTTGATGTCAACGTTGTACGCACACTCATTGCACTTATAAATCAACGGTTGTAGTGAGTATGAATGAATCAGAGTACATAGTTAAATTTCAATATTGTTGACTCAGTTATATTCAAAATTTCATGAGCGCTTATGAGTAGCGAAAAAACAATTCATTGCTGATCTCTGTCCTTAACTAATCTTCTTCTTTTTAAAGGCTGCAAAGTCCCCTAAGGTTGGTGTCTGTACTAAAACAAAAATCTATTAAAATAATTTCCCCTGTTCATTTAATTTTAATATGTGCCATTATATCTGGCTCAAACTGTATGAACTTTACGTGTGTGAAGTGTGTGATAAATAATGGAAATTATTCACTCATTGCAACCTGTACTAAGAAATCAACGTTGTAGTGAGTATGAATGAATCAGAGTACATAGTTAAACTTCAATATTGTTGACTCACTTATATTCAAAATTTCATGAGTGCTTATGAAAAGAGAAAAAACAATTCATTGCTGATCTCTGATATATACATACTTGGTCATTACAACCCTTCAGTCAGGATTACGACCTAGTTCTTTACACCACTTATGTATGTTGTGTGTGTTATTTTTATATATGAGTGGTGGGATCTACAGTTTAAAATCGACTCCGAACGCCAGATGTTTGATAAACATTTCATGGCAATTTTATTTACTTTCAGATTTTTTACCAGAAATCTGCTGAGAGCAAGTGGCGGAAGAAATATTTTTCATATTTCGCTATGTTGGAGATCTCGGACTTGGGGCTGGACTACGGCAACTTCAGCTATACAGCAGGGATGTATTTCATTTTCAGTGGAATATATAGTAATTAACATAAATAGTAGTAGCTTTCAATTTCCTAATATTATTTACTTACTTACTTAATTGGTCATTAACAACCCGATTAACGGATTTCGGCCTGTCTTAACACATTCTTCTTCTTGTAGTCGCCGTGGTATAGTAGGTAGTGTGTTGGCTTATTAGGCGAAAAGCCAGGGTTCGAGCCCCAGGCCAGACATCAAAGACAAAATACAAAAAGTATTTCTTCGGCGACTTCCTCTCAACAGATTTCTGGCAAAAACTCTGAGAGTACATAAAATTGCCATGAAATGTTTCTCAAATATCCGTCGTTCGGAGTCGACTTGAAACTGTAGGTCCCGCCACTGATGTATAAAATTAACACACACAACATAAGTGGTATGAGAAACTAGGTCGTAATCCTGACTGAAGGGTTGTAATGACCAATTACGTATGTATGTGTGTAACACATTCTTCCAGGCGTCTCTGCTTCTTGCGCGTCTACACCAGTTGGTCACATCAATCGATAACAGGGCTGCCTCGATTTGGTCCTTCCAACGCAAACAAAGTCGTCCCCTTCGCCGACTTGCGCAGATCCCTGCATCAAATACTCGTCTCGCCGGAGCATCCTCCTCCATTCGAACGACATGGTCGAGCCAGCGCATCCGCTAGATATTAATACGCTGTACAACGTCTATGTCGTTGAGGGGCTCATACAGCTCGCTGTTGGATCAGATGCGGAAATCATTGGCAACTCGCAGAGGACCGAAGATCTTACGTAGGATTTTTCTCTCGAACACTCTCAAGGCTAAGTACTGATGCATCAGCCTTGAGAGTGTTCGAGAGAAAAGTCCATGCCTCTGCGCCATAAAGAAACATGGGTAAGATGAGCGCCTTAATAATTAATTAATTTAATCGTAATTAATTTTGTCGTACGAGAGAGATCTCTGCTACTCAATTGCCTATTGAGACCATAACAGACTGACATCATTTTTGGTGGCATGGTCTCAATAGGCAATTGACTAGCAGAGATCTCTCCGATGTCAGTCTGGAGATCATTTTTGGTGGTAACGGCGGTACCAAGATAAAAAAAAATTCCTTGGCTTTATCGAAAATATAGTTATTGGCCATTATTAATTCCGCGCTTATGAAATCTTCCGAGCACTAAAACCTATAGGTCAAAAGCCAGCGAGTGAACATGATCGTATTGGAGCTTTTAACCTGAATTTATAAAGAATTACACACAGTTACTAAAGTATACATATGGTTAACAAATTTCAGAAATTTTTTAACCAATCCGTTTTCGTTGAAAATCTTTATAATTGTCTGACATTTTTCCTCGATTTTAAGATGGTCTTTGCATTGGTAAAAAAATTTCTGAAATTTGTTAACTTTTATGGGCCTGTGCAGGGCTACAAAAGTATACATACGATTAAAAAATTTCACAAATTTCTGAACCAATGCAAAAGACCGTCTTAAAATCGAGGAAAAATGTCAGACAATTATAAATATTTTCAACGAAAACGGATTGGTTAAAAAATTTCTGAAATTTGTTAACCGTATGTATACTTTAGTAACTGTGTGTATATCAGCATAATCACAATTTCATCACTCAATCATTAATTTTTACAATCTAAAAATTTTCAGTGACCTATGACCGGAAATTTGTCTCCAACAATGTTAATTTCATATGGCATCTAAGAGGATTTTTCTTAAGTTTTTCAAAACAGCTGAACAACAACTTTAGCAGATTAAAGAGAAAATACATGTTACATGTAAACTCTGCTGCCTATAATTTTATCACACACTAACCTTTAATTTAATTCTCCATAAATTGTTAACCAATCCCCCACTGCCGAGTATTGTGCTTCTTTTAAATTATTTCTTAAATCCTTAGAATTCAATAAACAAATCCTTTCGAATTACACAATTTGCCGTTAACCCTGTGGGAATGGAGTGGCAGTAGCAGCAATAGCATCAACAGCAGCAGTATGTATGTATGTATGTATGTATGATACCATGCATATAAAATAAATTCTTAATAGTGACCATAATAAACGTGTATGGGGATACACGATGCCATACATTTACGGAGAATTCAATTCAATTGAATGGAAAGAAAAGAAAAGAAAAAAAGCCAAACCGAAATAAAATAAAGACCACCTGTAGCGTTAATATGGAAAAGCATACAAGGAATGTAAGTGAAAAAAATGAAACGAAAAGAAAGAAAAGATAAAGTAAAGTTCCTTTACGACACACACACACACACACACACACACCATGCTCCGTTAGCATTAAAAGACAAGTGAACGGAAATTTCTGGCTTAAATGATGCGACACTCAATTTGAACCTGGTGGAATAGAATCACTTATGGAATCTTATGGCATCACTTACACTCAAATTGAGTTACGATCGCCAATGTTAAGTACGATAATGCTGCCATGCCAATAAAGAAAGAGGAGTAAAAGGTGGTCCGTATTTTATTTGTATGTGGGCTGTGGACAATATAATTACATCGCACATATTCGGTTAAACCTCCGAAAAAGAATAAGAAAATCTGAAAATGATTCTCCATGTGAATATATGTACGTATGCAGGCCTTATAATAGCAACAAGTAGCTGCAGCGTAGTCAATCAGTTAAGCATCCAGCCGGCCAACCAGTCTGCCATCCCAGCCAGCAAGCATTGGTAAGTCTGTTGGGAATTTCTGCTCATTTCCTTTTGGGCGATTGTACAGCCGGGCAGAGTTTATAACAAGATGTGTTACGATACAAAGATATGATATTAAGCTGCGATACAATACGATGCGATACAATATGATACGAAACGATACGTTTGATACGTTACGATTCGTTGCGATATCAAACGAGGCATTGCCTTGCATTTGGATTGGACTGGATTGGATTGAATTGAATTGCTTTGGATTCATTGTCAGCAGCACCAGCACCAGGCAGTATATTTAAGATGTATTTAAGAGTAATAAGGCGGCTTCTTATAAGAATTCTTTCTACTTGCATTTACGGCCTTAAGTAAGTTAGTAGCTGGTTACATTAGCAGCAAGTTTTTTTTATTCTGTTTTCAGCTTATCAGCATCATTATAGCCAACCCCAATCACGTATTGGCTTAATATGTTGCACTACATGTCCGAGTACAATATTTTGTTTTTGTTTTCTTTATATTCTCTCCTATAATTTTCCATTCAATTGAAATAATAAGACACACACACAGAAAGTCTGATTTTCACATTTCATTTACACGCTTTGGTAAGCCATACAGTACAGTGGATACTCTGTAAAATTGAACTTCAAGTTGCCGTAGTCTAGTAGGCAGTGTAAAGTCTCGGTTCAAACCCCAGATATTATTTCAATCTCTACTGCTTATGCTACTTATATTCCACTGAAAATGAAATACAACCCTGTTGTATAGCTGAAGGTAGTTGGTTGGCTTATTAGACCGTAAGGGCATGGTTCAAACACCAGATTAGACATCAAAATATGAAAAAATATGATTTTAATCTCTACTGCATATGCTACTTATATTCCACATAAAATGAAATACAACCCTGTTGTATAGCTGACGCCTCCGTAGTCTTGTAGGTAGTTGGTTGGCTTATTAGATGTGAAGCCACGGTTCAAACCCCAGGTCAGACATCAATACGAAATATAAAAAATATTTCTTCTAAAAGAGTAAATAAAATTGCCATGAAGAGTTTCTTAAAGAAATCTGTCGTTCGGAGTCGACTTTAAACTGTAGGTCCTGCCACTCATCTATAAAATTAACACACACAACATAGGTGGTATGAGATACTAGGCCGCAATCCTGACTGAAGTATTGTAAGTATTGTTGAGAGTTCAGAATAAGTTTTGCAGGAAAATTAGAAATTAGGTGCTACAAGGACTACGATAAGAGCTGCCCTTAATTCGAGTGTATATATTAACGACTTAATTTTGAGTTTAAAAAACGGAATCTAGCTTGATGATGAGATTCGTGGCTTACGAGGTAATAAAAATTAAAGTTTTATATCCAGACAGCATAAGAAAAGTGGCCTGGTGTAGAGTTTAAAGATGTTGATTACAAATTCGAGCACTCCAAGTCCAAATTAGTCAGAAAAGAGAAAAATATTCATCATATTATTGAATTTCAAAAATTCTAAGCGGCCTTCAAAATCCCTCTTTGGAATCCAATCTGGAAAAACTCTAAGCATTAGCTTCCAGGAACGATAATAGCAATTCGCCAACAAACGTCATAGCAGGTGCAACGTGGTTGTGCAATCAACGCAACAAATGTTCTAGACTGCTTCTTTCCGTACCCTGCTGTGTTTTAATCTCAATAATTGGCAAAGGCTCGTGGTAGATATTTATGGCAATCAGGAAAAACTCTGAGTATAAGCCTCCAGGAAAAATAAGAGAAATTTGCCAAAGAAAATCTTATTAAGTTCAACATGAGTGTGCAATTGATGCAGCTAAAGTTCTAGACTGCTACTTTCCGCACCCTACTGTGTTTTAATCTGAATAATTGGCAAAGGCTCGTGGTAGATTTTTATGGCTATCACTACAGCAGAATTTTGAGACTCAAATCCTAAATGCTTTGAATTTTAAACGTTAATATAGACCAGAGATCAGCAATGAGTATTGTTCATAAATTCTGATACTTATATGCAGTCGTATTTATTTTAATATCATGGAACCTGTACTCATATTCAAAGTTTGAAGTACTCATCATATTTATACTTAACAACACGTATGATGGTGTTGATTTCTACTTACTCACTTACATACTTACTTACTTAATTGGCCATAACAACCCGTTTAACGGATTTCGGCCTGCCGCAACACATCCTTTCAGGCGCCTCTGCTTCGTGCGCGCCTACGCCAGTTGGTCACACCAATCGATGACAGGGCTTCCTCGATTTGGTCCTTCCAACGGATGCAAGGTCATCCTCTTCGCCGACTTCCGCAGATTCCCGCATCAAATACCCGTCTCGCCGGAGCAACCTCCTCCATTCGAACGACATGGCCGAGCCAGCGCATCCGTTAGATATTAATACGCTGTACTACGTCTCTGTCGTTGAGGTGCTCATACAGCTCACTGTTGTATCGGATACGGAAATCATCGCCAACTCGCACTGGACCGAATATCTTGCGTAGTACTTTTCTCTCGAACACTCTCAAGGCCACTGCATCTGTACTTAATAGCGTCCATGCCTCCGCGCCGTAAGGTGTTGATTTCTATTCTCCATAACTCAACATATACACGAATCACAAACTAAGTATGAATCGCGTACGAACACTAAAATACTCACTAAAAGATTATGTGTTTGCTCTGCAACAACAACTAAGACCATAAATTTTGAAGAATGATTTGAGTCCCTCAAATCATTTATAAGTATTTTTCTAAAGTAATGAACTAAATGAGTAGACGTAGGAATCAAACATATTTCAAATGGTATGAGTTTGATGTCAGCGTTGTATGCATACTCATTGCAACGTGTACTTATAAATCAACGTTGTAGTGAGTATGAATGAATCAGAGTACATAGTTAAAATTCAATATTGTTGAGTCACTTATATTCAAAATTTCATAAGTGCTTATGAGTAGCGAAAAATCGATTCATTGCTGATCTTTGATATACACTTTCTGCTACAATGTATAATGAAAGCAGGGTTTGATAAAAATTACACAACCAGATTGTTGTTTAAAATGCCTATTTTGATTAATTTCGATTCAAAAACAATCATTATGTCCTTAGGGGAACGAAAAGCTAAGCTAAAGTAGATGTTTGATATGAGACTTCAGTTGAATTACCTACAATCTCCTCATTAGAAAATCGAGGTACCTCCTTAAGCCCAAAATAAACTGCTTCAAGTCTGCATAGTTGAATAAAAAAAATAAAAAATTCTTGTCCAAAATCTTACGTTAATCTGTCATCTTTTCGAGTCTCCACTGTATTAACCTACAAAAGAAAACAATTATAAACGAAAATCGTAAAGAATAAAATAAAAAAAGGTTCTCTTAGTAGCAACTCAAGTCAGTGGTAATAACTACAACTAACTGGTGGCTAAAAGTCACTTAGGCATTGGCAACACTGATCAACTTTTGAGATCGTGTCAGATTAGAGAAATTTATTAGTAAAATGCCGCTGAGGGAGACTCACGTTTAAGTCTCCACCAAAAGACTCGTACTCGTATGGTAGACAGCAAGCAAACGTGCTTTCTTTCTGTTCGTTCGGTTGTAACGTTTGGAAGGACCCACAAAAAATATAAATTCGCACCAAGACATTCAATTCTCAATTCATTGATAGTTTGTTAAGGCAGCCTTGTTGCTTAGCAGTGCTCCTACTAGTGGCTGGCAGCAATGGCAGCAAAGAGTGTTATAGCCAGTGGTTGTGGTTGTGATGAGTATGTAATGGTAGTGCAAGTGTTGGTGGCGAAACTGCTGACATAAAATAAAATTGTGAGCGTTGTGCTGCGTCATATGTGTGTAGCAGGCAAGGCAAGGCAAGGTTTCAATTTGCAAAGCAACATATAAAATGTAAAATTTTTTTGTGCAATTGAGTCACATTACCAAACGCAATTCGGACTTGTTTTGCCACTAATGCCACAACTGCCAATATTGCTGCTGCTCTATACAGCGAAAATACGAAACGAAAATATACGACAACGAGCGGAGTAGCACTTAGAAAGAGGTTTGTGACAGCCAATAAGAAAAGGCAGCCAAAATGAAATTCTATAACGATTGACTGGAGTTGATTGCTTGTATTGCACCACAGCTCCTGCTGCCAGCCGTAAATCATTGATAAAAAAACCCAAGTTAAGCGTGCTGATGAGACAAGCCAAAGTAGCTGAAGCTGTAGCTGACTAACAGCCTCACTGGCTGAATGGTTGGCAGAATGGTAGGCAGGCAGGCAGTTAGGCAGACAAGCAGGCAGTCAGACAGACTGGTTGTATCGGGGACAAGAATCAAAGAAAAATGAAGAAAAAAACCACGTCTTTTTAGTTTTCTTTTGCAAACGGCTACAACATGTGTACACCATTTTTCAATTGTTACTGACTGCCGTTTTGCCATTTTGCTGTTTTGCCTTCTTAGTTTGTTTTTTTATTTCGTTTTTGGCTCTTGCAATCGGACGTTGCAAGTATTTTTCGGGGTAATTTTGTATCATTATGTCAATTAATCACATTTAATTTGGCATAAAAGGATGTGTGAAAATTTCAATGAAACTAATTTATGATCTTCATTTCAGTGTTGTTTCTTTGTCGTATTGTGTGTGTGTCTGAGTCTGCAGCACAAACAAAGTTGTTGGACACCACAACTCTCTGAGAAAACAGTGGCATGTAAATTTCAAAAACCAAAAAAAAGAAATGTTTTGTATGTCAATTGCTTTAAAACAAAAACAGAAAAACGAGAGAAGAAGAACGTTAAGAAATGAATATTTATACGTTCAGTTTTATTTTTAATTGGAACTTTTGTTTTCCGTTTAAATACTTATTTAGTGAACGAAACGAAACGAAAGGGGTAACAGTGACAGCGACCTCTCAAAACAAAATTCTCATGCGGTTAATTTGTCAAAGTCAATTGAAAATAAATTTTTGTTCAATGAGGAACAAGTTTTTCTTTGGTGAATCACTTACATTGCCAGCCCCTTTCTCCAGAGAACTACCGCAAAATATCGTGGTATGTTAGTGTTTAGGCTGCTCTTTCGCCTTTTCTTTTTTTTTTCTTTTTCTTTCCTCTACTACTGTTGCTTCGATTAAAGTAATGACCGTTTTAAGTTTCAGTCTCAGTTTTTTTCGGACAACTATTCCGCTGCATTTAACGTGATTGCCTGTCCTGAGACCCTTCTCACAGTGCTTAATAGCATGGATTAAAACAAAGCGTCGACCAAAGGTCTTACAAAATAGTAGCTTCACCCCCATGCTATTACAATTGTGGGCTTTGCAGATGACATTGCCATAGTCTCGGTAGCTAAAACGGTAAGCAAAATAGAGGAGAAGACGAACACAGCTATTCGAAAAGTTGGAGCATGACTGGACGAGGCAGGTTTAACACTTGCCGCACATAAAACGGAGGCCGTTTTGATAAGTGGCCGGAAGATAGCGGAAAAGATGGAAGTGACTGTTGAAGGTACTAAGACAGAATCTAAGAGGGCGATAAAATACCTGGGAGTGATTATCGACGACAGGTTGAACCTCAAGGAGAACGTGAAATACATCGGCGAAAAGGCATCTGTAATACAGGGAGCACTGGCGAGGATGATGCCAAATATTGGAGGACCAGGTCCATTCAAGAGAAGGATAATATCGAGGGTTGTAACGTCGATAGTGTTATATGCTTGCCCAATATGGTCGGAGGCACTCTCCGTGGGGACGACAAGGAGAATAGTGTCCTCGGTGTATCGTCTAAGCGCGAGTAAGAGGCTTCAGGACAGTGCCTGATGAAGCGGTATTGGTACTGGCAAAGACAATACCAGTGGACATACTGGCCGATGAGATGAGACGGATCTACTTTTGCCATCTCGAGTTTCCAGGACGAACTGCAGCTATAAAGGCGGAGGAACAAAGGACTTCCAGGCACAAATGGCAGTCACGATGGGAGAACGGTTTAAAGGGGAGATGGACATTTCACCTTGTCCCTGATGTAACCGTTTGGATTTAGAACGAACATTGCGAGCTGAACTACTACGTGACCCAGTTCCTGTTCAGGAATTACCTGCACAGATTTGGACATGATACTTCCCCTTTATGTCCAAACTGTGTAGATGAGGAGGAAGACGCGGAACATATTCTAACATGCTGCCCCAGATTTAGACGGCCCGGGGAAACGAGTTTCGGATCAACTCGGCTTATGGAGAGGGTGTTGAATTCTAGGATTCTATGGAGCCAATACAGTCAGAGAATGGCTGAAGTTATGATAGAACTCCGAAGGCTGGAGGAACGGAGGCGAAATTTAACTTAGTGTGACCAAGCTTTACGGCTAACCAGCCCTCCGCGAAGTAATACCTTACGGCAGTCCCGCGGAGGGAGAGTGGTTGAAGTGTGTAGGGAGTGGATTTAGTACGTAGGCACCAGTGATGGTGAATCGTGCACTCTTTTGTTGGAACAAAAGTGCTTTCGTTCCAACCATTGTCAACATTTATGGTTTGTTCTGCCACTTATTCAATTTGTATGCAATGTTCACTAAATCTTGTGCATTTTAAATTAACAGGGTCCACAATTTTGTCTTCATTTGGTCTCCTACAATATTTGTCTGTGGTCAATAAGCGACTTTGCCTAACGGAGGTAATAGGCCAAATTTATATTCGTTAGGTATGTGCCTACTCTGTCTGTCTGTAACCATGAAGCCATATAAGTTTGACACAAACCTGCTGCTTTCGCGCCTAAGCCACATGGTCACACCAATCGATGACAGGGCTTCCTCGATTTGGTCCTTCCAACGTCCTCTTCGCCGACTTCCGCAGATCCCCGCATCAAATACCCGTCTCGCCGGAGCATCCTACTCCATTCGAACGACATGGCCGAGCCACCGCAGCTGCTGGATGTTAATGCGCTGCACAACGTCTATGTGGTTTAAGAGCTCATACAGCTCACTATTAGATCGTATGTGAAAATCATCGACAACTTGCACTGGACCGAAGATCTTACGTAGGACTTTTCTCACGAATACTCTTAAGGCTGCTGCATCAGTGCTTAATACAGTCCATGCCTCTGCCTTGCCATAAAGAAGCACGGGGAGAATGAGCCTCCTGTGGAGTATTAGTTTTGTCGTACGAAAGAGATCTCTGCTACTCAATTGCCTATTTAGATCATAGTAGTACCTGTTGGCAAGAGTGATTCTGCGCTTGATCTCCAGACTGATATCATTTTTGGTGGTAAAGGCGGAGCAAAGATAAATAAATTCCTTGGCTATATAAAAATTATAGTTATCGGCCGTTATCTGAGATCTGCTAATTGGAGAAGATCTCCTACTGAAGATTATCGTCGCAACATAATTTATGGCCATTAACTCGTTATGTAATGCACAACGATAGTCAAGGTAGCGCAGAGGTGCCTCAAGATCAAACTCTTTAAAGAAAATTTAACATTCCCAAGTTTAGAACCGCCTATGTAATCTGCACAGACGTATGTATACAGAGATGAGCGAATTCCAGACGTTCTTGGCTGGAATTATGCTGTGGTATCCCTTATAAAGGTTAGGTACAGAGGAGGTGTAGCACATTTCACATATTCAGTCTTGTCTAGTAGGTAGTGTGTTGGCTTATTAGACATAAGGCCACTTTTCAAACCTCAAATCAGACATCAAAACGAAAATATGAAAATAAAATTTCTTCGGCGACTTCCTTTTCAGCAGATTTCTGACCAAAAACTCTGAGCATAAAAAAAATTGCCATGAAAAGTTTCTGAAAAAATCTGTCGTGCGGAGTCAACTTTAAACTGTAGGTCCCCCTCTCTCCTGTATAAACTTAACGCACACAACGTAAGTGGTGTGGGAAGCTAGGTCGTATGCAAGACTGAAGGGTTGTAATGACAACTTGCGAACACTTTTAAGGTTATGTACAGAAGAGGTGTAACAAATTTCACTCAGAGTATAGGGACTCTCCGACAGTATAGAGGAGATCTGCTCAGTGGTATATGGAGATAGTGAATCATCAATTAATTTGAGTCTGAAAATTGGTTTCGGAAAAAATACACAGGGTTCATACCAATTTCCGTCTTAAAAATTTATTAAAAAATTTTTATTTTTAAAAATCTCTGCTTATGTACGTCCTCATGCTCTATTCACTCTCCCACTAAACATTGTTGCGAAAAATAGTTTTTGATTTAAAAACGATGGCGGTGTGGTGGAAAGTTGACTGCCATGGCAGTACTTTAAGTACACTTTCAAGTAGTAAAAGTACCTTAAAAACAATCTCATTGTAGTCGAGAAGAGAAGAAAACTTACACAATTGTTGTCCCTTAAGTTCTGTTGCAGCTTAACTTACAGCTCAACTCATAAAGCGATGTTGCAACATTGTACGCGCGGCTATTCATTCCATTGTTGTAAGGAAATGCTTAAAGCTGGTATTGCATTTTGTCATTTTGCAACTGGTAGTGAGTGAGTGAGCGAATTGTTCATCTATACACAGTGTTTTCTTGTTTGTTTTGTTTTTTAATTTTTTTTTAATAAAAAATTTATTTTTTTATAATTTTTTTCTCTTTTTTTTTGTTCGGTTTTTTTGTATTATTTCCTATTGTTATGAAAAGAAATTATTGTGTACATGACAATAATAAAAAGAAAACCTCCCTAGAAAGATGATAAGAGGCAAAGAAGTAATAAAACTTTCAAATGACTTTTTTTCTTTTCTTTTCTTTGTAATACTGGGTACCAGGGCTGGTACTGTTACTGGTGCTTTCTTTAAAGAAACCAACTACACAGCAGAGTAAATAAAACAAGAAAAAGAATTAATGTTTGACAAGATATTGCAACTTTTTTTCTTTCTTTTTTTTTCTTAACTTTTCAAAACTGATATTTCTCAACAGATTACAACGTACTACGAAAGGGGAAATATAAATAAAAACAGAAAATGAAATAAAATGAAAAGGATAAGGAAAAATTAAGACGATGGAAAACAAAGCAAAAGAAAAACTTAAGCCTCCAAGTGAAACAACCATAAGAAAATTTTGTTGTGTTTTATACACACACACACACACATACAAAGTACAGTGGGCTAAAATGGGAGAATAATGGCAATTAAATCAAGACAATAAATACTTTCTCCGTAGGCTAGTAGATAGTGCGTTGGCTTACTAGACGTGAGGCCATGGTTCAAGCACCAAGCCAAACATCTCGAAAAAAAAAATATGAAAAAAATATTTCTTCGGTTATTTCGTCTAAGCAGATTTCTGGCAAAAACTCTGAGAGTAAATAAAATTGCCATGATCAGTTTCGACTTGAAGTAAAATACAACACCAGCTATTTCCATTCCATTCATAAAGATTTCCTTATATGTCTAAAAAACTTGAGCATCAATTTCCATTCCCATGAATATACGTGTACAGCTATTGGCTCATTTTAATTTAAAAACCGTCAGTATATGGTATATTGAGAATTTTCTTTCTTGAACATTGTCATATAGTGGGATAAGGAATTTGTGTGGTTTAAAGAATTTTAATTCAATTTTTCACGAGAGGGAATTGCTTCAAACCTTTTATATGTTAGAAATATTATTCTGAACTTGCTTTCTAAGCTGAAAATGTTATTGTTGGAAACCATGGACCTCAATAGACGAAGTCATTTACAACACCGGATTTGTTATTTTCGATGTCTACTGTTAATCGTGACCACAGCTCAGCAATGAGTATTCAAAAAGATGATGAGAGAATCGAATCATACTCATAATTTCTGATACTTTTACGCATTCATACTTCTTTTAATATCATGGAACCTCTCTTCTCATATTCAAAGTTTGAAGTACTCATCATATTCATACTTAACAATACGTACGATGTTGTTGATTTCGACTCTCCATAACTCAACATATACATGAAGCTCAAAATAAGTATGATTTGCGTACGAACACTGAAATACTGCCTAGAAGGTTGTATGTTTGCTCTGCTTGCTGCTCTGTCTTTTTTCTTTTGTTGTAAATGCAACAGTGACTTAAGACTGTAAATTTTGATGAATGATTTGATTCACTCGAATCATTTATAAGTACTTATAAGTGTTTTTGAATCTAAATGAGTAGTAGTAGTATGAATCAAACATATTTCGAATGGTATGAGTTTGATGTCAATGTTCTACGCATACGCATTACAACCTGTACGTATAAATCAAAGCTGTAGTGAGTATGAATGAATCAGAGTACATAGTTAATTGTTGACTCACCTATATTCAAAATTTCATGAATGCTTATGAGTAGAGAAAAAACAATTCATTGCTGCTCTCTGATCATGACATTCTGATGTGTTAATGTTATCGTAGGTGTAGGTAGGTGTAGGTGTAGATGTAGGTTTTATTGTCGTTCTCCCTACGCTCCGACTCTCGACCGCTTTTCGCGTGCAATTTATGTTTGAGAGCGGCTCTCAATTCACTGCCTATGCTGCTAGGCTTTATTTGTTCATACATACATACATAATTGGTCATTACAACCCTTCAGTCAGGATTACAACTTTTCTTCACACATCACTTGTGTTGTGTGTGCTAATTTTGCACATGAGTAGCGGGACCTACAGTTTGGCAATTTTATTTACTCTCAGATTTTTTGCCAGTAATTTGCTGAGAGGAAGTCTCCGAAGAAGTATGTTTTCATATCTCGTTCTGTTGTTGATGTCTGACCTGGGGTTTGAACCGTGGCCTATCGTAGTCACTAGACTACGGTGACTTTATCTCAGTTTGTTTTATTAGACAATCTGGTGCAGCAGATCCTAAGATGATAAGCTTGCCACCTGTCACTGCATACAGTGAGCGTCAAAAGAAATTATACACTATGGATGAAAGTCTAACAATCACCAAACTTAACATTTACCACTTAATAATAGTGTTCGAAAAAATTTTACAATATTTCGAAATTCTTTGTAATTTTTTTTCTGTTGCAAGTTTAAAAACTGGCAATGAAACAGTTTTAAAATAAAAATAACGGTAATTTGTTAATGTATATTTTTTATGTACAGTTTCTTTTGAAGCTCACTGTATAACACTTACTTTTTTTAATGGGGGTAAATGTACCTAACCGCACCATAGAGGAAGTCGTGGGGCCCTCACCCACTAAATCCCCCCTCGGCTCATGGACTTGTGCCTACTCCGGAACTACGGTGGTATTACTTCGGAGTGGAGTCCCGTTGGCTCTTTGGCCCCTGCGTGTTCATATCCGCGTCCGGATTGCGTGTCGAAAGTTGAAGAGCCTCAAGATTTCTCTTCAGTCTTAGAATCCTCTCCACGTAATTCGCCACTAAGGTCCAATTTTCTCTACAATGTTACCGGCCGTGATCGTCCCAACTATCGACGTCAGTGCAGAGCGATAGCTCTGCGAGCGTGCACACTCGAAAACAGTGTGCTCTGCGTCATCAATTATCTCCCCTTCCTCGTAAAGACAGTAAGGGGAGGCGGTCTTCTAGTCGTTGCCATTTTGAAATGGTGTTTTCCCTGAAGTGACCAGTTATGTGAATTCCAGCCGATTTCGCCTTATAAATCTCCATCTGCTCCGCTGCCAGCAGATCCACCGGGATAACACCCGCTATCACCAATACGGCTGGAGCGGATACCGTACGATATGCCGACTCGATACGCAATGCAGCCGTTCTCGTAACCGACACAATTGATTTTGTCCGCTCCTTAACATACAGTGTTTCGGCCCAAATTTCACTACCATAAAGCATAATGCTGTTTCCAACCTCCATCAAGAGTCTCCGTCTCGCCGGTAGCGGGCATCCAAAGTTCGCCATTAATCTGCTGAGCTGTCCAACGATCTTCTGGGCCTTCGCCGTTATTTCTTTGTAGCGACTAAGTTTTAGCCGAATGTTCCAGAGTGATCAATACTAGAATTACTTTAATTAACCTGCCCTTTCAAATTCAATATTTTAAGTACTTGTCTTATAAAAAAAATATTGTACAATTAATTGCAAAATATTTACGATTTTGTTCCACTGTTTGAACATTATAGATTATAAATTATGAATAAACACTTGTTTAATCACACAAAGAATTATTCAAAAGAAATGGAAAGAGTTTCTTATCATACTCTGCTATTACGGCCATCTCTTTAGTCATTCCTTTGCCATCTCAACTCCAATGGCCTCATCTTGAGGAAATCAAACTTCAAGATATGGAAATATGACACCAAAGGGATTAAAACAAGAATTGTTTGATAAAATGAAACGAAGAAAAAAATTATAAAAAATAAAATAAAAACGCTTTTAATAAATCTAAAACATAAATTCTTAACAAGAAGTTGGAAAAACAAAAAAAAAAAAGAAATAAAATTTTCATTTTAAACTGAGTTTGAGGTCACTTTTTATTAAAAAAAAGTACGAAAAAAAATTTATAATAATAGAGAGAACAAAACCCTAAAAGCCAAAAGAACATAAAACTATAAAACACAAGGAGAACAGAAAAAAAGCAGAAAAAAACTTTAAAGAAAAAAAGACGAAAATAAAAATAGAAGAACAAGAAGAAGAATAAAGTGAAAAACTTTAATTGCATGCAATAAGTACAAGCACGAGTACGACCGACGAGTACGGACTTTTCAGGAGCACTTTTTTTCTATTTAAATTTTGTCCTTTTTTTTGTTTTTTTTTTTTGTTTGTTTTGGTACCCTGTAACTTTTGTTTGCATTTAAAGCGCAAAAAAAAGAAGAAGAAAGTCCTTCAGCGTGAGTTGGAATGGTTAGAATAGTTGGAATGGTTGCTTGGTTGTTGGGCATATATTTTTCAGTTTACCCTCGAGTGTACAGTTAATGTTCGGGTGTATGTACGAGTATGCATGTAAGGATGGATATGCCATAAGAACACACAGGAACTGTTATATCTTATTCTACAAGTAAAAGCTTAAAGTCCATAAGTTGTCTGCTGTATGCGATGGATTTTTCCTCTCTTTCCTGCCCCTATCCCCTTTTTCTCTGTTGGTTTTCGTACTCTGACAGCTGTTTGGTCAGCGTGAAATTATTTTAATGAGTTCGAAAGTCAAACAATTTGCATTTTGTGTGTGTGCAAAAGCGTACTTTTCTTTTTTGCACTAAAAAAACTTTCTGCTTTAGATATTACAGCCATGATTAAGTGGTTAGAAATGAAAAATAATCACCTTTCTTAAAGAGAAAGATGTTAACGTTTCCTACTCCTGTTCTCTTAGAATACATCTTAGGAACTTGATAGTGGTCTTAACGGTGTACACAAAGGCATAAAATTGGCCAATTCACACGACTTTGTATCGTGTATGTTGTATTGAATACACTTGGTTGTTTGTGAACGCCCAATACTATGCTGTTTTGTGTATGTCGTATTCTTCTTTATAATTTTTAGCATTCAAACTATTTTATAGCACGAAACCAATACAACATTTAGAAACATATGAAAAAAATTTGCATAAGTGTATCGGATTTTTAAATGAAAATTATCAACAACAAGCATAAACTGTTGTATAGTACGATACAACAATAAAATGAATACAACGATACAACGTCTTGTGTGAATTGACCAAATATCTCTTGACTACTTCTGCAGAAGCTTTAATGACCATAATGAATAGGAGATTATCTCCTCTATGATTATTCAACACTTATGCGGTTTGAGATAAGAAAAGTCCTCTATAAAGGCTTCCGCATCAAATTTTTTCTAGCCTGGACCTTGAAGATTTCCTTTTCACTCAACAACAATAAACGTCATCTGCCCCCTATCGTAGATATTATGGTTTAATGGTCTTACTTACTTACTTAATCGATCATTACAACTCTTTAGCCAGGATTACAACGTACATAGCTGCTGACACCACCCTTGTTGTGTGTGTAAATTTTATCAATGGGCGGCGAGACCTACAATTTTATAAAGGACTCCGAACGACAGGCTTTTAACAAACTTTTCATGGCAATTTGTTGTCCAAAATTTTTGCTAGAAGGCTGCTGGGATGCAGTCGCTATATTTCGTTTTTTCCCCCAGACGTCTGAGCTGGGACTAATTTACATATTAGCTTATGGTTTGGTGGTCACTAACACTGTAATGCTCACTTACCTTTCATACACTGTTGTCCTCTACAAAACATTCGATTTAAAATTTGTCCCTATCTTAGCCCTGTAATACTGGGTTTCTTATAGAAAAGTAAACGTACCCTGTCACTACTCTTTCGAAAGCGGTTTAATTACGAACTTTAGTTCTATAATCGAATAATAGCCTGATCTTCTATACATACATACATACATACATTGGTCATTACAACCCTTCAATCAGGATTACGACCTAGCTTTTCACACCACTTATGTTGTTTGCGTTAATTTTATACAGGAGTGGCGCAATCTACAGTTTAATTAAAGTCGACTCCGAGCGATAGATTTTCATGACAATTTTATTTACTCTCAGAGTTTTAATCAGAAATCTACAGAGAGGAAGTCGCCGAAGAAATATTTTTTTATATTTTCGTTTTGATGTCTGACCTGTGGTTTGAACCGTGGTCTTACGTCTAATAAACCAACACACCACCTAATAGACTACGGCTACTTCCTCTAAACAGATTCCTACATAAAAAATGTTGGAATGTTTTTTATACGCCAAGACAATAGACATCCTTTGCTTTCTATGGAAAATTTTTTGACTTGCTAGTCACGAAGACTACTTACTTACTTACTCCCTAACTTTTTTTTGTTGCTCTAAAATTATGTCAATTTAATGACCCTTTACCAAGCCGCAGGTATTAAAATTTTCCCTAGATTATCCCTGGAATATTGTTTTTCTTCGAGAATCACTTTTCTTCTTATGAGCGATTTTTTTAGCTATTATCTTTTTGGCAACACTGGTTTAAACAGCTCATGCACGTTTCGAGTTTTGCTTCACATCAAACATCTTCAGTTTGGTCTATAATCTAACCATGAATCGTCTTACAAACGAACATTGGCAACAAATCATTGAATTTTATTATTAAAATGCGGGCTCTGTTAAGAAAGTTCATCGCGCGCTTCTTCCATTTTATGGTCAGTTTAATCGACCCACTATTAAATTTCTACACCAAACTACACTAAATTTCGTACCAAATTTACATTGTTGGACATTAAACCACCAACACGCTTACGTAGAGTGCTAACTGAAGAAAATATAGGAGCTGTATCGGCCAGAGTTAATGATGACCATCAATTATCGATTCGTCGCCGTTCGCAGCAATTGGGCCTGTGTTACTCAACAACGTGGAAAATTTTGCGGAAGAATTTAGGTGTGAAGCCTTTCAAAATACAGCTGGTGCAAGAATTGAAGCCGAACGACCTACTGCAACGCAAAATTTTTGGTGAAAGGGCTCTTGGAAAGTTGGCCGAAGATCCACTTCTTTTCGAAAAATTATGTTCAGCGGCGAAGCTCATTTTTGGCTCAATGGATACGTAAATAAGCAGAATTGTCGATTTTGGAGTGAAGTTCAGCCAGAAGCATTGCAAAAGCTACCAATGCATCCAGAAAAAGTCACAGTTTGATGCGGTTTATGGGCTGGTGGCATCATTGGACCGTACTTCTTCAAAGATGCTGCGAATCGTAACGTAACTGTGAATAGTGAGCGCTACCGTGAGATGATATCCAATTATTTTTTTTGCCCAAAATGCAAGAGCTCGACTTGCATGACATGTGGTTTCAACAAGATGGTGCCACATGCCACACAGCACGCGTAACAATGGTCTTATTGAGAGGCGAGTTCAGTGAACATTTTATTTCACGTTCGTGACCGGTCAATTGGCCGCCTAGATCGTGCGATTTAACGTCTTTAGACTATTTTTGTGGGGCTATGTTAAAGCTCTACAGACAAGCCCGCTTCAATTGACGCATTGGAAGACAACATTGAAGCATTTATTCGTGAGATACCGGCCGAAATGTTGGACAGAGTATGCATGAAATATTCTTCAAACATTAAATTATATGGACCGTACTATCGATTCAAATAAAGATTTCATGCGTTTTTCTGAATTTTATGTGTTTTTTTTAAATTTTCCTATAGCTCTTAAAAAATCACGCATTATTTCACTTCATATCTTTCTGAGTTGGTGTACTTACAAAGTTTAGGTCTACTATCGAACAATAACCAATAATAATAACCTTCTATACGAATGGCTTTAATCCCCATTTGTGGCAACAAATTCGATCATCGAGATGCGTCTAGTAATTCATAATCCCTAATCTAATTCCATCCTACTTTTTCAAACAAAACTTTTCTATTCATCTTATCGCGGCTGTAAATATATTTCATAAGTCTGCATACAAATTATAATGGCGGTAATGATGATACTGATGATGATGGGGATGATAATGATGTAGCTGTTGTAATTTGTATGGGGCTCAAGTCTTCCCAACTCTCTCAACATAGTTTGCGAGCTAAGGGAGTCTGCAGCATATATACGACGATAATATATAATCCAAGGCAGATATACGAGTACGAGAACGAGTATAAATATTCTACTAGAACTTGTACAATATCCGAATGCTACTACCAGTGCTAGTGCTGCTGTTAATGGCGATGAAGCAAAAGTTTACTCAATGCTCTTAAGCGTTAAGCGAATTTTATATGAGTTAAATTACTTTGGATTATTAGCCACAAAAGTAACATCAATTAGCACCACAATATGTACACTTAGGAGAGAGAGAGAGTGTTTACACTAAAGAAACGCAAAAGCAAATGCCAAAAAGCAAAGAAAAACTCCAGTCTAGAAATTGGCTAATAAAATAGAAACAAAACTTTTTCCTCTACTTATTTACTCCCTCAATGTCCCAAAGACGACGATGATGATGGCATAGCTCAACAGCATTCAACAAAGCTAAGTAATTCATAAGTTTTAATATCCACTTGACCCTTGAATATATTTTATTATTTATAAAGAATATGAAAGTATGTATGTATGTATGTATGTATGTATACAGCAGTGGGTAAGTTGTTTGCATAAGACGGGTTTTATGTATTTAATTTAGAAATTTATTTACCACAGAAAATTTTGCTCTCTTAAAAGTTAAACTTTTTAACTTTTTAGTAAATCGTTGGGAATAATTATCATTATTTTATCACACAAACACACATACACAGTTCATACAGTTTGAGCCAGATATGATGTATTTAAATTAAATGAAGTGGGGGAATTATTTTAATAGATTTTTGTTTTAGTACAGACACCAACCTTAGGGGACTTTCCAGCCTTTAAAAAGCAGAAGTTTAGTTAAGGACAGAGATAAGCAATGAAATGTTTTTTTGCTACTCATAAGCACTCATAAAATTTTGAATATAAGCGAGTCAACAATATTGAACTTTAACTATGTACTCTGATTCATTCATACTCACTACAATCGTGGATTTATAAGTACAGGTTGCAATGAGTATGCGTACAACGTTGACATCAAACTCATACCATTCGATATATCTTTGATTCATAAGCCGCCTACTCATTTAGAAAAATACTTATAATACAATGAGTATGCATAGAACGTTGACGTCAAACTCATACCATAAAAGAAAGCAGACACATAAGCAAAAAAGACCGAGCAGCAAGCAGAGCAAACACAGAATCTTCTAGTAAGTATTTTAGTACTCGTACGCGATTCATAATTATTTTGTGCTTCGTGTAAATGTTGGGTTATGGAGCGTCGAAATCATCAACAACATTATACGTGTTGTCACGTATGAATATGATGAGTACTTTAACCTTTGAATATGAGTAAAGGTTCCATGATATTAAAATAAGTATGAATGCGTATAAATATCAGAAATTATGAGTATGATTCGATTCTACTCATTTTTTCGAATTCTCATTGCTGATCTCTGGTTCGTACGCGATTTATACTTCTTTTATGCTTCGTGTATATGTTGAGTTATGGAGAGTCAAAATCAACAACAACATCATACCTGTTGTTAAGCATAAGTATGATGAGTACTTCAAACATTAAATATGAGTAGAGGTTCCATGATATTAAAATAAGTATGAATGCTTATAAGTATCAGAAATTATGAGTGTGATTCGATTCTACTCATCTTTTTCAATACTCATTGCTGATCTCTGGTTCAGAAATTGTCATCTCTTGTAAGAAGTTTTCCAAATCTCTCTGTCCTAACTGAAGGCATTAAAAGTAAACACATAATAATGAGTAAAAATTCTATTAAAACCCATTAAAGAGAAGAGATTTTTTCATTTTTAAATATATAAACAAATACAACAACACAATTTATTTTATAAACGTTACTCGAAGAGAAAGCCAACTTAGTTTGCTAAAAACCGCAACAAAATTGTTTTCTCTTTTTTTAATTCTCTGAAGAATTTTTCTAAAAATATGTTCATTGGTAAAGTTTAACAGCAATAGCAACAGCAATTTGACGGCAACAATAACTTCATTATCCTGCAAAAACCGACCACAAAGAGCTGTGCGACCCTTATCAGGCCACATCAATAAGCCTTTGTTTTATGATTCCATGTTACTATGTTCCACTAACAAACTTAGGAAACAAAAAAAAAATATGGAAATAGTGTTGCCAATCAGGTAAAACATTATGTTCCACTGTTACACAAAAATTTTCTAAGTGATCCTATAATATTGAGGGACATGTATTAGAATGCGGGGTTCTGGGCCTCCAAATAAATCCACGAAATTCATCACAAATCTCTTGTGTTTATTTCGTTCCATAATGCCAACTAATTCTTGCTTTTTAATTATTATAATGAATCCAATATATGTTTGATTTTGAGGATTCCAATCCAGGACAGTTTATGTAACAATTCCTAATGGTTTGCTTAGACTATCTAACGTCTCTTACGTGTATGGCTGTCGACTTTTAATGGAGATCAGTACGTAGCAACATTGAGAGCCTCAGTATTAACACGTTAAGAAATTGTTATTATTTTGAGAATAAATAATAATAAAATAATAAATAATAATAATAATAATAATAATAAAAATAAAATCAATAAAATATTGCATCGTTAATCTTTGGTGCAACATTCCATGTCTCAATTCCTTAATTGATCATTACAACCCTTTAGTCAGGATTGCCACCCAAGTCGTGTGTGTGTGTTTTATCCATAAGGGGCGAGACCTACAGCTTAATATCGGCTCCGAACGATAGATTTGATAAACTTTTCATAACAATTTTATTTTATTCTCAGAGTTTTTGCCAGAAGACGGCTGACAGGAAGGCGCATGATATCGTATTTCGTTTCTACTCAAGAGATCTGAGCTACTGGTTGAACGACGAACTCTCGTCTCATAAGCCAACACACTTCTACAAAAGCACGGCGGCTTTACCAATAGATTACGTCGTAGCAAACATATATCATTTAAGAAGTTCATGTTTTCCAGGAAGTCCTTGAGATCCAAACGAATACTTCTATCAGCCTAACACACTCTTACCCTTACTGAACTCTTATACAACTCTTGCTCAGAACGATCTGACACACTTTTTTTCCAGGAAACCAATTACCGTGTTAGTAGAGACATTATAGTAAAATGCGTTATTTTGCTCAAGAAAATCTTTACATTTTAGTGGCCCCCATAAGGCTTGGTTTGGCATTAGAACACCGGGTGTTAACTTCACTACGTAAGCTAAGGCTCAAGTTTTTGAATTTTTTTCGGTCATATTTCTTCGGTCATTTCTAGATAACACGATCTTTAATATCCGTTGATAGTTAGTGTTCGACTGCTGATACTTGGCACTATTTCCATCATCTATGGTGCTATATTTTCCACGCCAGATTAATCGTTGTTCTTCAAGGCCTTAAAAACTTCTTCTATTTCATGCGGTTCGTATTGACTCAACAATCCATTCGGTTAATAATCTACTTTGAAAGGAGATATTTGTTCATATTTACAGCTCCTCATCTTTAAGTGAATTAGTTTCATAGTTTGAAATTAGATTCAACCTGTCTAGTAGAACACGCTTTTTTACCTTTTCTTCCAAACTTAGCATTTACGTATCGTGGAAGAGTCCCAAAGTTAAAGTTCCGTAAAAATGTAGTATATGCTGTTGCAATATAGTCCTTAAATTGGAATTCATATTGACCAACATGCAGCTGATTTATGGGGTATTTAGGGAATACCCTCAGCAAAATTTGGTTTCTTTGTGACCTCCGCACTGACTGCCACTGAATGCTCGTGTTGTGATTTCCGTGCTAACTGTGCCCACCGGATTTTGGGCTGACAATGACAGCTATATTTTCCAAACCAGATTCTTCGTTGGTCTTCAAGGCCTTTTTCTATTTCATTAGGTTCATATTGACTCAACAATCCTTTCGGTTGATAGTCTTTCAAAGTAGAAATTTGTTCGTATTTGCAGCTGGTCTTCTCTGAGTGAAATGGTTTCACCACATCAATTTGTAACCTATCTCATCGATATATACATACATATCCTTGCTAACTCGTATTTTGACTGCTTCTTGTTCTTTGTCAGTCCTATTATTTGCCCAATTACATTCAATCTGTCTAGCACTGCTTTTGAACACGTGATATTTAGCTTTTCTTCCAAACTTAGCATTTACGTATCGTGGATGAGAATCAAGGTTGTAGTCCTATGAAAGTGTAGATTGAAAATGTGTTTGATTACCTTTCAATGTATACTGCAGTATAATACTTAGATTGGAATTCATATTGTTACGAAAATAAAGAATCTAGATACTGGTGTCTTGCTTTTACATCGCTTAACATTAAAATTATAAACAAAAAATACAACAAAAACACCAGCATAAAAAATGGTAAACATGTGAACAAAAATACAACAACAAACACTATAAGAATAAATGTAAACAAAATACACAAACAACAATGATACAATGATGTTTACATTTATAGAGATCGCGAGAAAGCAAAGTCACGAATATTCGCCTTCCAGAACATTCATCAGACTGTGAACAGCCATATAAAAGGCAACGCACAGCAGACGAGTGAGTTAGTGAACTTCAGTCTGTCTTGTGTGAAGACGCGTTGCGTTTGAAGAGAGTAATCATGGTTTAAAGATCTCCGCTACAAAGATCTGTCTAACAATTGTCTAGTAATTGTTATTGTTTGTACAAAGAGTGTAAACAGAGGAATAAAAAATAAAACAATTGTTGTTGTTTACATAAAGTTGTGAACAGTGGCCCACAGAAAAAGACACATAAGCAAGAAAGACAGAAAAGCAAGCATAGCAAACACACAACCTTCTAGAAAGTATTTTAGTGTTCATACGCGATTAATACTTATTTTGTGAATATGGTGAGTTATGCAGAGTCGAAATTAACAACATCGTACGTGTTATAAAGTATGAATATGATGAGTACATCAAACTTTGAATATGAGTAGAGGTTCCATGATATTAAAAGAAGGAATGAATGCGTATAAGCATCAGAAATTATGAGTATGATTCGATTCTACTCGTCTTTTTGATCTTCTACTCATTACTGTTCTCTGGTTCGTACGCGATTCATACTTATTTTGCTGAGTTATGCAGAGTCGAAGTCAATAACGTCATACATGTTGTTGAGTATAAATATGATGAGTATTTTAAACTTTGAATATTAAAATAAGTATGAATGCATATACATACATACATACATACATACATAATTGGCCATTACAACCCTTCAGTCAGGATAACGGCCTAGATTCTCACACCACTCATGTTGTGTGCGTTAATTTTATACGTGAGTGGCGGGACCTACAGTTTAACGTCTACTCCGAACGACAGAATTTTGAGAAACTTTTTCATCGCAGTTTATTTTACTCTCAGAGTTTTTGCCAGAAATCTGCTGAGAGGAAGTCGCCGAAGAAATATTTTTTTTTTTCATATTACATTTTTTTGATGTCTGACCTGGGATACGAACCCGGGCTTTACGAATAGTAAGCCAACACACTACCTACTACACCACGGCGACTTCATGAATGCATATAAGTATCAGAAATTATGAGTATGATTTGATTCATACTTATTTTGTGATGCGTGTATATGTTGAGTTATGCAGAGTCGAAGTCAATAGCATCGTACGTGTTGTTAAGTATGAAGCTGATGAGTACTTCAAACTTTGAATATGAGTAGAGGTTCCATGATATTAAAAAAAAGTATGAATGCGTATAAGTACTCATTTCATGAATAAAATAAGTTCCCTTTATTTACACATCTTCTAAGTTGGCAACTCTTTCTACCTATTGTACTCTTTATGTAAAAACATCTTCTATATACATATGTACGTATTTACTGTATGTATTTAAATAATGAAAATTATATTCTTTATAGAAAAAAAACAACAATCTCTTTACAAACCTATTTATCTCAATTCTAAAAAATTTTTTTTATTTATTCGAATACTAAAATAGAGAGGAAAACATTTTAGAAAAAAAAGAATTTTTTTTACAAAAGATTAAAATTCTCTTTTGGCTTTTGGGGTTGTTGGTTTATTGTAGTATCCGAATATACTTGTACTGCCCAGGCTGGGTGCCTGCCTGCGTGCATGGCTGCTGCATGCCTGCCTGCTGCTTATAGAAGAATAGCTACACGGTATAATTTGCGGCTCTGGTTGGGCTGTTAGTGACCAATCATCGTTATAAAATCGTTAGCAACGCTCTTTGATGTTTGATGTGGTTCACCATTTAAACCAAATGAGATTATATTCCCCAGCAATGTTGTGTGTATGGATCTACTGGCTATGGCAATATGGGTAGTATTTGTATTGTTGTATGTGCTTGGATTTTAAAAAGTAGTATAATGTTCAACAGCAACAACAACAACAAAATGCAGCAAACGTTCAAGTAAATGGAATTTTTCCATTATTTAACATCGATTATGTTCACATTATCTCATTATTTGCATCATTGTACTCCTCATACATACATACATACATATACACATGCTTATGGTAAAAACTATAGTTAGGGGGGAAAGAGAGCGAGAGAGAGAGAAAGATACAATTTAATAATCGATAAAATTTAAGAAACAATTTAAAACGACGACGATGAAGGTGGTATGAGAACCAAACAAATTGGATTAAAAATTAAATTAAGCGCAGCATTGTAGTTTGCCCCAAAGGGTATGCTGTGGTTAAAAAAAAATTGTAAATCAAAGGATATTACGAGAAAGTTTGCGTCTTAATTAAATCAAGTTTTAAACAAAGGCAGGGGGATATATAATCTGTTGATTATGCAAAACTTTACTTAGCCAATATTTCGTTAAACTTCAATGGCATTAAAAGACTAAAAAGCCAAAGATTTATAGATTAGGCAAGGATGTTGAGAAAAAAAATCAGAGGATAAATCAAAGGGGATAAATTAAAAATCAGTTTCAAGTCGAATTTGTTTAAATTGTAATAAAATTCAATTAAAAATCGGTAATCGATTTTATTTTTTATTAAATAATTGGTACATACATATGTATATATGTACATAATTCGTCATTACAACCCTTCAGTCAGGATTATGGCTTAGCTTCTCACACCACCTGTGTTGTGTGTATTAATTTTTATACACGAGTAGCCGGACCTACCGTTTAAAGTCGACTCCAAACGACAAATTTTTGAGAAGCTTTTTCAACGCAATTTTATTTACTCTCAAATTTTTTGTCAGAAATCTGCTGAGAGGAAGTCACCGAACATGTCTGATTTGGGGTTTGACCCAGGGCCTCACGTCTAATAAGTTAACACACTACCTACTAGACTACGGCGATTTGTTGATGCTACAGTCAAATTGAAAAAGGTGCCATAGTGTTGTTATAATTAAGAATGTTTGAAGATGAAAACGAATATAAAAAATTTAAGCTAGAAATTACAAAAATATTAGAAGTCCACATACACCGTTGTATGTATACTTTTTTCTTTGACTGTACATCTGGTTAATTAATTATCATTTCTTCAGTCCGTCTTGTCAAGTCAACATGGACGGCGACCAACTACTTGTGTTCCCTATATAAGGTCTGAAGCAGTTGGTGGCAATTGATCCTAATTTTTATCGAAAATCATCTTCAGCAATGAGGCTTACTGCTGGATGAATAGGTACGTGAACAAACAAAATTGTCGAATTGGGACGATACCAATCCCCTTGAGATACAAGAGCATACAATGCATTCCAAGAAAGTCGGTACGTATTTCTTTGAGAACGACGTGAGCCAGACCCATCGCTGTCAATTGCAATCACTATAGAACGATGATTATCAACTTCTTGTGGCTGCAATTGAATGATCTAGAATGATCCGACGCCATGTTTTTTTTTTGTCTTGGGCAGGAGGTGGGAATCTTCGAAAGACGCTTTTGTTCCAACAAAAGAGTGCACGATTCACCATCTCTGGTGTCTACGTACTAAACCGACCCCCTACATTCTCCAACCACTCTCACCACGCGGGACTGCCGTAAGGTATTACTTCGCGGAGGGCTGGTTAGCTTTAAAGCTCTATCGCACTAAATCAAATTTCGCCTTCGTTCCTCCAACCATCGTTGGAGTTCCAGCATAACTTTAGTCATTCTCTGGCTGAATTGGCTCCATAGAATCCTAGAATTCAACACCTCTTCCATTAGCCGGTTTGGTCCTAAACTCGTTTCCCGGGCCATCCAAATCTGGGGCAGCATGTTAGAATATGCTCCACATCTTCCTCCTCATCAACATAGTTTGGTCCAACGGCATATGGTTTCAACAATCAGGCGTGAAGTATTTTATATCGTGATGATATTAACTGGCAACCGCGATCATGTAATTGGTCACACTAGACGTTTGCTTGTGCAGTTTTCTTAAGTCACAGGTGTCTGCGGATAAGACAGAAAAACAGTGTCCCTCGAAAGATAATAAAATTCGATGATGTTTCCCACATTTTTTGTTTTATTTAAATTTAAAGAATCTATTGTATAAGTCGACGTAATTTAGTAGGTAGTGTGTTGGCTTATTAGACGTTAGGCCACGGTTGAAACCTCAGGTCAGTCATCTTCAACAAAATGACTATCTCTTAGCAGATTTCTGGCAAAAAAAATCTGAGGGTAAATAAAATTGCCATGAAAAGGTTTTTAAAAAATTTCTCTTTGGGAATCGATTATAAACTATAGGTCCCGACATTCATGTATAAAATTAACACCCGCAACATAACTTGTGTAAGCAAAGTCGTAATCCTGACTGAAGGGATGTAATGCCCAATTATGTACATATGTATGCATATATTGTATAAGTTTATTTTTCTTTCAATTTCTGACACCTCCTTTGTTGTCTTTAACCTGATCTCTCTATCTGAAGTTTAGCTTACCTCTTCGGAGATTACGCTCAGCTACATTAGCGAAACATTTTTTGCGGGAACACCACTAGCTACCGCAGTCATAACACTCTTCTGCATCTATGTGGCCATAAGCTTCATGCAGACCATGATTCATTCGAAGCCGTTACTAGGTGCTAACGAAGAAGGGCCCACGTAACCAGATGCTCAATGTATTGAAGGCCCATCCTATTCACAAATCACAATGTATCACAGATATAATGTGCAAACAAATATTGTTGTCATCTGTAAAAGGATAAAAAGGATTAGAAACTAGAGATAAAATTAATACAATCCGAGATTGATGAAGTCTAATGATATCATGATATCTCTTATCTCACTATCATTCTCTCCTTCTCTCTCTCTCTCTCTCCCTCTCTCTCCCAATCCGCCTTTCACTTAAAACAAAATAACTGAATAATTTTATTTTACTGCTTTTATTTGTTCATTATGATTATGAGTAAATGAAATTTAATAAAATTTTTAAAATAAAATTTATTATTAATCCATTACCATAAATACCAACTGGGCAAACTTAATAAACCAAAAATTATACAAAAAATATAAAATAAAGAAATATTCACTTAAAAAATAATAAAAAGAAAAATTATATCGTATATTTCTTCATAACTTTTTCCATCATAAGAAACAAAAATGCAAAGCCTTGTTATTGTACTTTATTTTAATAACTGGTAGCAACAATGAAATTATTATGGCAATAAGAAAATATAATGGATATCGTAAAAAAAACGAAAATATAAGGTGTAGTGGAAAAGAATTTATCTGTTATTTTGGTCATTATAAAGGTTCCTATTATGTTTCCTCTTATGACTGTATGTAGATTATGGTCAGCTTTAATATCATTATTGCCTATCCAACGATTCTAGGTTGAGTTCTCACAAAACTCAAAAATTTAAAATTGTTTTCCATACTTCGCCATAAATTACTTAGCTCTGCTTTGGCATTAAGAGCTTCGCAGCATTTTATAAGGACCGCAGTTTATTTACATGCCAGGTATCCACTGAGTCGTTTTGTCCATTCTTCTTCCGTTCAGAAATTAACCGAAGCATGTCTACAGAGCATTGTTATAGTGTCTACCAAAACTTTTGTCCTAGCAAGCCCCCGATTATTGTCCTGAGGCAGTAAAGATAACTCCATGCATAATACCGAATAACCGCCCAGGTATTCCTTTCTGAAATGCATTAAAGCCATTGATTGATTGATTCCAATGATGCTTTTTGGTGATTAGTTTTCTTCAGCAAAGCATACTCAGCTTAAAGTGATTCTTAAACAAATAATCTTTGACTTTGCAAAGTCCAGTCAGAAGGCTCATTATCCTTCGCAAATTTCTCTGAAATAGTCTAATGTAAAATATAAATTTCTTTCACTAGATTCTGCATTTCTCTCTATTCTTCCTCGCTGAATGCTTACTCACTGCCTTGAATATCCACATGACATCAGAGATTCAGTAAAACATGTATCGATTTCTCCTGAATCACATACTAATCTCATGTTGACCTGATAGAAGATAAATGCTCGAATGGCAGCTTGACCTACAGGCAGCATTGGTATGTCCGGTCTTCTATACTTATGTTTTTGAATGCTAAAACTTCCGCTTGGAAAATACCCAACAGTTTCCCCACGCCTTCTAAATATTTCACTCTGTGACGCGAACACTCTTGGTTCTGTCGCACTATTCGTGTATGACTCACCCGTACTTCTTAAAAGAATATAAAGCTTTCAAATTGTTCTGTTCACTTCCATTAGCTAGTTTCTTTACTAAGCATTTTCTGATTCTGTTCAGCGGACAAAGAAAAAAGAGATCTGCTGAAAACAACAAGTCTCCATTGCTGCGGTCTTCTCTATCATTTGCAACGAGTATAATTCCAACAGAGGCTTCCTCCAGTATATATATCAGGTTTTTATTGCTCCATTAATGCCAACGCAATGTCAGTGTCTATATTTTATTCAACTCCACGGGAACTGCTTCTATATTCTTTCTGCTTGTCATAACAATGTTCCCCCCATTGTTCACAATCATCACATGTACCATAAGGGTTTTGAAATCGTACTCTCATTGTCTTAAAGGACTTAGGTTTTTCATAAGTCAACTTCGGGAATACAATTTGTTGTGTTTTATCTGCTGCAGGTTTTTTATGTTTCTTCGTATGTTATCCATGAATCCTTAAAGTAGTTCACAAATCCTAAAAGCAGCATGATTAACTGAAGTATTAGACGTGAGGCCACGGCTTAAACCCCAGGTCAGACATCTTCAACAAAACTAAATATGAAAAAATTTTTCTTCGGCGACTTCCATTCAGCAGATTTTTGTCAAAAACTCTGAGAGAAAAATAAAATTGCCATCAAAAAGTTTCTCAAAAATCTGTAGTGCGGAGGAAAATCCCCCAAAGAAATCGAAAAAGTAGGAGTCGACACCAATAATGTATAAAATTAACACACACAACATAAGTAAAGTGAGAAGCTATGTCGTAATACTGACTAAAGGGCGAAGAGAAATTTACGTCACACTTGTTTCTATTTCCACTTTTATAAAGGAAAACTTCTATAATGGTAGGTAGGTAGGTATAGGTGGCCATCCTCCAAAGAAATCGAATGGGCGCACTTAGGCCTCATGGGGACCATTGTGATACCACAGTTTATGTCAATTATCCCCTACTCCTGGAACCACTTACAGCTTCCAATGAAGCTACTCAAACTGCCGATGTCAACGTTCGATAAATTACCTAGATCGAAGTCGCCGTAGTCTAGCAGGTAGTGTGTTGGCTTATTAGACGTAAAGCCAGGGTTCGAGCCCCAGGCCAGACATCCAGACAAAAGTCGAAAGTCGGCGACTTCCTCTCAGCAGATTTTTGGCAAAAACTCTGAGAGTAAATAAAATTGCCATGAAAATGTTCTCTCAAAAATCTGTCGTTCAAAGTCGACTTTAAACTGTAGGTCTCATCACTCATGTATAAAATTAACACAACATAAGTGGTGTGAGAAACTAGGACGTTGTACAATGGGTCAATTCGACCTCCGGCTACTGTACTTGCCTTAATTAACAAGTACACGTCCTCTAACCTAACCTAGTTCATCGATGTAGTAGGTACCATGATGTTTCTTTCTTCTTTGACATAGTGCCGGGCATGTTCCCAGTAGATGAAGAACAGTCTCTTCTTCCTCCTCATCAATGCAGCTTCTACAGAAATCATTTGCCATTCTCCCCTTATCTGGAAGATAGATGAAGATGGATGGCGAGATTTATTCCAGACATAAGGCCATGGATTGGTCGGAAATTGGGAGAAGTAAATTACTACCTTACACAGATGCTATCGGGTCACGGATATTTTGGAAAATATCTGCACAGAATGGGCAAGACCGCCTCCCCTTACTATCTTTACTAGGAAGGGGACATAATTGATGACGCAGAGCACACCGTTTTCGAGCGTGCACGCTGGCGGAGCTATCGCTCTGCACTGACGTCGATAGTTGGGGCGATCACGGCCGGTAATATTGTCGGGGTTATGATCGCGAGTAGAGAAAATTGGACCACAGTGGCGAATAACGTGGAGAGCATTCTAAAACTGAAGAAGAGGCATCTTGAGGCTGCGGAACATGTTGGCCCGCCGGAATAGATGAGACTGACACACGTGTCAAGCGAAATTCGAAGCAGGGGCCTGGACGAGGGGAGTAGTGGAGACACTTAGATGTCTCTTCAAATTTCGACACGCAATCTGGACGCGGATATGAACAGGCAGGGGCCAAAGGGCCAAAGGGACGCCACTCCGAAGTAATACCACCGTAGTTCCGGAGCGGGCACAACAAGTCCACGAGACGAGGGGGGACTTAGTGGGTGAGAGCCCCACACACGGAGGATGTGACGGCTTCCTCTATGGTGCGGTTAGGTACATTTACCCCTCCTAGGCGTAAAAAAAATTCTCCCCTTATTTGAAGCCGCCCAGCTGCGTTTGATGGAGTCCGTGATCTCATTGTCAATCATGAGCATGCAGATTCCCAAAGGGACTCCAATATCCAAGAATTCTCCGGAAAGTTCGATGATCGTGCCCTGTCCTCTATAATATGGATATTTCTTTTACTGAAGCGCTCCAAGAATACATGCAATTTTTGTATGCAAAATCTTTTCTTTTTAAAAATGAATTTCTTTTTACTACACCTTCTATAATAATGGAAATAATAAAACCTCAAACGAGACCAACTAAATTTATACTCTACTCGTATAACTGACTCTCTCGCTCTCTCTCTCTTTCACACTCTTAATATTGTGTTTTATGTCTTTAAATACCCTCAAATGAAAAATAAAAGTCCTTTACAAAAAGGACTGGAGAAAGAAACTTATAGCCAAGTTATAAAATCATGCCAAAATATGTTCACTTATATTTCATTTGCAAGTTTTACTTTGTTTTGGCTTTTATTGTTTTTATATCCGTTGAAATATAATGCCGAAACTAATACTCGTACATACATACATACATACAAATTGAAAATGGGAAGTAATTTCCTTTTTCTGTTTAATTTCGTTTTACATGCATTTAAAAAAGCAATAAAAGGAAACACTGGCAAGAGTAAAGTAGAGTAGAATAATGTAGAATAGAGTTGTAGTAGAGTAAAGTAGTGTAGAGTAGAGTAAATTAAGTAAATAAATGAAGTTTTTTTTCAAAGTATTTGTTGCATTTTTATTGGCTGTTGTTTTAATAGCTTCAATGCAGAATGCATTTTATTCAAGATATTTTTTTTTTGTTAAAATTTTTGGCATGATATTAAGAATATAACTTGTTCGCCTTTCCTTTAACCCTTTTACCCCTCTCTGGTCCTAAACCCCCTTTGCCATTACATAGTTATGGTGCTACTCATTAGTATGATTATCATAAATTCCAACAGCAAATAACAAACAAAACAAAAGAAAATTGGTTTAATTACCATTATGTTTTAAGCTTAATTAAACGTAAAAGAAGTCATTAAATGAGAAAGAAAATTATGTGAAGTTATGAATTTACTCTAAAATATGCACAACAACAACAACGACGATTGCCTCTATACAATATGTGTTGAATGAATTTATGAATGAATTTTTCGTGCATAATGTGTTCATTATAAACCAAAAAGAGCATAATTTTTGGAAAGATAAATTGTTAATGCTCTATGCAGCAAATAATTGCAAAATGTTTGGGGGAAAAGGAGAAATAAATTTAATGTTAGCATTTGTCCATACATTAAAAACTCTTAATTGTTGCAGATTTATTAGCATCATGCATTTGCATTAATTTTTATTAATAATACTTTAAAAAGATTATTCATTTATGGATTAAATTTCTTTGTTAAAATGAAAGGCCATTTTCACATGTTAATCCATCAATTGAAGTTGCCGTAGTCTACTAGCTTTTTTGATGGCTTATTAGATGTAAAGCCTCGATTCAAATCCCAAGTCAGACATCAAAACGATAATATTAAAAATATTTCTACGGCTACTTCCTCTCAGCAGATATCTGGCAAAATCTCTGAGAGTGAATATGAAGAGTGCCATGAGGAGTTTCTCAAAAATCTGTCTTTCGGAGTCGGAGTAGGTCCCGCCACTCATTTATAAAATTAACACACACAACATACGTGGTGTGAGAAGCTAGTTTTTAATCCTGACTGAAGGGCTGTAATGGCCAATTATGTATGTATGTAATCCATCCATTCATATAATTTTTGCAATAAAATTTTCTTTATTGAAAGTTGCCTTAGCTTAGTAGATAGTGTGTTGTCCTATCAGACGACAGCCCTGACTTAAATATCACAAATAAAATAAAATATGAAACGTATATCTTTCGGTAACTTCCGCTCTGCAATCTTCTAGCAAACACTCTGAGAGTAAACTAAAATTGTCATGGAGAGCTTCTCAAAAATCTGTCTTTTAGAGTAGATTTTGAACTGTAGACCTCGCCACTCATGGATAAAATTAACACACACAACCTAAGTGATGTGAGAATCTAAATCGTAATCCTGACTGAAGAGTTGTAATAACCAATTAAGTTAATAGAGCTTCCTATAACAACATAACTTCATACTTCTTGACAAGATTAGGGGATCTGCAGGTATTCATATCAACGGTGATCTACGTACCAACCCTACAAAAGCCTTGTTCGCAATGCGTAACCAACTTCCCACTGTGCTTTTGCTAAATAAGCAGCCTAACTTGGCGCGACTAGACTCTGTACCTTGTATCGCTAGCACATCGTTCAACATCATTTTCTGGGCATTCCTCTACTTTGGAGGTTAATTCGCCAGCCCCGTCAAACATCGAATATCTCCCTACGAATATTATTCTAACAAGAATTTCATTTTCTGATCCCAAGCAGGGTCATCTGGGCTTTTAACATGACACCTCCCCGAATTTCCTGGATGTATACACTGATGGCTACAAACTCGATAATGGGGTTAGTAGCGGTGTCTACTCTGGGAAACTCGGCCCGAACGTTTCCCTCCAACTGCCGAGTCACTTTGGCATGTTTCAAGCATAAGTGATGGTCATTTACCATGCCGCTCAATGGATTCTCATCAACCCTGCTTCTTTCATCGTTATCTCTATCATTTCTGATAGCCAAGCTGCAATTATATCCCTCTCGAGCGTTATGGTGAACTCTAAACTTATTAGAGATTGTCACCGCTGTCTCGACGTTCTCTCTGGTCGCTCCAGTGTCTTACTTGTCTGGGTTCCTGAGTACAGGGATATTCCAGTCAACTGTAGGACTGATGAGCTCGCCAGAGCATGCGCAATCCTTCCAGAACCCTTGCCAATCGAAATGCCACTTACCTCGGTTAAATTCGTCATTACGAAAAAATTCTTCCGAACTAAAAACCTATCCTGGGTCAATGAGGAATATTGCTCCACTGCCACACTCACTTGGCTCACAATACATAGAAGACGCACCAATTAACTTCCCAAACTTGATCGCAATGTTATCTTTACAACAGTGGCTACAGGTCATTGCGTTATGGGAAGACACTCGGAAAGACTGCAGCTCCCGTCAAACGACTTTTGCCGTGGTTGTGGGTCTGCTGAAGAGCAGAAAGCTGTTATCCACTTTCTTTATCAATGCCCATCTCTTGTGAGGTGCTTATTTAGGTTCTTTGACTCTCTATTACTTGTCCGTTTAACAAGGTTATCATCCATTGATATCAAGGATATAACTTCGTTAATTAAACTTTCAGGCTGGTTTCCAGCATAGGGTAGTAGTGCTTTTAATTGCGCTGACCAACTTCTTCGATGAGTTTGGCGAAATTCGGTCAGTACAGAAACTGCCACTTACCAGTGGCATCACAACGGGCCGATATGCGTGCTCAAGTGAGCTTTGGTAATGAAAACTACCACTGCAACCTAGCTACCTACCTACATGACTTCCTATTTGCGTCTGCTGTTAACACTGTTGATCTGTGTTAGCATTGTTTTCTTCTCATGGCTTTAGTTTTTGTTTAATATTTATCTCAAGTATAACAACCCGTCTTAAACCTTTCAGGTCTTCTGGTTGTGCTTGCATGTTGGATATCTCATATTAAAGTAAGCATCCGTGTAATCCGATCATTAGAGTTAGGTTAGGTTAGGTTAGAGGACGTGTACTTGTCAATTAAGACAAGTACAGTACCCGGAGGTCGAATTGACCCATTGTACAACGTCCTAGTTTCTCACACCACTTATGTTGTGTGTATAAATTTAATACTTGAGTGGTGGGACCTACAGTTTAAAGTCGACTCCGAACGACAGATTTTTGAGAAACTTTTTCATGGCAATTTTATTTACTCACAGAGTTTTTGCCGGAAATCTGCTGAGAGGAAGTCGTCGAAGAAATACTTTTTGTATTTTGGCCTGGGGCTCGAACCCTGGCTTTTACGTCTAATAAGCCAACACACTACTTACTAGGCTACGGCGACTTCATCATTAGAGTTAGTAAAATCGATTCTAATTTACTTGATCTCAAGTTATCATTCGGCATAATGTTACCCAATTATGGCGGTAGAAGACATGTTTCTGTTATGAAAAAATGAATAGTTCTGGTGATACAAATTATTTCCTGGCGTACTCCTTTATTTTTGAATGCTTCCTTTGTAGCGTTTACGTTAGCATTGTTACTTTATATTTCTTTTAAGATTTCATTCAGGTAAATTGAAGACTTTAATTTACTTACCAATTTCAATATCTTTCCCTAGAGTATCTAATCTCGCTTATTACATACTTGTGAAATGCCTTCAGTTTTAAATTTTATGCGAAAACATTTAAATTTATATATCGATAGGGAATGAATAAAATTTATCTGTCGTTTTAAAATTTATCGTGTTATCTTGCGCGTATTTATAGACGAAAAAGAAAAGAAAAAAAAAAGAAAGCAATAATCACTGTATAAGAGAGATTGAAAAATGATTCAAGGAATTTCTTTTGAAGTGTAACCACTTTATTTGCAATATCTATACATACATAACAATGAAAAATAACCCAAAAATATTCAACATAAAATTGGGAATATAAAGGAGTTTATACACACATACACCCACATACACCAATACCATCTTTATTTGCAAATAAAACTGTATACAGTTACAAAACGGAAATTGACTTCAACTGTAAAATGGCGGCGATGTGTAACAAATCAACTGTATATTTTATTGTACTTGCTCTTTCTCTCTCTTTCTATCTCTCTCTCTTTCTCTCTCTCTCTCTCTTTCTCCTTTTAACTGGTATTTTTATACCATAAGAATGTAATAAATCAAGTTGTAAAGTTATAATGCCAGTAAGAAATGCGCCAAATTGCAGACCGTCTTACGTATTCGCTCAATAACTGACTGACTTCTCATTCACTTACGCATTTATGTAGATTACCTACTGACTTTCCGAAAAAAAAAATCTACAAAAAATGAAAGAAAAACATTAAAAAGAATATGGAAAATGCCAATGAATATTTGATAGAGAGCACAACTTTTTTTCATCTGATTTTCACTTGAATTTTCTTTATGTTTTGCCTTTACTTTCTTCTCTTTTTTTCCTTTTTTTTGACTTCATTATTCTTTTATTTATTATTTAAATACCCATTGATTTTTGGCCTTTTTGCAAATTTCTCATATTCCTGGAACTTTGGTTTCCGTTCGCTTGCTCTTTCGTTCCTTACTTGTTTTCGCATTCGCCTTTATGCTGTGCTGTTTGTGAATTTGAAATGAATTTTGTCCCACCCCCAGATTTAATGTTTGCCCGTTTGGGCAGGAGAGGTGTGAAAGCTTCATACTCTGGCTCATTCTTATTAAATGAATGGGAAAACAAGAATTCCATTTAAATAATACTTAAATTAAGAACAAAAAAAGAAAAGAAAGCGAAATGAAATGAAATGAAATGAAATGGGTGCGAACATTATTATTCGATTAACATATTTACGAGCATCAATAATACGGTAGACGAACAAATCTCCTTTAAATCCTTAAGCCCACTCCATCACCACCCCCCCCCCCCCCCAAAAACAGCCATTTGAAATGCAATAAAAAGGTGTTAAAATTTTTCTTTGAAGACCCTTTTTACATCTTCTTCTTCTTCTCCTGCTTCAGGAGAAAATCATTAAAATGAGCAGCAGAAATAAAATGAAATAAAATGAAAACATTCCTTAGATGATTAGATGATTATTATACCTACGTACACATTTGCAGCACAGGAGCAATGTAATAAATTTCATTTATGACTGAATTTAAAATGAAATAAAAATTGTTTAAAGGGGTCCTGTGGTATTAACCGTAGGCTTAGTTGCTGTAATATTTTCTAAAGAAGACTTAATAGAAATTTTCTTTTTTTATAATTTAGAAATGAAATGAAAATTGTTAGCAATAAAATTCAACCTTTAGTAATATGATAAGGAAATGTTAAATGTAAACAAGTAAGGAAAGCAGGCATGACACTCACATATATGTTACAATCTCTATGAAATATAAAGGCTCACTCATTAATCGTGGTGAGGCCTATACATGTGTACATCTTACTTGGAATATAAAAAAACTACATACGAGTTTAAAAGTGAGCTGATTATATGAACATTGGCCTTACTTGCTTACTTAGTCGGGTATATACCAGAGATCAGCAATGAGTATTCAAAAATATGAGTAGAATCGAATCATACATATCATGCATTTCTACTTCTTTTAATATCATGGCACCTCTCTACTAATATTCAAAGTTTGAAGTACTCATCATGTTCATACTTAACAACACGTATGATGTTGTTGAGTTCGACTCTCCATAACTCAACATTTACAAGAATAAGTATGATTCGCATACGAACACTACAATACTCACTAGAAGGTTGTATGTTTGCTCTGCTTGCTGCTCTGTCTTTTTTGCTTCTCTGTCTTTTTTCTTTTGTTGTATATGCAAGAACAACTAAGACTGTTTTGATGAATGATTCGAGTCACTCGAAACATTTATAAGTATTTTTCTAAAGTTATGAATTTAAATGAGTAGCCGTATGAATCAAACATATTGTGACTGGTTTGAGTTTGATGTCAACGTTGTACGCATACTCATTGCAACCTGTACTTATAAACCAACGGTTGTAGTGAGTACGAATGAATCAGAGTACGTAGTTAAATTTCAATATTGTTGACTCACTTATATTCAAAATTTTATGAGTGGTTATGAGTAGCGAAAAAACGATTCATTGCTTATCCTCTGATAACCTCTGATCTACAGGTAGATTGCGATACCATTAGACCTCGAACTAGTAACTTTGATTACCAAAGCTCACTTGAGCATGCATAGCAGCCCGTTGTGACGCTCCAGGTAAATGCAGTCTTTGTACTGACCGAATTCCACCAATCTAGGGAAGAAGTTGGTTAGCTCGACTACCCTACGCTGAAAACCAGCCTCAGAGTTTAATTAACGAAGCTATAACCTTGACATCAATGGATGATAACCCCGTTAAGCTGACAAGGAATGGAGAGCGAAATAACCAAATCAGCACCTCGCAAGAGATAGGCATCGGCAAAGAAAGTGGATAACAATTTCCTCTTCTTCAGCAGGTCTACACTCACGGCGAAGACCTGTAAGCATGGCCACTGTGATCGAGATGACATTCCAATCAAGTCCGAGTAGCTGGTTAGAGCGCCTTCTATCCGTCTAGGGCTAAGTGAGTATGGCAGTGGAGCAAGATTCCTCATTGGCCCAGGATACCATGAGACTTCAATCACACGGAATCTCTTCTGTAGAACCAAAAAGGACCAAATGCTCTCCGTATTCGACACGAGTCTACCAACGAAAATAAGACAGTAACATAGGGGATGTTCCTCACTCTACTCTTCATTCTCATCTCCACAGCTGTGTTAAAATTGTAATACCGTACACCCAAATACTGTGTGTAGCTTCTTTAGACATAATATCCGCTAATCATAGACACAAATAAGACTACATCGCCTCATACTCATCACAGATCTCGTGCGTCAAGATGGAGACTTTGGTGCCAGGCTCTCCGGCAATCACTCTCATCTACAGCACGAATAGTATCACGTCAAAATTTGAGTTTGCAAGAGAACACAGGCATACCCACGTCTTTCAAATCGTGGTGCCAGTCCTGACAAACTCATTCACCCCCTTATATTCTCTAGTAAATTTTTATGCCCTACAAATATTAAAAAGCTAGTCCTACTGCTTAGAGGCAAACAACAGTCGAGGGCACTTAGAAGTTAGGAACTAGGATTTCAAAACTTCAAGGCCTTAACTGCGGCCTATTGGCGAAAGACTTCTTCGTTTTGCATACAGAAACAACAAGCAGAGAAAGAAGTCAATGGGCAAGCAGGTTTGTTCGAACCTAATGGTACTCATAGATCGTAGCATGTTCCTTAATAAGTGAAAACTTTCCGCTTTAGTTTCTTTATGATTTTCTTAATTGATGAATACACTCTTTAGTCCGGATTAGGTCCGATGTTCTCACGCCACTTACTTACAGTTTAGACATGCGAGAGTTGAGGTTTGAACCCATAATTGGTCATTACAACCCTTTAGTCAGATGTTCGACCTAGCTTCTCACACCACTGATGTTGTGTGTGTTAATTTTATTCATGAGTAAGTGCTGTAGGTCCCAGTTTAAAGTCGAATCCGAACGACAGAGTTTTTGCCAGAAATCTGTTGAGAGGAAATCGCCGAAGAAATATTTTTTTAATATTTTCGTTTTGATGGGGGGTTTGAACCGAGCCAACACACTACGGCGTCTTCAAACCATAAGTAAGCTGACTTATTTCTCTTGCTAGGTGTAGATATAGGTTAGTTGGCTCTCCATTTCTTGTCAGCTTGACGAAGCTATCATCTATTGATATCAAGGATATAGCTTCGTTCATCAAACTTTCTGGCTGGTTTTCCAGTATAGGGTAGTCGTGCTTTTGATGTGCAGCCCTTGCGCTGACCAACTTCTTCCTCTTCCCTGATTTTGGTGGGACTTGGTCAGTACAGGGACTGCGTTCATCCGTGGCATCACAACGGGCCGCTATGCATGCTCAAGTGAGCTTTGTGATACCAGAGCTACCACTCCGACCTAAGCCTAAAGAAAACATACTACCTTCTAAACTACAGCGACTAGGGACTAGCAACTCGGAAAAAGTATTCTTTACATATCCACTTACAGCATGTGTTACTAGATCTTCATCTTCACCTTTGCAGGACAAGCAACCAGCAATGAGACCTTCTGTTCTACATCTTGTATTACAAGACATATGTTGTTAGATTTTACAGCTACTCACTATCTAAACAAAAACAAACCTGGCTTGCATCAGGAATTAAATAATTTATTGCAAATATTAATTTAATAATCAATTGCTATAAAAAGTTTCCTTTGAAGTTAAAGAATATTTTTATATACGATTTTATATGAAAGCTACTTACTGAAGCATAACCAAAATTGGCGAGACATTGAATTCTTCTTTTTTTTTTTGCAAGTCTTTGTCAAATCTCTCTATATGCACCACAATTGCAGAGAAATTTCGAAAAGTTAAAAAAAAAACTTCTTAAACAGTAGCCGGAGTAAAAAAACTAAACTCCACCTTCAAACTCCACGAACGAAAGAAGAAATAGCAAAAATAGCAATTTAAATCAACTCAATTGTATGACACATGTAGTAAAATAGACAAGAAAAGTTCAATTGAAAAAGCATTAAATAGAATAGAAACGTTAGCAAAAGAAAAAAGATCCCCATCTTCAAACGTCTATTTGGTCATTTGTGCTGCATCACTGATGATAAATTCACTTTTTTCCGAAAGTTTCACAAAACGAAAGTGCTGCAGTTTGCTATTTCCAGTCGCCAGTCAGTCAGTCAGCCACACCACACCGTATGATTTCAAATCGCAGTTGCACTCTAATGGTCAGAAAGAAATAAAAATGTTTTGAAGTTAAGCACAGATAAGATGAAAGGAATATTGACTGTGTAGCAAAACAAAAAATAGCAAAAGACTGAAATAAGCGGTAAATAAATTGATTAAATGTGAAATTCTTTTAGGTGAAGGATTCAGTTTGTCTTTATTTTCAAATTTAAGTGAATATTTTCTCTCTCAAAAAAAATGTTATTATAACGAGGGTTGCTAAATAATTTATAGAATTTTATACAGTAGTAAACTGTTGGGGATTTGTAATCTGCTCTTAACAGCAAATATCATTTTATGTTTCGTATCACGGTCGTATATTTGAATCCGCTTTTTGACTGCTACCCTTTATGAGGGCGGTCCCGTACCTAGTTGATATAATGTGTGGATGGCGACATAGTAGATGGCGTATAATTTTGGAACACTATGGTGCCAAAACACCCAGAGAATGGCTGAGGTAATACTGGCACGAAGACGAAATTTAATTTAATGTAGAAAGCTTTAAAGCTAATCAGCCCCCCTCGAAGTAACACCTTATGGCAGTTCCGCGGAGAGAGAGTGGTTAAGGAATATAGAATACAGCGATGACGAAACAAGCACACTTTTCAAAAGTGTCTTTCGAAAATTCCCACATCTTCAAGAAAAAAAAAGATGGCAACCTAATAAATCATGTGTCAAAACAAAACTGTTTCAGCAAATTTGAAAACTTGGACACCGCTGTGTAGTTCTATACTTTCATTTTAAAGGTCTCAGTACGACCAATATTAAAGTCACACCCGATTATATTTTGAGAAAGTCTAGTGCTTATGTGTGTAAAGATAAATTCGAATTAGAAAATCCATGATACAATCCATAAATTTTAGAAGCGCCACATTTAGCGTTAACAGGGCAAAATTTTCTCTTAACAGAGCACTGTTAACTGTTTAACAGTACCCATCTGAACAAGGTCACTTGTTTAGGAACTAATTTTAGGGCATATACTAGGTCTATGAGTACCATATCAAACTCAAAGGAGTGTTCCAAGGCCTCTTAACATAATCAGCAATATAGTCCTATATAAAATGATATGGTATTGTGAAAATTGGCTTTGAAAATACCAATTTTTGATTGAAAATTCTCTAGAAGATCAGTGGCCATATAAGAAATAGTACATCATACAGACTATATGCAAATGGTAGTCCAGAGGGCCCCCTATCCACCCGTGGTAGTGGGATAGCTGAACTAAGTTTGTGAGTTAAGAAAATTTCCGTCCTCCGCTCCCACCAACCATCCTTTACATTTTAACACTTTTCTCTATTAATAGTAATGATCATAATGAGAATTATATTTTATGTTAATAGTCTGAAATGATTGCAAAGTAGTAGAATAATTCACTGTTAAACAGTTAGCAGTGATCTGTTAATAGCAAAGTTTACCCTGTTAGATACAAGAAGTGGCACTGCTAAAAGTGTGGGTTTGCGTCTTTGGTTTTTAAATTCGAATTTATCTTCACACGCATCTAGTGCTTGACCTTCACTCTAGAAACGATAGAGAAAATACACGAATTGGTATTGGATTATCGTAGCTTGAGGCAACGACGGAGAGCTAAAATCACAGGCATTTTGGGAAGCCTATGCATAGAGTAAAGAGGGAATATTTAGAGATGAGTAAGCTAGGCTTCTAACGCTTAACGCATTTGCTCACAACTGAAGAAAATCAGCTTCGTAAAGCTTTTTAAATGGAGTGTTTTGCAATGTTTCATTATAATAAAGCCGTGCTTAAGAGTAAGTTAGTTAGTTAGCGTTAATCCCTCACTTTTAAAGTGAGGTAATGAAACAGTCAAACTAGTGGAAAAAATTGGCAGAATGTTGTCCAAGGTATGTCGACTCTAGAAACGGTTAAGAAAATACACGAATTGGTATTGGATGATCGTAGCTTGAGGCAACGACGGAAAGCTGTTATCAATGGCATTTCAGTAAGCCAAAGCATCGCATAACAACCGAATATTTGGAAATGAGTAAACTAGGCTTCTGACGGATACTACTTTTGCTCACAGCAGAGGAAAATAAGCGTAGCGTCGTAAAGCCGTTTGAATGGAGTGTTTGGCAACGTTTCATTACAATAAAGCCGAGTTTAAGTGTGGATTTGACGCGTTGGTATCTCACTTTTAAACTGAGACAATTGGACAGTCAAACTAGTGGAATGCATTGGCAGAACGTTGTCCAAGGAGTGAGAAATTTTATGTTTGGTTTTTGGGATGCACCTTTAAAAAAGAAAAACCAAGCAACAGCGATTACCATGCCAACTTATTGCCATTTTTTACACTTCTTTTCTTCCGGTCTATGGTTTCCTAATAAAAAACTATTTTATGAAACTTGTTAGAAACGGCCCTCGTATAAGTTACTTATACAATATTAAAATGCGTAAAAGTTTGTCATACCAACACCACAAAACAGGCAAGCACTATACGTACGTGAGTCTAGTATGTGGCCATTTGTGCTACACGGACTTTAAATTCTGACACAAAAAAACAGAAAAAACGTAGAACAAACTGTTCAAAAATGTGATTTTAATGCTCTCACTGTCTCTATCTACCTCTCTCCCTGTCTCTCTCACTCTCACTTCTTGCTATACAATTTGTTCAAATTCAAAGGATACAACTGAACAATATTTTGTAGTGTTTTTTGTTTTTGTTTTCGAAAAAAAAACTAAAGAAAGCATGTCTGTCTGATGCATTTCCGTTCAGAAAAAAAATAACAAATATATGGACAACTACTATTACAAATACCGGAAAAGCTTTGGTATACCCAGGAGCAATAGTAACAGATGTTTTGAAAAAGTCACTGCTTTCACAAACACACACATTCATACGTACGTATAATGTATACAATGAGTGTATACAAGATCGAGTATATAATCAAATACATACTGTATGTATGTTGGTCTGTCCATGAACGTGGACAGATGGATAAACATGAGTAAATTTTTTTTTTTTTTTGGAACTTTGTTTTTGTTATTGCACTTGTGTTTGTATGTTTATAAATTGAAATGTTTGTTCAACAATATTCGTCATACAAACGTGTTGACCACGTAATCAACAAGATACGAATGAAGCTTTAAAACACACTCACACACTCATACACACATTGATTGATGGCCAGATAGTCCTGCCAACAACATAAACACCCTTTATGGCGTTGTATGAGTATACAATTTATACACAGAGCCCTGCACATACGGAATCTTAATCGAGATAAACATTGAGTTGGTCTGATTATTTGCATACCGGCATACAAATACGTACGTACGTACAGTGTGTTACAAGGAATAAGCATCGATCATAGATTTTTATTAACAAATTCGATAATTCATGGGAATAAAAAATTTAAAGAAAAATGGCAACTGATATCACCGTAGTCTAGTGGGTAGTGTGTTGCTTGAACCTCCGCCCAGACATCTCGAACTGAAAGAAATTTGAAAAAAGCATTTCTTTTGGCGACTTCCTCCCAGCAGACTTCAGGCAAAACTTCTGAGCGTAAAATCAAATTTCCCTGAAGAGTTTCTCAAATCTGTCTTTAGGCATCGACATTAAATTGTAGGTATCGCCTCTCATGGATGAAATTAACACACACAACATAAGCGATTTGGGAAAGCTAGGTTGTAAACCTGGCTAAAGGATTGTAATCTTCGAGATGTAAAAGCGGAGTTTTGAACTCACAAGCTCTCGTTTCACTATACCTGCCAGATGACCATCAATGGACCTGTCCCTCTCAAACAATTTGTAATTCTGATTGAAGGTTTATTTACAGGGATGTGGATGTCATACAACCCCACATATTAAATATACTCTCAGGCGATAAAATGCACTCATAAATCATTTACTTCCCCAGTCACTTATCATCAAGCTCATCATCAGTTGAAGCCTTTTAAAGCCAGTGAATCCACGAATAAACCGTATTAGCTTCTTGCCATTGCAGTTGCTGTACGACAAATATTTAAGTTGCCCTAGATGGGCAGCATTTCTCAATTTAGATTCATACACACATACATTATTGGTTATTACAATCCTTCAGTCAGGGTTACTAACTAGTTTCTCACAGCACTTATGTTGTGTGTGACCTACAGTCAACTCCGAACGACAGACTTTAGGGAAACTTTTCATGGCAATTTTATTTTACTCCCAGAGTTTTTGCCAGAAATTTGCTGAGAGGATGTCGCGGAAGAAATATTTTTTCACATTTCGTTTTGTTGGAGATGACTGAGCTCGGGTTTGAACCATGACCTGACGTCTAATAAGCCAACATACTACCTACTAAACTACGGCAATTTTTGCCTCAACTTTCTTTAACACTGCACCGTCCCTTAAGATTGGATTTCAAATTCAAACAATGCCTTACTTTTGTTATACACTATATATACATATGCACACATATAACTGTATAACTGTGTGTTAGTGTGCGCCCTTCTGTATGTTATACAAATTATAAGGAGAGTGAAACAATTTCATGGTATTTCCGTTTCATATTAAAGTGACATTAAAATTTTGTAAACGTGTGTTGATAACGATGATGACAGGAAAACTGCAACTGCAACAGAAAACATGAGCAACAATATAATCATCAGCAACATCAACAGCATACAACACACAAAAATGGAATAATAACAGGCAGCACAACATACAACATTTGTTTGTTTGTTTGTCTGTTCAAGTCCATTAAAGGTTTGTAAGTGCGTTTGTATTTTAATGCGAAATACTACCATTCGACCGATTGCGGTTTATGTTTATAACGGAAATGCATTGGACTCTGGGTATCCGGAGTACAAAAAAAAATGTTATACGCACTACGACGTTATAAACAAGCTGGCAAATTGTGATAATTTTTGAAAATTCATACAAAAAGGTGACCAGCTATATGTGACTATGTACTAGCATATAGGAGACCAAGCTTTAGCCTGTTACGGTGTTTAAAATGGAAAAATTATATTTTCAGAAAAAAACTTTTAAAACTTTAAAACTTTTTTAAAACTGTTTATGATAGTTTCTGCTTCGAGGTCAGTATTGTTCTTTCTTCAACATGTTTGCTCTTAAATGATATCTTCATGAGTGGAATTTACAAGAAAATTATTGTCAGGCCGATTCTGGGCCAACTAATCCATCCGAATGTACACAAATTTTGATTAAGACCCACCGGACAGCTCTAGAGAGATGGTGGGACATTATATTGTTACGTTTTTATCTTTTCAAAACGTTTAAAATATGAGCTCGTAGATTACAAATAAATTTTAAAAAAATTGTGTTTAGTTTTAATTAAAGTCTTTACTGTTCACAACTTGTTGTAAACATCAACAATTGCTGTGTTTGTTAAACCTCTTCGCACTCTTTTGCATAAACAATAAGAATTTCTAGTCAATTGTTCGACAGATCTTTGTAACGGAGGTCTTCAAACCACGATTATTCTCGTCAAATACATCGCGTCTTCACACAAGACTGACTGCACTTTTACTGACTCCGTTGCCTGCTTTTCCTTGCCTTTTATATGGCAACGTAAACAGTCTGATGAATGTTCTTGAAGTCCAATGTTCGTGGCTTCGCCTTCTCGAGATCTCTATAAATGTAAACATCGTTGTTCCATTGCTGTTTGTTTATTTTCATTACATTTATTCTTGTAGGGTTTGTTGTTGCATTTTTGTTTACTTGTTTATCATGTAAACAAGTTCATTGTTTTTGTAGCTTTTGTTTATAATTTTAATGTTAAACGATGTAAAGCAAAACGGCAGTATCTAGATTCTTCATTTTCGTAATAATATTAACATATTGCCCTTGTCTATGTACACGAACATGCAGGTATTGGAAGTAATCTAGTCACTAAAGAGCTTACAAACGTAGGCACTCACTGTCCTTGTTTCAGTTGGATTGTGTGATACGATCGAGTGCGCAGTTTAGATGGGACAAAAAACGTGGCAGTATGTTGTTATGATTACTAGATGCAATGTTTGTAGTCGCAAGATTTTTCCTTTCAGGTGTACACGTGAAAACATTTGGTTTTCCACGTAATAAATTTATAGTAAAGTGAATGAGGATGAAATCATTACCCACTTCCTTTCATTACCCTACATTATCGAACTAATTAGGAAAGATTTTGGACAGGAATTTTCCTTACTTATGGTCAATACTGCCAATAGTTCTTCATCTGCACTTCAAAATGATTTGGGAGTTAATAAGCCTCATAACGCGTAATCTGCTCATTTCGAAAGTAAATATCTAGGCACCCTTTGCAGTCTATATTAAATACATATTTACACATTTCAATGAAGTACATTAAATTCTATAAAATTTAGTTGGTCTTGCCAAACACTTTTCATTATTAAAATTGTTGCTCCTGCTGCATTCATGAAAATAATGAATATCCATGCACTCTTCATCGCATTGTTAATGATGACAGACTACACCAATAGCTACCGAAAAAAAAAGAAAACAAATACATCATGATTATAATCAATATATTCAGGTATATTTGATGAGTGTTGTTCGTATTGATGCTTTAGATAGAAAACTAAAAGAGTAAATTCTTTTGTTAGTTCAAAAATATTTTAAAATGTTGAGTTTAAGAAAACTGAAATGTACCCTACAATCCGACCTTATCTTTAAGCTTCATTTGAAATTGTTAAAGATTACACTCCTTTACATACCATGGCACTTTTGAATGCCCACATGATTGAATAGTGATTACGAATTTTTTTGTAAATTTTTTGCACTCACTTTGTCTAGTCGGTGGTCATATGTCTAGTACTTGAATCAGCAAAAATTTGTTGTTACTCTTTTTCAAAACACTCTCGTATGGAGTACGAGTACCATGATTTATTTTTTTTTTTTTTTTTGTTGCTTGTAACCACTTTGTCTGCCACATAAGGATGATCAACTGTGTACTAAGAAACCAAAAAGTTTTTTTCCTTCTTCCTGTGCTCAAAAATATTAAAAATTGGAAAAAATTCATTGTATTTGGGGAGGTTGAGGGGTTTTTTTGAGTAAATGACTTGGGATTTTTCAATCAAAACTGTCTGTTAAGACGACTTTTAATAGGAAATTTTCCAGTAAATAACCAGTGCAATGGAGTGTGGGGTTTTATAGCGGGAGTAGCGCAGAAGTATGAGAAGGTGGTTTAACAATTTTGTATTCTCATCGATGTCATGATTGTAATGACAGGTAAAGTGTTTGAATGGAATCAATTTAATTGCTGATGCGAACATAAATACTCAAACAGACGGACAGCCAGACAATATGAGCAATGATTGTATGAATCCGGAGATTTTAAATGCGAATAAATGATTTGTTATGGGTTTAAAAACGAAAAAAACAAACAATTGTTAAAGAGATAAAAATTTAAATCACAATTTAATTGAAAATAGAAAAATTATTTTCACAGTATTTTAACTGCTTTGTTTTAACATTTTAAATAATATTTTGATTTAATTTACAATAGCATATACCTGATCATTAAGTTTGATGGTGCCAGTTTGAAAGACTTTAAAGTAGGCACCTAAGGTAGACTCCTTACCACTGTGTACTCTACGATATCTAGAAAAATAAAAAAAAATATGATTAATTTCTAAGTAGTCAAGTTTAAATACAATAGTCTGAGGTCCATATTGGCTTAGAATTAGAATTGCTACAGCCAGAAAACAAATAAAGGACGACAACTTTAATGAGTTTTGCAGAACATCTGAATAGCACCAGGAGTATGTGCGTAGTAGTTCCTAGACACCCAGTGCTTACTTGATGATCAACGAACAATTTTCCTTGCTTTTATTAATATCTTCAACAATTTATTTTGCGGATCGAAATTACCAAAAAGAAATCGACGAAATAAAAACTACATGTGATTGGAAAACTGGATAACTTTTTCCGTATTGTTCTCTGTTGGACAGGTTAAACTGGAATAAAAAGTTTCAAGGAACAAACTTTGGATAATTGGATATTCAAATTACTAATCAAACTCGATGAGAGATGAAATTTGTTCGCAAGCTTACGATAGTACTAGCATATGGTCTATCGAATAAGAGGTAAAGAATAATGCCAGTTCAATTCCATTTCTTATAGAGGATAGCCGAAGCTGATGACATTAATCTTACTTGCTTGAAAACAATAAAACTTTGCTCGAAGTCTGCCTAAATTTTCAAGTATCTACCAGGCGCAGACCTTGGCTATTCAGGAAGATAAGTCATTGCTATTTCAGTGCAAGATTAACAGGCGAATCCGCATTTACGTTGATATCCGAGTTGGTTCATTTATCTAATTTGGCTTGTACGAATTACAGGTAAGGTTGTAAAATTCTGTAGGAGCTTAAGAATATTTTATCACGATCTCTATTTCGCTCATACATAAATCACATAACAGGAAACATGGTAACTGCATCGATGTAGAGTGGTAGAAAACAAAAGACCACGGCCTTTTGCAGTTGTTTAACCATTAAAAACCATCACCTTAGCATCTTTACTGATTGGTTGTTATACAACATTTCCGGAATATTATGTGATCACGTTAGATACCCCACGTTGATATAATTTTTCGAACCTATTCAATTAAATTGACACTATTTTCCATAACCTAGTATATCAGTAGATTCCTAAACTAATGTTGCAAAATTGCGAAAGAACAAACGGTTTTCGTAGGACTCCGGTTATTGTAAAAAATGTGAAATCAGTTTATTCCACAGTTTTGTACAAATAAAGCTGGAGCCTCTCTCCAAGTAATTTCCTAGGTTGTGCCACATCTATACCAGTTGGTGGATACTGGATTGTCTATGGATATGCTATGGATAAAGCACGTGATATTTTAATTTTTATTTTTTTTTTCATCCTTCGAGGAAAACAATGCGGGCTCTCTCCACCTCTTTATTAATTCTTTCTTTGTTTCAGTTTCTTTAAACGAGTTTTTCCAGTTGAGCAGGAGATTAGTCTACTGCTGGTTACTGTTACAGGTCCTAAGATGAGAAATCTGCCCCCTGTAGTTGCTTGTGAAAATGTGTTGAATGTAGTTTTGTTCGATGTTATTCTCTCTACACTTTGATCTTAGGCATAAGGCCGAGAAGTCGCCGTAGTCTAATAGGTATTGTGTTGGCTTATTAAACGTAAAGTCAGGTTTCAAACCCCAGGTCAGTCATCTCCAGCTAAACGAAATACAAAAAGTGTTTCTTCGGCGATTTCCACTCAGCAGATTTCTGCCAAAAACTCTGAGAGTAAAATCAAATTGCCATGAAGTTTCTCCAAAAACTTTCGTTCCGAGTCGACTTTAAACTGTAGGTCCAACCAATCATGTATAAAATTAACACACACTACATAAGTGGTGTGAGAAACTAGGTCGTAATCCTGACTGAAGGGTTGTAATGATCAATTATGCATGTATGTATGGAATGATATTCAAGCACTGAAGTACTCAGTAGTAATGTCAATGGTAGCAGCTTCCGTAGAATTTCTTCGCGTCAGTAGACTGCTGAGGTTAGTTGAGGACGTGTACTCGTCATTGGGACAAGTACAATACCCAGAGGTCAAGATGACCCATTGTAAATATGTCCTAGACGAGGGAGTGAGAGGACACTGAAGGAGAATGGGAAATTGGAAAAAAAGAAGTGGTTGGAAAGGGAGGATATAAGAAATATGGGAAAAAATATGGACCACAAACACACAAGAGAGTGCGACTACAACCCTTGAAACCTTAGCACTTCTCAATCAGCTCAACCGATTTATGAATCTGCTCTCGACAAAGAGTTAAAACCTTCGAAGAAGCCCCTGTTCAGGGTGGTCAACCTGCTAAGGGATGGACAGTTCTAGAGGAGGTATTCGATAGTTTCCAACTCCTTCTCGGTTGGGATCTGTTCCAAATGCTTGTCAGCGATCTAAGCTCGCTGTGCCATGTAATGAAACCAGTAACAAACCTCAGGCTAGCCTTATCCAAGCCCAGCAGCGAATCAATCTATAGTAGGCTAGACACCTAGACACATAATATTCCGATCCATTCCCCTAACGCCTCTGCTCTTCCACCTCTCTTTACAAATTTTTTACTTTATTTAAGCCAAGCTGATTGGTCTACTGTTTTTTGGTGTTGTAGTTTCTAAGATGATTGGGTTGTCATCTGTCGTAGTCCAGAGACAATACATACATACATAAATGATCAGCCCTTCAGTTAGGATTACAACCTAGTTTCTCTCATCACTTATGTTGAGTATATTAATTTATACGTGAGCGGCGGGACCTACAGTTTAATCGACTCCGAACAACAGATTTTTGAGAAACTTTTTCATGGCAATTTTGCTTTTTACCAGAAATCTGCTCAGAGGTAGTTGCTGAAGAAATACTATTTCATATTTCGTTATGTTGCAGATATCTGACCTAAGGGTTTCAATCCAGGCCTCACGAAAAGAAAACAATACAATCTGTAAAAGTATGTTGAGTTAAGTTGTGTTGGACCGACTGCATGGATTATTTGGAGAGGTATTGAAAACCGGGATCCAAATTTAGGTTACTCCTGGTTGTGGTCAAGCAGTTTCATTATTCAAAAAAATTAATGCTGTTCCACTGGCTTTTTTAATCTTTGGTCAGAGATAGTAAGCTTTACAAAAGAGCTGCACCACGGCTGATAAGCACAAATTCGGGTGATAACATGGATGCTTATAACGTTCTAACTTATTTTGATTTTGTTAAATTGCATTGTCAATTAAATTTTCGAATTATACTCACGTTTTTAAAGTTTTCAAAGGTTCGAAATTTGGATTTCTTTCGCAGGTTTCAATATTTACATTCGTTAGTATGCACCTTAAGCATGGAGCACGATACTGCAGCATACAACTGCCGGCATCTTTGCCACCATCACCACCTATTTTCAACCATTTCCAATTATTTTCAGCATAGGGTTCAATATCGGTTGTACACTCAATCAATAAATTGCCTCTAAATTGCAAATGATGTGCCTGGTCTTCCGCAGATAAACGTTGATTAAGATCCTTAACAGATTTATTAGACATCAGCATAATGGGATTAAATTCCTAAAAGTTAAGAAACTGAATATAAAAAGTTTTTAAACGAAATTTTTTCACTGACACTTTTATCTTCACCCAATAAATTGTATTCGACCTCTGTCTTTATATTGTAATACAATTTCAAACCCTGATCCTTCTCTAGTATAACGTTTGAAAACCATTTGTGATGTTCCTCTTCAGCTTCTACCAGATAAAGTTTACAACCGTATCTCTGTTTCGTTATAGGCTTTTTACGAGGTATTCCCGATAAATCAAGCATTAAAGGTTCTCTTTGAGGTGCCTTGATAAGCACAAAATTGTCCAAAATTTCTGTCGTGATACTTAACATCTGTGGATACACCCCAGCATATGCTGATTTATCATTAACGTCGTCGTACAATATTAGGCTACGATCTGTAATATCTTGACTGTATAAACCATCCGTTTTGCAATGGGCCTCTTTCAACTGCAGTACTGCTCCAGAAGTAATTGGATACACGGACACCTCTTGAACTGTGCCAATGTATTGCCATTTGCCATTCTTTGGTGGTTTTTGTAATTTCTTCCTCCGGTAAATGTAGTACGACACAGTTACTGCAACTAAACTACCGGCAATGAGCGTATAAACTGAATATCTAGACATGGCTAGCACGACTAAATCATTATCGATTGTACAAAATATTGAAGTTTTAACTGAAAGAGAATGAATAGATAAGTCCCTTCATTGGAATGAGACTTGATTAGTACTATTCTCAATTCTGTTAGCGCTAATAGAACTCTTTGATAAGTCTTTTCACTTGTTGTGAGAGGGGATTTTTAAGTTCTTATTTTTTCTTTATTTTATAAAGGGTTCCTCAATAAAAATTTACAATTTGAACCTGGTAAGTATTTGCTAACAACTGTTATTTCTGATTGTTCCGATTATTAAAAATAAATTCCAGTACAAAAGAAGTACGCCGTCATGATTAACCGTTTGGCTACAAATATAAGCACTCCCTCATCTCACATCACTTAAGTTGTGTATTTTAATTTTTTTAATATAAATTTTTCAACCAGAAAATGCTCCCAGTTAGGCTACAATAAGCAGATTACACAGGAACCATGGTTATAACAATGGTTATGGATTTGGATTTTTTGGCATTGCTTGCAGCTACTAAAGCTACGAAGTAAGATATAAGAAATTTTATATATGATGTAGGGTATGGTATGGACTATAAAATGGTTAACGAATGTACTAGAAGTGTGCCGGTTCTAAAAAAAAATACGGAGTCTCAAAGTATCATTGGTAACTCCCTGAAGTGCGACCAACCACACTACGCATAGAAAAATAAATGTTGAAAAGCAACAATTTGCAAGCGAAGTTTAGACTCGTCCAGGAAACAAAGATTCTGTAAGTTGAAGTCCTTAGAATATAATAATATATAAATAATAAATTATAATATTGTTACGTTTTTACCTTTTTAAAAACGTTTAAATATGAGTTCGGTAATTGCAAACCAAGTAAAAACAAATATGTGTTTATTTTCACTTAAACTCTCTTTATTCTTTACACTACTTTTGTGTGCCACCGTAAACAACTTAACGATACAACAATAATTTGTTTGTACACTATTCTATTTCACACTTCTGTCCGCGTTAACACTAACAACTGTTCGTTAGATCTTCTCTACTTACAACCTTTTTGCAAGCAATACCGCTTGTACGTTCAAACCGCAACGCGTCTTCACACAAGGCTGACTGAATTATAACTGACTGCTGCCTGCTTTGTCCAGCCCTTTTATAGTCCGACACAACCAGTCTAACGAACATTCTTGAAGTGGGAGGTTCGTGTTCTCGCCTTCTCGAGAGTTCTATTGATAATAGATTGTTGTTTGTGTACTTTGCTTATGTTGTCTATCCCCTTTTGTCACATACATATTGTTGTTGGTACCAGGTGCAACCAGGTTCGTTGTACATATGTGTGTGTGAAGCTTTAGATAATCAACACGTTCATTGTATTCGTAGTGTTAGTGTGTATTTGTATCGTGTGGCTCTTGTTTAACGTTTCTGTTGTTAAACGATATTAGGTCGTTTCGATTTGCGTAACAATATTTATACATTTACAAAAAAAGAAGAAAGACACATAAGCAAAAACGACAGAGCAGCAAGTGTTTTAGTGTTCGTACGCGAATCATACTTATTTTGTGATTTTGTGTATATGTTAAGGTATGGAGAGTCGAAATCAACAACATCATACATGTTGTTAAGTATGAATATGATGAGTACTTCAAACTTTAAATATGAGTAGAGGTTCTGTGATATTAAAATAAATATGAATGCATATAAATAATTCGATTCTACTCATCTTTTTGACTATAACTATAACTATAACTTTAGTGTCTTACGATTGCAGAACCATAAACATTTTCTAATTTGAACTGCGTTTTAGTATGATTTGGATTTTTTAATTAAATGTCCCTATACTGTTGAGATATTTTTTTATTTTAAATACACGGTAATACCACTCTTGCAACTTACCGTCTAAAAAAAAACTGGATTTTATAAAATTGTACACTATTTCTGAGATACCCTTTATTTGCCTAATATTTTTTAATGACAATACTACAAGTTTATCAGTAAATAAAAATGTTTATTTACAAAGTTTAATACATTTATTTTCGTTAACACATATTTTATTATTAATACATACACACGTAACCATGGTGTTAAATGGTATAAAAACATTGGCTTTGTTTATAAACAAATATAAGAGAGAAGAGAAAAACAAAGTATTTAAAAAATGTATACAAAAATGACAACATGCATTTCAATTTAAATTTGATTATTTTTTACCATAGGATCTAAGAAAACTATACTAAAATTATTTATTAATTAAAATATTAATTTAATTTGTAATAATTATCGCTCTCTATTAGCAGAACGATATTTCGTTTACTTTATTGCAGCAATATTGAGAGCAAGAGAGTATTTATTTCAGTTTTTTTAACATGAATTACGCAGTAAGTACTCTGAGTAGTTGATTTGTAATGGCAAAATTAACAACTGCATCCATCTATTGTTGTGGAGAATAGTTGCTCTCTTATACACAAGCCCACAAAAGTATACATACGGTTTAGAAATTTCGGAAATTTGTATACCAATCAGATATCAGCAATGAGTATTCAAAAAGATATATAGAATCGAATCATACTTAATTTCTGATACTTAAACGCATTCATACTTAATTTAATATCATGGAACCTCTGTACTAATATTCAAAGTTTGAAGTACTCATCAGGCTCATACTTAACAATACGTTTGATGTTGTTGATTTCGATTCTTCATAATTCAACATATACACGAAACACAAAATAAGTATGAATCGCCCACGAACACTAAAATACTCACTAGAAGGTTGTGTATTTGCTCTGCTGCTGCTCTGCTTATGTGTCTTTTTTATTTTATTGTAAATGCAACAACACCTAAGACTGTAAATTCGAATCATTTATAAGTATTTTTCTAAAGTTATGAATCTAAATGAGTATCCTTATGAATCAAACATATTTCGAATGGTATGAGTTTGATGTCAATGTTGTACGCATACTCATTGCAACCTGTACTTATAAATCAACGATTGTAGTGTGTATGAATGAATCAGAGTACATAGTTTAATTTCAATATTGTTGACTCACTTATATTCAAAATTTCATGAGTGCTTATGAGCGAAAAAACGTTTCATTGCTGATCTCTAGTCAATCGGGACCACTCATGGAGTTTAAAGTCGACTCCGAACGACAGACACTATCTACTAGACTATGGCGATTTTTGCATCATAAGATTCTTAAAAATTAATCTTATCAATCTTTTTCTAAATTAATTTAGAATATTTAATGACGGCATTTTGCATTCTTTCAGAAATTTCCGAAATTTGTTAAACGTGTGTATACTTTTGTCAGTCTGTGTATGTCGCTGTATATGCCTCTATTTTTATATTTTTTTTTTAATAAACACACGAGTTGTTTTCACTTTGTCATTGTACAGTGGGTCTTTACTATCAGAAAAACTCAAAATGATTGCTTAAGTGAAATATTAATACTTTTTCGTATTCATTCCAATTGGGGAGTTCAAGCTCTACTATCAATGAAATATTAATTACATCATAGGTTTACACATACGTACATATGTATGTATGTCGTCAGAAAACGAAAATATGAATTTAAATGAATTTTATGAATTCAATTTTATTTCTTCTGTGTTTAACGATTGCCAGTCTGACTCAATTGATTATCTCACCTTAGACGTGAGATGTGTTGTAATCCTAAACAATTATTTACAACGACAGCGAGCAATTTTTAAAATATAACACTCGTATGTATTTAGAATAAAATTTAAGATTCAATTGATATTGTGAATGTAAAAAGAGTCGTCCTCTGAGAGTAAATAAAAATTGCCATAAAAAGTTGCTCAAAAATCTGTCATTCGGAGTCGACTTTAAACTGTAGGGCTTGCCACTCATGTATGAAATAATCGAACACAACATAAGTGATGTGAGAAACTACGTAGCAATCCTAACTAAAGCGTTATAATGGCCAATTTTGTATGTATGTTTTTATGAATTGTTAAAACCCACAGACCTATGTCTATTGTGAACAAATCGTCTTTAAGAAGATGATCAGATCTGCCATAAAAACGAATAAATTCGTGGATAAAAAACTATAAAACTCAACAGAATTAACTGCAAAATTGTTACAAACGTGCGAATTTTCAAACGTTTGAGTTAAACGGAAAATTTGACGGTAGTTAATAGGCTCCACATTTGGGCATACTTTTACCACCATTGTGGCAGGTATCTCACCAATCACTGCAGTAGCGTTGAGCTCTAGGGCTTAAATTAAGGCTGACCCCGTTTACGAGAGACTTCACCTATCCCCGGAAAAATTGTTTAGTAAGGTAAAATCGTATGTATGTTCTTTATGGCCAATAGACTTCTCCAAACTCAACTACTAATAGGTTCTTGGTATTGTCTGTTGGGTACTTGATGCGGGGATTTGCGAAAGTCGGCGAAGAGGTCGACTTTGTTTGCGTAGGAAAGACGAAATCAAGGAAGTCCTGTCATCGATTATAATATATATGTTCCTTTTACTCCTCTAAGGAGCATAGGGCCGCAACAATAAGCTCGATCATCAGCGCAATGTTTGACTTCGTTCCACTGTAAACGTAGTTTGGATAGTTCGGTTGTGATTTGGAGTTTCCAAGTGTGTGATGGTCGTCCGATATGCCTGCTTCCCTAGGCATTCCAGTCTATGGCTTTCTTTGTGATGTCATCTAATGGCTCAAAAAGAGTGTGTCCAAGCCATTCCCACTTTCGTCTCCTTATTTCCCTCTCAATTGGTTCCTCGTTTGTATATGACCAGAGTTGGGCATTGGATATTACGGAAGGCTAGTAAAGACGCATGATTCTGCGCATGAATTTGTTAACAAATACCTGTAGAGACTGGGAATCGCGCGGTGCCATATTCCACGTTTCCCAACCTTACAGTAATGTGGATTTAACATTGAAATTGAAAATTTTAATTTTGGTGCGTCTCGATATGTTACACGATTTCCAAACAGGGTGAAGTTGGGCAAAAGCATTGCGTGCCTTATTAATGCGACTGGTAACATCTGCTGATGAACTACCGGATTTATCAATTATACTGCCCCTTGCCATTGATTAGTGTGACCAACTGGCGAAGGTGTGCAAATAGCAGAGACGCCAAATGCATGCCGAAATCCGTTAATCGGGTTGTTAATGGCCAATTAAGGAAGTATCGTCTGTTGAGTAGCATGTGGCACTGTCTGCTTGAAACCACATGTCAGCAAACCCTAAATTTTTCACTTTGGGAAAGAAAAACTAAGTAATTATTGCATGGTGCCTCGGTCCATTGGCTGAAACTTTATGATTTGCAATTATTCTTGAGGAAGTGCAATCTAATGAGATTACAAGATTGAGATAAACCTCAACAAACAGCATATTTTTCAAAGTGCATTTGTATTTTTGCATTTTTCGCCGTCTTTGACTGCTCCTATCAGCAAATTCGTCAATTCTGTTAATTTACGTATCCAAACAGCCAGAAATCAGTTTCGTGGCTGAAGACAATATTTCAATCGGAGATCAGCAATGATTCGTTGTTTCGCTACTCATAAGCACTCATTAAATTTTGAATATAAGTGAGTCAACAATATTGAAATTAAACTATGTACTCTGATTCATTCATACCCAACACAACGTTGATTTATAAGTACAGGTTGCAATGAGTATGCGTACAAAGTTGACATCAAACTCATACCATTCGAAATATGTTTGATTCATAAGCCTGCGCATTTAGATTCATAACTTTAAAAAAATGCTTATAATACTTATAAATGATTCGAGTGACTCGAATTTTTCGTTTTCCCATATATCACGATTTTTTTTTTGCAGTATTCTTTGCCACACCCACTGTGCTACAGTAGAGAAATTTTCAATAAGAGAATAAAATAATAAGAAAAGAAAAATAAAAATAAAAATAATAAAACAACAACACAAAACCACAACAACAGACGAGAAAACAACCGGTATCTGCAATGAGTACAAACAAAAATTTCTCCGGTCTTAATTTATCTCCCCCCAATTCCCTCAAGACCCCATATGATACACAAACACTTGTTATTTGCAATCGTCGTCTCTCTTTATTTGTATGCTAGCGTATACGACTTGAATGAATTTCCATATGAAATGTTCAATTCAGTTAGAAATTGTCCGCCGTGAACTTAAAGTTTATCAACCAAATACTTCTGATTAATATTTGTCTACTTTGTACATTTTTTCTTTCTATTTTTATTAAAAATAAATCACAATGTCTAGTAAGTTATTTATTTAGTATACGTACTATACGAGTTTTTTATTTAAATATGATTTATTGAAATTTATTGCAGCGTCCAGTGCAGTTGCAAACAGGGCTCTATATTTGGGTCTGGGTATAGGTGCCACAGCGATAACGGGCGCACTTTCATATCTATTCTACAGATACTTGAAACGTGATGTAATGCCTTTAAAATGGCGTCGAGTGGGTACTTTACAACAAATCAATTTATTTCCCATTAAATCATGTGCCCCCCTCGAACTCAATCCTGAGGAAGAACTTCTTTGCGATGTATTGGGTTTACGTTATCGTGGCATACGCGATCGTGTCTTAATGTTGGTCAATGATAGCAATGAAATGATTACAGCCCGTGTCTATCCTAGACTGGTATTGATTCATACCAGAGTAGTTGGCGAATCGAAATTAATAATTACCGCTGAGGGTATGGCAGCATTGGAATTAGATTTCGCCACTCTGGCTGATGAAGCACCCGGTCAGGATGTTCATACCTCTGTGTGGGGTACTAAATTGGATGCAATGTTGTGTGGTGAGAAGTACGATAAATGGTTTTCACGTTTCATATTGAATAAAGACAATGGTTTGCGCTTGGTCTACTATCCTTATCCCAAGCCGGTACGGTCTACCAACGCTCGTTTGGCAAAACAACCGTATATACTGCAGGAGGATTCGGTAAGTATGTGAGAATGATGGAAAAAGTAATTTCGAACCCGGCAAAATATGGCGGGTGTCAGAGACTTCGTTCTGGGGCCGCTATGTGGGGGATTTAGTATTACCTTGAATTTTTAGACTCCCAAAGTAATTTACTGATTGAAAAATCTTAATTTTTATAGGGCACTTTTGGCGATGCCACCAGCTACATGCTGATGAATTTATCATCTGTGGAGGATTTAAACAGACGTCTGGAACGTCCTGTGGATCCTTTACAATTTCGTGGTAATTTCCATTTGAAAATGGACGTCGGAGAAGCCTACGCTGAAGACAATTGGCAATGGGTACGTATCGGCAAAGAAGCTGTATTCCGCATTGTAGCTCCATGCACCAGATGCATACTTCCCAATATTAATGTGAAGACTGCCGAAAGAGATCCAGATGGTCATCCTTTGAAACAACTTAAAAGGTAAATTGATATCTTATTTGATTATCAATTTAATTTTAAATTGAATTTTTCTTTAGCTACCGCTTAATTGACGACAAGGTCAGTCCAACATTGGGTATACATTTGGGTATACGTCAGTCCGGTGCCATTAAAGCTAATGATGTTATTTATATTGAGGACAGCTGTCCAAAATAAATGCATTTAAATATAATAATAAAAAATAATGAAATTCCATTTTATTACACTGAAAACAATTGAAATTAAAAATTCTTAGCATGCTAAACGATAATATTGTTTGTTTTGTTTAATTAAAAATAAAAGCTTTTGCTAATAATATTTGTAATGAACATTTCTTTTTACTTTAAAATCAATTTTACACTGGAATACAAAATTATGCGCTTTTCTCTGAGTTGCAATTTGAACCGCAGATTCTTGTCCAATAAATTTAGTAGACTACGGCAACTTTGTTTTTATTTTTCTATGTGTTGGACTCTAGCAGGAATGATAACCTCAGAGGCTATTAAGGAGGCGTTAGACGATGGTGTGGTCTGATGATGTTAAGCATCATTACCGAAAAACAATTACATTCAAGTCATTTTTAGCCTCTAGCTTGAATTCCACGAACATCTTGTCATTTGGATAACTTTATTGGAATTACGTTGACCAAATAGGCAAGAGAGTGGCCGGCCATAGATGTGCAGAAGTAAAAGAAAAACCCTGGATTTTATAAAACGGAGCTGAAACTTGTAGAGATGATTTTACTATTTACACTGCTCATCACTACCCTTCAGTCTGGATTACCACCTAGCTTCTCACACCACATATGTTACACTCAGCCACAAAAGTATACATACGGTTAACAAATTTCAGAAATTTTTTAACCAATCCGTTTTCGTTGAAAATCTTTATAATTGTCTGACAACCTTCCTCAATTTTAAGACGGTCTTTTGCATTGGTTCAGAAATTTGTGAAATTTGTTAATCGGATGTATAATTTTGTGGGCCTGTGCAGGGCCACAATTCAGTTCAATTTCAGAAATTTTTTAAGCAATGCAAAAGACCGTCTTAAAATCGAGGAAACTATAGAGATTTTCAACGAAAACAGATTGGTTAAAAAATTTCTGAAATTTGTTAACCGTATGTATACTTTAGTAACTGTGTGTATGTGTGTTAACTTTATACATGAATGGCGGAACCTACAGTTTAAAGTCGACTCCGAACGACAGATTTTTTTTAAACTTTTGATGGCAATTTTATTTACTGTCAAATTTTTTGCCAGATATCTGCTGAAAGCAAGATGCCGAAGAAAATTTTGAAAAATTTGCTAGACTACGGACACTTATTAACTCTCTTCTTCTTACTATTTACACCAATCATATCCGACCGAGAATGGAATACAACGCTCATCATACATGAGCGGTGCCTCGAAGTCTTTTTTAGGCTTCTAGAACGCATACAGGAGACGGCGATGCTGCTCATTAATGACGGTAGGGTATCCAACTCTATTGATGCATTGGAGCATCGTGGCTTGTCTTTTACTATTCTATTGCTACTACAACGAATTTTGCTCGAACAAAATGAGGGGACTTGTTCCCGAGAATCATGTATTCCAACTTAACACTCGTCTTTCTCACCGCGCACATCTGTTTGTGTTCATTTGGCCAGTGGATCGAACACTGCATTACAGACAACGAATAGTCATTCTTTAGGCGGACTATTCGTATGTGGAACTCCTTTATTGTAGAGATCTTTCCTGTCATTTGTGATATAAAGACATTCATTCAGTCTCTTTCCTCCTTCCCATAACATATTTTCCTAGTTCCGACACAACGCACTGCATAAGTAGGAGCCATTCCCTAAGTGTTGGTCGTAAAACAAATCTGTTTTTACCGAATTTTGTTTCAGTCTTAATTATGAAAATATGGTTCAAAATCTGTTTCCGATAGCTTAGCTGGTTAAACTTTACAGCCTGTTCTACGAAAACGAACAGTAAATGTGTTGCGGCATTTACTGCTTTCAAAACAATCTGATGATTATTACACCTTTGGTTGCTATTTTCCACTCACATACAGAGCATCAACAATGTTGCGTTTAAAGTTCAATTTGATGTAAAAAAAAGGAAAAGTTTTTCTGTCACACTGAATGTGAAATTATGTTGTTATTTTTGTTGCTACAAAATTATGCAGTTGTAAACGCTTCAAGTGCCGTTGTTTGTAAAAATATCACAACACACTTCATAAAAAAAACCTAGACATTCGTGTGACAATCTTAACACTTTTACGCCGGCGCTTTAATTCATGCTTGTCGCCTACTGGCGGCTGTTATATTTATAAGACGTTATCAACTATAATTGTTATTAAAAATAGATGTTATTAAGAGAACGTGACTCAAGTATTTTTTTCGGCAGTCGAAGCGTTAAAGATCTAAATATTTGGTATTACGTATCGTCTGATAGCATGATCAACTGCGTACCACCGGTGGTACACGCCACCCTATGAGACAGTCTAGTGCGGGCCACCGGTGGTACACGCCGCGCGATGAGACAGTCTACTGTGGGCCACCGGTTATACACGCCGCTTGATAAGACTGTCTAGAGCGGGCCATCGGTTATACACGCCGCTCGATGAGACAGTCTAGTGCGGGCCACCGGTGGTACACGCCACCCGATCAGACAGTCTGCGGGCCACCGGTAATACACGCCGCTCGATAAGACAGTCTAGTGCGGGCCACTGGTGGTACGCACCGGCGTGAACGTGTTAATTTGTTTAATATTTTTTAAAAAATTTAATTTTACATGTTAATCAGTAAATAAAGATTTTTATTTTAAATGTTTTAATTGTTATATTTTTATTAATGTGGAGTTTACACACGTACATACATACATATTTGAATGTCTTTTATGGTGATAAATACTGAATTTGTTTATAAACAAACTTAAGAGAGAAGAAATCAAAATCATTTCAAATTTTTATACAAAAACAACAACATTGTACACAAATAAGATCACAAAAATAATGAGAGAATTATATATATTAATATATATTTCGATTAATTTATTACTCGCATATATTTGAGAGCACATAAGAAGCAACAAATGCTGCGCGCACATTTTGTAATTGGTGTCTTAGCAAAGCAGCATGCGCTTAAATTCTTTTAAAATAAGCAACAATTTATGGGAAAAAACGATGCAGAATTACTAAATGGTTATAAATTTAATGCAAAAGTTTTAATATCTGTTGACTACACATTATATTGTACATACTTTTTCCAGCATTGTGGCCGGTATCTCATAAGTGGCTGCTGTATCGTTGGGTTTCAAGGCAGAAATTACTTTCAGTTTCTTCTGTACACGAAAGATTTCTTTATCCCTAGAAAAAATAGTCTAAAGGGGTAAAATAACATATCCTTAATGGTCAATGAACAGTACCAAAAAAAAAAACTTCTTCACCAAACTCAAGCTTGGACTTCTATAATATAGCGTGCTGTAGTGCCACATGCCAGCAAACTTTAAATCTTTCATTTTGGTCAAGTAAAAGTCAGTAATAAATGCATGATATACTGCTTCATTAGGTAGAACATTGCAATTGTGTCTGAGGAGGAATTGAGATCTAGTGCTTTCACCGGGTCCGGAACCAGCTTCGTTGCTGAAGATAAAACCCATTTCCCACACACGAGAATAAAATAATGATAAGAAAATTCAATTATTTGCAAACCCTGTTAGATTATTAGTCTATTTATGATGAAATAGCAAAACTTAATCAATTTTTTTTTAGCATTATCACATGTCACGAATCCTTTTTCTACACTGAAAAGCCAACGCAAAAAAATATTTGGTATACATATGCTATGACACACCTCCACCGTGTTCCAATAGAGAAATTTTCAATAAGAGAATAAATTAATAAGAAAAGAAAAATATAAAAATAATGAAACAAAAACATAAGACCACAACAATAGATGAAAAAACAGCCGGTATTTGTGAAGAGTCCAAATAAAATTCCTCTTTTTTCTGGCCTCAATTTAGATTCCCCAATTCCCTAAAGACGCTACTGCATACAAACACTTTTTATTCGCAATCGCCTTTCACGAAGTCTTCGTTGTTTGTTGTTCTCAAACAGAAAAAATAATAGGAACAACATAATCTGACTTTATTTATATGCGAGCGTATATGACTTCATTGAAATTCCATATGAAACGTTTGCTTCAGTTAGAAATTGTCAATTGTGAACATAAAGTTTATCAGCCAAACACCTTATTTATATTCGTCTACTTTGCGTTCTGTTTTTTGTTAAAAATCTATCACAATGTCTAGTATGTTTTTAATTTATTTATTATACAATACAATGCTACATATATTTTATTTAAATATTAATCACAGAAATTTATTTAAAATAAAACACATCATTACAGCTTCCAGTGCAGCTGCTAACAGAGCTCTGTATATAAGTATCGGTCTCGGTGCCGCTATAATAACGGGAGCACTTTCGTATATCTACTACAAGTACTTGAAACGTGATGTTATGCCTTTAAAATGGCGTCGAGTGGGTACTTTACAAAAAATCAATTTATTTCCCATCAGATCATGTGCCCCTCTCGAACTCAATCCTGAAGAAGAACTTCTTTGCGATGTATCGGGTTTAAGTTATCGTGGCATACGCGATCGTGTTTTAATGTTGGTAACTGATATCAATGAAATGATTACAGCCCGTGTCTATTCCAGACTGGTATTGATTCATACCAGAGTGATTGGCGAGTCGAAATTAATAATTACAGCCGAGGGTATGGAGCAATTGGAATTAGATTTTTCCACTCTGGCTGATGAAGTACCCGGTCAGGATGTTCATACCGAGTGGTATGATTTGGATGCTATGTTTTGTGGTGAGAAGTACGATAAATGGTTTTCACGTTTCATATTGAATAAAGAGAATGGTTTGCGTTTGGTTTACCATCCTTATCCCAAGCCGTTACGGTCCATCAACGCTCGTTCGGCTACGCTTTTGCTGCAAGAGGAAGTAAGTAAGTGAGAATGATTGAAATTATGTAATCTCCAACCCGTTCTGAAGACACTACGTGGAGGGTTATGATTTTAATAGTTTAGTATGACTTTGAATTTTTAGTTTTAATCCCACCTCACACACGCTGACTCCCAAAGTAATTTATTGATTTCAAAATGTTCATTTTTATAGGGTGATTTTACCGATGCCCCCAGTTATATGCTGATGAATTTATCATCTGTGGAGGATTTAAACACACATTTGGATCGCCCTGTGGATCCTTTACAATTTTGTAGTAATTTCCATTTGAAAATGGACGTTGACGAAGCCTATGCTGAATACAATTGGCAATGGGTACGCATCGGAGAAGAAGCTGTATTCCGCATTGTAGCCCCTTGCTCCATATTTCCCATTTTTAGGACCGCCGAAAGAGATCCAGACGGTCTTCCTTTAATAATTCTTAAAAGGTAAGTTGATATCACATTTGATTTTCAATTTAATTTTAAAGTGAATTTTTCTTTAGTTACCGCTTAATTGACGACAAGGTCGGTCCCACATTGAGTATACATTTGGGTATACGTCAGCCCGGTGCCATTAAAGCTAATGATGTTATTTACATTGAGGACAACTGTCCAAAGTGAATACAATAAAAAATAATTAAATTCCATATTATTATATTGAAATTATAAATCCTTAGCATGTTGAACGATATATTGTTTGTTTTTTTTTTTTTTTAATAAAAATTAAAACCTTTTTCTATTAATATTTGTAATCAACATTACTTTTTACTATCAAATCAATTTCATAGTGGAACATTATTTAACTAGAATTTTCCTTTTTTGTATTTTTTAAAGCTCAGCTTTTCTCAATGAAATTCCTTACAATACCTACAAAATTATATGCGCTTGGCTGAGTTGTAGCTTGCACAACAAGCTCTCGTCTAATAAGCCTATTAAACTACGGCCTTATTTTTATATTTTTATGTGTGTGACTTTAGCACGAATTGTAACATCAAATGTGGTTAAGAAGACGTTAGACTATGCCTGAATATGCATGTCGTCTTTTGATTTTTTGCAAAACAGTTTATTTTAAGCCATTGTTGTTTTTGCCTAGGGTTAAATGATCGGAATCATTTGATCACCTGGCAATCTCCGTTGGAATTACGATCAGCAAACGGTAGTTTAGTCTAAGCGGTAGTGTGTTGCTTTATTAAACATGAGGCCCCGGTTCAAACCCCAGGTCAGCCATCTCCAACAAAACGAAATATGAAAAAAATATTCCTCAGCAGATTTCTGGCAAAAACTCTGAGTAAAAAAAATTCCAATGAAAAATTTCACAAAAATCTGTCATTTGGAATCGATTTTAAACTTTAGGTCTCGCCACTCATGTATAAAATTATCTCACACAATATAAGTGGCGTGAGAAACTAGGTTGTAATCCTGACAGAAGGGTTGTAATGACCATTTATGTACGTATGTATGTATGTATGTAAATAGTCCGGAGAATAGCCATAGCTTTGAAAAAGTAAAAGGAAAAATCTGGATTTTGTGAAACAGTGCTGAAACTTCTTGAAAAGTCCAATTGTTCCAATTCATAGTAAGAAAGCTTGGTTCAAAATCTGTTCAACGATAACAAATAGTGAATGTGTTGTGGCAATTACTGCTTTTAAAACTATCACTGTTGCAAGTGTTTGCTTTTACAAAGCAATTAGCTGCTCTAGATTATCATTTGAATAACGTTCTCTATAATTTTATTACATTACGATTGCTGGACCATGAAAAAATTTTAATTTGCAGAAAACGAAATACATATTATCACAAACAAGATAATTTTTCAAAACTCATTCTTTTGCTAGGTAAGCTGCCTTTTTGGTCAGTTGATAACTTTTACAATAACTGGTGTACAATGACTGGTTGCTATATTCCATTTAAATACAGAGAATCAACAATGTTGCATTTAAAGTTAAATTTTATTAAAAAAAAAAAAAAGTTTCTCTGTAACGCTGAAAGTGAAATCATGTTGTCATTTGCCTTTTTGTTGCTACAAAATTATGAAGTTGTAAACACTTTAAGTGCCGTTATTTGTAGAAATATCACAACACACTCCTTGAAAACTAGACACTCTTGAGACACTCTTTATTTGTCCAATATTTTTTAAAAAATTAATTCTACATGTTTATCAGTAAATAAAGATTTTTATTTAAAAAATTTTAATTGTTATATTTTTAGTAATCTGTAAATTACACACATCCATACGTATCTGTATGTATTTTATGGTGATAAAACGTATAAAAACATTGAATTTGTTTGTAAACAAACATATAAGAGAGAAGAGAAAATCAAAACATTTCCAAAAATGTATACAAATACAACAACATTGTATGTACTCAAATAAGATCAAAAAAATAATGAGAGAATTAATTAATTGGTAAAAATTATCTCTCTATTACCAAAAATATATATTTCGATTAATTTATTACTCTCATATCTTTTAGAGCAAGAGAGGATTATTGAGGAAGTTAGGTTATAAACACATAATAAGCAACAAATGCTACGCGCACATTTTGTAATTGTTGCCTTAGCAAAGCAGCATGCGCTTAAATTCTTTTAAAATAAGCAACAATTTATGGGAAAAAACGATGCAGAATTACTTAATGGTTATAAATTTAATGCAAAAGTATTAATATCTGCAGCATTGTGTCCGATATCTCATAAATGGCTGCTGTATTGTTGGGTTTCAAGGCAAAAATTACTTTCAGTTGCTTCTGTACACAAAAGATTTCTCTACCCCCAGAAAAAATAGTCTAAAGGGGTAAAATAACATATCCTTAATGGTCAATGAACAGTACCAAAAAAAAACTTGTTCACCAAACTCAAGCTTGGACTTCTATAATATAGCGTGCTGTAGTGCCACATGCCAGCAAACTTTAAATCTTTCATTTTGGTCAAGTAAAAGTCAGTAATAAATGCATGATATACTGCTTCATTAGGTAGAACATTGCAATTGTGTCTGAGGAGGAACTGAGATCTAGTGCTTTCACCGGGTCCGGAACCAGCTTCGTTGCTGAAGATAAAACCCATTTCCCACACGCGAGAATAAAAAATGATATGATAATGATGTTAATTATAAGAAAATTCAATTATTTGCAAACCCTGTTAGATTATTAGTCTATTCATGATGAAATAGCAACACTTAATCAATTTTTTTTAGCATTATCACATGTCACGAATCCTTTTTCTACACTGAAAAGCCAACGCAAAAAAAATATTTGGTATACATATGCTATGACACACCTCCACCGTGTTCCAATAGAGAAATTTTCAATAAGAGAATAAATTAATAAGAATAAGAAAAATATAAAAATAATGAAACAAAAACATAAGACCACAACAATAGATGAAAAAACATCCGGTATTTGTGAAGGGTAGAAATAAAATTTCACTTTTTTCTGTCCTCAATATAGATTCCCCAATTCCCTAAAGACGCTACTGCATACAAACACTTTTTATTCGCAATCGCCTTTCACGAAGTCTTCGTTGTTTGTTGTTCTCAAACAGAAAAAAGAATAGGAACAACATAATCTGACTTTATTTATATGCGAGCGTATATGACTTCATTGAAATACCATATGAAACGTTTGATTCAGTTAGAAATTGTCAATTGTGAACATAAAGTTTATCAGCCAAACACCTGATTTATATTCGTCTACTTTGCGTTTTGTTTTTTGTTAAAAATCGATCACAATGTCTAGTATGTTATTTATTTATTTATTATACAATACAATGCTACATATATTTTATTTAAATATTAATCACAGAAATTTATTTAAAATAAAACACATCATTACAGCTTCCAGTGCAGCTGCTAACAGAGCTCTGTATATAAGTATCGGTCTCGGTGCCGCTATAATAACGGGAGCACTTTCGTATATCTACTACAAGTACTTGAAACGTGATGTTATGCCTTTAAAATGGCGTCGAGTGGGTACTTTACAAAAAATCAATTTATTTCCCATCAGATCATGTGTCCCTCTCGAACTCAATCCTGAAGAAGAACTTCTTTGCGATGTATCGGGTTTAAGTTATCGTGGCATACGCGATCGTGTTTTAATGTTGGTAACTGGTATCAATGAAATGATTACACCCCGTGTCTATTCCAGACTGGTATTGATTCATACCAGAGTGATTGGCGAGTCGAAATTAATAATTACAGCCGAGGGTATGGAGCAATTGGAATTAGATTTTTCCACTCTGGCTGATGAAGTACCCGGTCAGGATGTTCATACCGAGTGGTATAATTTGGATGCTATGTTTTGTGGTGAGAAGTACGATAAATGGTTTTCACGTTTCATATTGAATAAAGAGAATGGTTTGCGTTTGGTTTACCATCCTTATCCCAAGCCGTTACGGTCCATCAACGCTCGTTCGGCTAACCCTACGCTTTTACTGCAAGAGGAAGTAAGTAAGTGAGAATGATTGAAAATGTAATCTCCAACCCGTTCTGAAGACACTACGTGGAGGGTTATGATTTTAATAGTTTAGTATGACTTTGAATTTTTAGTTTTAATCCCACCTCACACACGCTGACTCCCAAAGTAATAATATTGATTTCAAAATGTTGATTTTTATAGGGTGATTTTACCGATGCCCCCAGTTATATGCTAATGAATTTATCATCTGTGGAGGATTTAAACATACATTTGGATGTGGATCCTTTACAATTTAGTAGTAATTTCCATTTGAAAATGGACGTTGGCGAAGCCTATGCTGAATACAATTGGCAATGGGTACGTATCGGAGAAGAAGCTGTATTCCGCATTGTAGCCCCTTGCTCCATATTTCACATTTTGAGGACCGCCGAAAGAGATCCAGACGGTCTTCTTTCAATACTTCCTAAAAAGTAAATTGATATTTTATTTGATTATCAATTTAATTTTAAAGTGAATTTTTCTTTAGTTACCGCTTAATTGACGACAAGGTCGGTCCCACATTGAGTATACATTTGGGTATACGTCAGCCCGGTGCCATTAAAGCTAATGATGTTATTTACATTGAGGACAACTGTCCAAAGTGAATACAATAAAAAATAATTAAATTCCATATTATTATATTGAAATTATAAATCCTTAGCATGTTGAACGATATATTGTTTGTTTTTTTTTTTTTTTAATAAAAATTAAAACCTTTTTCTATTAATATTTGTAATCAACATTACTTTTTACTATCAAATCAATTTCATAGTGGAACATTATTTAACTAGAATTTTCCTTTTTTGTATTTTTTAAAGCTCAGCTTTTCTCAATGAAATTCCTTACAATACCTACAAAATTATATGCGCTTGGCTGAGTTGTAGCTTGCACAACAAGCTCTCGTCTAATAAGCCTATTAAACTACGGCCTTATTTTTATATTTTTATGTGTGTGACTTTAGCACGAATTGTAACATCAAATGTGGTTAAGAAGACGTTAGACTATGCCTGAATATGCATGTCGTCTTTTGATTTTTTGCAAAACAGTTTATTTTAAGCCATTGTTGTTTTTGCCTAGGGTTAAATGATCGGAATCATTTGATCACCTGGCAATCTCCGTTGGAATTACGATCAGCAAACGGTAGTTTAGTCTAAGCGGTAGTGTGTTGCTTTATTAAACATGAGGCCCCGGTTCAAACCCCAGGTCAGCCATCTCCAACAAAACGAAATATGAAAAAAATATTCCTCAGCAGATTTCTGGCAAAAACTCTGAGTAAAAAAAATTCCAATGAAAAATTTCACAAAAATCTGTCATTTGGAATCGATTTTAAACTTTAGGTCTCGCCACTCATGTATAAAATTATCTCACACAATATAAGTGGCGTGAGAAACTAGGTTGTAATCCTGACAGAAGGGTTGTAATGACCATTTATGTACGTATGTATGTATGTATGTAAATAGTCCGGAGAATAGCCATAGCTTTGAAAAAGTAAAAGGAAAAATCTGGATTTTGTGAAACAGTGCTGAAACTTCTTGAAAAGTCCAATTGTTCCAATTCATAGTAAGAAAGCTTGGTTCAAAATCTGTTCAACGATAACAAATAGTGAATGTGTTGTGGCAATTACTGCTTTTAAAACTATCACTGTTGCAAGTGTTTGCTTTTACAAAGCAATTAGCTGCTCTAGATTATCATTTGAATAACGTTCTCTATAATTTTATTACATTACGATTGCTGGACCATGAAAAAATTTTAATTTGCAGAAAACGAAATACATATTATCACAAACAAGATAATTTTTCAAAACTCATTCTTTTGCTAGGTAAGCTGCCTTTTTGGTCAGTTGATAACTTTTACAATAACTGGTGTACAATGACTGGTTGCTATATTCCATTTAAATACAGAGAATCAACAATGTTGCATTTAAAGTTAAATTTTATTAAAAAAAAAAAAAAGTTTCTCTGTAACGCTGAAAGTGAAATCATGTTGTCATTTGCCTTTTTGTTGCTACAAAATTATGAAGTTGTAAACACTTTAAGTGCCGTTATTTGTAGAAATATCACAACACACTCCTTGAAAACTAGACACTCTTGAGACACTCTTTATTTGTCCAATATTTTTTAAAAAATTAATTCTACATGTTTATCAGTAAATAAAGATTTTTATTTAAAAAATTTTAATTGTTATATTTTTAGTAATCTGTAAATTACACACATCCATACGTATCTGTATGTATTTTATGGTGATAAAACGTATAAAAACATTGAATTTGTTTGTAAACAAACATATAAGAGAGAAGAGAAAATCAAAACATTTCCAAAAATGTATACAAATACAACAACATTGTATGTACTCAAATAAGATCAAAAAAATAATGAGAGAATTAATTAATTGGTAAAAATTATCTCTCTATTACCAAAAATATATATTTCGATTAATTTATTACTCTCATATCTTTTAGAGCAAGAGAGGATTATTGAGGAAGTTAGGTTATAAACACATAATAAGCAACAAATGCTACGCGCACATTTTGTAATTGTTGCCTTAGCAAAGCAGCATGCGCTTAAATTCTTTTAAAATAAGCAACAATTTATGGGAAAAAACGATGCAGAATTACTTAATGGTTATAAATTTAATGCAAAAGTATTAATATCTGCAGCATTGTGTCCGATATCTCATAAATGGCTGCTGTATTGTTGGGTTTCAAGGCAAAAATTACTTTCAGTTGCTTCTGTACACAAAAGATTTCTCTACCCCCAGAAAAAATAGTCTAAAGGGGTAAAATAACATATCCTTAATGGTCAATGAACAGTACCAAAAAAAAACTTGTTCACCAAACTCAAGCTTGGACTTCTATAATATAGCGTGCTGTAGTGCCACATGCCAGCAAACTTTAAATCTTTCATTTTGGTCAAGTAAAAGTCAGTAATAAATGCATGATATACTGCTTCATTAGGTAGAACATTGCAATTGTGTCTGAGGAGGAACTGAGATCTAGTGCTTTCACCGGGTCCGGAACCAGCTTCGTTGCTGAAGATAAAACCCATTTCCCACACGCGAGAATAAAAAATGATATGATAATGATGTTAATTATAAGAAAATTCAATTATTTGCAAACCCTGTTAGATTATTAGTCTATTCATGATGAAATAGCAACACTTAATCAATTTTTTTTAGCATTATCACATGTCACGAATCCTTTTTCTACACTGAAAAGCCAACGCAAAAAAAATATTTGGTATACATATGCTATGACACACCTCCACCGTGTTCCAATAGAGAAATTTTCAATAAGAGAATAAATTAATAAGAATAAGAAAAATATAAAAATAATGAAACAAAAACATAAGACCACAACAATAGATGAAAAAACATCCGGTATTTGTGAAGGGTAGAAATAAAATTTCACTTTTTTCTGTCCTCAATATAGATTCCCCAATTCCCTAAAGACGCTACTGCATACAAACACTTTTTATTCGCAATCGCCTTTCACGAAGTCTTCGTTGTTTGTTGTTCTCAAACAGAAAAAAGAATAGGAACAACATAATCTGACTTTATTTATATGCGAGCGTATATGACTTCATTGAAATACCATATGAAACGTTTGATTCAGTTAGAAATTGTCAATTGTGAACATAAAGTTTATCAGCCAAACACCTGATTTATATTCGTCTACTTTGCGTTTTGTTTTTTGTTAAAAATCGATCACAATGTCTAGTATGTTATTTATTTATTTATTATACAATACAATGCTACATATATTTTATTTAAATATTAATCACAGAAATTTATTTAAAATAAAACACATCATTACAGCTTCCAGTGCAGCTGCTAACAGAGCTCTGTATATAAGTATCGGTCTCGGTGCCGCTATAATAACGGGAGCACTTTCGTATATCTACTACAAGTACTTGAAACGTGATGTTATGCCTTTAAAATGGCGTCGAGTGGGTACTTTACAAAAAATCAATTTATTTCCCATCAGATCATGTGTCCCTCTCGAACTCAATCCTGAAGAAGAACTTCTTTGCGATGTATCGGGTTTAAGTTATCGTGGCATACGCGATCGTGTTTTAATGTTGGTAACTGGTATCAATGAAATGATTACACCCCGTGTCTATTCCAGACTGGTATTGATTCATACCAGAGTGATTGGCGAGTCGAAATTAATAATTACAGCCGAGGGTATGGAGCAATTGGAATTAGATTTTTCCACTCTGGCTGATGAAGTACCCGGTCAGGATGTTCATACCGAGTGGTATAATTTGGATGCTATGTTTTGTGGTGAGAAGTACGATAAATGGTTTTCACGTTTCATATTGAATAAAGAGAATGGTTTGCGTTTGGTTTACCATCCTTATCCCAAGCCGTTACGGTCCATCAACGCTCGTTCGGCTAACCCTACGCTTTTACTGCAAGAGGAAGTAAGTAAGTGAGAATGATTGAAAATGTAATCTCCAACCCGTTCTGAAGACACTACGTGGAGGGTTATGATTTTAATAGTTTAGTATGACTTTGAATTTTTAGTTTTAATCCCACCTCACACACGCTGACTCCCAAAGTAATAATATTGATTTCAAAATGTTGATTTTTATAGGGTGATTTTACCGATGCCCCCAGTTATATGCTAATGAATTTATCATCTGTGGAGGATTTAAACATACATTTGGATGTGGATCCTTTACAATTTAGTAGTAATTTCCATTTGAAAATGGACGTTGGCGAAGCCTATGCTGAATACAATTGGCAATGGGTACGTATCGGAGAAGAAGCTGTATTCCGCATTGTAGCCCCTTGCTCCATATTTCACATTTTGAGGACCGCCGAAAGAGATCCAGACGGTCTTCTTTCAATACTTCCTAAAAAGTAAATTGATATCTTATTTGATTATCAATTTAATTTTAAAGTGAATTTTTCTTTAGTTACCGCTTAATTGACGACAAGGTCGGTCCCACATTGAGTATACATTTGGGTATACGTCAGCCCGGTGCCATTAAAGCTAATGATGTTATTTACATTGAGGACAACTGTCCAAAGTGAATACAATAAAAAATAATTAAATTCCATATTATTATATTGAAATTATAAATCCTTAGCATGTTGAACGATATATTGTTTGTTTTTTTTTTTTTTAATAAAAATTAAAACCTTTTTCTATTAATATTTGTAATCAACATTACTTTTTACTATCAAATCAATTTCATAGTGGAACATTATTTAACTAGAATTTTCCTTTTTTGTATTTTTTAAAGCTCAGCTTTTCTCAATGAAATTCCTTACAATACCTACAAAATTATATGCGCTTGGCTGAGTTGTAGCTTGCACAACAAGCTCTCGTCTAATAAGCCTATTAAACTACGGCCTTATTTTTATATTTTTATGTGTGTGACTTTAGCACGAATTGTAACATCAAATGTGGTTAAGAAGACGTTAGACTATGCCTGAATATGCATGTCGTCTTTTGATTTTTTGCAAAACAGTTTATTTTAAGCCATTGTTGTTTTTGCCTAGGGTTAAATGATCGGAATCATTTGATCACCTGGCAATCTCCGTTGGAATTACGATCAGCAAACGGTAGTTTAGTCTAAGCGGTAGTGTGTTGCTTTATTAAACATGAGGCCCCGGTTCAAACCCCAGGTCAGCCATCTCCAACAAAACGAAATATGAAAAAATATTCCTCAGCAGATTTCTGGCAAAAACTCTGAGTAAAAAAAATTCCAATGAAAAATTTCACAAAAATCTGTCATTTGGAATCGATTTTAAACTTTAGGTCTCGCCACTCATGTATAAAATTATCTCACACAATATAAGTGGCGTGAGAAACTAGGTTGTAATCCTGACAGAAGGGTTGTAATGACCATTTATGTACGTATGTATGTATGTATGTAAATAGTCCGGAGAATAGCCATAGCTTTGAAAAAGTAAAAGGAAAAATCTGGATTTTGTGAAACAGTGCTGAAACTTCTTGAAAAGTCCAATTGTTCCAATTCATAGTAAGAAAGCTTGGTTCAAAATCTGTTCAACGATAACAAATAGTGAATGTGTTGTGGCAATTACTGCTTTTAAAACTATCACTGTTGCAAGTGTTTGCTTTTACAAAGCAATTAGCTGCTCTAGATTATCATTTGAATAACGTTCTCTATAATTTTATTACATTACGATTGCTGGACCATGAAAAAATTTTAATTTGCAGAAAACGAAATACATATTATCACAAACAAGATAATTTTTCAAAACTCATTCTTTTGCTAGGTAAGCTGCCTTTTTGGTCAGTTGATAACTTTTACAATAACTGGTGTACAATGACTGGTTGCTATATTCCATTTAAATACAGAGAATCAACAATGTTGCATTTAAAGTTAAATTTTATTAAAAAAAAAAAAAAGTTTCTCTGTAACGCTGAAAGTGAAATCATGTTGTCATTTGCCTTTTTGTTGCTACAAAATTATGAAGTTGTAAACACTTTAAGTGCCGTTATTTGTAGAAATATCACAACACACTCCTTGAAAACTAGACACTCTTGAGACACTCTTTATTTGTCCAATATTTTTTAAAAAATTAATTCTACATGTTTATCAGTAAATAAAGATTTTTATTTAAAAAATTTTAATTGTTATATTTTTAGTAATCTGTAAATTACACACATCCATACGTATCTGTATGTATTTTATGGTGATAAAACGTATAAAAACATTGAATTTGTTTGTAAACAAACATATAAGAGAGAAGAGAAAATCAAAACATTTCCAAAAATGTATACAAATACAACAACATTGTATGTACTCAAATAAGATCAAAAAAATAATGAGAGAATTAATTAATTGGTAAAAATTATCTCTCTATTACCAAAAATATATATTTCGATTAATTTATTACTCTCATATCTTTTAGAGCAAGAGAGGATTATTGAGGAAGTTAGGTTATAAACACATAATAAGCAACAAATGCTACGCGCACATTTTGTAATTGTTGCCTTAGCAAAGCAGCATGCGCTTAAATTCTTTTAAAATAAGCAACAATTTATGGGAAAAAACGATGCAGAATTACTTAATGGTTATAAATTTAATGCAAAAGTATTAATATCTGCAGCATTGTGTCCGATATCTCATAAATGGCTGCTGTATTGTTGGGTTTCAAGGCAAAAATTACTTTCAGTTGCTTCTGTACACAAAAGATTTCTCTACCCCCAGAAAAAATAGTCTAAAGGGGTAAAATAACATATCCTTAATGGTCAATGAACAGTACCAAAAAAAAACTTGTTCACCAAACTCAAGCTTGGACTTCTATAATATAGCGTGCTGTAGTGCCACATGCCAGCAAACTTTAAATCTTTCATTTTGGTCAAGTAAAAGTCAGTAATAAATGCATGATATACTGCTTCATTAGGTAGAACATTGCAATTTTGTCTGAGGAGGAACTGAGATCTAGTGCTTTCACCGGGTCCGGAACCAGCTTCGTTGCTGAAGATAAAACCCATTTCCCACACGCGAGAATAAAAAATGATATGATAATGATGTTAATTATAAGAAAATTCAATTATTTGCAAACCCTGTTAGATTATTAGTCTATTCATGATGAAATAGCAACACTTAATCAATTTTTTTTAGCATTATCACATGTCACGAATCCTTTTTCTACACTGAAAAGCCAACGCAAAAAAAATATTTGGTATACATATGCTATGACACACCTCCACCGTGTTCCAATAGAGAAATTTTCAATAAGAGAATAAATTAATAAGAATAAGAAAAATATAAAAATAATGAAACAAAAACATAAGACCACAACAATAGATGAAAAAACATCCGGTATTTGTGAAGGGTAGAAATAAAATTTCACTTTTTTCTGTCCTCAATATAGATTCCCCAATTCCCTAAAGACGCTACTGCATACAAACACTTTTTATTCGCAATCGCCTTTCACGAAGTCTTCGTTGTTTGTTGTTCTCAAACAGAAAAAAGAATAGGAACAACATAATCTGACTTTATTTATATGCGAGCGTATATGACTTCATTGAAATACCATATGAAACGTTTGATTCAGTTAGAAATTGTCAATTGTGAACATAAAGTTTATCAGCCAAACACCTGATTTATATTCGTCTACTTTGCGTTTTGTTTTTTGTTAAAAATCGATCACAATGTCTAGTATGTTATTTATTTATTTATTATACAATACAATGCTACATATATTTTATTTAAATATTAATCACAGAAATTTATTTAAAATAAAACACATCATTACAGCTTCCAGTGCAGCTGCTAACAGAGCTCTGTATATAAGTATCGGTCTCGGTGCCGCTATAATAACGGGAGCACTTTCGTATATCTACTACAAGTACTTGAAACGTGATGTTATGCCTTTAAAATGGCGTCGAGTGGGTACTTTACAAAAAATCAATTTATTTCCCATCAGATCATGTGTCCCTCTCGAACTCAATCCTGAAGAAGAACTTCTTTGCGATGTATCGGGTTTAAGTTATCGTGGCATACGCGATCGTGTTTTAATGTTGGTAACTGGTATCAATGAAATGATTACACCCCGTGTCTATTCCAGACTGGTATTGATTCATACCAGAGTGATTGGCGAGTCGAAATTAATAATTACAGCCGAGGGTATGGAGCAATTGGAATTAGATTTTTCCACTCTGGCTGATGAAGTACCCGGTCAGGATGTTCATACCGAGTGGTATAATTTGGATGCTATGTTTTGTGGTGAGAAGTACGATAAATGGTTTTCACGTTTCATATTGAATAAAGAGAATGGTTTGCGTTTGGTTTACCATCCTTATCCCAAGCCGTTACGGTCCATCAACGCTCGTTCGGCTAACCCTACGCTTTTACTGCAAGAGGAAGTAAGTAAGTGAGAATGATTGAAAATGTAATCTCCAACCCGTTCTGAAGACACTACGTGGAGGGTTATGATTTTAATAGTTTAGTATGACTTTGAATTTTTAGTTTTAATCCCACCTCACACACGCTGACTCCCAAAGTAATAATATTGATTTCAAAATGTTGATTTTTATAGGGTGATTTTACCGATGCCCCCAGTTATATGCTAATGAATTTATCATCTGTGGAGGATTTAAACATACATTTGGATGTGGATCCTTTACAATTTAGTAGTAATTTCCATTTGAAAATGGACGTTGGCGAAGCCTATGCTGAATACAATTGGCAATGGGTACGTATCGGAGAAGAAGCTGTATTCCGCATTGTAGCCCCTTGCTCCATATTTCACATTTTGAGGACCGCCGAAAGAGATCCAGACGGTCTTCTTTCAATACTTCCTAAAAAGTAAATTGATATCTTATTTGATTATCAATTTAATTTTAAAGTGAATTTTTCTTTAGTTACCGCTTAATTGACGACAAGGTCGGTCCCACATTGAGTATACATTTGGGTATACGTCAGCCCGGTGCCATTAAAGCTAATGATGTTATTTACATTGAGGACAACTGTCCAAAGTGAATACAATAAAAAATAATTAAATTCCATATTATTATATTGAAATTATAAATCCTTAGCATGTTGAACGATATATTGTTTGTTTTTTTTTTTTTTTAATAAAAATTAAAACCTTTTTCTATTAATATTTGTAATCAACATTACTTTTTACTATCAAATCAATTTCATAGTGGAACATTATTTAACTAGAATTTTCCTTTTTTGTATTTTTTAAAGCTCAGCTTTTCTCAATGAAATTCCTTACAATACCTACAAAATTATATGCGCTTGGCTGAGTTGTAGCTTGCACAACAAGCTCTCGTCTAATAAGCCTATTAAACTACGGCCTTATTTTTATATTTTTATGTGTGTGACTTTAGCACGAATTGTAACATCAAATGTGGTTAAGAAGACGTTAGACTATGCCTGAATATGCATGTCGTCTTTTGATTTTTTGCAAAACAGTTTATTTTAAGCCATTGTTGTTTTTGCCTAGGGTTAAATGATCGGAATCATTTGATCACCTGGCAATCTCCGTTGGAATTACGATCAGCAAACGGTAGTTTAGTCTAAGCGGTAGTGTGTTGCTTTATTAACCATGAGGCCCCGGTTCAAACCCCAGGTCAGCCATCTCCAACAAAACGAAATATGAAAAAAATATTCCTCAGCAGATTTCTGGCAAAAACTCTGAGTAAAAAAAATTCCAATGAAAAATTTCACAAAAATCTGTCATTTGGAATCGATTTTAAACTTTAGGTCTCGCCACTCATGTATAAAATTATCTCACACAATATAAGTGGCGTGAGAAACTAGGTTGTAATCCTGACAGAAGGGTTGTAATGACCATTTATGTACGTATGTATGTATGTATGTAAATAGTCCGGAGAATAGCCATAGCTTTGAAAAAGTAAAAGGAAAAATCTGGATTTTATGAAACAGTGCTGAAACTTCTTGAAAAGTCCAATTGTTCCAATTCATAGTAAGAAAGCTTGGTTCAAAATCTGTTCAACGATAACAAATAGTGAATGTGTTGTGGCAATTACTGCTTTTAAAACTATCACTGTTGCAAGTGTTTGCTTTTACAAAGCAATTAGCTGCTCTAGATTATCATTTGAATAACGTTCTCTATAATTTTATTACATTACGATTGCTGGACCATGAAAAAATTTTAATTTGCAGAAAACGAAATACATATTATCACAAACAAGATAATTTTTCAAAACTCATTCTTTTGCTAGGTAAGCTGCCTTTTTGGTCAGTTGATAACTTTTACAATAACTGGTGTACAATGACTGGTTGCTATATTCCATTTAAATACAGAGAATCAACAATGTTGCATTTAAAGTTAAATTTTATTAAAAAAAAAAAAAAAGTTTCTCTGTAACGCTGAAAGTGAAATCATGTTGTCATTTGCCTTTTTGTTGCTACAAAATTATGAAGTTGTAAACACTTTAAGTGCCGTTATTTGTAGAAATATCACAACACACTCCTTGAAAACTAGACACTCTTGAGACACTCTTTATTTGTCCAATATTTTTTAAAAAATTAATTCTACATGTTTATCAGTAAATAAAGATTTTTATTTAAAAAATTTTAATTGTTATATTTTTAGTAATCTGTAAATTACACACATCCATACGTATCTGTATGTATTTTATGGTGATAAAACGTATAAAAACATTGAATTTGTTTGTAAACAAACATATAAGAGAGAAGAGAAAATCAAAACATTTCCAAAAATGTATACAAATACAACAACATTGTATGTACTCAAATAAGATCAAAAAAATAATGAGAGAATTAATTAATTGGTAAAAATTATCTCTCTATTACCAAAAATATATATTTCGATTAATTTATTACTCTCATATCTTTTAGAGCAAGAGAGGATTATTGAGGAAGTTAGGTTATAAACACATAATAAGCAACAAATGCTACGCGCACATTTTGTAATTGTTGCCTTAGCAAAGCAGCATGCGCTTAAATTCTTTTAAAATAAGCAACAATTTATGGGAAAAAACGATGCAGAATTACTTAATGGTTATAAATTTAATGCAAAAGTATTAATATCTGCAGCATTGTGTCCGATATCTCATAAATGGCTGCTGTATTGTTGGGTTTCAAGGCAAAAATTACTTTCAGTTGCTTCTGTACACAAAAGATTTCTCTACCCCCAGAAAAAATAGTCGAAAGGGGTAAAATAACATATCCTTAATGGTCAATGAACAGTACCAAAAAAAAACTTGTTCACCAAACTCAAGCTTGGACTTCTATAATATAGCGTGCTGTAGTGCCACATGCCAGCAAACTTTATATCTTTCATTTTGGTCAAGTAAAAGTCAGTAATAAATGCATGGTATACTGCTTCATTAGGTAGAACATTGCAATTGTGTCTGAGGAGGAACTGAGATCTAGTGCTTTCACCGGGTCCGGAACCAGCTTCGTTGCTGAAGATAAAACCCATTTCCCACACGCGAGAATAAAAAATGATATGATAATGATGTTAATTATAAGAAAATTCAATTATTTGCAAACCCTGTTAGATTATTAGTCTATTCATGATGAAATAGCAACACTTAATCAATTTTTTTTAGCATTATCACATGTCACGAATCCTTTTTCTACACTGAAAAGCCAACGCAAAAAAAATATTTGGTATACATATGCTATGACACACCTCCACCGTGTTCCAATAGAGAAATTTTCAATAAGAGAATAAATTAATAAGAATAAGAAAAATATAAAAATAATGAAACAAAAACATAAGACCACAACAATAGATGAAAAAACATCCGGTATTTGTGAAGGGTAGAAATAAAATTTCACTTTTTTCTGTCCTCAATATAGATTCCCCAATTCCCTAAAGACGCTACTGCATACAAACACTTTTTATTCGCAATCGCCTTTCACGAAGTCTTCGTTGTTTGTTGTTCTCAAACAGAAAAAAGAATAGGAACAACATAATCTGACTTTATTTATATGCGAGCGTATATGACTTCATTGAAATACCATATGAAACGTTTGATTCAGTTAGAAATTGTCAATTGTGAACATAAAGTTTATCAGCCAAACACCTGATTTATATTCGTCTACTTTGCGTTTTGTTTTTTGTTAAAAATCGATCACAATGTCTAGTATGTTATTTATTTATTTATTATACAATACAATGCTACATATATTTTATTTAAATATTAATCACAGAAATTTATTTAAAATAAAACACATCATTACAGCTTCCAGTGCAGCTGCTAACAGAGCTCTGTATATAAGTATCGGTCTCGGTGCCGCTATAATAACGGGAGCACTTTCGTATATCTACTACAAGTACTTGAAACGTGATGTTATGCCTTTAAAATGGCGTCGAGTGGGTACTTTACAAAAAATCAATTTATTTCCCATCAGATCATGTGTCCCTCTCGAACTCAATCCTGAAGAAGAACTTCTTTGCGATGTATCGGGTTTAAGTTATCGTGGCATACGCGATCGTGTTTTAATGTTGGTAACTGGTATCAATGAAATGATTACACCCCGTGTCTATTCCAGACTGGTATTGATTCATACCAGAGTGATTGGCGAGTCGAAATTAATAATTACAGCCGAGGGTATGGAGCAATTGGAATTAGATTTTTCCACTCTGGCTGATGAAGTACCCGGTCAGGATGTTCATACCGAGTGGTATAATTTGGATGCTATGTTTTGTGGTGAGAAGTACGATAAATGGTTTTCACGTTTCATATTGAATAAAGAGAATGGTTTGCGTTTGGTTTACCATCCTTATCCCAAGCCGTTACGGTCCATCAACGCTCGTTCGGCTAACCCTACGCTTTTACTGCAAGAGGAAGTAAGTAAGTGAGAATGATTGAAAATGTAATCTCCAACCCGTTCTGAAGACACTACGTGGAGGGTTATGATTTTAATAGTTTAGTATGACTTTGAATTTTTAGTTTTAATCCCACCTCACACACGCTGACTCCCAAAGTAATAATATTGATTTCAAAATGTTGATTTTTATAGGGTGATTTTACCGATGCCCCCAGTTATATGCTAATGAATTTATCATCTGTGGAGGATTTAAACATACATTTGGATGTGGATCCTTTACAATTTAGTAGTAATTTCCATTTGAAAATGGACGTTGGCGAAGCCTATGCTGAATACAATTGGCAATGGGTACGTATCGGAGAAGAAGCTGTATTCCGCATTGTAGCCCCTTGCTCCATATTTCACATTTTGAGGACCGCCGAAAGAGATCCAGACGGTCTTCTTTCAATACTTCCTAAAAAGTAAATTGATATCTTATTTGATTATCAATTTAATTTTAAAGTGAATTTTTCTTTAGTTACCGCTTAATTGACGACAAGGTCGGTCCCACATTGAGTATACATTTGGGTATACGTCAGCCCGGTGCCATTAAAGCTAATGATGTTATTTACATTGAGGACAACTGTCCAAAGTGAATACAATAAAAAATAATTAAATTCCATATTATTATATTGAAATTATAAATCCTTAGCATGTTGAACGATATATTGTTTGTTTTTTTTTTTTTTTAATAAAAATTAAAACCTTTTTCTATTAATATTTGTAATCAACATTACTTTTTACTATCAAATCAATTTCATAGTGGAACATTATTTAACTAGAATTTTCCTTTTTTGTATTTTTTAAAGCTCAGCTTTTCTCAATGAAATTCCTTACAATACCTACAAAATTATATGCGCTTGGCTGAGTTGTAGCTTGCACAACAAGCTCTCGTCTAATAAGCCTATTAAACTACGGCCTTATTTTTATATTTTTATGTGTGTGACTTTAGCACGAATTGTAACATCAAATGTGGTTAAGAAGACGTTAGACTATGCCTGAATATGCATGTCGTCTTTTGATTTTTTGCAAAACAGTTTATTTTAAGCCATTGTTGTTTTTGCCTAGGGTTAAATGATCGGAATCATTTGATCACCTGGCAATCTCCGTTGGAATTACGATCAGCAAACGGTAGTTTAGTCTAAGCGGTAGTGTGTTGCTTTATTAAACATGAGGCCCCGGTTCAAACCCCAGGTCAGCCATCTCCAACAAAACGAAATATGAAAAAAATATTCCTCAGCAGATTTCTGGCAAAAACTCTGAGTAAAAAAAATTCCAATGAAAAATTTCACAAAAATCTGTCATTTGGAATCGATTTTAAACTTTAGGTCTCGCCACTCATGTATAAAATTATCTCACACAATATAAGTGGCGTGAGAAACTAGGTTGTAATCCTGACAGAAGGGTTGTAATGACCATTTATGTACGTATGTATGTATGTATGTAAATAGTCCGGAGAATAGCCATAGCTTTGAAAAAGTAAAAGGAAAAATCTGGATTTTGTGAAACAGTGCTGAAACTTCTTGAAAAGTCCAATTGTTCCAATTCATAGTAAGAAAGCTTGGTTCAAAATCTGTTCAACGATAACAAATAGTGAATGTGTTGTGGCAATTACTGCTTTTAAAACTATCACTGTTGCAAGTGTTTGCTTTTACAAAGCAATTAGCTGCTCTAGATTATCATTTGAATAACGTTCTCTATAATTTTATTACATTACGATTGCTGGACCATGAAAAAATTTTAATTTGCAGAAAACGAAATACATATTATCACAAACAAGATAATTTTTCAAAACTCATTCTTTTGCTAGGTAAGCTGCCTTTTTGGTCAGTTGATAACTTTTACAATAACTGGTGTACAATGACTGGTTGCTATATTCCATTTAAATACAGAGAATCAACAATGTTGCATTTAAAGTTAAATTTTATTAAAAAAAAAAAAAAGTTTCTCTGTAACGCTGAAAGTGAAATCATGTTGTCATTTGCCTTTTTGTTGCTACAAAATTATGAAGTTGTAAACACTTTAAGTGCCGTTATTTGTAGAAATATCACAACACACTCCTTGAAAACTAGACACTCTTGAGACACTCTTTATTTGTCCAATATTTTTTAAAAAATTAATTCTACATGTTTATCAGTAAATAAAGATTTTTATTTAAAAAATTTTAATTGTTATATTTTTAGTAATCTGTAAATTACACACATCCATACGTATCTGTATGTATTTTATGGTGATAAAACGTATAAAAACATTGAATTTGTTTGTAAACAAACATATAAGAGAGAAGAGAAAATCAAAACATTTCCAAAAATGTATACAAATACAACAACATTGTATGTACTCAAATAAGATCAAAAAAATAATGAGAGAATTAATTAATTGGTAAAAATTATCTCTCTATTACCAAAAATATATATTTCGATTAATTTATTACTCGCATATATTTGTGAGCAAGAGAGGATTATTGAGGAAGTTAGGTTATAAACACATAATAAGCAACAAATGCTGCGCGCACATTTTGTAGCAAAGCAGCATGCGTTTTAATTATTTTAAAATTAACTAAAAGTTATTGTAGAGTTGTAAATTTTATGCAAAATAATTAATATCTGTTGACTACACATTATATTGTACATACTTATCCCAGCATTGTGGCTGATATCTCATAAGTGGCAAGTATAACATTTTGCAATTGGTGCCTTAGACAAGCAGCATGCGCTTAAATTTTTTCAAAGTAAGCAACAATTTAGGGAGAAAAGGATACAGATTTACTTGATAGTAGTAAATTTCATGCAAAATATTTAATATCTGTTGACTACACATTATATTGTAGTTTTTCCATAATTGTAGACGGTATCTCACAAATGGCAGCTGCAGCGTTGAGCCCAAGTCCTGAAATTGTGGCTGACTTGTCCCTGTCCACGGAAGACTTGCTCTATCTTCAGAAGAAATAGTCTAGTAGGGTAAAATAGCATATTCTTAACGGTCAATGAACTACACCAAAAGAAAATTGTTTATCAAACTTAACCTTGGGGTTCAATAATATAGCGTGCTGTGTGTCTTATAACACCATATGCTAGCAAACTCCAAATCTTCTACAGTAATCCCTCGATTTACGTCGCCTCGATTAACGTTGTTTCGATTTACGTGGTCAAATTTTTTGTTCCCTCTAACTTCAATTTGCGTCGCCTTTTTTTGGAACCAACTGCGACGTAAATCGAGGGATTACTGTAACTTTTTTAAGTTCCTTGTTAAAAACATACTATTTTGTAGTATGAGCAATATGAAATTCGATTTACGTCGCCTTTTTTGGAACCAACTGCAACGTAAATCGAGGGATTACTATATTTTAGGCAAGTAAAAGTCAGTAATCAATCCATGGTATTCTGCTTCCTTAACCAGAAAGTTAAGATTGTGCTTGAGGAGGAATTACGATCTAGTGACATCATCGGGTTCGAAATCAGCTTCGTTGCTAAGAATAAAACCCGTTTGCTACACGTCCTAATAAAACAATGTTAATAAAATTAAATTATTGGCAAACCCTGTTAAATTGTTTAAATATTCATGATGAAATGGCAAAATTTACTGCATTTTTTTTAGCATTATCACATGTCACGAATCTTTTTTATACACTGAAAAGCAAAAAAGCATATATGTACATACATATGCTATTACGCACCCACTGTAATCCAGTAGAGAAATTTGCGAAAAGAGAATAAATAATAAAAGAAAAATAAAACCACAAGACCACAACAATAGATGAGAAAACAGCCGGTATTTGTGAAGAGTAGAAATAAAATTCCTTTTTTTTCTGGCCTCAATTTAGGTTCTCCAATTCCCTAAAGACGCTACCGCATACAAACATTTGTTATTTGGAAACGCCTCTCACGAAGTCTTCGTTGTTTGTTGTTCTCAAGCAAGAAAAAAAAAAGAAAAGAAACAACATAATCTGACTTTATTTATATGCGAGCGTATATGACTTCATTGAAATACCATATGAAACGTTTGATTCAGTTAGAAATTGTCAATTGTGAACATAAAGTTTATCAGCCAAATACCTGATTTATATTCGTCTACTTTGCGTTTTGTTTTTTGTTAAAAATATATCACAATGTCTAGTATGTTATTTACTTATTATACAATACAATGCTACATATATTTTATTTAAATATTAATCACTGAAATTTATTCAAAATAAAACACATCATTACAGCTTCCAGTGCAGCTGCTAACAGAGCTCTGTATATAAGTGTCGGTCTCGGTGCCACTATGATAACAGGAGCACTTTCATATCTCTACTACAGGTACATGAAACGTGATGATATGCCTTTAAAATGGCGTCGAGTGGGTACTTTACAACAAATCAATTTATTTCCCATCAAATCGTGTGCCCCTCTCGAACTCAATCCTGAAGAGGAAATTCTTTGCGAAGTCTTAGGGTTACGTTATCGTGGCATACGGGATCGCGTTTTAATGGTGGTCAATGATAACTATGAAATGATAACAGCTCGTGTTTATCCCAGACTGGTATTGATTCATACCAGAGTAGTTGGCGAATCGAAATTAATAATTACCGCTGAGGGTATGGAAACATTGGAATTCGATTTTTCCACTCTGGCTGATGAAGCACCCGGTCAGGATGTTCATACCTCTGTGTGGGGTAGTAAATTGGATGCCATGTTGTGTGGTGAGAAGTACGATAAATGGTTTTCACGTTTCATATTGAATAAAGAGAATGGTTTGCGTTTGGTCTACTATCCTTATCCCAAGCCGGTACGGCCTATCAACTCTGATATGGCTAAACTACCGTTTATACTAAATGCGGATACGGTAAGTACATATGTGAGAAAGATATAAACAAAACTGAATTTTAATTTGAATTCGCTATAAAAGTTTAATTTTGTATTATACGATTTCAAATTAAGGGTATCAAATAATTTTTTGTTGAGTGATATTGAATTTGTTTATTAATTGCCAAATGTTTATGTGTACAGGGCACTTTTGGCGATGCCACCAGCTACATGCTGATGAATTTATCATCTGTAGAGGATTTAAATACACGTCTAGAACGTCCTGTGGATCCATTACAATTTCGTGGTAATTTTTATTTGAAAATGGACGTTGGAGAAGCCTACGCTGAGGACAATTGGCAATGGATACGTATAGGAGAAGATACTGTATTCCGCAGTGTAGCCCCTTGCACCAGATGCATATTACCCAACATTAATGTGGAGACCGCCGAAAGAGATCCAGATGGTCAGCCCTTGAAGAAACTTAAAAGGTAAATTGTTATCTTTTTTGCAAAAGGAATTTTTATTCAAATTTAAACTTACAATTTTCGTTTAGCTACCGTTTACTTCACGATAAGTCCAGTCCCACTTTGGGTATACACATGGGTGTACGTCAGTCCGGTGCCGTTAAACTTAATGATGTTATTTATATAGAGGACAACTGTACGAAATAAATTCATTTGAATACAATAAACATGTCATGTAATTCCATATTATTATATTGAAATTAAATTTCTTAACATGCTAAACGTTGTATTGTTTGTTTTGTTTAATAAAAAAATTAAATCTTCGTGTTTAATATTTGTAATGAACAGACTCGTAGTTTTATTAAATTTCTTTTTACTTGCAAATCAATTTTACAATGGAAAATTATTTTAACTATTTAGAATTTATCTTCTTTTTTGTTTTCGTATTTTTTTAAAGCTTTTCTTACTTAGCTTTTGTTTAATTTAATTCCTTACAATACATACAAAAATTATTTGCTCTAAAGTGGTTTTGTTTATACAAAATTATTTACCAACAATAAAAAAAATATTTAATAATACAATACGAAAATGACAATAAATTATGTTTTTAAATGTAAAAAGAAATTCTTATATTTTTATGAAGAAAAAACAAATTTTTCCAAGAGATTTTTAAAAAAAAAATATTGAAATCCTGATGTTTCTTTTTATTTTAATCGAAAGAGATTTTAATTCCATACCATGTTGTAATACCATATTTTTGAAAAGAAAAAAATAATTATGTATTTATATATCTAAAATATTGAAATTATATTATATTAATGAATGTAGTATATACGATATAAAATTATGCATTAAAATAGTTGTCCATAGTCAACGTATTTACTTTAGTAAATAATTGCTTATGAATGACAATTTTCTTTTGTCACGATCTTTTTGAAATGATTTTAAAGTGATGAGACTATAAACAACTATGTATTGATTTTATAATAACAGTATAATAAGTTCAGGCTTAATTTCGACGTACAGATAGATGATGTTGGTCTAATGTAAACAACCGGACCAGGTTAAACCTCCGCAAGACATGCTTACAATTACATATAAAACGAATATAATAATTAAAGCAACAATCACATAGAGGCGTACATTTTTCCAAAACATTTGCCGGGCTAAGTTACGGGATGCTTTACGGAATGCCACAGACTGGAAATGAAATAAAACAGCAAATAAAATTAATAAAAAAAAACAATTTAATAGCAAGAGAAAATTGGTTAAAATTGGTATTATTTTAGGGCTTATTAAATTAAACACTCGTGCAAGCAACATCTACCCTGTCCCTTACGATTGTCCAGCTTATTTCAAACTCGAAAACCCTTCTCTATTGCAGTAACGAGGAATATTTAAATGTGTTCCATTTATTATTGAAAAATAATCGATATCTCTTTACAATACATTATATGTTTAAAGAATAACAACTAAAACCCGTACGGAGAAAAAACATGTAAGAAACATTAGATATTCTTTGTGATTAGTGACCCACATATGTATGTATTGTATGTATAATAACTATCAGCTTACCATTCAATACTGTATATGGGCATTTCCATTATGTCGAATACAACTAACGAACACTTTTAATTTGAAGAAAGTCAAATTAAAACAATAAGTTTAACTTGAAAAAGTGATGGGAAAACTTTTTATTTGCAAGTTAATTAAAAAAAAAATATTCAATATTCAATGAAGCATTCAAAATTCACGTATAATATCACCTAAAAAAACAAACTTAACGAAACTCGTTGAATGAATAATATAATTTGTTTTGGTAAATATAATAAATAAATAAATATATTACTCAGTACTAATTGCTTAATGTCAACAAAACAAAACGAAATAGCGATTAGGCTATTTTTAGAATGGACTTGATAATATAAATATTTCACCCAAGAGTTTTTATTACCTACACAGTTCAATAAGTAAAATTTGATACTAGGCAACAGCTCAAATGAGCACTTAGGATGACATTTTCTTTTGTTGCCCTAAAATCTGTCTGCAAAATCTATTTTAAAGGCTAGTATAATAAGCTTAACATTGCTTAAGGTTTCGTAATATGGACAAAACTCGACTGGAATATAAACCCATCCAAACTGATCCTGCTTCTAAAACAAATTTTTAAAATTTGTCATGGCCACCACAAAATCTCGGGGCTATCGTACGTTTATTTATATGCTCTTCGCAGTGATATTTCTCATTCAGCATAAGGTTACATATACATAATTATTAAGTACAGTCGCCATAGTCTAGTAGGTAGTGCGTTGGCTTATTAGACGTAAAGCCAGGGTTCGAGCCCCAGGCCAGACATCAAAACAAAATACAAAAAGTATTTTTTCGGCGATTTCTGGCAAAAACTCTGAGAGTAAATAAAATCGCCATGAAAAAGTTTCCCAGAAGTCTGTCGTTCGGAGTCGACTTTAAACTGTAGGTCCCACCACTCATGTATAAAATTAACACACACAACATAAGTGGTGTGAGAAACTAGGTCGCAATCCTGACTGAAGGGTTGTAATGACCAATTATGTATGTATGTATGTAAGACCCCGCTTAACGCTGCTCCGCTTGACGCTGTTTCAGTATTACGCAGTAGTATTGGGATTCCCCTAAATCGCACACTGTATTGATACTTGTTGTATATGTGTGCAAATAAAATGGCCATGCATCAACCAAAAGTGGTGCACTACATATATAGCGACGGTGTATACTATACTTTTTCAACGCTCTTTTGTTAGTCTGTCCAGAATAAAGATTCCAACTGTATTTTCCGAAATCGCAATCACAGTACGAACGCATCTTTCCTGTGTCACAGTTGATTTATTATTTGCCTCGTTTAATGCTGTTTCGTTTAGCGCTGGAACTTATTATAACGTATCCTCAGCGTTAAGTGGGGTCTTACTGTACATTTGTACAATATACAACGTGCAGTGTGTAATATGCCAAATCAGTATGTGTTTTAAGAGAATAACGATCGGAAATACATAACGAAGTTAGTTAAAGAATTTAAAAAAAAGAAAAAGATTTCTTTAATGACTTAGTTTGGTCTTTATAAGTTCTCCCCTATTTGTTCTGAAGTCAGTTTTACTGTTGCTTTTCGATATGAAATTAAAAAATAGTTTCAAACGAAAGTAACTTTCTTTTCTCATGAAATATTAGGTAAGAAAAAAATTAACTATTTTCTCCTAATACTATGAGTTTTCTGCATGTACTGTCGAATTTCGGACAGTAAATGTTTTTTTTTTTTTTTTTTTTTTTCTTCAATGTCGGTTCAATGCTTTGCGAGAACGCAAAACAAATATGTTTTCTACGTACCCTTGGAAAGAATTTAAGGAGATAAAGACAATGCATGTCTCTTTAGAAAAATGTTATCAAATTAAGACGTACAATAAAAATATCTAAGATACATTAAAATTACTTTTAATTTTTTGTACTCAGTGAACCTTGCTATGGAAATGCCCATATGCTCATATGTCACTATTTTGTATACACATTAGAGATATAATTTTAGAGATTAGATTGTTTCGTATCTAGCGACCTTTTTTTTAAACTCTCAGACTACAAAATAACATTATCTTCTATTTTTTCAACACAATTGATATGAATACTAAATTTTTTTATTGTTTTGTATTAATGTTTTAGAAATGTTTTCTGATAACTTTTGGTTGGCATTTAGAAATACAATCACTTCTATTGATAATTAACAATGGTCTTTAGAGAGGGTTTTTAAATTTTTTTTTTAAGAATTTTTGAAAAAAAAAATAAACAAAAATGCAAATTTTCCAATTTTCAAATATCACTGAAGTATAAAACCACGTCTTTCTTTTATTTCAAAATATATGGCAGGGCTAACTCGCCTTGATATATTACATACGAAATTTTATAATATAATTTTTTTAATATAAAAAAAATCGTATCAAACTAAGGAGCTATTTATTGTCGTGAAAGATTCTAACCAAGGCAAATTCATATTCATTCAAATTGCCTTGATTCTAACAAATAAAAATTATTATTTTAGTTCTAACTGAAATGTCCAACTAGTAACAAATGTAAATCACCAAGTGTTTGCTTATTTGCTGTTTGTTTGAATTATGCCACGATCATTGTATTTTCTTTGAAAGCAAATACGACAACTTATTACGATTTTTTCTGCCTTTATAGCAGCTTAATTTTAATTAAGTATAGGTCTTCCAACTAACCAATCTACTTCGTTACTGAATTCCCACAACCAAATATAATGTACCGTAGGAAGAAATCCTGTATTTTTTTAATGAAATGGTAGGCCTTATTGGTACAGTGAAAAAACGATACAGTTTAGGTACAATTAAACCTCTGCACTTTTTAAGAACTGTTTGACATTTTGAAGGTAATTCCATTATGCCACGAGCATTTCATTGAGGCGAGGTTTTTCCAATTATTCTATTATTCGTTATAGAAAGGTACAGAAGATAATTACTGAGCCAGATCGGACCTCTAATGTGTATTTACAAGATACTCTCGTCAAAGCGCTCAAAGATTTAAGATCCATATTATGTTCTCATTACATTTTTAATTAAGTCTACAAACAATTCTTTTTGCAATGCTCCAGAAAAATCTTCGAAATGCTTACATGATGGACGGATGAGTCCATTACTTGAGCATCTTTGTGTTCAATTATAGAAAAAGAATAGAAGAACCCACAATTGCACCTTTTTCAGGTGCCTGCCGTAAGTTTCTGTTGTAAGGAGTATGTTTTTTCTTCCAGACCAGGAAATAAAATTCAATTTAGTAACGTAAGATACCCAATTGCAAATTACCTCTGCCCTTTATACAAAATAATAGATTTATTTCCACTACCGCCCCCCAAAGGAAATATAATTTTCGAATTCAAACTAGTCTGTACAGGATCACAAAGAAATAACTGAGCTTAAGCAAACAAGGCGTGGCACTACTAGGGCAAATGACACTGCTTAACACTGATCATTTAACGTGCACACCTAACTCTAAAGAAGCACAGGCAGAAATGCTGGATATTCCGATTTTATTGTAAATGTGACCTGAATACCTACATCTAATATATCATATGTATCTTGTGATGTCGCATTGAGCGACTATCATGAAAAAAAACATAGGGTTCCTAATGCACATCTTACCCTATAGTAGTAAGCAACCGAGACATCCTAATTTCTTTTAAGATGTATAAAGATTCATGTTTGTTATTATTTGAAAAATTTAGTATTGATGTTAGCATTCCAAAAGGTGCTTCTAGATGTATGGAAAAGGCAATATACTCTAATCCGATAGGTTAGGTTTGAGGACAAGAGGTCAAATTGACCCATTTTAAGAAATTCGATAACTTATTTGAAAAAAACTTAAACAACAGATTAAAGTTTTAATTATTCTGATGGATACTTACATTATTACTTAAGTTCTCAGTTTTATTAACAAGTAGTTCCAATTTTTCTCCACGGTCCCTTAGATTATCTAAAAAAAATAGTAGAACAATAAGTTTTAATATCAAAAGTTACTCTTGAAATTAACGCAGTATTTACCAATATTTTTAACCATAATGTCTTTCAATTCATCAATCTGTCCATGAACCTTAGAAATCACATCAACTTCATTCGATTGACTAAAGAATGTCATTTGTTGAGCCAGAACTTTCGAGAATTCTGTATTCATAGCATAAGCTATGGCAGTGGCCACTGTCAAACCATATGTTTGTATGAATTTCTGTTTTATATCAGCCAAGAATAGAAAAGCACGGGATCTTTCAAATTCCTGGAAGTAATTAATCATTATAAAAACAGCAATTAAAGGCGAAACACATTGCCATTTACTTACGTTGTCGGTAATGCACATGTAAATCAATTTGTGTTCACACACATAATGTATCAAGTAGTCGCCATGGGAGTAGGTTAACTTGTGGTTTTCCAATGTTATTTTCGAAATAATTTGATCTGTTACTTCAGCAAAATTTCCTACACACTCGGCATACTTGGCCAGCACAGTTGTGCCGCGAGAGATTACGGAATACAATATTGGCATGATGCCACCTTGATAGCGTTGTAAATTAAAATTATAACAGCTTTTACTGGAAAATCTTGTGAAATACAAGTTAAGCTCTGATACTTTTACTATGTAGCTCTCTATGTAACAACCAGTGTAAATCCCCTCCCTTTGTGTGTTGGTGTCACGATAAAGGGAAGACTTAAAAGATGCTGTGCTTTGCGTTTTATAGCGGCAGCTGTAATTTAATATTCATTCATTAACAAACAAAATACACTATTGTTTATGAAATAGAATATTTCATATTTGTTTTCTTTTCTTTTTTTTCAGTACTAATCAAAGATTACTCACCACAATATATATTTTTTGTTCTCTTTTTTTTCTTTCTTAATTGGTGATAAAAATATTCTCCAAAACAAAACCTGTGGTTCGTTCTTTGTTTTGTTGTTTATCTGCTGTATAACTTAAAATTTATCGTTTACAGCATTACAGAATTTCATTATACCGCCGCTCTTGAAATATGGGACAATTTCTTCTATATTTAAATAATATTTAAGTGCATAATAATACTATGCGTTTTCTTTTTATTTACTTCGGTATTGTTTTCCTGTTTTCTTCTTCATTGAAACCAAAGATGTCATTTCGCTGTTGCATTTTTTTTGCATATAACTACCCTGTTTTAGTAGTACATAACAAAGCAGAGTTATAAAAAGTAGTATTAAGCAACGAGTAAATGAAAAAAGTAATGCCAATTTAAAGCTACAAAATTACTCACTGTTTAAGGTACTTTTTTTATAGTTAACTTATAAAGGCAAAAATTTTAAGAATTGGAAGGACAAGTAAAGAATTTCCATATCACTAAAAAAATATATGGAACGAAGTAATACCTATAGACATTCGATTTGAATATCTGACATTTGAAATAATATGAATGACTTCTGCAGTAAGACTGTTTTGTATACGACCAAATGTGACTAATGAAACAATGGTATAGACCGATAACGAAAACGTTTTACCAAATAAATACCATTATGAACTGTTTCGTATTCGGATGTATAAATAGCTTGGAGGTACGCAATTTATTCGAAACATTTTTTTTTATACTTGAACTATGTGAATAACATGTAGGTGCCAGAGAACGTTGAAAACATATATCCAGCATTCAAGACCTTCTCCTTATCTTACCTTTGATTGAGTCTACTTTAACGTGTTCTCTAACAATACTTTGCGCAGTTTTTTTTACCGCATTCGTATAAAAACGCTGAACTGACATTTCTTTACTTAAATTTTAATACACAAAAATTATTTGCTCCCTACTATTTCTACTTGTATTTGCAACTCCGTACGTTTGTTTTTCTTTTCGTAGAATTTTTTAGTATGTTTTTTCGCTCCATTCATAAACAATAAATTTGTGAAAAAGAGTGGGAAATATTAATAAAATCATTGGAAAAAAGTTATATTTGTTTTAAAAATGAACTCTAATATCATGGTTAATGGCACTGACTCTCCAGTGTCTGGAGAAATAAAACCAACAGCCGATAAACGTGATTTACTCGCTCTGCTCAAACTCATCAAGAAATACAATCTTAAACAGACAGAGGAGCTATTGTGCCAGGAGGCAAATATTAAAGCAGACGAATTGGAAGAAGTAGACGATAAAGAAATAACTTCAATATTAACATCGGCTTTGGGTGAAAATGTGGAGAATACGAATGGTGACGGTAAGCCGGGACCTGGCAGTGATCCGGAATTGTATGATGCCGCCTACAAAGATTTGCGTAGCTTTGTCGACGAATCATTGGATATATACAAGCACGAGCTGTTTATGGTTTTGTATCCCATATTAGTGCAGATCTATTTTAAACTTGTTTCGGGAGGCTATGCCAAATCCGCTAGAGAATTCGTAGAAAAGTATGGGCCAGACTTGGATTACTATTACCGAGAAGATTTGCAAAATTTGTTGTTGATTACAAAACGTTCCGAAATGGAAAATAATGACTGGTACACCTCCATGGAAACAGATAAATTTATTATACGAATGTCTCGAGATGCTCATTCGTTGTTTAAACGTCATATTCAAGATCGCAAACAAGAGTTGATAGCTGATATAGTGGCCAAGTATTTACATTTTGATACTTATGAAGGTACAGCAAGATCCAAAGTGCAATGTAATGCTACGGCGGGATCTTTAATCGGAGAGGCACGTAGACAGGATAACAAAATCCGAGTGTATTATGGTTTGCTTAAAGAAGTAGATTTCCAATCCTTAACTACCCCAGCACCAGCAGCTGTAGAAGAGGAGGACGATAACGATCCTGATGCCCCCGATAAGCCTAAAAAGAAAAAACCCAAAAAAGATCCTTTGTTTTCTAAAAAATCAAAATCAGATCCGAATGCTCCTTCTATGGATCGTATACCACTGCCTGAACTTAAAGATGCGGACAAATTGGAAAAGCTGAAAGCATTAAGAGAAGCATCCAAACGCGTTGCACTTGGCAAAGATTCACTGCCTTCGATATGCTTATATACTATATTAAATTCTCACCATAGTGTCACTTGTGCCGAAATATCAGAAGATTCATGTATGATGGCTGTGGGTTTTACAGATTCCAGCGTCAAAGTGTGGTCTTTGACGCCCTCAAAACTGAAAGAAATGAAAAATGCGGAAATGCTTAAAGATATCGACAAAGATGCAGAAGATGTTTTGGTACGTATGATGGACGACAGAACTGGTGAATCGGCTAGAACGTTCTATGGACACAGTGGCCCTGTATATAGATGTGCTTTTGCACCAGAGAAGAATATGTTGCTATCCTGCTCAGAAGATACTACAATACGATTATGGTCTTTACATACCTGGACTTGTATAGTGGTTTTTAAGGGTCATCTATTTCCCGTGTGGGATGTAAGATTTTCTCCCCACGGCTACTACTTTGCGTCGTGTTCGTATGATAAAACGGCACGTCTATGGGCCACCGATTCAAATCAACCTTTAAGAATATTTACTGGACATCTGTCTGATGTGGACTGCGTACAATTTCATCCGAATTCCAATTACATAGCCAGTGGATCTAGTGACAGAACTATTAGGCTGTGGGATGTTTTAACGGGGCAGCTGGTGCGCCTTATGACAGGTCATAAAGGACAAATAAATGCCCTGTCCTTCTCCACCTGCGGTCGTTATTTGGCTTCAGGCTCTTCGGACCATAATGTTTTGGTGTGGGACCTGTCGCATGGCCAGCTTGTAACATCTTTAGCGAGGCATGGTGGATCCATACAAACAATGTGTTTCAGTAGAGACGGCACACTTTTGGCTGTCGGCGGTCTGGATTGTTATTTAACCCTGTGGGATTTTACTAAACTGACTGAAGACTATATAACGCAAAGCTCAAATGCATCCCATAATCCTGAAATAGACGAAGGCGACAATTATTTATTAAGAGCTTTCCCGACCAAATCAACACCGTTTATGTCTTTGCATTTTACACGCCGTAATTTACTATTGGCCGTAGGAACATTTAAGTCATAAATAGTATTGGTAATTTAAATTTGTCTTTTTTTAGTTTGTAAGTATCCAGTCTATTTTTCTTTCATTTTTTATTATGTTAAAGAGATGTAAGATGTGCAACATTTAGATTAAATAAACAAAACAAAACTTCGAAATTCAATTTAAAGTGTAAGATCGATCAGTGAATCAAAAAAGGAACTAAAAATGTTTGGGTAAGTCAACCCAACCCCTATCCTAAATTTCGTATCATTAAGAACTTGTACTGTGTTTTAAGTTTTAAGAAAAATGGAGCGGGTCCGATCAATTCTATAATAAAATAATTCTTAAAATCGCTACCAGTATATCACATGTCATTCATTCCATCTATCATATTACGAAGCAGTGAAAACGGGTTGATGTTTTTTTTTTTTCATTTCAGAAATACGCTTTCAGAACATTTTTTATTACATATTTTTTTCTATGTCCTTGCGCTTAATCAATTAATTCATATTGGCAACATCGTTCAACGTGAAAGTTTCTTCCTGGCAAAAATTTGTTTTTGTTCGTTAAAAAATATGTGTTCTTTCTATTTCGCACATTTTTTTCCGTTTCCGGTAAGTAAAAATTAAGCCCCTGTTTGATTGATGAACATTTATGGTCTGTCTGTCTAATAGGTAGTTAGCAGGTTATTAGAAAGTACAAGGGCCACGGTTCAATCCAGGTCGATATCAAAACAATATATGTATGTAGGAATTTATATGGCGTTTGTGTGTGGTTTTGGTTGGTGTGTGGTGTATGTGTTTGTTGTTGTTGCTCTGCTGCTGGTTTGTTTGCTGTGTGAGAAGGGGAAATAAATGAGCAAAAAAGTTGTAATTGCCGCTGCACCCCCACTTTGTTGTTATTGTTGGACGGACGGACGGAATAATTTTTAGTGGAATTGTGGTGAGTTTCAAGTGTGGTGAGTTTTTACATTGTGGTGAATAAAATCGAAATTCACCAAACTGCCGTTATTCGAAGTGGTACTGTATTGTCATATATTCATGTACTGTATATCGTGATTTTGGACAGTGTGTGTCTTGAATAAGTAATTTTCACCTCTGCTTGCAGGGGCATTCACCGTTAGTTCAGTTAGTAGCAACAGTTCAAAATAATGCTAAAGTGCTCAGGTTGCAACGTTCGTACAATGTTCGTTTTTAGAATACGAAAAGCAATGTTGCAATGAACATACATTTCGTTACGTCCCGTCGATAAAACGGGACTTTTACTTTTCGAATCAACTTTTTCTTTTTTGTGTATGAGAAACATGTATGTATAAGTCGTTTTTCCATTCCATTCCGTACGTGTATTAAGTATAAATAAATACTTTTTTTTATAAAAATACCATTTGATGCAAAAAGGTACTCTCAGTTCAGTACTATTTCAAAATTTCAATTTTACAACACAGAAAACACTTAATTCTCATCTATAGTACAGACAATTAGCATGCAATCGCCCAACAACGTTCCGCACTCAATCACAGTTATTACCAACTCTTTTTGCCCAAGGTATATATTGAAACCAATGGAATCTGATGACAACAGGAACTGATTAGTTTAAAACTCTCAAGATCAACGGCGTCTTAAAGTGATTAAATTATTATTATTAACGTTAATAAATTACATCTTGACTTCATTCTTATTTTTGTGGTGATATTTAGGGAGTTTAATAAGATTATTTGGGGATTTCAAAACAATCTGATAAAATTGGTGAAATTCGTTTGTTCAAAAAACCACACCATGTTCATATGTAAACTAATTCGAAGATTACTCTTCCCTAACCGGTTTGTACAAAAAATTAATGCCCCTCTGTGTTTAAGAAAAATTTGCGTGTGTGCGATGTGTGGTTTGTGTCTGAAATGTGGTGTGTGAGCGTGTACTATCGTGGTTTGTGTGTTTTGTGTCTAGTCTGTCTAACTAAATGCCTGAAACAGAATACGAACGTAATGGCGCATGGCGACGTATCAATTTTGCATATGTGTTGGTAATATTTGTTTTGCTTAACACAGCAACACATCAAAATTGAACCTTCAAACTGCATTGTATTGTTGTTGTGAAGAAGAAAAGAACATATGAACGCAGGTAGCGAAAATTAAAAGCATTTTAATATTCTTCAAACTCTTCTCAGTCTATAAGTGTGAGTACAGTTTTACCAACACATTAACAAAAAAGACGAGTTTGATCCATTATTTAATGCGTGGCCGGGCAACTTTAGACGTAACTTCTTCAAACACTGTTAATTCATTGTTTAAAACTACTCGTGTAATTTCTGAAATATTAGGGCAGCATGTTATTGTCACATCAAGCAGATATTGTCAGCGTTCGTAATTTACTTCTCAGTCTTGAGTTTTTGGGACAAAAGGAAAAAACGAACGGGACTGAGGGCACAGTTTGATCTATTAGAAGAGTTGCTTTGTTCTACGTTCCCATTTACGAATGGTTGTATACACAATAACAAAATATAACGACTTGCGAAAGTAAATTTTGCTGGTGCAATAGAGGTGTTAATAGAGAGCAAACAAACACTGACGAAAAAATATAGAATATGTCTTGCGACTACATTTGTCTTTTAACGTTTTTATTTGAAGACCTTAACAGCATCGCTATTGAAGCACTGACTGGCTAATTCATCAACAAACTTGCCTTGTGTACAGAATCGATGAAAAAGAATTTTTTAAACATCCAGTATTGAACGTTTAAAGAAGAGGAAGTATTAATCGTCATAAACAGGAACAACTGATAATCACTTGTAGCCAGATGAACCATGTTATCACCATTATTCAGGAACTGTTGAATGATGTCAAGGGTGAAGCAGATTTTTTAAAAACAATGACACCTCCAGGACTTACATATATAAAGGTTAGTCATTTTCGTTTAAGCATCACAGAAATCGTATAATAAAAAAGGCTTGGAAATGTGAAATCATAGCTAAGAATAAATCATAAGTACATATATGAATAAGACGTTGTAACCACATCCCAACTGACTCAATAAAAAAACCCAACAACGACGTGCTGGAAAAAGTATTTCGAGCATCAAGTTTACTCATTACTTCCTTCGAGTACTTTATTATACATTTTGCAATCGGTTCCGTGTATATACGACAGTCACATAGGGCAGCACAGAGTGTAAATAGGGCTGTTACTTATTAGTTCACAGAGGTGGACGGGGTATGGTTTTCCCTAACGAAGATACAGTATGGTCGGTCGCGCATTCATGAAAAATTGCAAAATGCGGTACAGTCCTTATCCCATGTGATATACAATTAAAAAATAAATAACCTATCCGATAACTGACACAACGATAACGCACATAGTCAGATATCGCTGCTTATGATTAAGTTTTTGGCCGAAAACCACATCATAATCATGCTCTAGCTTTATTGTCCTTAACTTTTTCCTTTACCCAAGACCGAATGGTCTACTTGCGAGGACGGAAATGGGAATAGGAAAAAGTCTTAAATGGTTGAGAAGTTTAATAGTTGGGGCATTCGAAGTATTGTCTGAAAGTTTAATAAAGGACACTGTAGGAAATTCGAAACTATGTGTTACATGTTTTCAAATGTCAAGTTACGCTATGAACTCAGCGTGTAAAACCGAGTGCCAAATGCATCACTTTATGTATATATGTACATAAAATTAATATTAAAGAATTATATTAATAGACGCTAAGTATTACAAAACAAATTCATGTAGACATTGTTCCACTTGACTCAGAGATAAATATAAAAATTTATTACAATAACCACATTTTGTATACACAATACACTTGCTTACTAATATTTAAACAACGAGTCCGTCAAAGCAAAATAATTTCTATAGAAAAATTAATGACGAATTAGAAACATATTTCACCACTCTATGATTGGATCAAACAAATATTTCGAACCTGATAAAATATTGATTACGATGGGATATAATGAGTGTCTTTATAGTTTTCAATTTACCATAGCTGCCCATATATGTATGTATACCATACTCTATTTATGTTGGGTACTATTAATAAGAGTATTGGAATCGGGGAAGTCTGGAAAAGAGAGAAAATTATAAAGTTTATCGCAACAATATCAATAGCTTAGTATGTATACATATGTATATGAATGAATGTCTATTTGTTTGTTTGTTTGAAAGCTATAACGGCTTACATCAGTGCTGTAGGTGTGACGGTTTCCACACAAAGTACAAAAGCTGTGAAATTCAGATTTTATGTAACTAACTAAGAATATTGCTACGAGTGACATATTTTTGCAGGCGATTTTATTGCTATTCAGTACTAAACTAGGAATGGAAATTGTGTTAACTCGTGTGAGACACATGCTTCGAAATTCCTTTTGTATCCTGCCTTATTCAAAGGGTTTTTTATGTAGGATATTCATTATTTTATTCGACCATTGTTCTTAACTCATCGTTTTTGACATAAAAATTACACGCGTGCACACATAACCCTTTGGTCAGCATTACAATCTTAGTTTTCATATCACTTACATATCGACACCTCCATTCTATAACGTTCTAAGCGTACTTAGAACGTTTTTAATGTTCTTGCATTTTAAATTAAATAATTATTATTATTAAATTATATATATATTAAATTCTACGTTCTCTAACTTAAATACTGTCAAAATTTGGTTAAGATGCGCCGATTCGTTCCGAAGTTATAGGGAAAAATCTTCTTAGAATACCCATATAGTCGTATGTCGCGTGAAAACTTTGAGAGCTCATAACTCAAAACAAACTTTTTTGACTTACAATGTTATAGAACGGAGGCGTCGATATATTGTGTGTGTTAATTTAGACATGAGTGGCGGGACGTACAGTTTAAAGTCGGTTCAGAATGACAGGTTTTTGAGAAACTTTTCATGGCAATTTTATTTACTTTTAGAGTTTTTACCAGAAATCTGTTGAGAGGAAGTTGCCGGACAAATATTTGTTTATATTTTGTCGCCTCACGTCTAATAAGACAGCTCACTATGTACCTACTAGACTAGGCGACTACAAAATTATTGGAAGAAATTTACTTATGACTGGATGTTGCAGTATCCGAACCAAATATTACCAAGCATTTGCAACAATTTCGGCTTTATTGAATATTGTAAAAATGGCGTTTTGTCATTAGCAAAGGCTAGAGCCTCAGCCATGTGGTGTCATAGAATCAGAACTGTCATTAAAGTTTTCTCATTTTATCTTTCTATAGACTTTTATCGCTTAAGATATGAGAAATATGTAACTGATGAAAGCCTTACAGTAAGACCCCGCTTAACGCTGTTTCAGTATTACAGGGTGGTATTGGGACTCCCCTAAATCGCACACTGTATTAATACTTGTTGTATATGTATGCAAATGAAACGGCAATGCAGAAAAATTCCAACTGTATTTTCCGAACTCACAATCACAGTACGAACGCAATCTTCCTGCTTCACAGTTGATTTATTAGTTGCCTCGTTTAATGCTGCTTGGTTTAGTGCTGGAACTTATTGGAACGTATCTCCCGCGTTAAGCAGGGTCTTACTGTATATTAATTCTATTAAATATAATTAAGGGTACGGCGAAGCACACCGAACCTTGCCTAGTAAATACACAATAAAATTAGTAAATGACATATCAATTCAAAATAAATAATCAAATGATAAGATAAGAAGTAAAAAAAATATATTGTGGTATAGCAGAGTATAGTTCAAAAATTGCACACTGCCTAGTCAGTCAATACGAAGAGTTAAAACGAGTTAAACGTGTGTCTTTTGTGCCATTTAAAGAAAAAGTTCTGAATTTAATTAATTATTTACAAAAAACAAAAACAAGTTCCAATAAAAAAAATGCGTTTCTTTGCTTCTTGCGGAATTTTATTTTTGGCCTATTTGGCTTATGTGAATTCGGGTAAAATATTATTTAAAAATCAAGCCAAGAAATAAAATAATTTATTAAAGAAATATTAAAACATTAAATGTTTGCATAACTACAATATCGTATATATACAGACATACATCTCAAAAATAGGGTTTTATACCAAATAATAGCAATTTAGTTTGGTTTTAAGAAATGGTTCTGTAATCTTATCGTTAAATAAATATCTCTGTGTGTGTGTGTGTATGTATGTGCGTGTATATAGACGTATTGATTAAAAATTATTGATAAATTGTTTATTAACTAAGCGTTGACATCATCAAAAATTATGAATACATGTATTAACCGATTCTAAGGCAATTTGTCTGTTTTCCGTTGGCCAAAGGGTGCCGTCGTTATAGGGTTAAACTGAGATGTTATCGAAATAATAAAAAAATATCGAGAAATAAGAAAATACACACATAACATTGAAGAGTTTTTAAAGTTTGAAGTCTATTTGAAATTATTATAAACAGGTGTATGTGTTCTCTCGGTTTCTAATCGTTCCTTCAATTTGTACATGTTTTTCGAGCAAAAAAATCGAATTTAAAATCGTTTCAACCTTGTAAAAACTAAATTATCACAGGCAAACATAGGTGGCACCCTTTTTTGTGCCAAAGGTTAACAAAAAAAACCCATAATACCACAATCACAGTCAGATAATCTTGAGTCATAGCTGAGAATACACATTAGCTAGTCACAAAATCGGCGTCAACTGAGAATTATCATGATTTAGTCATAAAATCGGCGTCAGATAATCCTGAATCATAACTAAGAATAATCACGACCTGGTCACATTTCAAACAAAAAAAAAAACCCACATTAATCAATATGGACGTTATAGAAATAGGGGAGCGGAGTTTTTTTTTTGGCCATTTCGCCTTTAGTTTTTATCATTTTTGTGCTGTTCCTTCTCTAAATAAGCATTTTAGGATATAGAATTTTAATGTTTATTTAAGCGTTTTTCTCTCAATTGAAATATTCTAAAGAATATTTATTTTTTAATCAATTCATAATGGGGAAGAAAGACGAGTAGGCCACTTTTCTCCATCTCCTACTTGCATACATCTTCGTCAAATCGAATTGTAAGCAAGAACAATAAGGGAAGGCGATTTATATCTTTGAGTCTGTAATTAAAAGCCAGTCAAAGGGATGGCGGACCGTTTGGTAATATTGTCACTGTGAACAGAATCCATTTTGTCCCGTTTTGTGTCAGGCGTTAGATGTAGGTCACATTTAAATAACTGGCAGATTGGTCGATAATATCATCGTCATGTAAGAGATTTCAAGAAAACCACTGTGTGTCTTTTGGGGTTTTAAATTTCAGCTGAGGTCTAATGATTACCATATTAACTGGTAATAATGCCATACAGTCTTGAACTGTATGCCAGAGGAATGAATTATCGACTGACAAATGCTCCTACATGCAAAAGTCAGAAAAACTCCATTGGTTTCCTTCTGTACCATGGCTTAAAAACTCACAGCGCTCTCGGCTTGGCTGGTCGGATGTTATCATCACTATTGAATTTTGAAATGTTTTACGAGCAACTGGAGAAATCATTTTGTGTTAATATCGATTAATAAATAGAAGAAGAATTGTGACTTTGGATTTGTAGATCTATGTTGTTGTATAATCTATAACGAGGGAATGCCAGATCTTCTAGTAATGAAAGAAGAAGACAGAGAAAACCTATTTGTCTCCTTTTGAATCGAGGATTAGAAACACACAACTTTAAGTAGATTGAAAGTATGTTGTAGTTTATATCTCATTACCCATTATATATACTACAGTCAAGGTATTAAACGTCGAAGGAACAACATATCGAATGAAAGCCTAGTCATTAGTGATTAAATTGTGCTAGAGAACCTATGAATGTAAGACGATATCTGTCTTTTATTAGGGGTTTAAATTTAGACAACATCTTGTAGATAAATGAAATGGGAATGGGTAGGCTCTTTACATCGCGTTAGTTCTATAAAGTTTATCTGGACCATGTTTAATTATGAAATTTGTTTAGTTTACTGTTAAAAATGTATGTATGTATAGCAGTAAAAATTTAATTTAAAATTTTCCGATAAATATTTGACGGAATTATTCTCTATGCTTTATACCCAAGTATGGGTATTTTAGTGTGCTAAACACACCTACTTTTGTTTTAAGATCGGCAATATTTTAATCATCTTTTCAGAGTAGCCGATAGTTTACCTTGTAATCGACCTATGGTTGCTCATAGGTCTTTTACGATCAGTTACCAATAAAAAGCAACAACTACAATAACAACCGAAGCAAATTACAACACATTTTAAGTTTACTTAACGATATTCCTATTCATTTGATATCGGTTATCGATATTTGAAATATAACTGTACATACATATATTTATATAATGATTTTTAAACAATTGATAAGCAAGCAACATTATTAACCAATATTTGGATAAAGACCTGTCATCATAGCTTTAAATTCATTTTGAAATTAAAAAAAAAACAGAAAGAAAACTGAATGAATCAACAGCTATCGCCCTACAAAATCAATAATAAGTGAAGTTTAAGAAATTAAATTGACTTGTTTAGGTTTATCAATGTTAAACAATCGTTTCTATTTGTGACACATTAATGAAAATATTTCTCATATTTTCTACAAAATAACCAATAATCCACATATGATAACGTGTTATAATTCTATTGGCATTAATTAATTATCATATCCAAATAAAACTTAATGAGAAATATATGTATCCATAAGAGTACAGACATACTCGTACATACACGTTCAGAACAATTGACAATTCTTATTTTCATCAAACTCATTCCGGGGTTACGTGATAGGTTAGGCAGGCGGTGGCCTTGGGGGTGCCAATCAAGTGCAGATTTGGTAATATCGTTTTCTAATCTGCATAATATTCGACCAATAAGAAACCACTCGTACCGTCCGAACTCATTACCTATCGCAAATAACGGGAATTTGTAATTTGTTAACCATCATAGCCAGAAGGCATGCAGTGCTTTACAAATGTTTAAAATTTTCTTAGGCTTGCTTGCATTATACTCCAGATGGTACTGCCATAGATCAGTATCGATTTTACTACGTTCCAATTGATGATTCTAATCTTTGTTAATATCGTAATGTTGCATTAGATTTTGTGCAAAGAGTGAAATACGCCTCAAGCCTTCGTGGTATGGCTCCCCAAAGAGCAAAAGCAATTAGCATTCTCAAATAAGGCTGCAAAAGGACTGTGAAAACCATGTATACCCTACGATAAATTTTTCCAGCTATTTTGTGGAAGCATATTACTTTCTATTTGTTGTTGTCAAAGTTATGGGCCAGCAGACTTATATGGTTCGCATAGACAATGCATTTAGACGATCTTATAGGTTCCACGGCATATCTGTTACTGAATCATTATTTGTTTGCCGAAGTACTTCACACAGAAGTGTCGTAAACAATGTGTGGAGGCAATTCGTATCCTTTTCCGACACGATTGAATCGCTGTTTCATTGAAGCTAATCTTACGTTGGCGCTATCATATTGATCGCTAATGAGTTTAACAACTTGTCGGCTACACTTTTGTTGGAGATTGCTCCTAAACGTCCGATCTATAATCGATGTGTAATACATGCTCTAAATCAACAAACTCCCTGACCGATAAGTGTTGCTTTCTTGTGGTTCATAAGTAATTATGCGAATCGTGTTAATGTGGTCTGCATATGATTTTCGGGCTTGAAATTATCTTGAATCTGGCATGCAAGTGGCTTAATAAAGCAAAAAACCCGTAATTATTGTACGAGTAAATTGAAAGAATAAAATGCAGACGTATTGTTGATGCTTTAGGGTACCACAAGGAATAAGAAATATGAACTAGAACCGACCAAGAATTTCATTTTGTTGCTTACTACCAGAAATTCCATAGGATATCTTAAAGCTTGGTTCGAAAATCGGAAAATTGGGTAATCAGTTTAATGGTTTAATTTTCCAATAAAGCCACTAAAAAGTTTTCATTTAAGTTGTGAAACTTTAAAAACCGTATTTCATTTTCTTTTTCTTTTTTCAGATGCCTGTGTTCAATGCAATTCCAAAACAGATACCAAATGTGCTACAAATCCGGAAATGTTTTTAGCTAAAGAGTGCAGCAATTCATCTTCGAAATGTTACACTCGTATATTAGGTTAGTAATTATTACTAAATTAAAACGTTAGAAAATAAATTAACATTTCTTTTCCTATCTTTAGATGGTGCCACCATACGTGGCTGTGCCACAGATTTGGACAACTCTACAGCTAGTAACTGTCATAATGAAATGGAGTGCTTAATTTGTTCATTCACCGAAGGCTGCAATCGTCAAGTATTCCCGCTACATCACGGTTCATGTCTCCGATGCTCTGGTAATCAAAATAGCACCTGTGCCACAGACCTCTATGCTAAGCCGCAAATCTGTCCCATCTACAAATTGGGCGAGAAATGTTACATACGTCGTGACGGCCTTAATACCAGCACTTCGGTACAACGTGGCTGTTTAAGTTCCGGCCAGGCTAATGGCTTCTGCAAGGATACTTCCAATTGTTATACTTGCGAGGGTGCTGGTTGTAATTTCTTGGAACTCAATTCCACTGAAATACCCTTGGCTCGTGATTCGGCTGTGGCCTACAGTGGTGCTTCTTTGTTGCTGTTAATGGCTGGTGTGGTGTCATCACGTTTCTTTTAATTGAAAACATTTAAAAAAGTTTTCAAATGATTTTTTTTCTACCACTTCATGATGTTCTTTTGCCTTTTAAAAATTTGCAATTATTATTATTTTTTTTAGTTTTTTTTTTTTTGTAAACGTTATCAGTCGTGTATACCATTTAACTATTTTCTATCGGAAAAATAAATTTAATAAAAAATGAAAAACTGAAAAGTGAAAAAAACCGCTTTCGTTTGTTGTTTAATATCGTATAACCGGAAGTATGTTTTATTTTGTATTTCTTCTGATCCGTTGATTTGGTACGTTTTTTTTTGAGTTTTATAACAACATTATTGTCATCAACATCAACATCGTCATCGACATCATCTCGTTTTTGTGAATGGCTGTGTTGTCTTCTTTTAAAAACAATAATAAAATTTTATGAAGTGCAAAGAAAATATCCATCTTTCTTGTATTTGATTTTCATTTCTCAAAGAAATAACACACACACACACACTCACACACACACACTCACACACATGCATGTGCCTAGAATACAATAAAGAAAGACGTTTTTTTTTGTTTTAATGTGCAGATGAAGTCTCTTAATGTTCTTTAAATATATTCTCCTTCTCCTTTTCATGTATATTTTTTTTACAGTCGAACCCAAAAGTGATATGTGGGTTTGCGAAATCTTTCTAATTCTCTTGATACACTCGTCGTAGATGAAGAAATGAATTTTTTTAACATTCTTATTCTTATTAATGAGACGTAAGTCGCCGTAGTCTAGTAGGTAGTGTGTTGGCTTATTAGACGTAAAGCCAGGGTTCGAGCCCCAGGCTAGACATCAAATGAAATACAAAAAGTATTTCTTCGGCGACTTCCTCTCAGCAGATTTCTGGCAAAAACTCGTTAAACTGTAGGTCCCGCCACTCATGTATACAATTAACACACACAACATAAGTGGTGTGAGAAACTACGTCGTAATCCTGACTGAAGGGTTGTAATGACGAATTATATGTATGTGTATTAGAATGAGTAGCAATTTTTATGAAATGAACGATGAAACATAAAGTTTTAGTCCAAATTACATACTTCATTCGGCCGCAATAAAGTTCTAAAATCTTATCTCTCCTGCTTTTGATTTTATTCCAAGACCGGTCTGCTTGCCCTATCGCTGCACAGTGGATTTTAGGCAATGGTTTGGTTTTCCTATATTATTAAGAACCTTTCTTAGAATGTGACTTTGCATACCATATCCGTTTTGTAATAATCGAATGAATAAACCAACGCTTAATACATGTATGCACCAGCGATCAGCAATGAGTATTCAAAAAAATAAGTAGAATCGAATCATACTCTTAATTTCTGATACTTATACGCATTCATACTTATTTTAATATCATACTCATACTACTCACATTCAAATTTTGAAGCATTCATCGTACTCATACTTAACAAGACTCATGATGCTGTTGATTTCGACTCTCCTTTACTCAACATTTACAAGAATCAGAAAATAAGTATGATTCGCGTACGAACACTACAATACTCACTGGAAGGTTCTGTTTGCTTTGATTGGTGTCTTTGTCTTTTTCTTTTTTCTTTTTTTGTAAATGCAACAACAACTAATCCGGTAAATTTTGATGAATGATTCGAATCACTCGAAGCATTTATGAGTATTATAAGTATTATTCTAAATTTATGAATCTGAATGAGTAGGCATATGAATCAAACATATTTCGAGTGGTATGAGTTTGATGTCAACGTTGTACTCATACTCATTACAACCTATACTTATAAATCAATGTTGTAGGGAGTATGAATGAATCGGAGTACAATGAATCGGAGTACAATACTGTTGACTCACTCTTACTCAAAATTTTATGAGTACTTATGAGTAGCGAAAAAACTATTCATTGTAGGTATGCTCGTACTGTGGAAGCTATGGGGCTTTTGTTCGTTGGTGCTAAAAAGTCATATTTTCGTTTAACGCGATATAGAAAAGGATTTCCATATATATTTAAGTTAATCAATTTTAATTTTAAATTCGGTTTTTAATATTCCTTTAGTTTTAAAGTAAGTAAAAGAAGGACTGTACATCTTCTGGAGAGTGTTATTTTGTTGAAACGATTGGATCTTACTGATACGCATAGTTTTCATTTTGTCAGACATCTCCAACAAAACGAAATATGAAAAATATATCTGTGGTGACTTCCCCTTAGCTGATTTCTGACAAAAACTTTGAGATGAAATTAAAAATTGCCATGAACAATTTCTCAAAAAAATCTGTCGTTGGGAGTCGACTTTAATTCCAATCACTACTCATGGGTTTAATTAACACACACAACATAGGAAACTAAGTCGTAATCCTGACTGCAGTTTAATGACCAATTACCAATGGCTCTTAAATTTTCCTTAGTTTGTAATAAAATCGCCGTAGTCTAGTAGGTAGTGTGTTGGCTTATTAGACGTAAAGTCAGGGTTCGTGCCCCAGGCCAGACATCAAAACAAAATACTAAGAGTATTTCTTCGACTTCCTCTTAGTAGATTTCTGGCAAAAACTCTGAGAGTAAATAAAATTGCCATGAAAAGTTTCTCAAAAATCGGTCGTTCCGAGTCGACTTTAAACTGTAGGTCCCCCCTCTCTCCTGTATAAAATTAACACACACAACATAGGTGGTGTGAGAAACTAGGTCGTAATCCTGACTGAAGGGTTGTAATGACCAATTATGTATGTATGAATGTATGTATGTATGTAATAAAAATGTGGATAGTTTTGTAGCTAAAGTGATAACATCGCAATTTTCTTAAACTATAATCTACACTATTGGATTTCACTGTAAAAGCCTTTTAAAACATAAATGTTCTCGTAACGACTCATACCACAGAATTAAAATTATGAATGGAGCAGCAACAGCAGCAGCATCAGCATCTCATATAAAAACACTATTCCGCAAGGAAACTAACAGTAACAGAAGCCGAAACGGCCAAATGTTTTGCGTAAATGTTTCAACACTATAGTTTTAAAAGTTTTTATTGAATTCTTATTGAAACTTAAAAGAAACGACAGATAGAGAAACATACAAACTTATAGACAACTAGTTAGACACACAGACAGACAAATCGACACAATATTATTGGCATTTTTTCTTAATTAAACGAAATATATTCACTTTACCCGACTATATTTTCAACTCAATGTGTCAAAATATGTATGTATGTATGTAATCAGAATATAAATACATATTTTCATACAGATTTTATGCATTTATTCACATATTTATTCTATTGACTTCATAAATTGAAATTGAATGCATATTTGAGTATGTAGTGGTTGTGGTTGTGTGGTGTCTACATATTTATGAGTAAATTTTATGCATCTTTAACCTTATGGTAGAGTGAATGTCAGAGCGAGTGATGATGGTTCAAAATGCAAATTCAAATGTTGCATTTAAAAGCACATATCGAAGTAAATGTGGTGAATTCTTAAATTATATGAAATGACGGTGGTGTTCGCTATTAAGAAAAATGCAAAAAGATAATAAACAAAATACGTATGTACATATTAGTACATTTTCGAATAGTATAACTTATAAAATGATTTATTGCACCTTGAAATGTATAGCAATCTTTATTTTAAAGCCTTGCATACATCTGTTAGTAGTTTAAGAATTTATAGTTTTGTTTTAGATTAGAATGAAACATTACACAATTTCCCACTGCAGCACTCAGCTATGCTAAAATGATCCAATCTATCAAAACCAACCTTTCACAATAAGCTTCGAAGTAAAGCGGGCACAAGCAAGCTACGACTGAGCCAAGTACATCCAGTGCCATACAGCAGTTTATCAAAAAACTGGCAAATAGCGCACATGCGTATGTAAAGTAAAGTAAGAACAACTTCGGCGTACACATCGCCGTATACAGTCAACTAAATCACTCGCAAAGCGCACCAAATTCGTTCTCGATAACATACAGGATCCTTAACTAATAAGAACTGGAACATAATCTTAGCCCATATTCTAATAGAGAGGCTAAAGGATGCAATCAAGCATTCCACTGAGCCTCTTCTGTGCGAATTAAGAATATAAATCGAAAGTAAAAAATGGAGAAAAAAGGTTTACATTAGGTTCAGTGAAACACTGAGAGTTGTTTTATATTGAAATTATGCGATACCTACGAGAAACAGTATGAAAAACCTCCTGGAATTGTCTGACAATCTAATCAAACCAAAGGAAAAAGCTTTGAGGATGTCCAGTCTCTAAAACTTAAGATTTTCAAAATCATTGAATTTAACAATTAAAAACGGAGATTTCAAGAAAACTTATGCTTAAAAATTCCCCTGAAAATTTAAAGTTTTGACAACAAAAGAATATAAAACCATAACGAGAAGTACTTTAACGTTTTTTGTCGGAATGGAGAGAGAATTGTAATGTTCCCGTTGAAGCAACTTTTTACTCCCTGTTTCTGTAAGACGAACGATTTCAGACGATAGTCAGTTTGTATGAAAATAACTCCAAAAAAATTTGATTTCTCCTACGGCCCAACTCTTATTCCTTATTTCTGTTAAACCAACAATTTCAGACGAATGTCAGTTTCTAAGTGATTCACTTTATATTACCAGTTCGCTCCCAGTGGAATATCCTTTTTGGGGCTCAACCTATAAATATATAAACACCAAATATACATAAACATACATACACATAAATATATACATATGTATGTACACTATATCAATGCCTTTAATTCCTTCAAAAAAGTTTATCCAATGGTTTCTATTTGATGTACATAGGTTCGTTTCAGTTCTTGCTGTTTTCGAAGCTTCTGCAGTATGTCTAGTTGTCTTCACCAAGGGTTTCCGAGTCACCACATTCTTCTAGGGTCCCAGAGATTACAGATTGCATCACTACGAATAACGTCGCCTAATGGTCTTTCAGTGACATAGACAATCCATCGTCATTTCCTTCTCAATATTCCTGTCTCTATTGTATTTTCGATATTCTGCAGAGAAAGAAATTTTAAATTTTCACATTTTACGTGGTCATATACCACGTTTCGCTTTCGTTAAGAGAAAAAAAAATACTTGGGTTTGTGTAGACGGAAATTTCAATACTATGCTAAGTTGGCCGAATGATTACAGTTCCAAATAATTTTTGTAATGCCTACGATTTGAGCGACAATTGGCCATCGGGTGTGTGGCGAATTTTTAAGTCCAAAATTACTAGAAACAAATCAACGGAAATAAAATACTGTATGATTGATTGCAGTCGCCTTAGTGTAGTAGGTAGTATGTTGGCTTATTAGACGTGTGACCACGGTTCAAATCCCAGGTCGGACATCTCCAACAAAACGAAATACGAAAAAAATATTTCTTAGGCGACTTTCTCTCAGCAGATTTCTGGCAATAACTCTGAGAGTAAATAAAATTACCATGTAAAGTTTCTCAAGAATCTGTCGTTCGGAGTCGACTTTAAACTGTAGGTCCCGCCACTCATGTATAAAAATTAACGCACACAACATAAGTGGTGTGAGATACTGGGTCGTAATCCTGGCTAAAGGGTTGTAATGACGAATTATATATGTATGTATGATTGATTGCAATCGGAAATTTTACAAGATATATTTTCAATTACCAGCCCATAATTTTATAAGACAAGCGGTTTAAAACGCTCGAAAATTTATATGAAAATTATTCAAAAATATTTGAGCAATTCAGTATTCGTCTGAAGTCATTTTTCTTCAGAACAAAATGAAGAATTCTGTGAAGAGATTGTGTCAAAACCAATATCATCGAAAATGAAAAACATAAAGGTTGACGATTACTATTATTGGCTCAAATGCAGTTCTGATGCTTCTTTCTTTAAACGGCGGAGTTACTGCAAAGAATTTTAAAACTTTGAAAATTAAAGTTCATTTGATATATAAACGCCTATAAGAGAATACGACTTAACTGTTATTTCTTTGAACCATAACTACGGCAATTTATGTCCGATTTTATCAAACTAAGAGGCAAACTCTTTATTAGCACTTTAAGAATCCATTCTGTATTTTTATTTAAATTATGCAATTAGAATGGTCAAACTTCAAAAGTAAGGAAATAGGCACACGTTCCAAGTTTGTCGGAACCAAGCTCATAACCTGTTTATTCGAACAATATGTATGTATCAGAGATCAGCAATGAGTATTCAAAAAGGTGAGTAGAATCGAAACATACTCATAATTTCTGATACTTATACGCATTCATACTTATTTTAATATCATGGAACCTCTACTCACATTTAAAGATTGAAGTACTCATCATATTCATACTTAATGATCATATTCATACCAAGACTCAACATTTACAAGAATAACAAAATTAGTACGAACACTAAAATACTTACTAGATGGTTGTGTGTATGTTCTGCTTGCTGCTCTGTCTTTTTTGCTTATCTATCTTTTATTTTTTGCAAATGCAACAACAACTAAGGCTGTAAATGTTGATGAATGATTCGAGACACTCGAATCATTTATAAGTATTGTAAGTGTTTTTCTAAAGTTATGAATCTAAATGAATAGGGGCTTATGAGTCAAACATATTTCGAATGGTATGAGTTTGATGTCAATGTTGTACGCTTACTCATTGCAACCTGTACTTATAAATCAACGTTGTAGTGAGTACGAATGAATCAGAGTACATAGTTAAATTTTAATATTGTTGACTCACTTATATTCAAAATTTTGTGAGTGCTTATGAGTAGCGAAGAAACGATTCATTGCTGATCTCTGGTATCACTTTAGAAGTCTATTCATATACTTTACAAGGGAATATGAATTTTAAAAAACTATACGAAAATGTTTATGTAATCCAGAAATTTGTATATTTTCAAAGTAAACCAATCTCTACTGGAAGAATTAAGAAGGTATTAAGAAGCTTCTTAAGAAATCTCATAAAACTTTAAAATGTGGCCAAATACATATACTATACCCACCCAAAAAAAGTTCACTTAGAAGTTTGTGCCTTTCAGCTGTAGATTTTTCTTTTGAAAAATACAAAACAATACAATACATATTTTAATAATACAACAAAAATTGAAACGTTTGTTTTTAAAATGGATTTCCAAATTAATGTTGAACAATTAAATTTTATCGACAATTATTATTTCTACAATTTAAATGTGTTGTTCAAATGTTGTTTCGTTTTTATTGCGTTATACCTACGCTTTAAATAAATATTATTTTTAAATAATTTAAACAGACAATTTGTTTGAATATTTGAATAAAACAAACAAATATTATGTTATTGAATATTTTATTCCATTGAAATTTACGCCTTCAAGAAACTGTGTATAATTGGAAAATTTCTATTTTCAATCTTTTTATTTTAAAATTAAATACTCAATTAAAAAAGCCAAAGTAAACCTATTAGAGCAGGTAAATGTTTTGTTATTATAAATTTATCGTATACATATGTATGTATGTAGGTACCAGACCAGGTAATACTAAACACAACACTTTAGTGTGCCAATGATGGAAACCAGAACTTGAGAACCAGAATTTCAAGTTAAAACTTTTACTACAAAATAAATTGCAGAATTAAGGCAGTTGGAATACTGCACTACTACTAATACAACTACAAAACAGCACTTATAAACAATTCGATTAACAGAACAGAACCGAAGACTCCATTTTGTTTATTCAAAACGATTAGTTTACTTATACAGGGGATATACATATACAAACAAACACGCGTATAAACAAATTAAAAATCGATTTATTAACCTAACCATTGGCATGGTTGGCTACTCTCCCTTCGTATGTAGTTCTTGGTACTACAATTATTTATATTTGTGCTCAATAGCTGCTCTCTTTATTTTGGTTTTTTGATTGCCAAAACAAAAAAATATTTTCTTGAAAATAACCGTTAATGAACGAAATAGAACGAAATGAATCGTACAATAATAAAAATTCAAATCAATTTGAAAACCAAAGGAAAGAAATATCAAAAGAAATTCACTTACGCATTAAAAAGAAGTAATGTGAATAAACAGCAACAACAAGACAATACGTATTATACACACATATAAAGGTAATTTAACTTAATAAGACCGTTTGCATTTGTTTATACGGACGTAATGTCTATTTCAAACATTTCCCATTTCTTATTGGAATATTGAGGCAATCGATGTACTATGTACGCACGTATTTCGTATTTCATGTGTACGTTTGTTCAATATACACTCCCGATTTTCTTAATTGCACCATTTGGACAGACATGGTGGGCGTCGTTTTTCGTTTAATGCCTGTTCATTTATGTGTAAAATTTCTAGAATTAGTGTTTTTCGTTTTTCAGATTCTTTCACATTTAGTGTTGCCAGTTTGTCTGAAGGTTTTCGGGGTATTAGCTACGGATTTTCTTTTACAACCAATGTAAACTTCAAGGTGCAACATGTCGCTTGTCAATTTTTATTTGTGCTGGACTGAGCTTATTAACAAAAGAGACAAATTTATTCGGAGCTCAATTGATAGCTTTCAAATAAGTGCTGATAGCTCCAACATGTCTACGATAATTAATTCAATATTTTGTATTTCCTTCAAACCAAAAGGCCCAAATGGAATTTTTTGTTCGGTTTGATGACAAATCGGACTTTAAGCACGAATTGTTGTAAACTACACGTCTAAAATTTCGAACCAATTTGCTGAATAATAATGACAGAAATGTTTGATAAAATAGTTCTCAGAGAACACTCGTTAGACTGAATTTCATTATAACAGATCATTCTCTCCGTTCACCACTTTGATGATACGAATTAAGGGACTACTTGTACTAGTTTTACCTTGAGTAGGTTAGGTTCGTGAAGTCGACGTAGTCTAGTAGGTAGTGTGTTGACTTATTAAACGTAATGCCACGGTTTAAACTCCAGGTCAAACTTCAAAACGAAAACTTAAAAAAGAAATATTTCCTCGGCGACTTCCTCTCAGCAAATTTCTGGCAAAAACTCTCTAAGAGTAAAATAAAATAGCCATGTAAGGTTTCTCAAAAAATCTGTCGTTTGGAGTCGACTTTAAACTGCCTCTCATGTATAAAATTAACACACACAATATATATGGTGTGCGAAGCTAGGTCATAATCCTGACTGAAGGGTTGTAATGACCAACTATGTATGTATGTAGGTTGGGTTTGGCACGGCGGTCAGGAGGGTCAAGAATATGGCCAAAAATATCGTCAAAACATTGAAATACACAACAACACAGTTAAAACTAAATAAAGTGGTACATATGTACATATATACAGTCGATACTGTACAAAAACTACAACATTCAGCGAGTTATCTTCCCTGAAGGGGAGAGGTTACCTGTTCGAAGTAACCATCCGATGTTCATACACGAAAAGTCAGCTGTCTAGAGACTAGCGCTCTAGGAACCTTTTCCTGCTTACAGGCAGCGCTGGACAAGAATAGAAAAAGTGGATGACAGGCACAATCTACTTCATGTAATTGTAATCCCTCCTTTAAAAGTCATGATGCGTCTTCTTGCAAAAGCACTCATGAGACAGAAATTACTCCAGCCACCCATCCGTTAGTATAAATCTAGTATTGTCGGTTCACATTGATTAAAATTGTTTTGTTTTTACAGAAACCACCTTTAAGATAGTTTGAACCAACATGAGGTGTAAAAATATTACAATTTGCCCCATTAAGTGAGGTTAAGACATGTTTTTTGTCAAATTTTTCTTTTAAATCCAATTAACCTTTCAGCTTCAAACTATTAACTGAAATATTTTTTGTTTTGCGTTCTTTGTTTCCAACCGTCGGGACTTTTATTTGTTTAGAAATTTTACTTTCACTCATTTCGAAAACTCCCAGTCACATGCCTTTTCGTATTAAACAACGAAATCTGGCATCTTTTAATGGGGAACCCAACAACATTGGTTTACAAATTGTGGCCAATCAGAATGGGAAAATAAAAATAGAATGTTGCCAATCAACAGAACAAATACACAAAGAGAAATCCAAATGTAAACAAACACACAAAGCCCAGACATGCCTTATACAGAAATGGATAAACAAAAACATACACAGAAGATAGAAAATATCTGAAAGAATAATTTCGATAAATTTTTACGATGCAATTGTGTAATGCTATTGGTTCTAAGGCGAAGAAGATGTGAAAGAAAACAATGGTTGTATGAGTATTTGTGGGTTGTATGAGAACAACAACATTGTGATGAGTAGGCTAGAAAAGACAACCAACTAGATATAGACGATATTATAGTGGCAACAAGGCGATATCTGTTTATTTTAGTCTAACCCGTTATACAGACTGTGCTCGCATTACTCACTCTTTCATACACACATTCTCACATTGTTAATTCGCAAAGCAAGTGGCCGGGGAGAATGATCCGCTGATGAAACTGTCAGTGTGCGTGTTTAATTAACAAAAGAGCGGATACCTATGAGTTGTATGTTGTCATTAAAGACGATAATATCAATTGATCGATGCCACGCTTACGGATCATTTCACACTTAACAGGCTAACTAGTAAAATCGAAAGGAACGGAATAAAAAAACAAGAAAAAAAAGATATCATATATGCAAATAGAGTGTCAATCTAACGGATCAGCAAATAAGTTGAAATATCACTTCCGTCGTTTCTTGTTCATATGTTGACTGACAAAAATAAAAAAGGAAAAAAAAGAGCAAAAAATTGTGATGAGTTGTTATCGATCGATTGTTGTATGTGTCTATCGGTCATCGTAATGAGTTGTTGAAAGTTTAATTAATTTGATTTGTTTTTAGCATGTTAACTAAACTGAGTGTGAAAAGTGTCAAAAAAATTAGCTGAATATCGAATAATAGTGATGATTTTTGTGAATTTTTAAAATTAACACAACAAGTTGAAAGCAAAAAAAAAATACAAATACAATAAAAAATATACATACACTTGCAAATCAGGTGTTATCGAATTGATTGATATTTGAAAGTAAAACAAAGAATAAAACAAAAGAAAAAAGTAATACTATAAATAAATAATTAATTAAATTATAATCAATTCAAATCAATTAGTGTAAAAATATAATTAAAGTGCAATTATCTGACACTAATATGAGCTCAATGAAAGACATTTGAAAACGAATTAAAAAAGAAGAAGTAAATAAAGGATATCGAATGCAATAAAATTGTTTAAAGAATTATTTTGATTGTTTGATTGAAAACAGCAACAAATTAATACAAAAAGAAATAAAAATAAATACAATCGATATCATTTTAAAGACGTGTTATGCATCAAGCTGTATATATGAGACCTTCATCGAATATCATGGGTCCCACGGAATGTTCAAGTGCCATTATGTCATCGATGTCATTTATCGATAACAATGGATTAGCTGCCAATATAACGGATTATGGTTGTTATACTACAGATCCATGGGCTTCACCCTATATGGGTACTTTAAGTCCCATGAAACAAATTGAAGGTAAAAAAAAACTTGGTTCATTTTCCATTTTAAATTCAATCATGTGGAGAATTCAAAAAATAAAATTAGTATTGCGTTATGAGTTTAGAACAGACTTTGGTTTAATATTTATTTCTTTATACGGAAAAATGCTTTATCAATAACGGCTTAAATGTGATCAATACGATCCTGAATTTTTGAAATTCGAATAAAATTAATTAAAGACATGCGGGTTGTTTTATTTGTAAAACAAAATCCGTAAATTCGTTTGAATGATCAAAGTAATCTGGTTCTTTTGGGAGACTACTAATTCAAGATCGTTCTTATAAATTCGAGTAAACTGTTCCGAGTCTTATCTATTTAAATGGTATAAAGATCTAATATTATAGTTTTTTTTTATGTTTTTTTCGTATTGCTTAAGTAAAATTTTGTAAAGAACATAATCGAATGGTTCTGGCGACCAAAAGATGATGACCTAAATGAAACTCGAATTAGATAAGACACAAGTTACATTGTTTTGGGATAATATAAACAATTTTTAATGGGACCATTCCATTGCATTGTCATGATTTTTTTTCTATAAAACAAATATTTTTTAGTTATGCTACTATTGAAGCAAGAGATCAACTAAACAGTCGTAAAATTCTTTGTTTGATTCATACAGACTTAAATGATTAGGCTTTTAAGTGCCAAAAATATGTTATCATTAGAAGTAAGAAATATTTACAAGTGCTTACAGCTCATACAATTGTGAACATCACTCTGAGCGCCGCAGTATGTTAGTTAGTTATGAAAGCTTCGAACAAATGATGATGGGGGATCGATAATTCCGCAATTTGTTAAAGTGCACCAGCATCTTCGTCGTTACTATTTAAATTTAAACAGAAAAATGGCATAATTGGCCATTACGGCCTAGCTTCTCACATCACTCATGTTGTGTTTGTTAATTTTATACACGAATGGCAGGACCTACAGTATAAAGTCGTCTTCGAATGACAGATTTTTGAGAAACCTTTCATGGCAATATTATTTACTCTCAGAGTTTTTGGCAGAAATCATATTTCGTTTTGATGTCTGACCTGGGGGTTTGAACCGTGGCTTTACGTCTAATAAGCCAACACACTATCTACTAGACTACGTCGGATGTACATTGCCCGGTGTTATATAAACAGATGGGTGTATAGTTAGGGCAACCAAAGATCAATTACTTTAACAGTGCCCTGTAGCGTTATCAAACGAACATCATTGTTTTGGAAATATTTAAACGAAAATGTTGAAATACTAATATCTCTGGGTGGATCACATCCAAGTTTCTCATTTTCCACGACCCTGATGCATAAATCAGGTTGAATTTGATCGATTGCATGGATTACGTCGGCTGTGTGGACCTCTGTGTTTTGTATCTTATTCGCATACACCGACATAATACCGACATTACCTATTCTGTCGTATAACTACAAATTCTGATTGGTATACCTGAGCCATCTCAAGATTTTTAGGAAGGTTTGACACGTATTGACAATAAATCCTTGTCGCTTAAGAATTTAGGCTTCCACATGCCGTTCAGTGACAGTGACACTCCGTTCGTTGTTACACCTTTTGCAAAATTGTATTCCCAGTCTCTGGGTGTGTGCCCCCAGAGGTTAGACTTCCGGTATAATTGCTATGCCTGCAACTTTAGAAAACCCCACAACAAAAATTCAAATGGAGTCAAATCGGCAGCGAGTTCACATCATGCCCTCAAATTGATCGTTCGGATTATTCAATGTGGCATGAGCTGTGCGGGACGTAGTGCCATGCTGTTGAAACCAAATGACAATATTCAGATCATCCAATTCGGGTTGAAATAAGTCGATAGTCATCGTCCTATAATGCACGCCATTGACAATGATGGCCTAGCCAACGTCATTCTCAAAGAAATATGAGAGATAACGCCGTCGGCCCAAAATCCTCACCAAACAGGTTCTTTATCGGGATGCATTGAATTCTTTTGAATCTCATGTAGAGTTGTATCGTCCCAAGTTCAACAATTTTGTTTCTTCACATATCCATTCATTCAGAAGTGGGCCTTACCGATGAGGATGATTTTTCAATGGAAATTAAAGTTACGTGCCAACTGCTCTCTATGGTCTTTTAACTTCAACTCCTGGGTCAGTCGAATTTTGTAAGTGTGCAGGCACAAGTCACGACGTAAAATTCGTCAAATTGTGGTGAGTGAGTGACGCTATATCCTGCATACTCTTACAGACAGCGGAGATCTTGAAGGAAATTCGCACAAAAAGAAAACTGTTTCAGACAGAAACTAAAAAAAAATGTATGAATTTTCAAAATGGAATTTATTCTACTGCTACAAGCAGTTTATATATGACCCTGCGCCTCGCAAAGGACTAACAATCATAAATATATCATCATGAAAAATTGAATATTATTTTGAAGCACTTAATTAGCAATTTATAGTAATTTTTATAGTGTTGAGTGACAATTCTTTACCAAAGTCTTACGTGAAATAAAACTTACTTTTTTCTTGCCTCCTCTTTATTTTTTTCCGTTGAAACTATAACAAGTTGTATTCAATCTAAATTTAGTTGTTGCAGCAACATGCTGCAATTTTATATTTTTTCTTCATTAATCGGAAAATGAAAAGAAGATCTTTGTATATTCTGAAAATAAAAATGCACCCATATTATAAAACTAAGAATGTTTTTGTTTTTGAACAAGAAACATATTTTTTTACAACACATGGAACAAAAAATAACAAAATTTTTGAAATTTTATTTAAAGCAGACAAACTAAAGGGAAGAAGAAGAAGTAGAAACTCATTAAAATTTTAAGAACAATTTCTTTTTTATTGGGGGTACAATAATTAATTGAGGCCTGATAAAATTAATTGCATGTGACGATTGCTTTACAGTTGAATGATAAATTTGTTTCAAAACAAAATCGATCTTATAATGCATAACGGTTCTCATCTTATCCAGTATTTATAAACAAGCTTCAAAAAAGGATGCCAAAAAAGGGAAAGCCAACATGCCAATTTTCATATTTTTTTAAGGTTGGAGATATGAGAATTGCTGGGTTAAGTTATTAGGTTGAATTGACAGCCGCCCAATGGGCATAGCTTACTTGGGTCGTATAAAATCCGGTTGTAATACCTATATTGCCTATTCTGTCGTATAATTATAAATACTGATTGGTATCTCTAAGCCATCCCAACAGTTTTATGAAGGTTTGTCACGTTTTGACCATAAATCCTTGTTGCTTAAGAATTTCGGTTTCCACATGCCGTTCAGTGACAGTGACACGCCGTTCGTTGTTACACCTTTTGCAAAATTGTTATGAGATATTCCCAGTCTCTGAGTGTGTGCCCCTCGAGATTAGTCTCCCGTTATAATTGCTATGAGGTTCCTAGTCAGGTTTGACGCAAATTTTGTTCTGTATATGTTCCCATCGGATCAGATCTGTCTGGTCTCTCTGTAGAGGAATACCATTCTCATGTCTAAATTCAATTAAATTTTGAATGAATGCCAGTTTTTCAAGTGTGTCGGCTTTTTTGTTACCTTCTATACACGCGGAAGTTACTGATGAACGTCTAACTAACTCTTCTAGAAGCAAATGTGCGTACATGAAGTCGCCGTGGTCTAGTAGGTAGTGTGTTGGCTTCGTGAGGCCTGGGTTCAAACCCCAGGTCATTCATCTTCATCTAAACGAAATACAAAAATATTTCTTCGGCGACTTCCTCTCAGCAGATTTCTGGCAAAAGCCTTGAGAGTAAATAAAATTGCCCTGAAAAATTTCTCAAAAATTGGAGTCGACTTTAAACAGTAGGTCCCACCACTCATTTATAAAAATTAACGCACACAACATAAGTGAGTGGTGTGAGAATCTAGGTCATAATCCTGACTGACTAAAGAGTTGTAATGACCAATTATGTTATGTAAATGTGCACACACCGATATCCAACTCTAATATTGGATTCGCACATTTGAACACGGTGTGGAAATTTACTTAGAGTTTGAGCTTTATCGCCCGCGTTGCGGTAGCTTTGGTATTGTGGAAACGCCTACAAAGGACCTTTTGAAAACACTTCAGTGAGAATAGATACGAATACCAGCAGGTTGTGAATTACCAAATTAGCCGGGACAAACATAGGTTAGACCAAAATGGACACCAGCAGAGGGTTTACAGTGCGATTGTTGGGATATTTTCTAGAATAGTTGTTTCACTACTTCAGACTGTTTGTTCGAACCTATACTGTCTACAATTTATGAAGAAAACAATATCCCACAAATTTCTAGTTGGTTTAATACACAGAAGCTTGTGAAAATTGCAAGAGTACCTAGCATAAAGGTATATGTACTTGTTTTTATCTCTTAAAGTAACACAAAACTTTTTTTTACTCCCAATATCCTTTAACAACGTACTGAAATAATTTTACGGCATAATAATTAATCGAATAATAAATAATATTACACACGAGTAACATGACAACAAAGGCTTACATAAAATACAAATTAAATGATAAATTTCACTTTCAACATAAAAAAACACTTGTTTTAATAATAAAAAATAAAAAAACATTAAAAAATAAAAAAACATTAAAAAATAAAAAAACATTAAAAAATAAAAAGAATTTTCAGAAATAGCTCGGCTCTTATGCAGATATTATCATTTTCGCATATCAATGCCATTGTTTATGACCCGTGACATATTTTGTCTCAACATTTTATGGTGGCTAACGAAATAAGAAGAAAAAAAAACAATTTTCAGAAAAAGAAAGAAGCAGGCAACATCAGCAACATTATTGTGGCACATATAACACTAGCAATAGGGGGATAATTACATTGAATGCAACACGTATACGTAGATAGATCACTTGATTTTCGTAAAAAAAAAAGAAATAAAAAAACGATTAAAAAAATTGGAATTGTTTTGACTTTATTGTAGTTGTTGTATTTAATGAATTCGAAAATCAATTAGTATTTGGCACAAATAATTGTTTTTCTGTCAAGCACGACAACAAGAATCCCCAAACAAATTAGTTCAATAGGAATAAATAGAACTTGAATTTTCGCAATACAATCAATATAGATTTTTTTATTTAATTTCATTATAGTATAGCAAGTATACAAATACACAAATTTATTCCAGGGAATAATTATTTAAAGATTTAAACAATGCAGAAAATAGCTTCGCAGACGCAAAGTCTAAAAAAATCGAATTTTTTTATAAAAAAAAAAATAAATTTAAGGTAACAAAAGGACTATCTTGCTTGATGCCAGATGCTTATGACAGTACTCTTCTACACTTCTAAAGAATTCTACCGTATTTGGAAATTTGGAACTAATATAAAAACAAAGAATTTAAATCCATTGTAGGTGAACTGAAGTCAACGTAGTTTAGTAGGGAGTGTGTTGGCTGATTAGACGTTCAAATCCGAGGTTAGACATCTCAAACAAAACGAAATATAAAAAAATTCCTTCGGCGCCTTCCTCTCAGCAGATTTCTGGCAGAAACATTGAGGGTAAATAAAATTAAAAAGTTTCTCAAAAACCTGTCGTTCGGAGCCGACTTCAAACTCTAAGACCCGCCACTCATGTATAAAACTAACACACACAAATAAGTAATAATTCTGACTGAAGGGTTGTAATGACCAATTATGCATCTTATTATGTTTGAGGAATTCTAGAAGTCTACTTATAATAATATTTTCAAGTACATACCTAACATAATTGGTCATTACAACCCTTTAGTCGAACGACAGATTTTTGAGCAACTTTTCATGGCAATTTTTATTTATTCTCAGAGTTTTTGCCAGAAATCTGCTGAGAGAAAGTCGCCGAAGAAATACTTTTCATATTTTGTTTTGATGCCTGGCCTGGGGCACGAACCCTGGCTTTAGTCTAATAGGCAAACGCACTACCTACTAGACGACGGTGACTTATTTTCAAGTAAAGCAATGAAATTTCTGCATGTTTGAGTACATAATCGTGAAACTAAATTCTGATTATATCCTGCTCTTTCTTAATCACTCAATGTAGGCTCGCATTCTTATTATAGTTGATATTTCCAAAAAATTCAGAACTGGTGGTAATTCTAATTAAGCTCGCTTATTGCCAAAAGAACAGACGGACGTAATAAAACAGGCTATCAATTGGAACCCACAAAGAAACATCAAACAGAAATGAAGCTATTCAAATTAAGTAAAATAAAATCTATCTGTGGATCTAATGAATTGAAAAAATCTAGTTACACTTGTAGGATTCAAAGGAATATATATACATAGTAGAAAAGCTTGGTATAACTAATATGATATATCAAACCTGCACTAGTCCAAGGCCGGATTCATTACATTTGGTTTCCTGTAAAACTCAACAAAACAACGAAAACATTAAGAAGGTTCACTACGTCCGTGGTCTGACAGAATATCATAGTCTGCTGAGTTACAAACAAGCCTTGTTGTAGCACATCACTAGATAGGATAGCATCAATAACGAACATTATCAGCAAGGTTTGGCAATGCCACTTTTTAATGCACAAAGTTTTTAATTACTACAATGCATATACAATAACATATCAATACATTTTAACAGAGGGAACTCTATCGTCCTAAAACATGCTACAGTATACGAATCACGTAGAAGGTTTCTACAACATTGGAACTTGCTATCAAGATTTAAAGAAAAACTATTATATAACTTTTTTATAATCCTTAATGGTGTTGGTTCTTCTTCTTCTTAATTGGCCTTAATTTCGGCCTGCCGTAACACATTCTTCCAGGCGTCTCTGCTTCTTGCGCTCCTACGCCAATTGTTCACACCAATCGATAACAGGGCTGCCTCGATTTGGTCCTTTCAACGCAAACAAAGTCGACCTCTTCGCCGACTTCCGCAAATCCCCGTTTCAAATACCCCTCTTACCGGAGCATCCACCTGCATTCGAACTTCTTCAATGAGTTCGGTGGAATTTGGTCAGTACGGGGTCTGCGTCACAACGGACCACTATGCGTGCTCAAGTGAGCTTTGGTATTAACCTTTCCAACCTAACCGTACTTAGCCATTGAATATACAATTTGTGATGAAGCCTATTACTTTCGCAGCTTTTGATATACTTCTTAATAAAGTTAGGTTAGGTTAGAGGACGTGTACTTGTCAATTAAGGCAAGTACAGTACCCGGAGGTCGAATTGACCCATTGTACAACGTCCTAGTTTCTCACACCACTTATGCTGTGTGTGTTAATTTTTATACCTGAGTGGTGGGACCACAGTTTAAAGTCGACTCCGAACGACAGATTTTTAGAAACTTTTTCATGGCAATTTTATTTACTCTCAGAGTTTTTGCCAGAAATCTGCTGAGAGGAAGTCGCCGAAGAAATACTTTTTGTATTTTGTCTTGATATGTGGCCCGGGGCTCGAACCTTGTCTTTACGTCTAATAAGCCAACATACTACCTACTAGACTACGGCGACTTCTCACTACTACTACTTCTTAATAATCTAATTTAATAACAAAATTAAGTAGGTTTGCTACTGTTATTTTAACGCTCTTACTGCCAATTGTTGCTGCCAATAGTAAATACGAAAGCCATTAAGGTAGTGGGTTCAATCGAAACCGAAAGAAAATATATATTTTTGAAGACACTACGAAAATATAATTTATTTCCTTGCTTTACGTTTTATTTTCAAAATTCTTTTAATTTCTCTATAGCCTGCATACAGACAGCCGGTAAAGATCGCACCGCATACAAGCCACTTGAACGGAACGATACAAAAATTACGGACATCGAAACGAATAGCACGTGCAGCGGAAAAGAGGAATCTGTCAACGGTGCAACAAATTATAATGGCAGTGACAGTAACAACAACAGCAGCAGCAATAGCAATAAAAAATCAAATAAAAATAAAACAAAAGATCCAACAATAGCAACACAAAATAAAACAGAAGAATTCGTGCACCCGCTCTTGGCTCAGGCAGTGGTAGTCTTAGAAACTAAATCCTTGTGGGATAAATTTCATGAACAGGGTACAGAAATGATTGTAACCAAATCGGGTCGACGTATGTTTCCTACATTTCAAGTGCGTATCGGTGGCTTAGATCCACAGGCCACCTATATAATGATGATGGACTTTGTGCCAGTCGACGATAAACGATATCGTTATGCTTTCCATAAGTAAGTTGTTCTCAAGTTGTATACAAAAAAGTGTAATAAAAGTAATGAACATTTATTGTGAATAGTTCCAGTTGGGTGGTAGCCGGTAAAGCCGATCCTATATCACCACCCCGTATACATGTACATCCTGATTCCCCAGCGCCGGGTGCAAATTGGATGAAACAAATTATCTCATTTGATAAACTCAAATTGACCAACAACCAATTGGATGAAAATGGTCACGTAAGTGATAAGTTTTTCGATTGTTTTTACTAAATTTTGTATTTTATGTTCTTGTTCCCTAGATTATCTTAAATTCTATGCATCGTTATCAGCCACGTTTCCATATTGTTTATCTGCCACCAAAGAACACGTCTTTGGATGAAAACGAACACTCCGGTGACTTTAGAACTTTCATATTTCCCGAGACCTCGTTTACTGCCGTCACTGCTTATCAAAATCAACGTGTTAGTTTAGATTTTTTCTCAGACATTTCATACATCATTAGCCCTAAAAATTATCGCCATTTTTATTGCAGGTAACACAGTTAAAAATTGTTAGCAACCCGTTTGCAAAAGGCTTTCGGGATGATGGTACAAGTGATGCGTAAGTATCTAATTTGAAATCTTTGTTTTTCATCTATTTTACAATGTATAAGTGAATGAGTCGCAATTTTGTAATTCAGAATTTGATTTACCATAAATAACATGAGGTACAATGGGTGAATTCGACCTCCGGGTACCGTACTTGTCTTAATCGACAAGTACACGTCCTCTAACCTATAAATAACATGATATCGTACGCTTTTACAGAAAACGGATCAGCTTTCTGCATGTGAAGGTGAATGCGGAGGTAGGCAAGTACCAAGAGAGAACTTCTAAAACAGAAAGAACATTCAATCTAGGAATCTGTTCTGCATCATAGAAATAAACTTATTATTCTTCTACATAGAGTATAAGGAGTTAAAAACATATTTTGAAATATAGGTGAAGTATTCTACTTCAGGTTTTTTGTAATTTTTTGAGTACTATCGATGGAATTTGTTTGATATTTGAGGTAGACGTGGCACCTACCACATAAAGTACCTCAATTATCATACATCTAAGAAACTGCATGAGCTAGGATCTTCAAAATTGTTGGGTGTTGGTCAAAATTGAACTACAATTTAGAATAATTGCAACAACGGGTACCACAATTACGAGCGTAATTTGTACAACGTGTTGTATAAGTGCTTTTAAGTTTAACTGGGTTTAAACACTAATAGCTGTGAAGAGTATACACATCATATATTACAGTTTTAAAAAGACAAGCTAGGGACCGAAAACGTAAGTAGTGTTTATGGTCCGAATATATTAATTATTGTTATACTTTCGCTTTAAGCTATATCGTTAACTAACGAAGAATCTGAAGGAAGGAAACTGCGTACAAAAGGCTAGCTTTGGTCAATACGAGAGAAATTTCTCCAATATGTATCCCTAGGTTACTTCTATTCTGGAAAGTATAAATGGGATTGACTTTTTAACGAATATAATTCAGAAGTGCTAACCTCCGGGAAGAATCTTTCAAGAATCCCTAGGCATAGGCTCTTTTCTTCTCTAGTGTTTGGGAAGTGCAAAAATGTTTCAATGCAATTGAAGAATTTAATTATTATATTCAGACTCTAACACACTGTATGATAATCATTTCCAACAATTTTTTTTTTAATTTAAAATACTCCAAATAGTTTACCACTTACATGATAAATTAGTCTTCACAACAAATTTCTATGCCTAGGTTTTCTTTATTTTTGTATAAAGAAAAATCACTTGGAAATTCAAAACTAAACAAATCACAACAGAAAACTTTCAAAATTCTGTATAAATTTTGTTATTTTTCTTTCTTTTTTTTCTATAAAAAGCAAACAGAATTATATGGAAACAAAAAATAGTTCTTTTATGAATTATAGCCGCGTGTTAACGATATGTGCGGGCACTTTATGCTTTGACGAAGCCATAACTCTTAAATATGGAATGCTTGCCTAGTCCTACCATTCATCTAATATGGGCAAAAGCTTTTGAATTTTTTTAATTTATCAAAAACAAATTGTTGGCTATTGTTTTTTTTGGGGGCAAAAAATAAACAAATTTTTAATGAAATATTTTGAAAAAAGGGCCTTATTTTGTAGTAAAAAAAACCGATGTTGTTTTTTTTAATAAATTTTTAGATTTTTTTTGGTATTTTTTGTTAATAATAAAAAAAACAAACAAATTTTCTTTCTTTAAAAAAAAAAAAGAATAAACACTTAAGGGTAAATAATAAGAAGAGTGTTTGTAAGAACGAATATTTGTTTATCGAAAATTCTTAAAATCAAAATTCAATATGCAAAAGAAATAAAAAATATTAAAAATTGAAAATGTGTTCGAGGCTGTCGAGCTGTCTGCCCGTCTGTGTGTCTGATTTTTTATTGTTTTTTTTTCTTCTGTTCTTTTTGTGCCATTTCAGAGCAACAGGCATGAATCAAATGAGCCATGAATCACATGCCAGAATGAAACAACATCAGAATGCCCAACAGCAGCAGCAGCAACAACATCAGAATGCCCAACATCATCATCAAACACATCAGCAACAGTCACAGCAGCAGCAACAGCAGCAACACCTAAAGTCTCACATAAAAGAAATGAATACAGTAGCAGAATTGGAAAATCATCAAAACGCTATGATAACCCATGCGGCCACCACATCACCAAATCATATGAATACCACTACAGCAGCATCAAGTACCCCCTCCACTACAGGCACTTCACCAGATCTAATGAACTACCAGACCTTAACTATTTCAGCAAGCGCTGCAAATGGTTTAAATGGATCAAGCCACATTCACAGCCATGGTCCATCGCCCAAGCCGGATCAGTCACATAGTCACAGCGCTAATTCACCCTATAGCCATGTTAATCCACAAACTACAACTAAATTAATGGGTTTAACTTCGAATATCTCCATGACCTCTACTCATCACACTCATCTAAATTTAAATCTCAATAGTCCAGTAGTGCCCCAACAAACTCCGCACAATCACAGTCAAGTTATGGGTACCGCCAGTAATTTATACTCATCCATTGGTCAGGCCTATGCCACGGATAATAGCAGCTATGGGCCTATTTATCATCATCACAATACTACCGCCCACCACTATCATAGTCATGCCTATGGTACACCCTATGACAAACTTAAAGCTGCTGGCCATATGCGTCCAACACACAATATCTCGACTTCTTCGCCCAATGCTAATAATGTTACGCACTCACCCAATTCCTATGCCATGAGCAGTTATCAATCGTTTTATGGTTCACCCCATCAAATGATGAGACCTACTGGCTATATTGATTTGGTGCCCAGATAAATAGTGTGGAATAACTCTGAAGCAATATTTAACAAACCAAAGATTTTATTATTAGTATTAAACAATTAGAATTAAACATTTGGAATACATAAGTATTTAGTAGATATCGCCACCTTAAATCCAAGCAAACTTAACATTAAAATAAGCCATAAGAAACAATAATTTCTGCTTGTTTTTCAGTAGCCATTATTTAAGCAATTTTTCAATTCAGGTGTCGATATACAATACTTTTAAGCTTAAGAGAGACAGAAAAAGTGAACGAGTGCCTATTAAGTATTCATTCTCTTTGTGGATCAATCAATTTGAAGTATTATTTAAAGCGTCTGTACGTTTCCTTAACAATTTTGTCAGAATATTTTTAATAATTTCTAGTGAATTCTTTAAACAAAATTATTTGTAAATAAAAAAAGTATTTTTTTAATAAAAATAATAAAAGAACAATAATTTTTTACAACTACCAACTTAAGGAAAGGTAAGATATATTAGCCATGGTTCTAATAAAGGCTCACTAATATCACTACATTGACTTCTAGCAGATATTATTGTAAAATCGATTACATTTTTATCTTATCTGATAACTTTCATTTCAAAATCATTTTGCAGGTTTAAACGCAACTCATAGTAGACAAACACTCTTCAAATATAAACAAAAAGAAAAACCGGCGTTGCGATTGTTAAATGAATTTTCCCTGTAAGGCATGATGTAATTAATTAATTGGATTAACTGAATTGGTACATAAAAATGCTTTTATGGGAATGAGTATCCTGATGCCATCTGAAAATTTTTCGTTATTGTGGCGAGAATCGTGCAATGTTGCATTTTTTAAAACCATTCAAGACAGACAATTGGTCTCTTTTGTTAGGGTCGAGAATTTTCAAACTAGTTTTCGAACCAAATGAGAAAAAGAAAGGCACTACTTGCGCCGATCAATTCAGATTTAATTAGGAGTAAAGGCGTTAAAATGTTTAAAATGGTTTTTGAATTTTAAAATTCGAAAGGAATATCATTGGAAGACAAGGTAGCACAATATCTTGAGAAAGAATAGGGCTCAATGAGCAAGGATGGTTCCAATGTCAGGGATCATCCTAGGACCCGCTATAGTAGATCAATGTCTGATTAACTAGAAAAACTTGATTACTGCAACTGAAATAACGCGAAGTAATAATAAAAAGAAGTAGTTGCTGTATGATTATATCTGCTTATGTCCAGGGCAACAAAACTTTATGACTTTATACTTTTTACATCTACTCCAGAAAGAGATAACATGAAGTCGTTATGTTATTCCAGTGATTCAATAGGTAGTACTGCGTTTCACTTGCGTTTAAATAGATATAGATATATAAATAGCCTAATACAGTGCAGTAATAGGCCGATACTTTCAAAATCAGGGTTAGGTATTTTTGACGAGAACAATCAAATGTTAATAGAGGAGGAGCAAAGACTTGAGGTCTCAGTAGTCTAGTATGTAGTATGTTGGTTTATTAGAAGCGAGGCCGTGGTTCAAGCACCAGATCGGATATATCGAACATAATGAAACATGTTCAGCACTCAGCACTCTTCTGGTAAAGAAAACTCGAGTAAATAAAATTGTCAATGAAAGATTTTCAAAAAAATCTGTCTTTCAGAGTCGACTAAACTAATGGATTAAATTAACACCCACAACATTGGGTGCCGTAATCCTTACGTTATAAGTAAGCCACTTCACAGATTATTCACTTGAAACTACTGAATTGCTACCGGCTATTTTTTTTCCACATTTAATTAAACGCCTTGAGGCCCTATTACCAAATCATCCTATAATACAACATTTATTAGACGAACAAACTACTTCACTTTGCTTTATGATGATCAATAGGTGACGCTTAATAGATAATGTTATGTTAACGCAAATTATTTAAAAAAGTGCACATAAAGACAAAGTTCACATAATTTTTCATAAATATATTTCATCTACAAACCAAATCTAATATTTCATAATTTCCAGAAATATAAAACATATACTATGTGTGTATGCAACGTGTATCTGTAACTAAATTTAAGGTGCTCTCTAGTAAACATATTAGAATTCACAAACGAAACATTTTCTCTGAACATCCATAAAACATGTGTAGCTAATGAGTTTTGATTGTGTTCCGTTTGCCACACGTTTGACACTTTCGTTTTACTTTCAGTTTCTGTGTCAATATGTCAGAATGGAAGATCAGTTTGACACCCAAATCATCAATATTAAGTATTTTAGAAGAATTTTTCTGACAGCTTCGTCATGACGAAATTATGATATCAAGGTCAGAGGGTGTTCGTAAGACAATTTAGTATGGCTGGAATATAATCAATTATTTGAAAATTCAAATGTTCCAATAGGTCCTATGAAATTAGATGTGGGTCGTATTTTAGTTTAGAAAATATACAAAAGCATAAGCATCGTTTACCGACTTTTAAAGATTTGAAAAATTTTCTGTTTAAATGAGATTTGGTGGAAGTTTTTTAATTCATTTAAATATTTATAAAACGAAATATTACAAGACTAATTATAAAATAAATTTTGAACTTCGATTAATAAATCATTTTAACACCCTACATTGATCTAGCATGGAATGACTATTATCTTTCGTTGAAAAGTCCTGAGTCCGTTTTGAATTATTTTTAAGTTTTCTCTGAAAACGGCTGTAAGTCTGGAAAGATCTCCATTCTAGGTATTTTGTTGAGGCTTTGATGAATATAAACATTGACTAACCTCAACAAGAATAGGAGGCATGCATGGATTTAATGTTTTAACGACTATATTCCTAATTCCAAGAATCTTTCATTCTCTTAAAATGATTATAAGAAGGAATTAGAGCAGGATTCCTGAATATTTTCTATGTCGATATTGAAGCCTCGTAATTCTTGAAATTCGGAAACCATGATGAACATTTATTTGTCCCCTTTGGAATTTGGTCATCAATTTTATATGAGGCTAATTACTCTAGCCACCTCACCACGCTACCTCTAGGCTTCAATATCTAATTCTTGATCATTTCAACGTTTCAGTCAGGATTACAACCTAGCTTCCCACACCGCTCATGTTGTGTGTGTCTTAATTTTATCCACGAGTGGAGGGACCTATAGATCAACCTTACCCAACCCTAATATCAGGTAACGTTGTGAAATGCGTTCGGATTAATCTGAATTTTAAAGAAATTGTAACAAAAATTCAATCACGTGCCACACTGGCAACCAGGGCAATACAATGTAACAAAAACGATGGGCGGATCAAAAATTTGCTTTAAATAAATACTAACCCTTCTTAGCCTTTTAGAACCACATGACAAGGTATCAAGGCGATAGTAGTGAAATAAATTATGGTTTTAAATTAAAACCTGAAGAAGGGAAGAAAACTAAAACATAAAACCATACCAAAAGTCAATTGCATGTAGAAGGGGTGTATGCTTGACTTGCCAACATCAAAGATCGTTCAACCACTTGAATATGAAATAGGGAATAAGGCAGTGTTCTAGTTTTACATGTCTGTCCAAATGGTTCGGGATATATTTGTAAGGCATACACGATCACAACGTATGATGATGCCTTTCAATTCGTAAACAAAATAAGAGAGAAAAAAGAAAAAGAAAAAACAACATTAAGTGTAAGTGTCAAGAATGTTTTTCAGATATATGTACATACATACGAACGCAATCTTCTCTTCTATTTAGTATGTTGCAAGTTGCAACACAATATCAACAATAGTTGCAGATGGATATGGATTATATCTAATTGTGTATACAAATAAGGTTTCTCAATTTCACAAAAAGACAAAAACAAAAAAGAACAAGAACTTAAATTGAAAAAATATATTTTCAAAGTGATTATTTTCACAGGCGAAACTATATACAGGGATACAGATACTGTAACAGTTAAAGTAAATGAAGTAGAAATGAATCGCCTATTTGCAGAGACTTAAATGAATTCATGTTTTAGTTTTAAACTTATTGAAGTTAAAGATTTTATTTGGAAATTATATTGATACTCACTTTTATTACCCTGAAGAACTCCAAGATGATTATATACTCCACTGGTTACTTGGTGATAATGCTCCCATGTAAACTGATTAAGTTATAGAAAGTTTATCCATATCGTGCCTTCGATGACATACTGCTAAAGACAATCTATGGATCCATTCATAATTATTTTCATGATAGGAATCGAACTTCTTCTGCCTGAAAAGAGAAAACAAGTACAAAATCGTTAAAGAAATATATGCACCGTTTAAATAAGAACATCTCTGCGAAAATAGTGCGGAGGTTAAGAAAACATACCCAGATATTGAAGAGCGGATAAATAGAAATCAGATAGAACATTATTGTTATAAAAGGTATTTACATCATTCCACCTGAAATCTCTTCAGGAATGTTTCAATGCCCAGATAAAGATCTAACTGCATGGATGTTATGCCCAACATTCGGCTAACATCTAATCAAAATAGAATGATAAAGATGACGATATTGCCGGAAAAGAAATGAAACCGTGAGAATACTGGCGGCTAATGGATAAGCCAACAGTACGCTGACAGCACGGAATAATGCTGTTTGGTAGTTTCGCAGGATGTTGTGCTGATCAAGAGAGTGGTTCTAGTCGATAAGAATTCGGCTGGATAAGCCATCAGTAGGCTGACAGCTCGAAATAATACTGTTTGATAGTTTCGCAGGGTGTTGTGCTGATCAAGAGAGTCGGCAAGAATTCGACATACTCAGTGAGAATAGAAAATGGTAGCCTGCAATACAACAAACTGAAAAAAACCCAAAATTAGAGAAAAATACATTCAATAAAACAATAAGTTATGAAATAAAATGTAATATATTTGGCATGAATGAGATACTTTTAACACAACTACATCAGACTTGTTTATACCACACCTAATAAATTGTATATTTAAACATTTCATCATTCCATTCAAACCCTTTTAATTGATATTCAATTTTTATTAACTTTAATTAGAGTTATGAAACGAAAAGATCTTCAATTTAAATGAATTAATTCTTTGTCCCTTCTGAATATTTATTAGCATTGTATTCATTATTAATATTTATTAACAAAAAAAAAATGTATTTGAAGTGCTTTTCCTTCTTGAAAAATATTTTCTGTGATGTAAACTAAACGCCACAGTAATGTTTGGTTTCATCTAAACACCATCAAGTTGTTTGTCTATCTGCTCGTCTTGTTGTCATGAAATGTGACACTTTTCGGCATATTTTTTTCTGTTTTTTTTTTTTTGTTAAGAATCAAAATTATTTTAAACAAAAGTCTGGAAAAAGCAAGAGAGAGAGGGAGGGAGTTTACCATAGAACAAGTAGAAAATATTATCTAATCTTGCAAGAGACTCTCTCTCTACCTACCGCACTGTCAAAGTATTTAGTTGGGTACCACCCTCCCTTTTTATTCTACACGTATTTAGTCAATCGATGATCCATATCCTGACAGTGGCTGCGAACAAATTTAATATTTTGGCATTTACACGACGGGACGTCCCAACACTCTTTAGTTTACTTTCTTTCTTTTCTCTCCTATTTCTTTAAACGTTTAAAATATGGACAACATTATTGGAATTTAGTTCGATATGCATGGAATGGAATATTATTTCAGTGTGTCCAATGATTTATGATAAATAAACAAATATGTTTATGCTGAATATCCATTTATCGAAAATTTATTTGAAAAAATAAAAGAAATTTATTCAAATTTCATTCAGGGACGACACCTTTTTTTCAGCGTATAAAGGATTTTTGTTTAAATTATTTGTGAGACCCAAATATCTACATTTCTTAACTCATTTTATTCATAGAGAGGATTAGAAACGATTTTAATTCATATTACATGTGAAAACATTCAAAAAAATAGGCGATGGGCGCTGGACCGAGTATGGTTAACTGGATTTATATATCGGTTGTTAGATCTGTTCTAACCCATAAATGCATGATATGAAGGAATGCAATGCACACAAGTAGCAACAGGAACATTCTTTCTAAACTCAGATCACAAACTCAGATCAGAACACAAGTGCTACTACAAGCACACTCCAGGAGGCTCTTAATGTCACTCTTCACTTCCTACCGAGTTCGTGAAGAACATGGCACTTAGAAGCCTATTTAGAATGCGATACACCGTGTGTAGTAATACCTGATAGGGATTCTGAATAGCTTCGTATACAATCTGCGATGACTAGTCTATTTTCACAGACGCGTCTGGAATGGCAAACTGGTGCATATGGAGTATTTAAGGGCCTCTAAAGCCAAGGAACTGATCCGGAAATCTACACCGAACAACTCAAGGCATCTGCTGACCGACCTTATATCATATTATCAAATTTGACTATGCTAGGTATCTGATCATTGTGACATAACTGACAACAGAGTTGTGGATGAACTGGCCGGATTAGGATCAGCTTTCAAAGTAGGGCCATGGAATGATCGATGAATTGTTGGGGAAATATCCGATTCACTCACCAATCGTGCACGAGGATGTAGATCAGGAATGTAGCTCAATCCCATAACTACGAGACTAGTACTAAGCAGAAGTAGTGGATCACATTTTATGTCACTGTCTTTGTCATGTAGGCAGAAATGCCTGGATAATCGCTTTTGAGGGATTGGTGGATCTGAAGGACTAGCAGGATATTTATTTATAGGATATTGTCACCCTCGGGCATGATGATTGAGAGATTGTTCACTTTTCGTTCTTTCTTTACTAATCTTTTCTTCAGTTTGTTCCAATTTTTATTTTATTATTCTGATCACTGGGTGAGGCCCACTGCAAATACAATGGTGTGCTGGTCTTAAAACCTAACCTAACCGTTAATATGTCTGAGTACCTAATATTTTCAGTTTTAAAGAACTATTACGAATTTATTTCCACTATTTAATCAACAAAAAAATAAATAACACGAATAATTAAAGAAACAAATTTATGGACAGTTAAAGCATGTATGCCTGGATGTTAAAATATTTATAAAAGAAAACAAAAAGAAAATAAAATAAAACAAATAATAAATAATTAATAAGGAAAACAGGGGGATGACAAGCAATAGCAGAGACAAAATACTCCCCAAACATGTATGTACATGTTTAGAGCATAAATGCATATTTTTTGAATTTTAAATTTTTTTTTTGTTTCGGAATATTGGGAATGCAATGAGTATAAAATCTTGTCATCACAGGCATTAATATTTATATGCCAGCGCATGCACAAGTATTTCATCACTTCCAAAGTGCTACAACAAATGTGTACAGTGGTTAATATAAAATATAATCCATGAAAATAAAATACATATGAACGTACTTTTTTGCCCTTTAAGGTAAAAAAATGTATAAAAGTAAGTTCACCACGAAAATTTCATATTTCAAGAAATTCCTAGGGTAGGACTTAAAATTCATAATCTCAGTTCATATAAAATAAATTTTGCTGCTCCACAACTTCTTAGTGGTTTTACTTTTCGTTTGCAGTGTACTTTTATTTAATATCAAATAAATAATATAAAGAACACACATACCTAAAAATGTACTTCTTCCTACTTTATATCTACAGCGAGAGAGTGGAAAACAAATTATAGCTGTTGTTGGTATTTGACTATGCTCTTTCAAGATAAATTATTTTCGTATTCCAAATGCAAATTATGCATAAAATTTCCAATGAATCAAGATTCAATGCATTGTTTGGTTTGGTGGTATTCAAACAATTTTTTTTATTAAAAAAAAACTCATTGACAAGATATGTATGTTCCACGATGATAATTTAATGGCTGACTGGTTTGTTAGTTTGGATGGGATGTTATTCGCCACATTATGCTGGAGTAAAGTATTGTTTCGTCTTAATGACTAGCAAGTGTTAATTGAAAAATTGTGTCAGGAAAGATTTTGCAAGGGATGTGTTCCAACACAGACATTAGATTCTCAAATGTAATTCCTATCATACTGAATGACTGAAGTGACTGTGTTCATGCCCTCTTTTTTGGCAACAATGTTCCGGAATTGAGAATTAGAAATGTGGTTTATACTTACGACCTCTCGTCTAGTAAGCTAACACACTTCCTACTAGACTACCATACATGACCATGCAGATATTCAAGGTAAGTCAGCAAAAATAAGCATCAGAACTAGTAACTGGCTTATAAGGACGCTTTCGAGAATCTTGGATCATCGACTTAGTGAAAAAGTTGGAACAATTCAAAAGATTGTGCCAAATTGCTCGCTATTGTACTGCACTGTCCAGCATTAAGGAACGATAGACGGGCAGAACATTACATCTGTCCTTACATACATACATAATTAGTCATTACAACCCTTCAGTCAGGATTACAACATAGTTTACAGTTTAAAGTCGACTCCGAACGACAGATTTTTGAAACTTTCCATGGCAATTTGATTTTACTCTCAGAGTTTTTTCCAGAAATCTGCTGAGAGGAAGACGCCGAAGAAATACTTTTTTTGTATTTTATTTTGATGTCTGGCCAGGGGTTCGCATCCTGACTTTTCGTCTAATAAGCCAACACACTACCTACTAGACCACGGCGACTATCTGTCCTTAGAAATTTCAAATTGGTCGAGCGTGATTGAGCTCTATTGTTTAGCAGGTCAGTAGCCCCCTCCACTTTCAGTAGAATCGTTTCTCGTAACTTATATCATAATTAAATCATATGGAGGTAGCAAATCTTTAGATAATATTAAAAAGTATTCAAAATTAAACCAACACAACAATTTAACTGCCAATCCACCGCTTGTTATCGAATTATTATTTTCTTTAGCATTGCCATTCATTCTAAAACTTCTTAAACTTGGCAGCACCTTTATTCACAGGAAATGTCAGTCATATGGTAGTAAACACAATACAACGTAGTGAATTGTTTTCATCATACGTATAAAAATTTAGTTGGTTTCAATCATAAAAATAAAAGAACATAACAAAAAAAATACACAGTTTTCTTGACAATGTCTGATACCAGTGATTCTGCTCCTTCTACACCAGGCTCTGGAGCTTTAGTAAATTTTAAAACTCACAATCATGCCATGGAAACATTCAAGAAACCCATGTCGACGGGAGTTGTGAAAAAGAAATCCAAACCCAAAATATTAACTGAAGAAAAATACATCGAAGAAATATCAAAAATCATACAACGTGATTTCTTTCCCGATTTGGAGAAGTTGAAAGCACAGAACGATTATTTAGATGCCCTGGAACAGAAGGATTATGCTCGCATGGAATCTATAAGAGCGAAATATAGTGGCAGAAAACCAACAGAAAGAAATAGAAGTAAGTAAAGGAATAGCTAACTAGAAACAACAAGTTATTTTTGTAATGTAATTTCTATATTTCAGGTATGACTCCAGAAACATTCGAAACTCCCTCGAGTATTGGCGAGCGAACTCCAAGGAATAGCGAAGGTTCTAATACTTGCACATCCACCGCAACTACAACATCGAAAGCAACAACTACGACGTCTACTAAAGACAATAGTAAATCTGTTTCTGATAAACATACTTTAGATTCTTTCCTGCAAGCCTATACCAGTGAGGATAATGACAGTTTTCAGAAAATTGTTGATACAGCCGATGCAAAATTGAGGCAGAAATTTGCTGTGCTCTACAATGAGGAAACCATATCGGCAGACAAGTTACAAAAAGCTTTAACCCTACCCTCTATAGAACAACAATTCGAAGAACCCGATCCCATGCGAAAGATAGAAACATGGACTTATCAAAACAAAAATTCAATTATGTACACACCAGATGGTGTAGAATTAACAGAAACTGAAAAAATTGATATGGCAAATCGCAAACAAGTTATACAACATAGTGCAACACGCTTGCATGTCAATCCTTTTGAAGGAACTCAGAGGAAAAAAACAGAAGAACAAAGTGCTGAGACCATTGCTACTCTTAACGAAAGAGTAGATGCCGATGGCAATAGTGTAAACGAAACTAATTTGGCGTGTCAGTTAAAACGCTTCGATTTAGTTAAAACTCCCTCACCACGACCGGGGGAGGCTTTTTCTCCTCTAATGACTTGGGGTGAGATTGAGGGTACACCCTTTCGTTTAGATGGTTCCGACACGCCGGTAAGACCAAGTACCGGACCTTCATTTAAAATCAATGAATCCTCGCGTAGAGAAACTATAGCATTAGCTTTGGCCGAAAAAGTCGGTGAAAAAATACGTGCACAAAAACAAAAGGCTATGGACACTGCACGTCGCAATATATCCTCGCCGTTTATACGTTCAAATATGGAAAGATTAGCTTCAATGTCACCTGCCGCCATAAACTTGGCCACTACTAAACTGGGTTTGCGTACTACACCCTCAATAATGACACCATCGCCAATAAGAACACCTACTTTAAAAAATAAAGGCAAAACGAAAGCTTTACCTACAAGACAAGTTTCAGCAACGAAAAAAATTATACATGCCACCTCACCATCAATTAAGCCGAAAACTCCTGCTTCTAGTCTTATAAATAATGCTAAAACAGGTACCTTAACTGATGATCTATTGCAAATTCCTACCAAACGTTCCAGAGCGGCGGATTTCTTTTAGTATCTGTATATTTTTTTATAACAAATTTAACTTATAAAATAAAGTTTAAAATAGAATTGAAAAATGAAACAACAGCAATTTTCAAAGTTTTGATTCTTTAATATTTTTAAGTTGATTCTTTAGAAAAATTAAGAATTGACATCACCATTAGTAACGGTATTTTATTCATACAGTACAGGGCGAATAATACAACTAAACCAAGGCAAATTTAAATTCACCAACCATCAAATGCCGAATGGTATTCCATCATTCCGTGTCAAGATTTCATCTTTTAAGGACGCAGTCAGTACGGCTTATAAAGTGTTTAATTATTTCCCTATTTTTTATTGCTTTAATTTAATGTAAGTAAGATTTATTAGTGAACTTAAAACTTAGTCAACATATACTTTCACATTCATTTTGAATAGCGGATAATTTTTTGAGACCTTAAGAAATTGTATCCGCTTTGAGTTGCAGAATTATACAGTTTTAAAGTGTACAGTTAAGTTTGAATTTAAGTAAAACATTTATTTTTGAAATATTTGTAGGTATGTATGTGCATACATACATACGGCTACCGTACAAGACAGGTATTCGAAGTGTAAAGTATTGTTAAAATAAATTGTATAAGATTCACTTAAAATTTTTCGCTGTAATTCATTTATTCTGTTTAAAATTAAATTTTTAAATACAGAATTTCATAATACATATCAAAATATATAATTAATTTTGTTTTGTGTGTATTATTTATCTACGTACATATGTATATTTTCTATACATATTTGTTAAACATTAATTTCAATTCCTTTTAGGCAAAGTCACTCTGCACTACCACCACATCTCTCATCCTACGGTTGTAGCCGTGTTTCTATTAATCCTTATTATGAGATATCACAACACGAAAAACTTTATTGGCAAAAATCCACAACAGATCGTTCAATTCTCATAGCTTAAAAACAAAACTCTGATGGACGACGATGGCAATGCATAATGGAAAGAAAAACATGATGACAACTAAAATACTTTGAGTGGCGGTTTAATCACTTAACGCAAGTGAACATTAAGCAATTGGTTGCTTGTCATAATCCAAAAAAATTGAGGCTATATTTGTGATGATCCCTGTACAGTGCACAATAATCGTGTAGAATATGTAAAGGAACTTTTTAGAACTCTGAGGATGATTTTCCGTCGTGGGACAATCAATAATTATAAGTTCCCAACGCATCTACATTCGTTACTCCACACATATTTATGTATTTTTTCCATTTCTAAAGCCATATTTATATACATATTTGAAACTTTCGAAAAAATTACTCTCATACAAATGTAATGGAGTTTCATTACGTCTTCGGTCAAATTGTTTTTATTAATAACTTTTTAAAACAACATTGTTAGACAAATGTGCATTCCACATAAATATAAAGTTTTGCAATTTATATTGACCTTAGTCACGTTAGACTGTTGTTGCTTTGAACTGCAGGTATAAATATATAGAAATGGAGAATAGACATAATTGTGTGTGGAGTAACGAATTTAGAGGCGTTGGAAAGTTATAAATATTATGCCTTACGACGGAAATTCATCCTCTACAGTTTCTCTTTGGCAATTCTCTCTGTAAAGTCTATACAAGTACTATCCACACTGTACAGTGATTACCACAGATATATCGAAAATGAAAAATAACGGAAAAATTTAGAACCATTGAAAGACGAGAAAAATATTAAAATGAAATCTAGGCTTTCGACGGGCTTGATAAATATACTCCAGGATTTCAACTACCGCAAGATGAGTGTGGCATTGTTGATGGTGACGTAAAAGAATTTAATTCGCGCAAGTCACGTTAAATGTTCAACACTCATCAGTGGATCGGATGTATCAAAGGAGGACTGCGTAAAAAAAATGGTGAACCAGAGAAAACCCCAAGATTTGCAAAGTTGTAAGCAGGATGAATGTAAAATGATGGAGACAAAACAATAAATTTCATTCAGCGTGATGCAGTTTATTCATTACGGTTGTTAAATGTAATGGTAGAACAATTTAACCAGAGATGAATAAACGTTGCAACCGGCTGAACAAAAACATCGATTCCTAAAATCTTCAAAACAAAAATGAAAAAAAAGTGAGAAAATTGTGTAAAAAAGTGTTAAAAAATCAAGTGTTGTTCAGTTTTAAATTAAATTTTGTTATTTTATATTTTATTTATCAAATTTATTCATCCAGTTCAACTTAATAGTTTCCTAGACTTGACTTGAGCGAATTAAATTCGTTTATGTTGCAATCATTAATGTCACAATCATCTTGCAATGCAGTAATACCTGGAGTATATTTATCAGGCCCTCGACAGTCTAGATTCGATTTTAAAATTTGTTTTCGTTCGTCAAAGGTTTTTAAATCTACTGTTATTTTCCCGTTTCTGTTTCCACCGCCTCAGGGCATGCCATTGTATATAAAATTTGCACAATAAAGGAATGTAAACGAAATTTAATTAATATAGAGATGTTTTATTATAACACTTGTAGAGATAAATGAATCCTTTCAGTTTTTTCTTAATTTATTTAGGTTGACTCATGTTTTACGAAAGGCGTAATAAAATATATAGGGAAATATATTTTGGTGTCTTGTCTGAAATGTAACGGATGTCTGAGTCAACCAAATTTCACGCTATCGTTTCACTTTGGGACGCTTTGGTAGTATCTTTGAGTGCAATCTTGCAGTGGTTATGGCTAAGGAACCTTAACCAATTAAAGTAACCCTTATTCAAATATAAGGAATTTATAGGAATAAAAAAGTGAATGGATGCACCATTGTTGGCCCAGGCATTATGGGCATTCACCCTTTCAGAGTTTACGAATATAATTTATGAGGAGCTTGTTAGAGGCTACAGAATCTAATAAGAAAAAGTGTTGATTATGGTCATCACAATAAGTCTTAGGTCCTATAAGTGAAACTCTTAATTGGTTGTTAACTGTTTAACGATCAACTGTTATTTACGGGAGTTTTTTATGTGTGCATAACTTACTGTAAAGTCCTGATATCGGATTATACCTGCTATAGCAACTAATTTGGTTGGTTAATATTATCAGTTGAAGTCCGTAAATTCGCCAATAAGCATTTGCACTCAATAATGACCAGGTAAAAGTAATGAATGTCTTGTTTTATCACATCTCATATTTAAAATTTTGCTTTTGCCTATGAGGGTTCAGTTGAATTTAACAGAAATGTGGAAAGTCCACTATCGTTAGTTCAAATTATAGTACAAATTGTATATCCTTCTACTCTTGTTTTCAATCTGTATGTCTCAAATCTAAAGACATAATTTAAAACAATAATCTTCGCATTTTAATTGTATCCAGCACCAAGTTTTATTTAAAATTTTTTGAGTATATTATAATAGCTGCATGAGATTTTGTGATCATATGTATACATATGTAAAATAATAAAGCACTAGCATTATCTTCCGTAACATATGGAATGCTAAACCTTACATTATTTGAGCACATTTCCTTAAATAGATACTCAATCCCAGTAATCAACATGATCTCCAGATTTGAATTTCTGTTCTTTTAAAATATTCAGAAATTTTGCAGTGGTTTTCTCCGTAGTCAACATTGTTTTGGTATCACGTTGGCTCTTAAAAATGTCATGCAAGTCCTTACTTATGGTAGCATCTTGTACATATACCGTCATATCAGTATCAATAGCTCCTGGGGCATAATTTAATACAATCGTATCAGTATCCTTTTCTTCGGCAGCAAGGACACCAAAGTACATATCACGGGCTGCCTTGCCAGAACAATAGAAACTCATTGAAGCGAAAGGTTCAATGCCACATTTCGAACTTATGTTAACAACTAATTTAGGTACAAATGCAAACACCTTAAAGAACTCCACGTTCAATGAAATTGTTGAAAACACATTAGTGTGATAGTACTGGGACCAAATATTGGTATCCGATACATCAATGGCCTTCTTGGAAACATCTCCCACTGTACCGGCATTGTGAATAATGAATGCTCTTTCAAAACTAGCTATTTTCTCTTTACTCTGTATAAGAGAATCGGTAAGCAGTTTTTGGAATTGTTCAGCCTTGGCAACAGATAAATCAACAGAATATGTCAAGACCTTGACATCTGTACGATTAGACTCTATGCAGGCCTTGGTTTTTTTCAAACCATCCTCATTACGGGCAATCAAAACAATCACAGAATTCGGTTTTAATAATTTGGAGACTTCAATGGCCATGGTTTTGCCAATGCCACGGGAAGCACCAGTAATAATGAAATATGTTTTCTTATTCAAATCGAGCACCATTTTTTCGGATGATTAATACCGTTGCACAGACTTTTTCTGTCTAATCACTTGTTGAATCTACAAAAAATAAATTAAATCCCTTTCTCCACTGGCTAATATATTTAAGAGAAAAACTTGTTTCATACTCAGCGCAGATACAAAATAAAAACAAAAACAGAGATGTTATAAAACATATGGTTTGTATGTTTTCGATAACTGAGGTGTTATAAAACATATGGTGTGTATAAGGTTTTCGATAACTGAACGATAACGATAATTCTAGTATTGCCGTTAATTTCTTTTAATTATAATAATAAAAAAATACGTAAAGTAAAGAAAATTTAAATCAGCAATGGAAATATACCTACAAAACAAATTTTCTTTATGGGTTTAAGAGAAGAAATTGAATCCATATATCAATAAAGCACTTTTACGATTTACAAGTACAAATTTTTATGGAAAGGTCAGGTTCCTGCTATTCATATTTATAAAAAATTGAGGTCCTTATGGCTATGAGTTTTTAAATCACCCATAAGTCGGTAGATAGACCAGATATGCTAAGAGAAACAAACACCTCCGTGGATGTTAAATCTTTAATACTTTAGAATACTAATAATAAAACATCTGTTTTGTTTTATGAAAGCAGTTTGCAAAAACTCATTTGCAAAACTTCAAAAATATTGCGATAGTGTTTAAACTGCTTCAAACTAATTACTTTTAAATAATTTATTCTCTAAAATTATATATTTTATGAATTTATTAACAAATTATATGAAAATTATTAAACTAATGATGAATGTTACACAACGGAGTAATAAAATTTCGAACATAAAAATTTATGGAAAAAAATTGAATTTAATTATTTAAACCTAAGTTAGAAACATGAACTATTTCTTATTGAAAGAATGTTTAATTATAATTTAAGTGTTGATTTCTTATAAAGGAAGAAAAAGAAAATACTTTGCTTTTGAAATTTTCAGCATACTGAACAACAAAACTATAAAAAAAATACCCATTATTATAATCAGTAATTTCAGATTTTTTGCAGCACATTAATCAAACTAATTAAATCTAAATTACACAACACAGACTGTTGTTTCCAAAGTACTGGTAGTGATACTGACACTGCATAACAATTAGATTTAATAGAACCTAATTCATTGAACCATCCTAACACATGCCCAGTTGCAGATTATGGCGGATGTATTTTTTAAATCAGAATACATCCGGCATAATCTCTCTCATAATCTTTTGTCTCCTTAGCTACTATAAATTTAAAGTGAATGAATATGCTCAATAATAAGGTTGTTCATTAATATCGTATATCTCCTTATGCTATCACTGCGCTTTCTAAAACTCGAAGCATTTCTGTTAAGCAGTCATTGGTATAGCCAATGAACGACATACAACGCAGCATATCTGCTTGAAAAAGTCAGCGAGATAAAGTCCCATGAATACAAGTGGTTTTGGTTTTCTAGGTAACGGCACATTTAATTTTTATTTGGGCTCTTTAAATAAAAAATGAAAAGTGAATTATGAAAGAATAATTTCATTCTTATCGTTTGATTCAGCCTTATCTCTAAAAATTAAAATTTTGATTCCGCTGTCAATTAATTCATCCCAACAAGAACAAAATATTTTGTTAGATAACGATTGTTTGAAATTCGCTGGTATATATTACAGCTACGCTAAGCAATGCCTATCACCATTATGCAGAATTTGACGAAAATGGTTTGATATGTCCAGTGATTTTGTATTTCAAATTTTGAGGGTCATTTGTGTTTTATTTAATTATCTACGGGGTAAAACCTCCATGAAAGTAATGTGTCTGCTATTAATTTGCTAGACTTGTGTCTAGTTTTCAATTTTTTTTCCGGAATATTATTTCCTATTTGAACTTAGCTTAATTGGAGGGACTTTTTCATATAAATGCCAAATTTTATATAAATTATTTAAAATAAACAAACAATTGAAAACAACTTAATAAAAAAACTCTTATCATTACACTGTATAGAACGAGTAGAGTCAACTAAACTGATCCGCATTCGACTGGGCATCACAAGTCTTATCTTTAAAAAACAAAAATTCTGATTCAATACATCAATTCAAACCAACAATCCTCACTTTCATATAATTTCCCTGACAACAAATTTGAGATGAAAAAGCAAATTCAAAAAGTTTACTTGCGAACCGAAAGTGTTTTAGAAAAATCAGTACAGTACAGGAGTCGTTAGTGGAATAACACATCTTCGAAAGAAGCAATTAAAAAAAATACATATATTAATTTAAAAAATTTTTTTTTAAATAAAAAAAAAACTGAAATCTAAAGTTAAAGAAAAATATTAAAAAACAGTTTGAAAAAATTAAATCAAAAAATCTTTAAATAAGAACAAAATGTCATCAAAAAGAATGGATTTAAATAAAATGTGCTTTTTTGTCCTGAGTGGTGTCTCCAATCCTTTGGGCAAAGAATTGGCAGTTGAAATGTGTCATCGTTTTAAAGCTGGTTCAGTCGCCATGCTAATCGATGACGAAGAGCAAATTTTACAAGAAATTCGCAAGGAAATCGAATCTATTGAAAATAATATTCAAGTCGTTTGCCACAACAGCAGCGACTGGCAGAATGCCGACTACAATTCATTCCACAAAATATTCTCTTCCACTGTACTCAGCCATGAAGTTAAGGAATTTGAGCTGGCCCTTATTGTACACAATGAGGGTTTAGCCACTACTCACATGCTAATGGAACCTTATGATACTGAATCCTGGAAATCATTTGTGCAACAAAACCTGTATAACCCAATAGCTCTCAATCAACAGTTCATCAAATGCCCACAACTCCATGGCTTACAAAAACTCGTAATCAATATGAAATCCAGTCTCCGGGTGCAACCTATGGTCTACAGTTCATTGCTATGCTCTAGCAAAAAGGCTCGTGATATGTATTTCCGTTCGGTTGCTGCCGAAGAAGCTGATAATGGCGTTATTGTTATGAACTATGGACCTGGCATTTTCGATACTCATAAGCCAGTATACGATTGTAATAACAATATTATCGATATTGACGAACTGGTGGGCGACAGCAAGAACTTGAACTTACCCCGTGTTGGACCATTGCAGTCTACTTTAAAACTTATTAACATTTTGGAGGAAATCTCTTTCATTTCCGGCCACGATGTCGACTACTATGACACCTACGTCTTATGAGTAGTACTGTATAAATATTATCGGAAGCACTTGACAACCGGTAATATTTATATGTTATTGCAAGTTTTGGACTTTGGCTCTGTTATGGATGACGGCTTAACCGATTACGATTTGAATGAGAAGGATGTTGATGAAGAATTTTTAAAACTAATAAATAAACTACTTATTATAATTGCTCTAGCCTTTGTAGAGCAACATGCTGATGAAGAAACAGAAAATTTGTTGGTGTTTTTCTTGAATTTTTTTTATTATTGATGGTTAGGGATGATAGCAAATTTATTTTGACGCTGGTGTCACAGCAAATTTTTTTTCCTTAGGTTTACATTTTGGGGCTCACTCAGAAAAATGACATTGTTTGGACCACCAATTAGGTTTTCCCTTGATAATGAAACAATAACAATCAATGATTACAGGGTCAATTTTAAACTAAACTTGCGTTTAGGAAGTCGGCCATACTGTTAGTAACGTTAATAAAAAAAATACTAAAAAAGCACCATTATCATAACAATTCTCAGAGGTAAAAAAGATTAAAGTCCAACAAAGCTGAGAATTATTAAATAATATCGTATTTTCCATATTATAATGTTAAAAGTAAATATATGCACGATGGAAATTTGTTTTCAAGTTCTGTAGTCTTATCATACCGCTTCCAACAAATACTTTTCATGACTAAAACTCTTTTTATTATAATAATATTGAAAAATAAAAGAATTAAAGTAAATTCTCCCATACAATAACAGTCTGACAATAACTGACTCAGAGATTTTTGATGTATTAACCTGTTAGAGTGCGGTTAACATTTTCAAAATATAGGGAAAATAAGTTAATCAAGGCGAAAAAAATAGCGAGTTCTGGATGTTACATATTCATATTTATAGCCTACAAACATCAAGGTATTGTATAGATTTGTATGCATGTTTAATTTATTACTTTTGTACTATGGTTTGCCAGGTTCAGCTCTTTACGGATATTCTCCCTAAGAAACTGTCTTCTTAATGGTTAGCTTCTTAATAAAGTTATACAAACAACACAGTGTGATCATCTCCTTAGACCCTATTAGGGATGAAGGTTTCAGCTTCAGGCTTTCGTATTTAATGTAGGTATATGACTTAACTATAATTCCCACAATTAAGAGTAGTTAAGTTAATAGGCGTAAGCAAACCGGCGATTAATAGAATATAATAGAATATAGAAATAGAATAGACATAAAATTGGGTAGTCCTTTAAGTGCGATTCTACTCAGACACTTTCAACTCGCTCTGGAGATTATGGGACAAAAGCACAAGAGAATAGCGACAACCTTCTGTATCCCTAAATAATTACAACTTCAACAGTAGTTGCTATACTCAAAGGACAACGGTTTCTCATTGAGTACATTACAAATTCGAAAGAAATCGTAATTTGACTGCCTCCATCTCTCTCATATGAGTGCTAACTAGTCAGTAAACATCCCAACCATTAAGCGAAAGCGACTTCTCAGTCGCTAGTTGAAAAAGACGATCTTTATATATAAGAAAATGCAGATTTCTTTGATCTTTTTGTTTGCAAAAGGCAAATGGAATAATTTAATCCATACCTGATTACAGTATTTCATCAACACATTGTGAAATGCTTGGCATTTTATTATAAGTAAGGATGATATCTATAGACTTCCTTCAAGACTTGTATAGACGCTTGACTATTAAAAGTAAGCCGAATATTCACACGAAATAATCAATAATATTTTAGCCAGTATGCATTCCCCGCATAAGGCAATACCAATATAATCAAAATCTGATGGCCGTAAATATATGGTAGTCACCACAATCAGTCAATAGTTATAATCACCATAATAAATACCAGTATGATTTAGAAAGACATACATACATACATAATTGGTCATTACAACCCTTCAGTCAGGATTACGACCTAGTTTTTACATCGCATATGTTGTGTGTGTTACTTTCATACATGAGTGGTGAGACCTACAGTTTAAAGTCGACTCCGAACGAACAATTTTTGAGAAACTTTTCATGGCAATTTTATTTACTCTCAGAGTTTTTGCCAGAAATCTGCTGAGAGGAAGTCGCCGAAGAAATACTTTTTGTATTTTGTCTTTGATGTCTGGCCTGGGGCTCGAACCCTGGCTTCACGTCTAATAAGCCAACACACTACCTACTAGACTACTACCTACTATGATTAAATGGAATAATGAGCAAGTTTTTGTAATGTTTAACCACTATTGGAAAAATTTTCGACCGATTACAAAATCTTATTAAAAAAAATCTGTTAACTCAAGGATGAATGATAAATTTGGTACAAAATTTGGCCATGAGCATCGCAGTATATAAATTTTCTAACAAATAAAAATTACCAATGGCTTCTTTTCGGACAAATATTATAAATTGCATATTGTTTCTTAAAGGGTTAAATATAATCGAATTACCAAGAAAACAAAAAAATTCCCTTTTTCGAAAATGCTAATCATGGCGAAATTTAATTTCCTATTAATTCTACCACTACAAATGTACGATTATTTACTGTGTTTATAGAAATATTTATTAAACACTTCTCCAAAATAAAGAAAAAAATCAATTTAAACCAGGTCATTCATTTATTACGTGCATAATAAGTAGAGTAGAACAATGTCTTCAGTAATTAATGGATTTAAAATCTATTAATTTGACCTACTTTACATTTCTGGAAGACTTGGCTAATTCATCAATGCACCAACCAGGCTTGTGAAATAAGGAGCTTGTATTTTAGATAATAGAGGAAGCAAATGACCCTTCTCAGTTACAATGCTATGTGATGAGCATAACATGATAAATCGTCCCTTACAAGCACATTTTCCTCTTAAAAGGCCAGCAGAATATGCTTTTCGGCGAATAATGTATGAAAGAGAGATCTGCAACTAATGAGTAGAATTGCCGTTAACACTGGTGACGGATGTAACTTATCCCCTTTCCTCTTCAACTTAGTAATAGAATGGACAGGGACAAAGCGCATAGAAGTAGTATAATGGCCAGAATAGATTGAAGGATTTGGATTACGCATACGATTTCTGCGTGCTTGCTTTAGGATTTGACGAAGTTGCTCCCTACGTTGGCCTGAACGAAACATAACGAAATCTAAGTATATAAACCAATCTATTGCAAATGACGACTCATTCGCGTATTTGGTAAACAAAATATACAGAACCTAGCTCACGGGATCACACATGTCCAGTCGCATAAACACAGCCCAGCTCAGAAACTAAGTCAGAAACATAACTAACTAATATAAAGCTAGAGACGTATATAAAAGTAATTAAAAAATCTTATTCTACAAATTAAATTCTAGAACGATACCGATGCAACCTTAGCTCTACTTATTGACTAATCACACACTAGTTTTAAAAGAATTTTCAACTCGCCAATTAAAGATATTTTCACAAATACTTTTGAATGCATTTTAAAGCTTTAGAAATTATCAAACTTAATAATCAATGAATAAATGACGTTTTGCACGAATTTATTTGAGATAAAGAGTATTATTTCCTAAAAAATTATAAAACAAATATAGAGAATTAAAATTGTTTTGTTTAAGAAGTGTGGACAGGTTCATTTAAAGTACAGAACAAGACGTAGAAAGACCTATTCTGTGAAAATCTTGAAGTCAACGTTCTAATTAAAGTGATTTTAGGATAATGATGACAAAGAATTGGTTAATACTTTTGGCATTAATATTTGCTGTAGCAGAAGAGGTGAGTTTGAAATTAAATAAAAAGAAAAAATAAAAATTGTATATTAAACATGCACCCTTTCGTTCGATAAATCACTGCAAAAAAAACGTTACAATCGATTTTCAAAAGTTTCTATTGAGCCAAGTTTTTCACCAAGAAAACAAGTGCAAAAGGATATTCCTAAAACATTCTAGAGAATTACACGAGCACTGGTTATTTCACAATTCGTCGCCTATTGACCAATGCGGGCAGCTTATGGGCGATTGCTACCTTCAGAAAGTTCAAATGCTGCGGTCAGAACGGAGAACAATTTCAATCAGTAATTAAGCCTGGGTGTAGAAATCCTTTTAGCGACGTCTTGACCTCTTACTGAATAGGGTTTATTAAAGGCATTAGAGCAACGTCAAATGTATCATTGTACATAACTTCATAGATCATTCACCTAAGAATCGCATGTAACATTATGAACAGAATGCGTAGATAACTGTCTGTTAGACATACTAAAAATTAACTTAAATTTCTAATTACAGATCAATTCTGCCTGTGTATGTAATGAGAAGGGAGTAGATGCTTGTGGAAGCTGCTCAGGAGTTCGCACTGTGAAACCGAAACAAAAATATGCTGAAAAACCAAAAATCCCATTACCACCAATAGGCGATAGTTGTTCGTGCAGTAAAGTTTACATAGAGCCTGTTGCTTTACCAACACCATTACCAAAAGTAAGTACTTATTATACTTTAAAACATGATTACGGTCCCTGTCCTGTAAGGATCCCTGCCCAAAACAAAAATGAGTTAACCACGGCATAATGTTTTAAAAGGATTGAGTTACAGAATTTCGGACTGACTAATAAATCCATAACTGATTTAAATTTTTGTGAAAACTTTCACCAACGCTATGTTACTATTGTTCTACATAAATCTAAAATGCTAATTATTACTTACCTCTTTAATAGTACCATAAATCACCAACACCATGTGATTGCAGAAACTCCAAAGCTTCCTATGATTTAACATCAAATGTTGCACCATCTCCCTCTGCATATTATGCGCCACAGTAAGTAATAAAAATTTAACTAAAAATAAACAAAATGGTCAAAATATGATAATTTATTAAACATATAATATTTCTTTAAAGAGGAAATTACTTACCACCAGCAGCAGCAGTACCAGCAGCAGCATCACAGCCAACCAAAGACGATTCAACACCAGCTGATCCTATAAGCATCAGTTTAGCAATGCAAGCTGTCAAAGCCGTTGAAGTTCCCGAAGCTAAACTCGCCTACGGTTTTGTACAAAAACCAATTGATGGTCTACCAAAAATTTACCATTCTTCCATTGAAGAGGAAAATTTGTATGCCTTAAAAAATGATGTGATCACTTTGAAAAAATCTTATGCTCCATATAAACAACCAGAAGAAGATTATGTGGAAGCGGATGATGAAGAAACTGTTGTTTCTGACGACGAGAAGGATATGCCAGCCCTCACTTATAAACAGTTGGGTTATGTACAGGAACAATTTAAAAATCCACAATTTCAAATGATGGCTCCCACTTATACACAATATGCCAATAGAAGACCTGTTGTTGTGCCTTATAAAGTAGCGACAGGCTGTGATTATAGACCTGATCGAGTTTCAAAATATGAACAAGATAAAAATGCTTGTAAAGGAGGATGCATTAATAAAATGTATTAAGTTTAATTGAAATAGATGCATTGGAATATGCAATAATATTCTATGGATTGTTATGGAATTAAAATAAACAAGAGTATATAAAAAAATTAATAGATTAAGAATCGATTCAAATGTAAATTTTAATGATTTTTATACAGATTTTTTAAAGTAATAAAAATTTATTTCTTTGCGCTATAATTTCATTTAAGAAAATGATTTGTTAACAAATGATCTTGACGGTAACCAACAAACAGGCATCCTTGGTTTTTCTGGACCAGGAGAGATGGAATTTTTCATACATAAACTATCTCCTTAAAAAGCAATAGAAGACGAGAACAATTATACTGGCACAAAATGGCAGCTTGTAGGCAAGAGAGGTGAGGAGAGTGGTTTTTTGCTGGCATGTTTCAACCAGCTTCTACCCCGCACAAACCAATACATAAACAACACAAAACCAATACACATACATTTATAAAACAGCAGGTTCAGCAAAATTTTTTGTATAGAGCATATCGACGCCTACATTCTATAACGTTCTAAGTGTACTTAGAACGTTTTTAATGTTCTTGCATTTTTAAATTCTACGTTCTCTAACTTAAATACTGTCAAAATTTGGTTAAGATGCGCCGATCCGTTCCGAAGTTATAGGGAAAAATCTTCTTAGAATACACGTATAGTCGTATGTCGCGTGAAAATTTTGAGAACTCAAAACACAGTTTTTCGACTTAGAATGTTATAGAACGGAGGCGTCGATATTTAGTCTTTCGTTGTGCATTGAGTAGGGAAGAAAAACTAACAGACACAAAGTAGAGTACATGTATACAATTTTATGCCGGATAAAATAGTCTCGTGTGACTGAAAGAATAAAATTTGTGCGGCTTAAAAAATAGTCTCATGTGTGATAGCACATTGGAATTCAAAACCTACAAAACGTATACGTTCACGAGAATCGTATCTACGCTCCACCACGAGCCGAATATATTTCGACCAAAGATTGTATTTATCAGACATATTTATTCAAGTCTGGAACTAAACAAGCTGTTATAACTCCAACAAGAAAAGTGAGATATCGTCTACTTTGCCAATATTCTACTGATTAACGATAACTTTATGTCTCTATGTTACCAAAAAACGACCTTTTCGACTGACAAACGTCCTGTTCTTTATATACATATCGTCATTTCTATCTTATCGTTAATTATATGTAGCAAAATCCTTGCATGGAGAGAAGTGGGATTCTTCGATTTCTCTAATAGCGAATGATTCCCCTTATATTCCTCTATTAGACTCGGTCTTTTGATAATTTGATGATAAGAGCGGATGTTTTAGTCAAACAGCATTTGACAGTAGTTACAAGGCGTACATACATGTGTATATTGTTGTCAAGAGTTCTTTCATTTAATTCCTCTTTAATTTTAATCAGTTCTTTGTATTCATACAACAAATATGTATATTATTGATTGTATTTATTTTCAATTGAAAAAAATATACGCTGATAAAACAAAATTATGTTACAAATATTTAAACAACAAAGACAATAATTAGCACAACCAGTAACAAAAAAATATATATGGGGCCAACGTACGTTCAACTTAAAAATAAATGTGTCGTGTACTATAGTTTGGTATACTAATAAGAAAAAACAAAAATTAAAAAGCATATGGAACAATTTCATTTAAAATAAGCTTATAAAAAAATAATTAATTTATGTTTTCTTCTAAGCGGAAAACTGTACCATTTAGATGGAAAGTAGCAAAGTTTATAAATTATATTTTTTAGTACTTTGGATTGATCAGTGGACCGTTCGCCATAAAAAATATAATCAATTATAACATAATTTATAGATTTTTCAACATAAGGAAATTCTAATGAACGACCCTAAATAAGGAATATTGTTTTTTAATAAATATTCCATCGAAAATTACTGAAAATAAACAAAACAAATTTGAAATTAAAAATAAATTAGAAAATGAAAATAACTGCAAATAAATACACCTGCCATGAAGTCAATTTAGTGTTTTCAATTCCTTTTGTTAAAGCAAAGCAATTTGTTGTCTTTTCATTATTTTCTTTGTCTCAGTTTCATAAATAAATGTCCTCCAGTTAAGTAATTAATCGTTCTACTGAAACGGGTGCCAAGATTTTAGAATTACCATCATGTGTTATTAGCTAAAAAGAATAGAGTCTTAGAAAATTTATTGGCTTGTTATATTGAGTGTAATCGTGAGGAAGCTTACTCATTTAGCTCTACTGCTTCCCATGAAATCGATTAACCCCACTTTCATCTGATATTCGTTGATGATGATATCAGTTAGGGTCAAGCACTTTAATCATTATAACAGGCATTTACTGAAATTGTAATTATGTAGACGTAACAAAAAAAAAAGATTTTTCTTTTAATGGTAAATTTATGGATTCATTAAAACATACATACATACATAATTGGTCATTTCAACCCTTTAGTCAGGATTACGACCTAGATTCTCACACGACTGATGTTGTGTTTGTTAAGTTTATATATTAGTGGTGGGACGGACCTACAGTTTAAAGTCGATTCCGAACGACAGATTTTTGAGAAACTTTTCTTGGCAATTTTATTTACTCTCAGAGTTTTTGCCAGAAATCCGCCGAAGAAATATTTTCCCATATTTTCGTTTTGATGTCTGACCTGTTGTTTGAACAGAGGCCTCACGTCTAATAAGCCAACACACTACCTATTAGACCACAGCGAGTTCATTAAAAACAAACATAAAAACAGGCATTTGCTTTTAGAGGCCACTCTAGGTTTTAAATTGTTTTTATCAGTAAAGATATTAGATATCACAGGCTTTTTTAAATGCAATTATTTCCCCATAAAGCTTTTGCCAGAAGACTGAAAGGAGATAGTCAAAGAAATTGTATTTCAAGATTTCACAGTTGTGATTTGAAGCCTCATTAGTTAGGGCTGATAACATCACCTTTTAGTATTGCTTTGATTGCTGCACTTGCCTGTAAAAAGTGAATTGAGTTAATGGAAATGCTGCTGTCCACGTTGAATAAACAGATTTTATGTATTATACAAGTCGACTTGAATGTACAGTGGGTCTTTGCAAGTGGCAAATAGGTAAACAATAAATTCTCATGAATTAATTTCTCTTTTCTTACTGCACTGCCAATGAAATATTTTACTAGATTATATATATTAATTAACATATAATTCTTAAATATATACATTATATTATGGCCATACGTACTTATTACGTAAATATATAACATAAGCATACAAAAACGAATAGGGCGGAAATAGTAGCAATTAATCTTCATCTCAAACAAAATTCAAGTTCGAAGAAATTTTTTTTATCAAAAAGCATGAAAATATTCATGTTCAAAGCCACGTTCAAATGAAAGATAAATTTAATAAAAAAAAACAGTTTTTAAAATGAAAACTTTATATAAAATGAACGCTGAAGATAATATCTGATTAGTTTAATCGTTTAAGTTGTTAACTTAATGCTGAATTAATAATGAAATTTAAAATCTTTAAAATATCTTCTATAATAGGAGTTTTAGGCGTGGTAAGACCAAAGAAACTACGCGAAATAAACTGTAAATCTAATGAATTTTTTATCCATATTTCCATTTAGTTATCTAATACACTAGCTAGTCCGATTGAGGTTATCTACACTGGCGACACTTGCGAATGTCAGAAAAATTTAAATTATTTTGTACAAAAACCCCCATCACCAGCGCCTTGTACACAACCGAAAACAACCGAATATGGCTACAAGATGGATGTGCCAGTGCAGGGCAAGGCTAAAGTAACTTATAGTTTTGATTTTACCGTCTTAGAGCCGAAGCGGCCACCACCTTCTGAACAACCGAATTTGAATCTGTATGCTAAAATGGATCGCATAATGATGCCCAAAAAAGGTAAGATACTACTGCAAATAAAATCCTGATTTCTCTTATGAAATTTTATTTACATTTCTTACAGACTGTCATGCAACCACATCAGAAACCGTTCCCAGTACCTGCAGTTGTAGTTACTGTACCGCACGTAGGTACGTAACACCAGAGGACGAGACCAAACGTTTCACCCGCAGCCCTAGACATCCTAATAGCATAGCTGACAGTACAGAACCAGCCACTTCATCAATTATGGCCATATTTGTGCAACCTTTACCCCAAACAGAAGCAAGCGGCATCAAATCGCGTCATAAACGTGATATAACACGCATATTTATGCGACCACGTAAAAATGAAAAACGTTCGGAACGTATTGTGAAACAATACAACAAACCCTTAGCGGCTCAAGTTAGTAATAAGCCAGTTTTTGAAGAAACCTCGAAACCTATATCATCAAGATCAGTAAATTCGCCACCACAACAGGGCATACGGCCGTTACATCATCAATTGAAAAATTTTCTAAACCTACCGCGACGTTTGAGAAACAAACGTGATATTAAAGGTGAATATGATTTGATTGAAGAAGAACGCCAACAAATGGATTTAACTTTACCCGAAATTATACAATATATGCCTGAAACTTTGGATCCTAATTTCAAAAGAGGTCCCTGCCAATTTGGACAGCCATGTATAAATTCAAAAATACCCAATAATTCTAATGCAAACATGAGTGAAGATAACGAGTCCTCTTATGCTGCCTTAAACAGTAGCAGTGACAGTTTAAACGTTGAGGAAAAGGAAAGCGATAATGCTATTAAGAATGTGCTTTCCAAGCGCAATGCTGCAGTTTATGGTAGTGCTGGTGGTTGCCCTTTGGTTTTTCCCTCTGATAATCCCACTCCAAATCCCAGTTATACCTATGAACCTTTAGACCAACCATTTGGTCCCTATGGTTTAGATCCTGTTCCTCAACAATATGTGTCAGCACCCCCTAAGCATTATGCTGCGCCCTATGTTAACAAGTTGCCCTTAGAAAGATCTGGTTATGGTTACTCAAAACCTCAGGCTCTCAATAATGCTCACATGGATCAAATTATAGCAGAAATTGTCAACAAACATGCCGATTTCATAGATGTTTCTTCATATCATGGCGGCGCTTTAGTAGATCCGTTAAACGAACAAGAGCATCAAACTAAATCGCTTCTAAAAAATCTTGTGGGTGGTTTTATTCATAATCGACTTGATGATAGACAGCCACCAAGGCCTCTTGGAAATATGCCTTATTATCAAGGCGGCAATGCTTTGCCACCTTTAGTGGCCTATTGAAATAAACACAAAACATTCATTGTTAGAAATTAAATTAATAATAATATTTAGTTTTTAAATAAAAACTTATTTTTATATAAAAGAAAAAAAAGTTCTTAAAAGTTTTTTTTTTTTTAATTTTACGTTTTTGAGTTATAATGGTTACTAAGCAATAAAGCAATGCGTTTATTTAATTGCGAAAATATGTTTATAGGATGACCTTATGACATGCGAATACATTAAGCATGTCTATTTAATATTTAAAATTATAAAATTTCTAAGTAGTTTGATACTATTTTATGCAAATTATAAATATGAAAATGGAAAAAATTTTCTTTTAGCGTTTATTGTATTTTATTTAACAATCTATAGTGTGTGTACACATTATGAACTTATTTTATTTATTTATTAATTACAATATAATTACAAATTATATTTTAATTATATACGAGCGGAGTAACTTGACTATATGCTCGGTGTAGTATCACAGACCAGTCTCTGGTGGGAATCAGACCCACGACCCTCACTCTAATAGTCTAGCACACTACTCACTAGACTACCAGGGCACCCTTATTATTTTATATTTGCCCGGAAAATCGCAAACAACTAATGTTAGAGCCAGTAGCACCAAAATACGCTGTTGGAAAAACAGCAATATAGTAAAGAGCGATTCGTAATGTGTACACTTCAACATAACCTACAATAAATAGTAATTCAATTGCCTGCTCTTAGCATAGGGTTCATATTAATATGAGTGTAAAAACACTTGCATATTTAAGGCGAACATTTATTTTCTAAAAAAACTGATTTCGGTTCGAGTAACAATCAAGTAACAACTTAGACCAATTTAGAACGCATATATTTAGGTTACGAAACTTGTCATAAAGTCCTCTCCACTAATTTTCTCTAAGAAGGGCAGAAAATTGAATCAGAAAATCTTGAAAGGAATGCAAGAAATCGATTCTGTAGAAAGAATTAGATTTTTTATCAAGACTAAACGTCATTCTTTAACAATTGAAGTGCCGTGGTCTAGTAGGTAGTATGTTGGCTTATTAGATGAAAAGCCAGAGTTCGAGCCCCAGGCCAGACATCAAAATAAAATACAAAAAGTATTTCTCCGGCGACGTTCTCTCAGCAGATTTCTGGCAAAAACTCTGAGAGTAAATAAAATTGCCATGAAGTTTCTCAAAAATCAGTCGTTCGGAGTCGTCTTTAAACTGTAGGTCCCGCCATTCATGTATAAAATTAACACACCCAACATAAGTGGTGTGAGAAACTAGGTCGTAATCCTGACTGAAGGGTTGTAATTACGAATTATGTATGTATGTGTATGTATATTAAGGCCACGGCAATTGTCACAAAGTGCTCTCCACTAATTTTCCCTAAAAAGGGCAGAAAATTTAATCAGAAAATCTTAAAAGGAGTATAAAGAAATCGATTCTATAGAAACAATTGGATTTTTTAACAAGACTGGACGTCATCCTTTAACAATGGTCACCAAATTCTTCAAGCTTAAATACAATGGCCAATTCGGGAGCTTAAAATCTGTTCTTCGCCGAAAACGAAGTCACATAGGTGGTGACTATAATCTATGTATGTGAAGCGTGTGAACATGTCATGAGTGTACGATCTGCTCTAAAGGCCTATGGAACACTAGTCCAATGAAACACTTTTTGTAATTTTTTAATACAAATACAAATTAATTAAAGTTATCTAATAAATTTTTTATTATTGTTCAGAATTTTAATTTATTTAATAAATAAGACAAACAAAAAAATAAGTACAATACATACAACAAATTCTATTCCATAAAAAATAGTTTTTCCAAGTTTTATCTTGTTGTCGGTACCACATAAGATTCTGATTGAAATTGTGTTTCACTCAGAGAGGGTACGACAATTGTATGATAGAGATTTTTGTGTTGAATGTGAATTTGTCTGTCAAAGTCCTGATCGGTTGCAGTGTGTTCATGTTGTAATGTGTGTGGCAAGTTTTTGTGGTTAAGAGTTTGATCGAGCCTGGATTTATTCTTTGATTTTTGTCCACGATATAAATCGGCTTTCTGGTGATAAATTACCGGTGGTATTTGCACTACGAACGGTTTTTGTTCTCCATTAATTTGATGTTCATCGTTCACATCATTTTCCGGCAAATTTACCACAATCGGTTCATGTATAGCTTTAATTGCACTTGAAGGCTTAACTTTAATTATTTTCTGTTTGTATTTATTGTGTATGAATATTTTGTTTTTATTGTTTAGTGATTTGTTGTTAATGTAAAAGTGTTTGTGGTTTTTGGAGTTCGTATTGTTTGGGATCTTTAAAGTTGTTTTATCAAAAAATACTTCTGGTTTTTCTGTAGGATATTTTAACTGCACTGGTATGTGTTTTTTATCTCGGGTGGATTGTCTTACAAATCTAGTATGTTTCTCATTTTTTTCGATATGACCACTCAAGTTACTTGAGATTTTATCGGAGGATTGTCTTACAAATCTAGTACGTTGAGCGTTCTTTTCGATATGAGCACCCAAGTTACGAGAGATTTTTCGTGGCGGTTTCTTTTCAACTGGTATAACATTATTATTGTTATCCACTTCCATATGAACAGCATTACGAAATTCTTCTCCCAAGTATTTTAACCAAAATGTTTCATCCAAGCCATCTTCGCTGGTAAAAATACGTGTAGTTTTACCTTTACTCTTTGGACTGTTTGTTGCTTTGGCCACATCTACATAGTCGTATCTGTCCTTGGGAAAAGGTTCACTCAGGACAGTTTGTGTCTGTTCAATAGCAATATTACAATATTAAAATTTCCAAATTGTTAGATTTACAGGCATTGTTGTAGTAAATTATTCATATTTTTGTATTAGATTAAAGACAACGTTCTATTACAAATAATCGACCACGACAAAGTCTTAGATAATAAGTTTAAACATTTTTTTATTACCTGAGATAGTAAAGTTATAAGGCCAACCAAAAGTAATGCATTATAATTCCAAGAAGCTCGATATTTTATCATTATTGTGTTTTAATCTTTGTCTTATAATTTTAACTGATGCAATTGTCTTGTCGTAAATCTTTTAAATATCTCAGAAACAAATTGCCTATAGAATTATTTGATGATTAAGCGATTTCTTTTTAAAGACGTGTTGTAATTTTTATTTTTATCTTATCGCTTATCTTAAAACGTTTTCAAAACTAATAAATTTCTGATTTTACTTTACACTCAACTCACGTTTTAATATTTATACATAAGTAGGCACATAATATATCGTGGGAAATGCATAGATTTTATTTCCTCAAAACAATTTGCTATGTAAAGAAAAATGTTATATTTCCATATATGTACTTTGGTCCTTCATAAAATTTTGCAGATAACCAACCAATCATTATTTAATGAATTATTATTTACGAGTTTAAAAAACTATTGTAAATATTAGGTATTATTTTTTCAATAAATTGAAGGCTTAGTTTAAGTTAGGAAAACCCTACCTATTCATTAAACATATGTACCATTCCACTCGATAACTAAGTAGAGGAGGACTGATCTTGATAAATGCTTTTTAAAACGCAAAAATGATAACTTTATTGGCAGACAATTCTAGTTACTAAAAACATGTATAAATAAAATAATGGCTCTCTTTTTACTACACCTGAAGGGGTAAGAAAGTAACAGAATTCTTTTGGAAATTAAAACATTTTCGAAAATAAAAAGTATACAATAATTTCAAATGGTCTCTATGTAAAGTCATAATTCAAACCTCGTGTACGATCACTAACGTTATTTTATTTTGCAAATATTTTATTTAATAAAAACGAATACTTTTTAGATTTTTTATGAAAAGCAAAGAATATCTTAAATCTATTATACGCACTTATTTGACCTTATATTTATATTAAAATGTATTAAAACAGAGATAAAGTTCAAAGTAAAGTGAGAAACTCACGTACTACAATCTTTAAGTTGCAATTATTAAATACTATAAAAGCCAAGTGTGTTTAGTAAAAACCAATGCAGTAAAAGTTTTGAGTTTTTTAACAAAGAAACAAAAACTTAACCCAGTCACAGACATTATTAACATTAATTATGAATCCCCGTTTAGTTTTTGTATTTGTAACAATTGCCTTACCGGTAAGTTTAATTTGAAGAAAATAAAAATAAATCAAATTGTTAATTTTCTGTATGCATTTAGTTTGCAGTCGCTAGTTATGGTAGCTCTCCATATGGTCATTCTCAAGGTTCCTATTCTGGCAGTGGTGTAGAAGAATATATAAATGCTGCTACAGCCGGTCAACAAGGTCCTGCTGCTTCACTAACAGCTACCGCCGATGTTGGTGCCTCACCCGCTGCCCAAGCTGGCTTGGCTCAAGCTCAAGCTCAACTGCAAGCTTTGAATGTCAACCCTTCTTACCAGAATCTTAAGAATTCTGATGCCATAGCTGAAACTCTGGCTCAAAACACTTTGGCATCAAACATTCGGCAGGGTAATATCAATGTTGTGGCACCTAATGTAGTGGGTCAATCGGCTTTCCGTTCTCTTCTGGTACCTAAAGGCTTGAATAACCATCAAGTAATTGCCACTCAACCTTTGCAACCCATTGTTGTTAACCAACCTGGTTCACCACCAGCACAGATCAACAGCGGACCACCAGCCGTAGTTAGAGCTGCTCCTGTTATATACAAACTCAAACCTTCCATCATTTACCAACAAGAAGTCATCAACAAAGTGCCCACTCCTCTTAGTCTTAACCCAGTCTATGTTAAGGTATACAAACCAGGCAAACAAGTGGATGCTCCAGTTTCTCCAGTTGTAGAATCCGCTTACGGTCAAAATTCCGGCTCGTATAGTGCTGGTTCCTCAGCTGGTAGCGCTGCAGGTGGAAATGACGCGGTTTATGGTGCTCCTCAGTATGGCAGTGCTCCCCAATATGCCAGTGCTCCACAATATGCTAGTGCTGCTCAGTACGCTGCTCCTCAATCTGCCTATGGAGCTCAATCATATTAAGAACAGAGGAAAGAGTAGTCTGTTAAAAATTTAAATTTTAATGTTAATGTCGACTTGAGTTAGTTTTGTGTTATAACTTAAGATACGTAACAATAAGTATTTTGTACTGAATAAAACATTTTTTACTCAAATTAACCATTTAGAAAAAAGCCTTTTTTTGACTGATTTCAATCATTTTCTCCAAAGTTGTATAATAACCACAAGTAACACTGCCATTACTCATAGCGTCTTTGAGGTGAATAACTTTCAAAAGTTACAAACTTCAAATCAATGAAACTAAAAGAAGGAATACAATACTACAATTAGTTACACATAAAACACTGCAACGTTGAAAATGCCCAGTTTAAAGAAAAATATTGGTGAGTGTTAGGTGGCAGTTGCTACAGCGTAAATCATCACTAACGCTGTCACCTGATTTCGCACACAATTGCGCTGTACTTTATAGCCATTTGAATCGGTCTCTTGCCACACACAATCATTTAATCAGTTAATACATTATTTAATCCTCATAGGCAAAAAACTAAATTCGTAAGGTTATAAACAACATGATTTTGTTAGGTAATATATGCTACAAGCAAGTGCACAAAGAGTTTCCCCAATTCAGCTGTCCGTTTCGTTGAACTCTAAATTTTACTGTTTATTCTTGTAACGTGCAACAATCCGATAGACAAGTATTTTGTATAGCAGAGTGCAATTAAGGCATGATCTCATCGGTGATTCAACATTCGGATTTATTATCAATTTATTGCGTCGTCTTTGGTGATTATGGAATGCTAGCCAAGTTCAATACATACACACAGTTACTAAATTATACGTACGGTTAAAAAATTGCCGAAAGTTTTTAACTAATCCGTTTTCGTTGAAAATCTTTATAGTTTCCTTGATGTTAAGACGGTCTTTTGCATTGGTTAAAAAATTTCTGAAATTGAACTGAATTGTGGCCCTGCACAGGCCCACAAAGGTATGCATCCGATTTACAAATTTCTGAACCAAAGCAAAAGACCGTCTTAAAATCGAAGAAAGATGTCAGACAATTATAAATATTTTCAAAAAAAAACGGAGTGGTTAAAAAATTTCTAAAATTTGTACATCAGGCCCACAAAAGTTAACAAATTTCAGAAATTGTCAGACAATTACAAAGATTTTCAATGAAAACGGATTAGTTAAAAAAATTTCTGAAATTTGTTATCCGTATGTAGACTTCTGTGGCTATGTGTATGTACAATGTATACCTTTTGCAGTTTCTCTATCTCTATTTGTTTTTTAATTTTTCTAGTAAACTGGGGATACGTAGTAGAGGTTCTAGGGGGATCTGCTGGCGTAGTGACAGATCTCTCAAGAGATGACGCCATTTGACCTTCCTACGACATTCACTGTAAATGTTATCCACTCTGTGGGTTGAAGTCAGTATACTTGAGAGTAGTGAAGCCTGTTTATTTCTATAATTCGAAAACCCTAATAAAAATTTATTCTTCTGCAATGCAACCTCGATAGTATAGCACATTTGTTTTCACTCAAGTTTAAAAACGATTTATCACGAAAAGAGGTATTGATCTTATTGTTTTCGGTTTTATAAACACCAAGCCAACTATACTACATATTATCTTATGGTGGTGTAGAGTATCAAAATTACATAGAACCCAATTTGTATCGTATAAAACTTAATTTGCAATAGTAAGTTCAAACTTCTTTCCAAAGCAAGAAAACGATAAATATTGATGAAGGTTAGGTTAGGTTAGAGGACGTGTACTTGTCAATTAAGACAAGTACAGTACCCGGAGGTCGAATTGACCCATTGGACAACGTCCTAGTTTCTCACACCACTTATGTTGTGTGTGTTAATTTTATACATGAGTGGTGGGACCTACAGTTTAAAGTCGACTCCGAACGACAGATTTTTTTATTGAGAAGCTTTTCATGGCAATTTTTATTTACTCTCAGAGTTTTTGCCAGAAATCTACTGAGAGGAAGTCGACGAAAAAATACTTTTTGTATTTTGTCTTTGATGCCTGGCCTGGGGCTCGAACCCAGGCTTTTGCGTCTAATAAGCCAACACACTACCTACTAGCTTTAGAAAAACAAAGTTTTTATGAACATTTTCTAAATGCTTAACTTTGAGAGTTCCACTTTCCAGTCGGAAGAGAAATTCACGTGAATTAGTTCAATTTGAAGATTTAGAACTATGCTACACAAGAATAAACCTTTAAAGAGCAAATTATCTTCGTATTGAGCGATCAATTACTGTCTTCAACATAGAAATCCAATTCAGTTTGGGTACTATAGTGAATATAGTTTTCATACTAAACTATGATTAGTATCCGCTTTTGATCGAGATCTACACATCTACATAAGTAGATACTTAAGTATTTCTCCAATGTACTTAAATAATGCATTTAAAGTCACAAAAGGAAGTTAAACGATATTTTATTTGACATAATAAAAGATTTATACTTATATTACTTCATTTATGTATAAGTACAATAAATTTTCTTTAAAAGTATGTATGTATATGACTGAATTACATACATTAATTATCTTTTAAAGTATTTAATCAAAGAATACAATTTTATTTCAATTATTGATGAGAACTTTATAGAAGTGCTGCAAGAATTTATAACGGCTTAAATGTCACGTATATGGAAGTGAAATTATACGAGACACTGATGAAAATATTTTATAAACACGTCTTTGAAATCATATTTAAATACATGATGTTGGTTAAACGAAGCATCAGTCAACAAAAGTTTTTCCCTTGAGACGAAAGTACAAAATACCAAGAAGAAGTAATAACAGTAACAATTGTGATTCAAAGCTAAAGGCAATAAATAGAATAAAAAATGAAACATTTAATTATATCACTTGGCATTGCAGTAATTGTATGTATTAATTTCTATAATCGATTTAGTTTTCCGGTTGAAGTCTTATTATAAAATCTTTATTTCTTTTTAGGCATCTGCTCAGGTTTATGCTTATTCTGCAGGCAATGCCTACCAACAACAGTCCGTGGATGATGACGCAGTTGTTGGTGAATATCAATTACAAGGTAATGGTCATGTTGGCCTCGGTGATGCTGGTAGCTCAGCTGCTGCTGGTGCTTCCGCAAATGCTGGCGATGTGGCCGCTGGTTTCGCTAGTGCTCTACCATCAAATTTCGGCAGCAGCCAAAACATACCATATCAACCTGGCAATACAAGAGGTAACAGTGTGTCCTCATCCATCTCTTATCCCAACAATAAAGGTGAAATCCTTATCCACCGTCCGGCTGCAATTATTGTAAAGCGTCCACCCACCAAAGTTGTTGTCAATCACCCTCCACTAGTCGTTAAACCTGCTCCTGTTGTTTTACACAAGCCCCCAGCAGTTGTTGTACGTAAAGTTTTCGTTAAACACCACCCACGCCCGGTCAAAGTAGAACCTGTTTACGTTAATGTTGTTAAGCCTCCAGCAGAAAAATATTTTGTTAATGAAAAACAACAGAAATATGCATCACCTCAAACTGGCTATGCTCCTGTAAATGTAAATGCTGGTTTTGGCTCTTTGGGTGGCTCTGGGTCTGCTGCAGATGTAGATAATGCTGCTGCTAACGCAGGCTATCAATTGTTGCAAAACAATCAAGGTTTAGCCGCTTTAGCAAATCTTTCAGGTTCCGGTGGCTACAGTCAGGGTGGAGCTCCTGCTCACTCATCGTACAGCGGCCCCTCATATTAAACGTTTCCCAATAATGAAACGTATTACTCACTAGGAAACTATTTTTATATTTAACAAGTATTTTGTACTCTTTTGTAATAAAACGTTTTTATACAATTTTAAAAAAGATATCTTTTCAAAATGGTTAGAGTCCAGAGTAAGAGACAGCAATTCTACAAAAGGCTGAGAAATCTACTTCCCTTACTGTGAAAGATCTTTTAGCGATTTGAATTAAAGGGAAAAGGGATATGACGACAAGATAAACAAAGCAAGTAAAGCAGATATTCAGTTTGCAGGCAGAGGAAAACTGTTATATATAACTGTAAAAAATATTTACAGACAGACGAATTTAATATATGGGCAATTTCGTGTCAAGTGACCCAATTTTTAAAATCGATGTCTTCCGATTTGGATGAGTACTATATACCAAGGTTAGTACTATTATATAGTAGGCCAGACACAAAATTTCAGCTCAAAATTCAAAATTTCTAGTCAAGAACTGCCGGAGTTATAGGGAGCCAAAGTTGGACATTTTGGTCATACAGGTTTTTTTTTTGAATGTGTGTAACTTTTCACATATTGGTCCTAGCAAATAGATAGCTATTTCTTCAATCTTTCCAAAAATATTTTTTTTAATTTTTTAAATTTTTTTTTTATATTTTTTTTTAATTTAATTTTTTTTCAAAATGGGCTTTTTTTTTGCTCAAAAGAAAACTTATACAATCGCTTAATGGGATGCGAGTGCGATATCTATCAAAAAAATTATTTTTTAACTCAAGAATAAGATTTTTCAATATCTTCAAAACATCATCCAAATCGGAAGACATCGATTTTAAAAATTGGGTCACTTGACACGAAATTGCCCATATGTTTATAAAGCATAAATATTGAATCAACATGGCATTGTTTCATTTCTAAACATTATTTTTAATCAAATATGTATATATAAGAAAAATAATCAAGCAAACAACCTAACTGAAGGTCATAGTTGCTATTAAATTTTTTTAAAAAAATTCAAGGTTAGGAACACACTGTTCTAATTTCTGTAGTCTCTGTAAGGCAATTCTGTTTAAAACGTCTATACTTAGATATTGTAATTATAGCCATTAAATTCATGTTTAAACAAGTCCATGTGAATTATGAAACGTATGTTTAGTGTTACAGGCTGAGCAATAATGTTTTCTCAAACGTAAAGGTTAACTAACGTTTAACGTATTGTGGCATGTATTAGCGATTTCCGCTAGATTAAATAAAAATGCAATATTCTTATGAAAACACATTTTAGAAAACAATAAAAATTTATGCTTTCAGCAATACAAAACAGTTAAATGCAAGTGACTGAACCAGCCATAATAATGTGCAAGCGAGTATATTGAAAATATTTTTTGTTTTGTGCTAAGAGAACGTATAATAAAATTAAGGCTTCAAAATAAAACTCTGCTTGTAAAAAGGCTACAATGACGAAAGGAACACGTATAAAGTATTTTTATTGGTGTTTTGTGTTATTACTATTATGGAACAAGCTACAAGTAATATAAAAAACTGATATATTTTGAAAGTTGTTACATTAAAAAAATCTTTTTTCTAACTCTTTAAAGATTTTAACAATAAATGCTGCTCATATTGAAACAAAACAAAATTATATTTTGCCTAAACATGTAACAGTGAACAACAGTGATTTAATTAAACAAATCAAACGACATATAGATGAGCAGTCACAGGCATCATCTCGCAAGACTCAAACATTCCTAGAATTATTGCTGGGTATTATTGATACCTTACAGTTTGGAAAACGTAAGATAGGTTCACCTTCCTAATAATTTATTAAGCAAAAAATATTTTTGTTTTTTAGCTTACTGGCTATTTATTTTTTTTTTTTTTTGTTTTTAGTTTTTCAATTTTTTTTTTAATTTTTTTTTTTTAGATTTTTAAAAATATTAAGGAATATTAAAAAGTATAACTTACTTACAATATCGAATATAATTTATGTACAGATCTGATGATAAGTTTTAATATGATAATATATGTATATTAATATATTTGTTTTGTAATGATGATAAATTAATTTAATTTAAAATAAGTTTTAGAAATTTTTGAAGATTTCTTTAAGCAGTTCTTAAAATCTAAAATATTTATTAGGAATCTTCTTTAATTATATACGTAGATGATATTAACGCATTAAATAAAAAAAATATTTAACAGGGAAAAAAAGAAAGAATTAAAATAAGTATGACCATAGTTATATATCTTTTACAAATAATTAAAAACAACTTACGTGAATAAGTATTTGTATTTGAAATATATATATTTTTCTATATGTATATAACGAAACGTGTGTGCTGTAACATTAAACTGCATGATTTTGTTTTAACATTCGAAAATATTAACATTGAATATATAAATAAAAAGCTTTTTAACGACAACTTTACGAATATCGAAATATTTGAATTGTTTTATTAACGAAAATTTAAACACAATTAAAAGTTTGTGTGCATAATAGGTAAGCGGTATGGTATTTAGCATTTATTTGAGAACTTTTAATGATAAATAACAAGAATTTTCTATGTACGTATGTTAATAAATATAACTATGGCGGCAAAAATAACAGAAATCGGATAAAAGTGAAAAGGCTAATTAAAAAATATATCAACACTTGCAAAAATTTAAGATTTTTTTAAATCATTTTTTGTTTGATTTTTCTTTGTATATAAAGAAATTGTTTAACATAAGTATGAAAACTTGTTATAAATATTTTATAAATAATGTTAATATTAAATTAAAATGCTTAAAATATTATGCTGAACAAAACTTGATCAATTAAAAATTTGTTGCAGAAAATTTTCTTTATTTTATGAAGAATGTTGAAACTTTTAGTTTATATTAAAATTAATATAATATGACTTATTATATAAATAATGAACTGCTTGTTAAAAAGAAGTATGAAAATGTACAAAAAAAATACATTTAATATTGAAATAAAATAAGCATTAATAATAAATTTAATCGTTGTTTGTGGCTACTAAATCATTACGAGAATCATTTGGGTTATTGTCTTTGGACATATTAATAGGATTCGAGTTTCTATTTGATTGTACCGATGGCGATTGCGTTACAACTTGAGGCACCTGTTGGGGTGCTGGTTGTATGGCTGGAGGAGGTGGTTGTAAGCAATAAAAACCCTAAAAAGGAAAAAGTACATAAATACACGCATTTTTCATTCTTCAAATTTCACACATTCTGTTTTGATGAACGATGCGACAAAAAAAAGTATGTATTCAATAATCACAACAGAAAAGTTTACGTTTGTTCGGGATGATGTAAGAAATGTTTGTCAAATTTGTTCCGCGAAAACTACTGCATGGCCAGCTGAGGCAGCCATTTGAATGAAATTATTTTCCATTATTAACCGGAATGATTGTTCTTTCAAACAAAAAAAGAAATTTAAGAAAATATTCAGTTTTTTTTTAAAGCATTTTCAAAAAAAAAAAGTTATTTGGCGGACCCTTTATAATTCCAGGAAAAATTGATAGAAATGTCGAAATAAATTTGTAACTATTGTTTAAGAATTTATTAAAATAAACCTGATACAATGAAAGCCTTGGAAGACAACAATATACGTGATAAAATTATAATTATGTGGAAATTATTTCACCAAAATCAATTTGCGATTAGTAAGTGGTACTTAAATTATATATACGGGCTTTTGAAAGTAAAACACAAATTCATCCTGATTTCTTCCCAAATATAAAAAATACACATGTAACTCAATAGATTCTAATATATCCTCCCTAACAAAACTGGATTCGTGATATCTACATTCACACTCGCACTTTTAAAGTTAACACCTCATAAAACGCGCAAACCTTACCGAATTTTGCTGTATAGTGGCATCTTCTAATCATTAAACAATTGCCTAGTTCCTGTAGTGGTAAGTTACTTTAGTAAGCTACGTATAAACAGATCAAAACAAAACTTTCGCAAACGAACTTAAAACATGGATGTGACAGTGAGAATGAGAATTCATTTATTACCTGAGTACCCATGGTTGGATGTGGCGATGTCAATGCTGCTTGGTTAGATGAAGTTGAACCTGCAACTTGGTGGTGAACAAAAGGAGGAACTAAATGAACACTATTTGCCGCTGTTACGGTTCCACTAGCGCTTCCACTACCAGATGCTGCGTTTACACCATTTGTTGCATAATAAAATGGCATAGGTGGTGGTGGATAATTAGGACATTGGAATTGCATTCCGGTCGGTGATCCCATACCTATTATACCTCCTCCTCCTCCTACACCTGCATTATTAGTTCCCATCTCTGAACTTGAAGCGTTTTCGGTATTATCCGATCCAGTACCTACAGTATTTATTGTTCCATGAATGTTTGCTGGCGGTGGAAGATTGCAATGTCCTATAAACTGCGGTGGTGCACCAGGCATATAACTTGGATGAATTCCCATTCCTGGTGCCTGGGGTGATGTATGATGTGGTGCAAATATACCATACGGCGGAGCTGGTGGAGGTCCTGTAGTCAAAGGAATTGGAATATAAACACCACTAGCCGTAGGTTGCAAAGACATTGGCAAATGACCAACATTACTTCCTCCTTCTTGTGTCGGTTCTGAATTGTTAGCGTTCGGGTTATTCGAATTCGAATTGTTTGTTGTCGGAGTCTGGGTATTAAGGTTAAAGGTACAAAGCAATACATATTAACATGATGTTGAGTACACAAATACAAATTAGTAGTATGTACTTAAGTAAAATTGTTAAATTTGTAAATACAACAAAAATAAAACACTAAGGCAACGAAAACTTTTCTTAAGTGATATGGTTGTAGATTTTAGTTTCAGTAAAAAAATCAAAGACGTACTAGCGTTGCTCCTTTTTGCGAAAAAGGCTAAGTATTGAATTTATTATAAGCCAATCAAAGTTCAACAAAAAAGAATAACCCAGGATCCAGACTATACTTTTCATTTCTTTGGTTTTGTAAGATGCGAATGAAAATATTGAAATACTAATCCTCATACAATTATATCTGCGATACAAAAAGCGAAAGGTTAAGGAAGAAATAAATAATTCGCAATGTTAGGATATCTTGATAACGTAAGATGATGGAGGGATTCTGTGTGAATTCGGATTCAATGCACAAAAAACATAGAAATCTATCGTCTGGCTTCTGAGTTAAAAAATCTTGTCGGCTTATGTTATTACTATTCTCTTAGGTGGGGCGACGTTGGTCACATAGACCTCCTAACAATTGGAAAACTTTTGCTTTTCCATCAGAAACACTAAGCTTCTAAGTAATACTGAAGTAGAGCAGACCTAAGAATATCCTGCCATAATATACTTGATAGTTATTAAATACGATATTTTAATTCTAGAATGTTGCTTTAAATTTATGTCTCATCAAACATTTCATTTATATTATATGTTCATATTCCATAAAAGCTTAGATGATTAAAAATATAATACTACTCAGGTATGCAATTTATATTAAAAAAACAGTAATAAAACATTTTAATATTGAAAACAACTTACCCGACAATTTTGTGATTCTGCCGAATTAGATCTAACGGCTGCTTCGTTGAAACCAACTGACGGTGAAATTTGACGCGACTGTTGGTCCATCACTCCCGAATGGTAAAAGTTTGGTGGCTGCAGTTGATGTTGTTGTTGTTGTTGTTGGAGATGACGCACAGTATTTGATGCATTAGAAGCCGAAGAATATTTGTTATAATTGGATTGATTACGTTGAGAATAATTTTGTTGTTGTTGTTGATGATGTCCTCCGCCTCCACTGTAATTGGGATTGTTTCTTTGTGGCATGTGGCGTTCTTTGCCACTGAAAGAACGAGAACTATAGCGACGATTACCAGTTTTATTACCACTGGTATTTTTATTTGTTTGACTCGCTAACTGATGAGTTGCTTCGCTTGTATTTGATGAATTTGTTTCTAGACTATTCACTTGATTATTTCCATCCAGTTTTGCACTTACATTTGAAACTTGATTAGCATTCTCATCCAGTTTAATATTTTGTTTATCATTTGATGAATTTTCCTGATCATTATTTGATTCTGCTGGAGTTTCTGTAAAATCATTTATCATATGAAAAAAGGCGTCAATATTTATTCTTTTTGCAACTTACGTTCAGTACCAACTGGTTTCTGTTTCTGATAGTAATCCAAACCCAAGTTATAGAAATATCTTAATGTCGCGACATCAGTAGGCAAATCGTTACCGTTCGCTTTTATGGATTTCTTAGCATCATAATTTATTCGACCACTTAATGGGGTATTTTTTGGCGTATTCTGCGCACTTCTGTTAGATGCACGTAACTGATTTGGTGTATTATTTGCTGGAGGATGTACATTCGTTGATGGAGGTGCTCCGCTTTGTGTAGATTGCGATCCACCAACGCTGTTAGCCAAATGTGTATTGGAATAATAAGAGGGATTTGTTGGATTAGCAGAAGTAAGCCCAGGCGATGTTTGTGGTTGTTGTACACTTAAAGCTTGTGATGACGGTGGTGGTGGTGGTGGAAAGTAAGGATTAGCACCATTAAAATAGGTGGTTCCAGATGGAACTACAGCATTATTACATAAATAATAAACACCGTTCATGCCATTGACAGCAGGCATGAAATTGACAGCACCCGGTGGAATGCCACCATCATAAGCACAATAACCGTAATAATCTTCTACTAATCCATTAGGGGTAGCATAGGGATACATTGGATAGAAACTTTGCAATTCAGGCATATATAAAGGTCCACCATTAGGATAATTATAATGATCCATATCATAGTTGTCCATTTGTAATAATCCAAATGTCTGCGCTGAGCCTAACTGATCATCAACGTTACTGGCAGCACTATTTGCATTTGATTTATTTTGTCCAGAGTCTACGGCAGCACTACGATTCATTGTTGTTGATGATCTTGATGGTGTTCTTGAGTTTTCATTGGACTCTAGAGTTCTTTGCTGATTGCTTGACTTTTGTCCATCGTTTTCACGACCCGTATGAGAAACTGTTAAAGGCATTGTGCAATACTCCACATGAGTGCGAAAATCTTCCAAATGAGCGTATTGTTTTAATTTGAAATATTGGGCAGGTGAAGTGCAAAGTTGATTGTTTTGTTCACGTGTTACTTTCTTCGGATCATCGTCGATGTAATTATTTGAGCCAGTATCATAGTCAGATATAGATCCACATGCAAATTCATTGTGTTCATGATTCTCATTCGAAGTATTACATTTAAAACGATAATTATAGTGTCGAGTAAAACGCACTGAGCTATATTTTTGCATGTGTCGCTGCAAACGATATGGTACGGTCCATGGTTTGAATTGATCCGGCGGTAACGGTGTCAGATTTTCATAAGGCACTAAACGCTTTTCGCCCAACTGTTCAACAAAAACAATACATTGACCCTCGTCTACGGCAATCTCCTGTATGTGACAAGTATAAAGATCTTGTTCAGACTTACGTAGTTTCACGCGGCATTTTGCTCCAACCTGAAATATTTTGCGAACTCGTCTTGTGCTATAACGTATTAACTGAATATGGGACACAAAACACATAAATGACGAGAGGACAATACAGTACATTAAACGATACAAATAAATATGTAAATAAAAAACCAACAATAACAAAATAAAATATACAATATAATTTAATAACCGTCTATTCATCGTTCTAATAAGACAAGATAGTTTCATCTATTTCCATATAATACGATACAAATTTTGAGCGGATTAAGACCACATTTTTGATTACTCTAAATCTATCTTTGATAAAGAATAATTCAGTTTCAAATTATAACGAAAAACCCATATACCCAATAGATATTTAAAAGTATGTATACATCAAAACACTTGAAAATATATGCAGTAATATAACTTACCTTAAAGTTTGTGTCTCCGTGGTACCAGTTTTGCAATTTCGACTCCTTGCGCATTTCATTCCAAGAATCAAATTCAATATTTCGATACATATTGGGGTCAAGTGCTTTAGCAACTTTATAGGGAAACGGGGTTATACCCTCCTGCAAAAGTTGACGCACACACGACACATACTTATTGGGCAAAAATGATTCAGCAGTTCGTTGCATTAACATTGAATTTTTTTCATGATCTTCACAATTGGCGATTTTCAATTCTCGTTGCAGATCATCAGCATAGCGTGGAAAGTTTACATAATGAAAGTGACATAACTTATAGTTTTCTAATATACAATTGGTATTATGAGGTAGATCCAATTCAAATGAACGTCCGTCGCTTAGATAAATGCGAGTTGAATAGCCCTCATCATTTGTTTCAGTGCGGTATTCCATGCTATCAAAATTAGGACCATGAAGCATTTGCTCAACGGCAAATGTTACATCTGGTAACTTAAACAGATCTTTATAAAGAATCTCATAACATATCGCTAAGCAAACAAAAAAAAACAGAGTGCATGCGTTAAGAATATAAATTACATTAAATGAGTGATATTTACTTACATTGGCATATGGCAGCCTCTTGTATATAGTCTGATGTAAAAACGGAATCGAAATGTCTTTCAGGTGTATAAAAAACACGAAACACTTCCTCGAAATTTGAACGATATTCATTATAATAATTGCCCAAATTAAAAGGCTGAAATAAAAATACATTTCGCCTATAAAGCGAAATTTCCTTTTTAGAACTGACCATACCTATCATTGTACTTGAGGATCATACATATTAAAACATTGTTGCTTAAATAAAAAGACGATACTGTAGCAAAGATTGACAACCTGACAGATGTAGTTGTTTTTGTTGCAATTAACAATATTTTACCTATGAGCTGTTTTGCTTTGGCGGAGAATTAGAACCAAATTTTGTCAAAATAGTAGAGGAATTAAAATAAAGAAAAATAAAATGATGTTTTCGAATCTTCAGGGGCCAGTGCTTGATATGTTATTGGCCTAGGTCACACATCAACTTTTTCATCAAACTGTGCATGATTTGGTAAACCTTAAGTTCCATAACCTCAGATCACACATATAGACCGAGGTGAATTTGAAGAATATCAAAATACTTCTAATTTTCACTACCTGCATGGCTTAAATCAGATGTTTACAACAGTAAATACAAGTTTAGAGGTATAATCTTAATGTCCTGCTGTGCTAAGCTAAATAGATCTTACAAACACATACGTAAATTTGATCAGTTAAATTTGATGTGTCGTCATGCAGCTTTAAAAATACAGAGTAAGATTGACGGAAGACTTTAAACAGCTTTTGCGACTAAACGCTAAAATAGAGGCTCTTTAGCATTTAATTGAAACAATTCAGATTTTTAATAAAATTTAGAACCCTGAGCATCAGCGACAAAAAACTATACATACTTGATACTGGCTGTAGTCCTCCAAAAATGTTAAAGAAAATTTAAGTTTTTCAATAATTTACTTACAAAAATAATTCTTTTAGTCAGCGAATAAGCTAAATACTTATTTATAACCTTTGGCTTTTCTCCTTAAAATTAATTTAAAAAAATTAAAGAAATACCACTTACTCAAACATATAACCGGCTGCCTGCAGCTCCAATAATGTCCCATAGGTTTTTGTTTTCGACATGTCGTCCAAGTACTCATCGAAATCTCGATCGACAAGATAATCAAAATATTTCCGATGTTTTCTCATGTATGTCACACACTTTTCCCGAATGGCCAAATGATGCAGTTGTGTATCATACATTTGTTCCGATATCACACGAAATAAACAAGAGGCATCTCTGGCGGTATGCTTGCGGTAAAAGTTGTTTTCTTCCAGGAACTGATCGAACGGATCAGGTGCTTGACGGCTGCCCGATGTAAATTGGCGTTGCATTTTAAAAAAAGCCTGCTGTTTTCGTTGAATCAAAACGTAAACCTAAAAGATTACAGGACACACAGAACGATATCTATATTGTACAATAATTCTTTAAAATCTGTATTTTAAAAATATAAATCCTTTAGTTGAAATCAAACTCAACTGTACACTTTAAGAACACTACTTGAAAAATATTCAAACAGCGAATAGCTTCGTTAAAAAAAAAATGCACAAAATATCTCAAGGTCTTGTTTTCGTTTATGGCACACCAGCACACGAAATTACAATGCCAAACACAATGGAAAAGTAAATCCGTTATTCGAAATGAATAGATATGATTTTGGTCTGAAGCTTTTTCTATTTTAATAATTTAATTTTTTCCAATTCATTTACGAGTTTACTTATAAATTTTACTTACATTAAAAATTAAAACACTAAAAAAAGAAAGAGAAAAACTTTTTAAATCGTTGGAGTCTGCGACTTTAAATTAGAAAATTGTGACACTGAATGAAGAAATTCCAATCGGCGTTTGATATTTTATTTCTACAGAAAAATTTAGAAAAAAAACAAAATATGAATAAAATACCGTTACGATAGGTGATGTCAATTTTTAATTTCTCTAAAGCGCTTTTGCGTATATGACAATGGAGATGGATCCTACTATTATTATTGTCTTATTCAATTTATTGCGAATTGGTAGTAAATATTGTGTTATTATAAGTTTGAATATTAAAAGTGTTTTATGTCCTTTGAATGAAGCCTCGAAACAGAATGATGTTTTTATATTGAGATTGCAACGAAAGTTTAAAAAGATTTTGCGGCGAATGATGCCGAATCTAATAGGACCTACTTGATTGTTACTATCCAGTGTAACATACTCAAACGGTATGGAAAATCCAACTAAGTGGAATATAGCACCTATTTTAAGAAAACGGACTATAGGTTTAAAACCTGTAATTATTTTTGATATAACTAATAAAAAAACTATAGCATCTGTTATTTTGCTCACGTGAAAGCTCTGAACTTCAATGTAATCTTCGGACCTCGAAATTAATCCGTCAATCTTTCAAAGATTTAGAGTATACAGAACTGAAATTTAAAGACGGTGAATTACAAACGATTAAAAATGCAGTTGAGATGTTGAAAAGATTTGGCAAGCTCCCAACAGATAACGGAACGCGTACGTTATACAGTTCAGTTCATTGCCCTTTTAGCTTTAGAAGAATTTAGAGATTCTACAGTTAATGTGATTACTCATCAAACATATGCTCGAAATTTCTATCAGAATATACAGAAGCAACCATTTTATTTTATTGAATAAAATAATTGGGTTCAGAAATCCCAGGATTTACAAAAAGTAAACTATACCGTTTTCATATTTATCTTAGAGCCAATTACCGCTACAAATGACATAAAATAACGTCTTAGTTAATTATTATTTAATCATTTTATTACTATTATAATAATACATACTTTATTTCTTTTTTAACAACAATTAAATTTAATAAATTTAAGGAAATCTTAACCTAACTGGAGAATCGAATACAATTTCATTCTCGTAATTCTTTTTTAAGTTGTTCCAACTGTTTCTCTTGTAATTGGATCTGTTCATTTAATTTTGAAAGTTCATCAGATCGCATGCATTCATCTAATATTTCTTTGTAGGCTTGTAGGAACGCCTTTCTTTGATCCAAACACTGGCGATGTTTCTCTTCGGCATGTCGCATTGTCTGTTCATTAGACTCTTTAAATTCTTCCACAAGGGAGTTTTTATGTGCTATTAGAGAGCGAAGTTCGCCAATAATTTTATCAGCCGCCATAAGTTCTTCAGTGGATTTCTGTATTGTCTCTCGCATTTTACATTCTTCCTGTTTTTGAATGTTAAGAAGCTTCTCTAAATTAGCTACATTTGAAGTATTGGCTGTACGCAGAGCATTTAGTTTTGGTTGTAACTTGGCGTCTATGTTATAAGTTAATTGTTTGCAATTTTCCTGAATTTGGTGTAATTGAGTTTTATTGCTTTGTATTCTATCCGCTGCTTTCAGTTTAATACTTTCTAACAGGGGTATAATTTTGTTCAATTCAGACTGTTGAGGCCTCAACGATAGTTCAAGTAGAGATCCATTTAATGAGGCATTCGTATCTGGATTTTCCTTCAATAAATCGGAAAATTTTATTTCTCTCATATGAGCATTAAAGCTTTCAATCTTATCATTTAACTGTTTTATAGCTTTGGATTGCAAAATCTGTTGGTTATCATAACGGCTTTCCAAGTCTTTTATAGTACGCTCTTTGATAGCCACCATTTGCTTGTGCTGTTCTACATCAGCGATCATTTCATTTCTCTGCTCCACCGAGCACTGTTGAGATTTTAATCGTTCCTGTAACGATCTTAATTCCAATTCAATATTTTCTACCTCTTTCGCCAGGCTAGACTTGCGCGTTTTTAATTCTCTTAGATCTCTATCATTGATGTCACACTTTTCCTGCAACGTTTTAATATTACGGCGGAAATTTTTTACTTCGTTCGAAAGTTTAGATTTAATTTTCACCATTCCCTTATCCTCTGGTGGTCTTTCGCTCTCCAATTGTTGTAAAATCTTTTGCTGTTTTTCTATTTCTTTTTCTAGGGCCGGTAAATCTTGCACTCCACACAGTTTTTGAACTAAAAGATTACAGGTATGCATTTGGAGACTTTTAAACTCTTCTGTCTTTTGCTTGTCCCATAATATAAAACCATCTTCGGAATTTTTAAGCAGTTCTTTTTGAAATTCTAAATCGGGAATCTGATAAGGATCTTCGTTTAAGCGAGATGCACCTAATTCTTCTGGCTCCTTCAGATCAAAATAAAAGCCTTCATTTACAACTTCAGAGGGCGGCACAAAATCCATTAGAAAATCGAAGAGAACAATCACATTACCAAAGGAATGTTGAGTGTTGGGAGTTTTCAGCCAAGACTTGTTAATCGGATGAGGATAATGTAATTTTTGTAGAATATTTATTATATTTTCTACGTAATTGCTGCCAACCGTATAACGTGTACCCCAGATGTAGCTTAGAAAATAGTTAATAATGGCAACAAACTGTTTAATGGACATTTGTCTGAGACCACGTTTAACGAAATCTGTGCTAATACCACCATCCAAAACCTTTTGGTTTAATAAATGTTCTGTTATACGTTGTGTTTGTTCCTGAACCCATTTTTTGTCATTATGCAGAGCCACTGCATTGCCACCACCAGCTTGTCCACCAGGCCGTTGTTTTTCAGCTGTGAAAAGTACACGGTTCGGAGTAGGCTTTGATAATGGAGTCTTTTGTGGTGTGAAACCACGTTGTGGTGGTGGTACGCATAGGTAAGGATTGACAGAACCACCACCACGTTCACTCGACGAGGCTCGTGTTGGTACAGCAATGCGACTTTGTCTAAAAGGTATTAAAATTAATTATTAAATACTGTAAAAGAGAATAAGGGCAGTTCCAATAAGGCTTGATTTATGGTGATATAAGTATATTCCATTTACCACTTGAATACACTTACCTGGTACAATACTTTTTGGCAGTGGTCCCTGGTTGTGGTACAGGAATTGTTAGTAGTGAACCACCACCCGATGGCGAAGGAGCTGCAGAACTTCTCTGTTGAGGTCTGTGAATACATAAAAAAGTTTTTTTTATGTCTGTTGTTCATAAAAAATAAAGTACTAACCTTGACTGTCGACGTATGCCATCATCATGGAATTCCGACGTTCTTCTTGGCCTTTGCATTATGGTTCAAATCCCTACATGGAGACAACTTCTGTCTTTGGCGGTTTCAAAACAAAAACGCTTTCAAAACACAAGACTTCAAAGCCAAATAAAATTTAAGACCGCCGTAATATAGGCAACTTAATTAATTGCCATAATGTGGCGCCGTTGAAGATTTTTATTTGATACTAGTGTTGCCATTTATTATTTTTTGTTCTATGTGTAGATTTTTCCCTTTTTGTTGACAAAAAATTTAATTTAAATAATGATTGTGAATAAATATAATTTAATTTTGAAAAAATATAAAAAAAAAACTGTCAACTTAATATGTAATTTAATATTTTTCCTCTATTAGTAATAATTTTTTCTGGAGTTGATGATTACAAATTTTATTCCTGGCAACACACAAACCACACCAATGATAATACAGTACATACGGTAACTGGAAATGTCGGTGAATATGTGCACTAATAGATGTGATAATTATTTATTCTAGACACACACCGTCCAAATCATGATACACGGTACATGTATATATGGTAATACAGTACCATTACGATGAACGTTACTTAGGTGAGTTTCAATTTTATTCAACACACAGGATAAATTCATTACATTTTGTAAAAACGCACCACACTGGAAACTCACCACAACAAAATTCACCACATTAAATTAAATTTTATAATTTTGGCTTTTCCGGAGAGTCCCGTCGTATATGAGACCCAAACTCCAAAAACAAGCAATAGAGCGGGTATAGGCCGCAATCACAATTACAACAACAACTCTACCTACAACCTTACAACCCACACCTATCTTACACACCTCTAACCTTTTTTCCCTTTCAGCAGCAGAGGAAAAACAACCCAACAAACAAACAAACACACGCTATTAAAACAAATGGGGTTTAATTTTTACTTATATAAACCGGAAATGGAAAAAGAATGTGCGAATTATTAAGTTTTACTATTTATTATTACTATTTATTTTTTTGAACGAACAAAAACGAATTTTTCACCAGTTTTGCCAAGAAGAATCGAGTTGAACGTGTTGAATGCATTAATGTGTTTAGATAAAACCTCAGGACGATATACATATGTAATATAATATGTATATAGACTTCAATCCTTAAGCTTTTAGAACAGCAGAGAGAGAAGCTAACCACGTCTGGCAAACATAATTTAAAATTTTTGATTTGAGCCAAATGGAAGTCTACGAAATATGTAGTGATCCATATAGAACAATTTGTTGTGACCATTTGCACCAACTAAAACAATCCGATGAATTTAAGAACATTCTTTTAATATTTTTTTCTTGAATAACTTTTTCAATTTTATTTACACATAAATTATTATTATAATTATTTTTTGTTTTGTTTATTTCTTAATTATTTTATCAAATTAAATTTTCTATTTAAATAAACACATATTTATTTATTACTTTTTTTTAATTTTAATTATTTTAGGGTGGTTTTCTTTTACATAATTAAGATAGAAGGGAGAGGGGAGTAGAGGATTTAAAATAAATAAAAAATACATACACATCATACATAAAATTACTAAATTTAAATCCATTAAGGTACACTGGAGAATGAAACTAAACACTATAAACACACTGGTCGATGGTTCCAGTTGCAACCAAGCATTTTTTCTATTTCTTTGTTTTGTTTCGTTTTACTCAATATTATTAATTAATATTATTCTTATTACTTTTTAATAACACAATTCAATTTTAACATGTCCAAATCTATACAATTTCGGGTAACTAAAACATAAAGCATTAATTAATATTCATCGATGACTATATAACTTACAACCCTGTTTATTGTTTACATTTGTATACTAAAATATACAAATAAATTATGGCATATTTATTTCTATTTCCTTTTTTTATTTGTATAACATTTAGCCGGTAGATTTGAATTGAAATCAAATCATTGTCACAGCAAATGAAATTAAATTAGTTCGAAGCATTTAATGTATCTAGACCGGCTCCATATTCTTTGTTGATGGATAACAAAAATAAAAATGCTAAAGCCAACAGACTAGAGCCCAATAAATCTCCCAAGGCCGTAAGATAGGGTATGGATGAATTATCAGGATCAATTTTCCATTTCCACATGGCGTGCACAATTATGTGGGCAATATACAATAGAAGCATTAACTAAAGGAAGAAGAAAATTAAAAGAAAAATATGATCAAAAGATGTTCGAGAGAATTCGAATTCAAATGAAATTTACCTGTATTAAACTTGCAAGTAAGTAGGAGAAAGCAAATACCCAAGTTATTGTCGATTGGGACATGTGTATATAGTCGGCTACAAATATAAACAATATATTACCAGGAATTGACAGGCAAATCAATAAACGTGCTGTTCTTGCATACGGTACTGTAAGTTTAAGAAAAATAAGTAATTTTTGTTTTAGTATTTTGTTGTACAACAATAATCAATTGTAGAGTTTCTATAATATACCTCCTTTGAATAGTGCTTTCCAGGGCCATTCGAATATTTTCGTATGGGGCGGTATAATGCCAATTATTGAGCTCTGATGAAGCATGGTAGATATTTTACTTGCTTGTACCGATACCAAATTACCGCCAATACCGTTGATAATCGGTTGGAATACTACGAAACCATGGAACACTTCAACGGCAGCATCAAGTACCAGACCACCCAAGCTGTTAAGAAAACAAACAAAAAAAAAACGTTCATTTTGAGTTCAATTGGCTACAAATATATTTCGAAAATCTAGGTGGCGGTATGCCTTAAAGAATGAGGTCCCACTTAGGTCTGCATTTAGGCGCATTGTGATACCACAATCTATTATATCCGTTGGTCAAACATTCCCTTAAGGAAACTTAAAGTCTAAAAAAGTTTTCAAAGCACGGATTACTTACCCACTAATACACAGTGCTGACAGTACTGGCACCCAACCACTCTTGAGCACTGGGCGAGTATATTTATTTTTTAAGACCACTGTTACCCACATGGGTAATAAGATCAGATAACAGACTACAACAACATAAGTTATCCATAAATGAGTTTCTAAGAAAAGAGAAAAACAAGCACAAGAAGCAAAAATAAATTAAAATTAAAACAAACATACAAAATAAAGATTTCAATGATCGTTCAACTTACTTATATGATCGAATAGTATAGAAGCTATAAAGGATAGCAAACTAATTGAAACCACATCACCTATGGAGGCAGCTAAGGGGGTTGCCAAATTATCAGGATTCAAACGATACTTTTGAGACAATAATATCACAGCCACTAATACAAAATCTATAAGAAAACAAATAATATTAAAGAAATACAATAAACTTCAACTTTTCACTTAATCAACTTACCTAACACAAAGCACGACGATGTCGCCGTAAACATAGCCGACGCTGTCAGCAGCATTACATGTTCAAAATAGAAATTACCATCCATGGCAGCGCCAACGGATACGGCAAACATAGCGACTAAAAATGATGCTACCGTGGCCTGCACCTGCACCAATGCTATGTTGCCAACAATCATCCGTATCACTTCTTTGCGTCCCGTCATATTGCCCAAATTGACTTGAGTGGACAGACGTGAGGCCAGGCACATGTCTAAATTGCCTTTAAGACCCAGCAGAGCGGGTACCAAAATGAATAATTCACTAACAGACTTAAAAACTCGCCATTTCTGAAATAAAAAAATGAATTAAATTTTAATTTTTTTTAAAGTTATTGAAAGAGAAAAAAATGTACGGATTTTAATCCGAAATTTCACGAAGAGATAAATGGGATATTCAGCATTTTAGGTTAGCCTTTTTTACTTCACTTTAATGATAGCAAAATTGAGAATTCCTTTGGAATATTAGAGCGTTAATTACCAGACTTATTTCTTCTACTTATGAACACAGACTAGCTGCACTCCCTAACTGAATAGTGTATTACAGATATTTGGGGGATTTTATGTTTTTTTAGAAGATATAAAATTAAAGACATAAGAAAGTTCTGAATTGAAATGGTACACTTACTATAAAATTAAAAACAAAAAACTTTAAATGTATCCCTCTATTCGAATTTTATTACAGTCACCATTTATTTTCCTCCACCATAATGGATGGAAGAGATAAGGCTCTGCTGTCGAAAGATTTGCGAATTTAGCTAATTATTGGCCTGACTTCCAGACGTCAGAAAAACGTAGTCATATTTAATTTATATCTTTGTGAATAGTATCCTATCTATTGCAAACGTAGTCTCTTACAGCCTTATCTATTATTTCCGAGGAACTGAATTCACAGATCTCGATGTTGCCCTACATGGCAACCCTTTCTATCTAGAACCTGCTACATAAGCTAGTAAAACCTGACTAATGAAACGAAAACAAAGGAAAAATATAAGAAAATAGTTTGCTAAAGTAAAAGAAAAAAGTAAAAAATCTTTGTTTCAATAATAAATTTTTTTACATAAGTTTAGCGATGACACTAAATGCGGTAAATTGTTTTCCATTGAAAGAACAATCAACTGTTTTCCAGCACATTTAATAAATTCTAATGAATTACAAATTATTAAGAAAAATAAAAATTAATTAAGTAGTAATTTTTGTTATTATTAAAGTACTTAAATATCAAATAATAATAATTTGTTGGAATTTAACACTCTCTCCAACTTGTCAGAAGTTGTGAAGTCTTTTCAAATTACTGAAGTTGTTTGTGCATTCAACAATGATTTGTTAATAAAAAAAAATTATAAATTATTTGCAAACAAAATATATTTCTTTTTGTTTCATAATTTAACTGCTGCTCTCTAATGGCGGCATTTATTTATAGAAGTTTACTTTATTTTACTATTTATTTGTATTGTTATTGAAACAATTGAACAGTTAAAGGCAAAAACCTATACTTTTTAGTGAATACCCACACCTACAATTTCAAAAGAGAAGTTTCAGGGCATGAGGGTATATTAAAAATTATTAAATCGAAGGTACTTTTTTTGTATTCATAATAATTGCATGCATGTCGTGCACGAGAGACGATTGGATGAACGATTGTCATTGAATTTAAAGTAAATTTTGCACTTAATAGACGACAAAAATAAAATAATTATTATTTATTAATAATAAGATAATAATTGAAAGATAGTGCGAAGGAAACAGAAATTAAGTACAAAAAGTAATAATATTTAATTGTTAGTTTAATTTAAGAAAAAATTAAATTAAAACTTACCTCTACTCTACCTAAAATAATACCGGCTCCTATGGTACCAATGCCGGCCAAAAAGAATGGTATGGACACTTGTAAAAGTATAGAAGTCCATTTTTCTTGTTTTATGCCCGGCCGATTTAGGGCCATCTTTTCATCTGCACCATTAGAGGGATCATGACCGCCGCCATTACCGCCACCGCTGCCTGCTCCCGGATCAGGTTCTGAGGATGCTATGGACGTCGTGATGATTGAGCTTAATGAACCGGTTGTCGAATGTGGTAAACCCGACAATTTTTCATTGTCGGCGTCTAAAAATTTATAATAGATGGAAAGAAACAACAAACTTGTTAACAAAAATTTTAAATAAGTGATTAAAAAAAATTAAAAAAATTAATAAAAATATTATATTGTAAGTATAATTAAACCAAAGTGCTTAAATATAGTATTATGGACATGCTGTTATACAATAAATATTAATAAAAGATAAAAAAAGTTAAAATTTAAATTGAAAATCTCTTTAATATTATATTATTATCACACATTTACTTATGTTAGACTTCGATGACATTTTTTTGTTTTATAAAAAATTATAAAACAAAAGTAAAATACTTCAAACGCTTGATTGAGTCAATCAAACTTTATAGTTATAGCACGAATATTAACAGAAAACCATTGTAACGCATTATTTCTTTTGAAAATAAAAACTATCGATAATAATAAAAGTCATCATCAATTCCATCTCAATTAAAACAGGTCGTTGTCTTTAGCACGTTTTGCTAATATTGTGCAGAAAAACGTTTCTGAGTTACCACTCTCAGCATATAAGAAAAAAACGTAAAAAACGCTTTTTTGGACTTCTTGGAAAATTGTTTATGAAATAAATTGTTAATGAATGATATGAACAATAAGTGTAATGATAGTTATATGAATGAATAATTTATTGTGATGAAATTATATTTAATTTATTGTAAATTGTTTAATTTGATCACCACGGAGGGTGACTGTATTAAAAGGGTTCTTTTTTCCTTTTCTAAAATTAATAATTTAGACTTTGGGACCGCAAAAAGCTGGTTTTCTAAAAATAATGCATAGCGTTTACTTTAAAGCTATTAAAAGATAAAAATATTATAAAAAATGTGATTAATAATTAAATACAGAATTAATGAAAGCTTGTTTACGCAAAATTATGGTTATGTTTGCTAATTTTAATTATCCAACTTAGTAAAACAAAATTGCAAAGCACATATTGTTCAAAACATTGTTTCTTCTCTTATTCAATTGAAAGTACAATGGGTCAATTCGACCTCCGGGTACTGTACTTGTCTTAATTGACAAGTACACGTCCTCTAACCTATTCAATTGAAAAGGTCGTTAAAGTAAGGAAAGAATTACAAAATATCGAAGTTGACCAAATGACTAGCGTAACTGGACCTATCTGAAACTAAACTAGAATAATTTTAAGTAAAGATTAGACTCTTAAGTCATACACTTTTAATTTGTTGCAAGAATCAAAATACCGACAACCATCATTCAATTCTGTGGAAACAAATATTTTGTCAAAAGGAATTAATTCATTTCCATTTGAATGGGCACACAGCCAGCCAATATAATACGGCAAAGCCTTAACATTCATTGTATTATTGTTTGATATTCATTTGTTCTGATGGTGCCATCGGATCAGATTCCTCTTAAAAAATGGAGACGAGAAAAGATTGATTGCCTTAACAGATTCGTCAATTTTTGATTACACGTGGTTGCAATCGAAAGAACGATTAGAAAGAATGAATTTATAAAATTTCAAAATGTATGTATGTATGGAGAACCTAATAACTCAAGTAATTTAAATAAAGCAAAAGTAACGTAGGTCTCTCTAGTGCAAAATGAACTTGAGAGACTTCATTCTTAATCTCTAATAAGAAAATTTCGCATAAGATACTTTCGATAAATAGAACGGGGTAGTTCAGAACCATTACAAACATGCCAGTTGATTTTGTGTCTTGCACTCGGCAAACTTACACTTCATCTCCTTGATGATGTCGGATAGTTTTTGAATTCTTTAAAGACCTTAAGTGTGGAAGTCAATGTAATCGGCTTTGCACAATATATGTTCTTTGGTCGCAGTGCTTTCTGGCCTCGAATAAATTAATAATAAATGCTTTCAATAGCATTGTTGACAATAGTATTGTGCAAACCTTAACACGCAATGATGTTTAATTGGAAAATAATCTAAACAAGCGTCTATATACAAACATATAGTATATAATAATAATAATTTTAACTTATTCTGGATATGTTTCTATCATAGCCAATATTATAGTTTTAAAACCACATGGACAAATGTTTGGTGTTATAAATAATCCTTAAAAGGATTTGCTATATCTGGCAACAAAGGCTTCTCACAAAATGCTATATTAATACGTAACATTGCTAAATACTACAATTTTATTATTCTCTTTTAATGGCTAATAAAATTATTCAAGTAATATGTTAAAAAGGCATTATTAAATATTATTAAATTGTTTATTTTAAAAATCCTTTGAAAATATATACATACAAAAATATCGATTATAAACAAGCAACCATAAATAATAGTGTTTTGTTAAATAAGCTTGGATAATAACAAATAACAAAGTGTGTATAAAATAAATAAATACAGTACAAAATAAATACTGATTACACTTTTTAATTAAAGTACAATTGTGTTTAAAAACTGAATAAAAATTTGTAAAAAAATAATAAAATAGCGTTTTATTTTCGGCTGGAAATGTTGCCTTCATTATTGCCTAATAAAAGGAATGATTAGGTTTAGAAATATTGGAAAAAATTTACATTTTTTAAGGACCAATAAAAAAATAAAAATGAGAAACAAAAGCCTTTTTTATTTAGGGTACAACGACATTGATAAAAAAAAACATAAGCTAAAGCATTTGCTTTATGAGATGAATCACAACAGGATTTCTGTTAAAAAGAAGGAAACTGGCAACATTTTCTCTTGTTTACCGAAAACAAAACGCCATATGACAACATTGTTTCAAAGAATAGTAGTAAAAAACAGGACATGGTTATAAGAACAAACAAAATGGTAAAATTAGATTAAAAATGTGGGGAGAGAAAAAAAATAGAGAGAGAGAGAGAGAGTAGGAGCTGGAAGGAAACTCACCATTTCCATAAATTGTAAACAATTTAAAATTATCATCTTGTGGTGGTAATGTATTACGATAGTGTCCATGTGGTACACCATTTTGACTGGTGTATTCATGTGGTGTTGAGTTTAATTTTGTTGATGAATTATTTTGATGATTTTGTTGTTGTTGCTGTTTAATATTATTATTGTAATGTTGATATTGTTGTTGTTGTTGTTGGTTTTCTTGTGTAGGTTCATGTATATCTAATGTGTGAACATCTAAAGATCTTCTACTTAAACTGTTACTATTACTGTTATTTTGTGTCATACTTTCACTATTCGACGTTGTTGCTGCTGTTGCTGTTGTTGGAATTGTAATTGACAACGTTGTTGTGGTTGTTGACGCTGTTGTTGGTGTTGGTGGTGAGGGAAGGTGTTTAATACTAGAACTACTATTACTACTATTGGCATTATGTGTTGTAGTGTTATTGCTGTCTGTTGTTGGATTTGTGTTGTTGAATAGCGTTGACGCCAATTGGGATGCTAGTTTTGCAGCTGGCGTAGACTCTGTCGCTGATGTTGTCGGCGTTGACGGCATAAAAGAGGTGTCTTTAAGGTCATTGTTATTATTAAAATAATTGTTATTTTCTAGGCGCCTACGGTGAAGCTGTTGCTGCGCCGGTTGCTGGTGGGTGGCTGCGTTTAATGCCTCATCTGGTTGTTTGCCGTTGAGCGACATGGTGTTGAAGTGTTTTGTGTTGCTTAGCCGTTTTTTTTCTTTATTTTTTTAAATATTTCAATATGAATTGCAGTACAATTATTTTGCAGTACAATTTTTATTTTGCAGTACAATTAAGAGTAAATTTGCATTACCAATTATTTAATGTTAAATTATTAAATAAAACAAATAGATAGATACAATTTAATTAGGAATGTTTTTTTCTTTTATGCGGTTTTGTTTTGATAATACTTGTAAGTTTCAAAAGAATAGTTTAAATTTACAAAAATGAATTGTAAAAAATAGCTTTAAGGGTATTATTTAATATTTCAATACTTTCATTTACATGATAATTAACGAAAAAAACAATTTTCTTAAATAATTCTTTTTAGACGTTTTAAAACAAAACATTTGGTAAAATTAGAAAATTAAATTAAATAACTAACTTAATACTTGTTTTAAGTTTACTTTCTTCCTTTTTTTCTAACAAATAAGAAATAGGCAACAAAATTATGAATAAAAAAACAAAAAACAAAAATTTCAAGCTTAAGTAGTGGGTAGTATTTGTAAAGGGTTTAAGTAATTGTTTAAATATAAATTTTTGTTTAATTAATTTACATTGAATCAGGAGAAACAATAAAAATATCACAACAATGTAAATGGAATTGTTATTGTTTTTTTTAATTGATTTTTTATAGCCTACTATTTAATTAAAGTTAATAATTAATTAATATAATTTTCATAGAATAATTTAATTAACTTTTTGCAGTTTTTACAATTTGTTTAGCGTTTTGTTTACATTTTTATAAATTAATATTAATTAAACTAAAGTGTTAAGAGTTGGCTAATTTTTGTAATGTAGTGTATTAAGTAGTGTTTGTATTGACTTTGTGTACATGGATTGTTGTTTTTGTATAACTTTTAATATTTTTTTTACTTTTTTCTTCTTAAGATTTGAACTTAATTCGTTACTTTTTTTTTTTGTTCAACAGTAACAATTTCGAGGGCTTTAGTCACCGGACCGTTGAGATGGCTAGAAAAATGAAAAAGAGATGGGGAAAATATAGAGAAAAAAATGTCGAAGTAGTTTTTTTTCTGTATCAAATCAAAAATTATAATAATGTTTGATACAACAGAAGCAAACAAGTTATCGTTTTTTTTTAATAAAATGCAATTAAATTTTTTGTTTGTTAAAAGAAAGAAAAAAATCAGAAAAACCTTACTAACAATAGAAGTTAAATCAACCGAAAAGAATATATGTATTGTTGTAACAAATTAAAAAAAAAACAGAAAATAATCCTCTTTAGATCATTAACGAAGTATTTAAATAATCATACTAAACGCTTTAAAGAAAAAAAATGTAAATTTTCAGAACCAGTTAATTTGTAATAATAGGAAAGGAAGTTAAAAGAAATCATTAAAATTCTTTAAAAATAATGTTGCTAAACAAGCGTATTTTTCGTTAGATTTAGCGGTTTATACCACAGTCAAAATTGATAATTGATTATATTAGATAGTTGCGTAAGTTTACCCAAGTTACTGTTATTTATTGAAAAATGTTTGCAGATTCCATAAGAATCCTTAAGGTGGGTTCATGTTATCACTATTAAGGGGCCTATTGTAGACCAAAACCTATTCAGACTGTATGACAAGTATGTGAAGATTGTAGCATGTGCGAACGAACTGCTGTTGCTTAATAGGATAGAATATATCACTACTACTACTGATCTAATAAGGTTATCGTTACGAGTATACCAAGAGTAGGTTTGTTCAAAGATTGATCGAGTCTTCCAAAAAATTTTAGACGAATATCTCTATCTATATCTCTCTAAAAGGACTGATTGAGTATGCTAACAATTTTTAGATGAGTAACTCCATAAAACAGAATGGCCTTTTATTACTTGTGTTGCAGCACTGTTGGAGCCTTAAGTTTTATATGGGATGTTGCCACTCTCCCTCGTGAATGAAGTCTGAAAACAGCTTGCGTTGCCATAACTAAAGCGCTGAAATCTACCGTACAAGCTCGCCTGAATACAAATGAGTTTTAAATTATCAGTATAGGCACGTAACAGAGGAATTGATCCCGAAATATTGTTGGTTGTATTTCCCCGAGTGTGGTCTCCTATAGTAACTATTAGTTTCAAGTCTATATTAGCAAGCACAATGCTCTTTCTATCTTTATGGATGGAACGAAGTGTATATTGAAACTGGATCTTCTGAAGGCTAATCACAAAGCATTTCAATCTTCTTATTCGATTTCCGCTTTTATCTTTTGCTTTGTTTTAGATACGTTAGTCAAATTTATACAGCTAAGTAGGTAACAGGTAGCACCAGAAGGTTCAAGGATGGTAGGGTTGCCAACTTTCGTTGCCTAAAGGTAAGAGACATTAGTCATAACAGTCCTACTCTTTCTTTTTCTTTCTCTTTTTTATAATGATTAAATGAACAAATTTATGTCTGAGCGCATAGGATTGGAGGATGCAGCATCTTCGATGAAACTCTCCAGCTGTAAGGGATCTTTTCAAGAGTATCAGTATGGCTTTGAACTCTGAATACGATAGGTTAACTATCTTATCATATACAAAAACTAATAACGAGCACCGGAGAATACCACGCAATTTGTAAGTGACTTCCTCAGGTCCTTGGGTTAATTAAAAATTCACGAATATTGTAATATTTTTGTTCATAAATCACTATATTTCTTAATTCAAGGTCGTTACAAGTTAATTACCATTAAGAAGATTTCCATTTACTATGGTTAATAAAAAACGAAACAGAAAATATTTTACGATTTTCATAAAATCCGTCTGAGTGGCACAGCACGGTACAAAGCATTTATTTGTAATTGTATTTAACTTAAGCAATTTAATTTAATTAAAGTTAATTTTTTTTACTTCTTGGGGAACAATGTACCCAAGTATAACTTTTTTTTTATCAGGTCATAAAAATGACAATAAACTTGCCAGACAATAATTTTTATATGGTTTAAACGCAACAATCTCATGCGGTAAACGTTGGCAATTATCACCTTAAAATAATGGAATCAGAATGATGAATTCGTATAAAGATTACAGAGAAAGGTTCATGAAAACGTTAATCATTTTGAAAATTTTCATTTCAGTAGAAGTAGCAATCGTATTACCAATAATTCATAAAAATATTATTATTATTATGGTGGTTAAGATTAATTTTTGGAATCTGAAATTCAAATGAAATATTTTTTCCATTTTAAAAAATCTTTAATTTACTTTATTTTTATTATTCAATAAAATTCAATTCTTTTACAATTCAATTCTGGTTAATATTTTATCTATTTTCTCATAGTTCACAAATAAATAAACGTTTCAATAATTTATTTTAATTTGTTTGTTTATTTGTTTGTTGGTTTATTTGCCATGGATATTTCAGATGTTATCTTAAAGTAATTTTCACGAAATGCAAAATTGTTTGCATGAAAACCATTCATGTGTGTGTGTCGTCTCTACTTTCTGTCTAACGGTTTTATTTTGTTTACATATTAAACTGACCCACTACACTTGAAAAACAACCATAGTTGCCAATTAATTGTATTTTTATTGATTTGTATGATTCATAACCTCGGGTAATTGAATTTCATAAAATAAAACAAATTTCATCGCGTAAAAAGTGGTGACACATAAAAATGGCATTCTTTTATGGGAGTATTGTTATCGATAACGTTTTGTGGAAAAACATTCATGAAAAATATGGGTTCAAAACAGAAATACGTTCCCTTTTTAAAGCTGATTTCAGTTTAAGAATTATTATCGTCTTCTACTTGATTAGATAACAGAAAAAACTCTGTGAAATATAATTGATCTTAGGTTCGTGATAGAAAATCCGTTCAGGTATAAGTCATTTGAAACCGGTTACAGCTGTAAGGAGTAGGAGCATATATTTAATGAGCATTGTTGCTAAAGACAGTCAGTCTCCTCATTCGCTCTAAGATGATTTCTTTGCAATTATAAAAGTAAGAGGCATGGATTTAGTGACACTCTGAAAAGCTTCATAGCCGCTTACACTTTCTAAGATTGAACGAGTGCTGCTTGATCAACAAAAGTGTGTGACACAAATTTGTAAATGAGCAGAACTAATAATTGCTAATTAGAGGGAAGACAGAAAAAAACAAGACCAGATGAATTATTTGGCATATTTTCAACCACATTATAAAAAGGATTTGTTCCTAGTTTGAGATTAAATTTAATATTTATTAGAGATCTTTTTGATTGGACTACGGAAAGGTAAGCATTTTTATTATTCTTATTTGTTTCGGGTAGAGATCAAGAGAATACAGTTTATTTAATCTTGGGGACCCATGTAAGATCCATGTAGACTAAGCATTTGGAAACTCTAATTTATAATATGTATAGCGTGAGGAGTTTTAGTTCCCTGAAAAATAGAACGCTCAGAGCACACGGTATTTTAGATTTACCGATAATATTGTAGCTTGGGATTTGCCGCTTTGATCACTAATGATAATGCACGTAGTATTTGAACCTGTGCAATAGTTAATGGTGGCTGCTTTAGTGAGAAGCTGTCTGGCATGTAGACGCCCGATAATCAAGGTTTCTGCAGTTTTATATATAAAACGTCTTCAAAATTTCGTCATATACTCTTGCAGATTAGAATGACTGATAATATGTTTATTAATGGTTGACGTTTGGTAAACCCAAATGTAGGACTGCGATACCTTAGCCACTTGTTTGTATATTACTTAAAAAGGATTCCTATAACTATGCGGCTTTAAGGGTCTGAGAAAAAATTGAAGAATTTTTGATTTGACAGACCTTCTTAGGAACAATCACAACCTATCATTGGCGGCCTGTCAATGTACAGTCAAATTAAAAAAGATGTTATTGATTTGTTTAAGTCATTGACAATAAAAATTTCAAAAGACAAAAACGAATATAAAAAAATACCTAGAAATTATTAGAAAACTCCAAAAAATTAGCAGGAAAAAAGTCTACATACACCGCTGTACTTTTTTCTTTGACTGTATGTTGCTGCCAAAGATTAATTGGGGAAATAAATTAATTTTTGATCATAATATCTATATTTATATCGAAAATACAGTTCAATAATGTAAAGATTATTGTTTTTTTTTTAAATTACCTGGCAACACAGAGGTCATATAAATTTCTCTGACGTACATACATAAATTTTGCATTCATGCTATTTTCTATAAAATTTAATTAATTACCAACACACATGCATATATCTACACCTAATATCTTACACCCATAGCCAAATTTACACTAACAAAAAACACATAATAGACTTTTGGACCGGTTGTGAAGATGACAACAACTTTTGCAAAAAAAAAAAAATGTTGTCAACCAATTTTTTTTAATAAGAGAATAAAAACCGGGCCATTTGAATAGAGCCGGAATATAAAAAACATTTTATTTTTTGTTCCAATTTTATTCATTTTTTTCTTTTGCTTAACAAAAGAAATCCCAAAATAGTGAAATGAGTGTAGTGTACTGAATACACGTTTTACTGTAAAATGCCCCATGGCTTGTATAAACAATAATAATGAGTCTGTTTGTTTATGATGTTGATGTATTACTTTTTATTGTGAACAAAAAAAAAAAACTTTAAATGTATAAACCTAATAGATGTACGTATAAACCACCATTAATTTAAGTAATTAAAATAATAAAAAACAAAATAACAACAACTATAATTAAATACTAATTTCAGAACATACATATCCATTAAGAGGGAAGTAAATAAATAATTGCGAGAATTTTTTTTTCATATTTTTAGTAAATTTAAGTTTTGGTAAATAAATTTATAAAAAAAAGAACCAAAATCTTCCAAATTGTCTAAATAAAGTATATGATGAGGATTTTTTATAGTGGCACTAAAATTATGTATTTTTGTATTTATTTTTATCATATGTTATAATTTTTTTTTATAAATATATCAACAGATTGTTTTTGTTGTCAGTTGGGTTGACAGAAGAGCTGAACTTCGCAGCCTTTTAGTTTAGATGTGTCAAACTGAAATGTTTATACCGGCAAAAAAGCAGTGTTTTTCATGCGATGAACCGTATTTTATAAATAGCATTTATGCAACATGAGCCAACAGTGGGCATAAAAAGAAAAATTTCAAATATTTAGTGAAAAAAAAAAATTGAAAAAAGAAAAAAAATTAATTCTACAACTGCAGGGGGTATAGAAGCGAATTCTTACTATAATGGGATTTATAACCAATCCAATTGGTTAATCGACTATGAGAAAATATGGTTTGAGAAGGCAAACCTTTATGTTACCAGCATAAGAATAGATAAAGAAAAGAGATCGTGGGGTTCCCCCGATGGACCACAACCTTTCTTACATTTAATTACCAGCTCACTGCTATTTAAAAGCGGCTGTTTTCGCCTTTCACTATTAGTCATAATTAAAGTATTATAGTTAAACGGATGCAGTATAGAACTTTTATTTTTTTACTTAATTTATAGCAATTGAGTTTATTTAATAGCGTCAACTATCTACATACTTAATACAAGATTTAGGGTGGATTTAGAATTTTCTCCAGAATTTAATGTAGAAGTACTGCAACAGTCGTTGCTAATCCGCTTAGGCGAAAGCTTTCAGACGAATATTATTTGTTTTTATTGGAAAATTCATAGAAACTTAATTGAGATCAACTAATTGACAATTTATTACAATAAAACTAAAATCATTTCCTATATAAATTGACGCTTATTTTTTAATTCATTAAGTTTCGAAACGATTTATTTTTGCAAAGCTCATCATTTTTATTCTCATTTTTTGCTCTATTTTATTTTTTTGTTGTTCTCCCAATGTTAAACACAGTGTTGCAAAGTGCACGTGTAAGTTGTTGTTAATTTGTAGTGTTTGTAAACACAAGCACATTGCTGTAATTTGGTATGTATGCTATTATAGTTACAGCAACAACAATAAAACAAAATTATAGACGACAATTGCGATGGACAATGACAACAAAAAGAAGAATAAAAAAAAACGATGACAACGCCAGTACTGCCTATTTGCATGCATATTGCATGGAGACAAACAATTTTGCAATATTCTCTTTTGGCTCATTTTTTGCTTGTTTGAGTAGTAAAAAGCGCACGAGTCATTAACGTGAGTGTAAAAAACAATAACAAAACTAAACACATTACAGATGATTTGTAAATAAGCACACACACACACACACGAATACAACAATGCAATGATTTTAAGTGAAAAATCCTAATAAAAAATAGTCTGAGTATAAACAATTCAAACGATTTTTTTTCTTTTCTTGTTCTTTAATTTTATAGAAAAAGAAACATTAGATAAAAGCTAAGAAAAAAAGAAAATTTTTAAGGATGTTATAAAAAATCATTGTAATAGAGATAACGGGAATAGTTAGTACACTGACAACAAGTAAAAATCGTAATTTTTATATTGGCAGTTAAATTGCTTTCAAGGGTTATAAAAAATTAAGAAAAAATATGACTATTTACATTAAGAAAGCCAGCAATTAACAAATCAAAGTTAATTCTTCTATTTTATCTTATTCAGACATAATAAAGTCTAAAGTATACAAAGCTGAAAAGGAAAAATTCCTTTTTTTCTTAAAGTTGCCAGATTGTTAACCAATTTAAATTAAATTTCGGAAGAGGAAATAATCATTGTTTGTCCATTGCTGAGGGTTATTCCAACTTTTCCGTAGACTTAGCGCTTCAAGTGTAATATAGCCTATGGGTTTCAATTACGACAGTCTGCTTGAAATGATTATTTTATGGCCTCAAGCAACCTTTAGAAATGTTAAAAATTTCAATCACAAAGTTAGAAAGAAATCGTGGAACAGTGAATGAATAAAGTATTTAAATAAAGTGTTGCCACACTTTTCAATGTTATCATACTATTAATAAATCTTCTTTGCAATATAAAGCACCACAAACAGCAAAAAAAATTGTCAGTAGAGTGGGTCAAGTTGAATTAAGTATTGACTAATTGCCATTAGATACGATTTGGTTTTGGTAACAAAAAAATTATTGATATTTACTTACAATATATAGGAGGTGTTCCGCAACAAAATGTAAAATTTTTAAAAATTTGATATGAAAACCACGCAATAATACCATTTTTACTTGGAAATTTAAAAGAATTGTAAAATTTTGAAGTTGTTTTGCGGAGATTGGGGTAAAATCATTGGCTTACATTGTAAGGATGTTGAAAGAAGCCGATAAATAGTAAAACACGATTATTTTTTGAAATTTTTTTTTTGACATTTTACGTTAGGCTGTGAATTTGCCCATATGTGTACATTTGCAATAGCTTAAACCACAATTTACGTGTTCAGACATACAAAACCCCTCTATAATGACTAAGTATAGGTTATAAATGTTTTTTTTTTGTTCGTATGAAGAAACAAAGACTAGCAAGAAATGCAATTTTTTTTATTACAATCTATTGCATTATGAGATTGTAAAAATATAAAAAAAATAAATGTATACATACATTCATACACATAATATTCAAATTACATAATAAAAATAAATTATAATAAAACTGTCAACAATTTGTCTATTTAGCGTTCATGTCATTTGTATGTACAGATGCATGTGCAGATATCTTTCTAAGCTCTGTATATGTGGATGTGTGTTCTCTTAGTAATTTGTTTAAAATGACAGAAAAAAAAAGTAATTATTTATGTATGTATGCCTCTTACAGACTAATAGTATCGATACATTTAAAATCATTTTCTTTTAATTTAATTTGAATTCTATGCGATCATATGAGCGATCATTAAAAATCCACAAAATTCATGAAAAAAAGCATTTTTTATTTCACGGGTATTTTTTTATTTTTTATTTTTCGTTCCTCAAAATAATAGACAATAGATCATTAATTTCATTCAATACGTGTTGTTGAAATGTAAATTTAAATAGAAAAACATCAATTTTGTTTCTTTTTTTTCCTTCCTTAATTGGAAATTTGTGTTTTTTGTAAAGTACCCTGCGGTTTATCCAACGAATTTCGGTAAGTTTTATCAAAATTTCCCCACTTTAGATGACATTTTTTGAAATCTTTTATAAGATCTTAAATTCGTTCTAGGAAAGTTTTTTAACGCTTGTTTATACATGTCAGGGAATTTTATTGGCCAGACTAATTATCTTCGTTAGTAAAGAAAAGAAGCTTTATAAATAGAAATAAAATGAATGATTTATATCAAAACTGTATGTATGTAATTATATGTATATGGACCCTACATACATATATGTATGTAAATGTGCTAGAGTATTTAACAAATAAAAATATTTGTTTTGTATTGTCAAATAATTTGAGAAGATATAAATTTAACAACAGAATATAATTAAACAAAAGAAAAACAAATTAAATTTATCATTTTATGTTTCACAGGCTTTTTTTAATTGAATTAATCTTTTAATCTTTAAAACAATTAAACATAAAATATACGAGATAAGATGTAACTGAAATTCGTATTTAATTAATAAAAAATGTTGGCGTTAAGCTCAATCTTCTCTAAACATTACTTTATTGTAAATAGGCAACATTGGTTTTAAGCCAACTACAACACGATGAACAATTTTCTCATTCTTCGAATCCGAATTTAAGCAATCCAAGATCGATATCGATAGAAGACAAAAAGTGTTCATCTTGGTTTGTTTCAAATTTGTTTCAAAAATTGATAGGTTTCAGTACTTCAACAAACAATCCATTTGGTAAATCCAATGAAAATATAACACCAACGAATTTAATAAGAAATACACTCAGACATCTAGACAAAGACCTAATACCATTTACAGATTTGTAATTTGCGACCCATGGCAACTCTATCATTCTAGGACTCGATATAGTACACTATACTGCTCTTCAGTTTGAGAAAAAAGTTATCAATAAATTAGTAAAGAAAATAATGAAAGAAAAGTTAAAACCTTTGGGAAATGTTCTGAAGGACTGCTATGTTCCTTTCAAGGACGAATAGAATAAAAAATAAGGATAAATAGGCTGAATTTTTAGACCTAAAAAGTAACAATTCAAAAGTAAAGGGAATGTTAGATAGGATGATAGTTTTTTTTGTGATAGTTTGAAAATATTATATGGTTTGATACCGACCAATTGTGAATGACGAAAAAGAATTCAAAATGAAAGTGGGCCTGGCAGGAAAACAAGATAAGTCCAAAACGAATTCATGATACATGGTTACCTACTGAATATTGAAGAATCTCTTTATTATTAGAATTTTTAATATCAGAACCTAAAGAAAGACACGGAATAGAATAAGAATACAAGATATCGAACAAGAATACAAAATCGCATACAAATTAAACTTAATTCTAGGTTAGATTACGATCTAAGTAAGTAACAAGGTTAACTTTATTAAACTTAATTTATATTCTTATCAAACACAAAAAAATAATGTGTAATGAGATCAAAAATATAGGAAACCGAATAATTTAACAATCATTTCTAATAATTTTGATTTTAGGCTAAATTTTTAAAATTATATCACGTTGTATATGCGTACAATGACTCCCTAATTAAAACAAAAATAAAAATAAAGTAATAAAAAAAAAGAAACACTGTGACAACACTTAAACATTGTGTGTAAAGGTCTTTGGCCACACATCAATCTTTTTCTTTTCAGCGCTTTAGCGTTTTTAATTTTCGTCACTTTCATTTGCTGCATGCGAGAGTGGTTTACCAATGTAAACATAGTATGCATACTTATATTGTATTTTGACATTTAGAACAACTGGTGTAAGACAGGAATGTTTATTATCACTGTTTCCATATCTAATTGTACTTGACGCAGTAGCTAAAAAATCGGAAATGGATAAACAAAGGGAAATTATTTGAAATCGCTTGGTCAAATACATTTAAAATCGTTGGATTAGGCTGATGATAATGTGGACGTTTCTACAGAGGTAATAACATACAAGCAAAAATTGAGGACTTGGACATAGATTACGGAAAAGTCAGATTTAAAATCAATATTGGTAAGACAAGCGAAATACATCCAATTGGAGATACTAAACGTTGAAACAAAAACATGGAAAATTCGAGGTTCATTTACACAATTTTACTAATTATAAAGACAGATTGGAAATCTATGAGAATTAAAGGAGATGGCAGATACATGCTCTAGGTGGGAAATTCTTATTGAGGGTCTATGTTCACCATGAGCTAGTTCGCAAGCTATTTTCAACAAGCAAGGCTTATTATTACTATTATTACATACTTGTAGTGATGTATATAATGTATGATGAGGTGAAATATAATACGTACACAAATGTTTCCATCAAATTGACCATATTGCCCTTACAAATGTAATCGAACTTTGTTCTACGCATCGAATAAAGTCTCTTTGAAAGTCAATAAACTAAATACGACTAATTGGAGTTATTAGATGTTGAAACAAAAACATGGAAAACTCCATTTTCGTTTGCACAATTTTACAAATTATAAAGACAGATTGGAAATCTATGAGAATTGAAGGAGAAGGCAGATACATGATCTAGGTGGGGAATTCTTATTAAGGATCTATGTTCACCATGAGCATTTAAAAAAACTTGTTTAATTGACCAGTGTTATCGGCATTGCTCCGGCACTGCCATATTTTTGAAAAAGTGAACTTTATTTTATCATTAGTTTGTACTAACGAAAAAAGATACAGGTGACTTTAAAGTTCACTTTAGCTAAAGTTACCTTTAATTAAACCCAACTTTAACGGGAAGTTGTAATACTGGCTCTTGATTTTGTATAATGAGTTGAAATTTAACACAAATTTTAAATTTACATCAAATTTGTTATTTTCCCCTTAAATAATTGCCCTTAAGTAATTGAACTTTGTTCTACGCATTGAATAAAGTCTGACTGAAAATCAACCGACCGGTCAACTGAACGGTGGTTAAATTTTTTTGTAGGATTGTCTTTTGGTCTTCATCGTTAGGGCAATTTTGTTGTTTATGCTTACGATTTTCAAAACAACAATGAAATGTTCTACATGCCTGGTGTAATTATTAACAATCAAGAATCATTTATAATTATTAAATATACAAATATAAATATATATATGTAATTATCATTAGCACTTCATTATTTATTTATTCTTTTTTTTTTTTTTTTTTTTTTGGAATCAATATTTTGAATCATAAAAATTTCCACCTTTATGTTGAAAAAAAAAAAAAACGAACAAAACAAATTTGAAAAATCAAAGCTCAAATTAAAATAAAAAATCAAAAACTCAGAACTGAGCCAAACTTTGTGACAGTGAAGTGACGTACAAGAAAGAAAAAAAAAACAATATTTAACGTGTTAAGAATTATCAAGCGTAAAGATGACAATGACAATAATAACAAACCACCAACAAAAATAAGAAGAAGAATAAAAATTGACAATGTTATTATAATTTGTTATTGTTCAATAGAATATGTACATATGTACATATGTATGTATATACAAATGAATATGATATTTATTTATAAAATTTTCATAGCAATGAAAGAAATACAAATTTATTTATAATAACAAAACCGATTTGTTTATATTTGTCAAATGAAACTAAATTAAATTGTTGACACATATTACTTGTATTTACTCGTACATACATATGTATATGTATGTACATGTATTTAGTTGCCGTCAAGTATACTAATTTGTATAGAAATTTACAAGGCGTAAACATTGTATTTACATACTAGATATTTGCTATTGGTGTTTATAACTTTAAAATAAATTATAATAACAAATATTAAAATGATGATTTATAAATATTTATAAAAAGAAATAATATTAATTAATTGTAAATAGAAAAAAAAAACTCTTTCAATTGCCATTTAAAAATAGCAACAATTTAGAAAAAAAAGATAATTATTTCAAACATAAACCGTTAGTTGTCTACACATTTTTAAATTAATTTAAATAATTGAATTGAAACAAAATGTAATTGTTTTATAATTTCAAACTTTATTAATACTTTTAATTGTTTTTAATTTCATTAAATTTAATTTAGATTTAATTTACCATTTAAAAACAATAACAACAACAAAATATTCCAATTTGCTAAACATTTAACCGGTTAAACTGGCGATGAGTTATATTAACAAACAAATTATTTGTTTTTTTTTTATAAATTTATTTAATATGATTTAGTATAATTAGCTACTGTTCTTTGTTTAAAAATTATTTTCTATTTAAAATTTTCTAAATAAAGGATTGCCACATTTCTAGATTTTTTTAGTCTCCTCATAGTTGAAAAGAAATGTACCCTTAACTTGTAATTTAATTATTAAAATATTGAAATGAAATTGAATATGTACAAAAAGTAATCATAAAAAGCTAAATATTTTTTTAAGGGAAAGTACCTCACATTTTAAAGCAAAAAAACCGTCAGCATGCAAAAGTACATTCTGTACATCTTCAGAAAAAGTACCAGACTTTTGACAGAAAACGCATAACAAAGAAAGGAATAATAAACCCACGTATATTATTTTTCTTTTTTGTAAATATGTAGCATAATTCTAATTATTTAAAATAACGCAGAATAAGTAATAAAATTTCCCAAGAAAAAGTACCACACTTTTTAAAATAATAAGTGACTTAAAAAAAGTGAAGGAAAGTCCTTTTCGAAAGCAAAGGAAAGTACTTTTTAAAAAAGAGAAACACACTTTTAGGGCAAAATATTTCTATAACTTTATTCAACTCCTTTTTCATTGAAATTTTATAACAAATATTTTTGAAATCATTACACTGTCCTACAAAACTGGTTCTAAAAAAAATCTCCTTTTGTTTTGTTTTGAAAAATGTCGTTTTCGAAATTTGCATAAATGCCACAATTAATAACATTTTTCTTGAGAACTTCATTAAAATTTATAATAAAATCAATTTAATTTTTAATTAAAATCACATTAAATTACTTTTTAAAAAGGGATCACATTAAAAAAAAACATTAAAAAACAACAAATTAAAAACAAAAATGGCAATAAATTATCAGTTAATAATAATAATAATACTCTACATGACATTCTGAAAACATTAATAAAAATGAAGAAATGAGTAATTATCCGGAAAATAACATACAAATGCAAATGGATTTGGAGTCTCCAAAAAAAATGTCTAATAATTTTACTAAAGCAGAGAGAATGCTTTTGAAATCGCGGTCTATACTGCTTGTACAAAAAATTTTTCACTTATTTTCAAATCGGTTTTCATAATTACAGCCTAAACAACAATATTATGTTTTATAAATCAATTGAACTAAAAATTGTAGAGGATCCAATCCAGTTACATTGAAATATTTATTCTATTTTCGTTTTTTAAGTTAAAAACCTTTCATAAATTAAATTCAAAAGATCACTGCACTTTTCCAAGCCGGCTTTAAGCATTTAATTTAACCCTGAACTTGATTTACAATTTCTATTGCATCGATACTATGTGTTATCATTTCTAATCTATTTTATATTTTTTTACACGCATACTCCGTACACTGCCACCGTTTTGATTGGTTCATTAAATATCATGTGCCTGATATTTAAGTATTTAAAGTTGATTAAAATTAAATAAAATTGGTATAAAATTAATTAAAATCTTTGGCCATATCAATTAATATTAAAATAACAAAAAAATAATCTCAAATCCTTATCAATATCAGCAGTAGTTTCATAATTTATTATACTCGCATGTCACGCGATTACTTGTAGGCAAGATATTTGTTGAAATAGTTTTACACCCACTCCATCTACACCATCTGATCATAAATTTTTCGAATACAAATTATTATCAATCGTCTGTAATCGTTTATCTTAAAGGGGAGTGTTTAAAGCCCCAGGCTTACATACAAAAATAATTTTAATATCAAAAGTTTCGTTGCATTTCCCAAGTAAGACTAGTGTTAGTGGATTACAGATATTAATTGGTCAGGTATTAGCAAGCTATACATATCGTTCTGAGTACCGTTAGGAAATAGATAACGGATTTTAAATAGCTCCTTATGATATTCTACTTTTAGACTACAAAGTGGCAGAAGTATTCCCAAGAGATGGTTCTGCGGTGTCAATCTGTTTCTTGATGTGTTGATCTTAGGCAAGTTCGACTCCTCGATTTCAATGTAGACTAACTTGAGGAAGTTTTTTTTACTTCAGTAGAAACAAGGGATGGTTCTGCGGTGACAATCTGTTTCTTGATGTGTTGATCTTAGGCAAGTTCGACTCCTCGAATTCAATGTAGACTAACTCAAGGAAGTTTTTTTGACTTCAGTAGAAACAAGATTGCCAAAGTGATATTGGAGCTCACTTTTATACTCGGTTAGCAGAAAAAGTTGACCTATTTACGGTAAGTGAAGGTCTTAAAGGCTAGATTTTGAAGACTTTTAACTGGCCCTAGTAAGTGTCCTCGCTAATAGACTTTGGATACCTTCAAATGACTTCTGCAATACAACATTTCTGATCTAATCAGAAGAAGTGCTAAAGCGATTCTTCTTCACCCACATATAAACAGCAGCAATGTAGGAGCAATATTCGTAATGTGGATACCCCGTACGGTTAGACATACGTCCAAGTGTCCAGTAATTGTACTGGTAACGAGCTTGTTTTAATTTAAGAAAGAATAATTGCCACAAATTTAATTCAGCCTGATATAGGTAAGCATAGTTAATATTTTGACTTGGCGGTAAACAACAATAAATGCGAGGTTTTAATTCGAAACACTATTCCAACACACTACCCACCAGACTTTGTAAGTATTATCCCTAGGCTAGCAACTTAGATATCCATTCTAGGAGGCTTGGATTTGACTAAGAGTTTTGGGTAAGTGATTGGCACTTAGAAAGCTGAAAGGGAGGTAATTGGATTGGGCATATACGATAGAATGGCTCTGTCCTTCACTACGATTAGTTTTTCCTTTGTTATGTTTTTTGACAGAAGAGGAAGTTACATTGCTTTTTGCCTTCTATATATGACACATGGAGAACAATGTTATGACTGGATTCATATGATAAGGACAATTTCACCATATCTAATCTAATCTATAATACAATACGAAAAAATTATATTTTTGATCCAGCCATGCGAAATGGTGTCATTGGCTATGTCCCTATTACACTTAAGCACACGCTCTTTGATTTTATTTATAGAAATTGTTTATAAGCACTTGAAAACCTTTCGATTACAATGTGAAATAATTTCGATCAGATAATTTTTTTATTTTATTTATTTTTTTGTTTTAAGAATACTGCGTTTCTTTAAATCAATATGTTTTACAAGGAGAAATAACTTGAGCACATGAACTTTTTTTCATTTCTATTTTAATTATTTTGTATTTTTTATTCAAGTATTATTATATCGATTATTTCCTATTGATTATTTTATTATTTCGTAAAATTTAATCAAATATTTGGCGATTTTATTTTTCAATAGTATAGACACTGGCAAAAAAAAAATACAATAAAAAAAAACTTGAATAATAGTCAAGGCTACTTTTGTTTTAAATATTCCAACAACAAAACAATAAAAAAAAACGTTTTATTTTATATTATCCCATTATAAAAGATTATTTGAATACCAAAAACTACATTAAAAATTCATTTCATTTTTAGATACGGCCAATTCAAGTTTATTTCAATAAATATTCTATGCTTTTTAAAACATTTTAAATTCTTTGAAACAATTCAGATGCCGAAAAAGTTCTTTGCATACATAGTATGGCAATTAGTAAAAATAAAAACCCGAAAATAATTCCATGCTTTCAAATTAATAAAGGATGTCTTCGTTGGTAACCTACTCCTCATAGCTGAAACTTTCGTACAGATTAGCATGGCTTGTTATTTGTTATTTAGTAATAAATACACTCCTACTAAAGTAATGGTGACAGATTGTTGTAAATGTTTATGAAATGAATGGCTTTCAATTTTACAAAGAAAGAACCATTTAGATTTTTTTAGAAAAAATCTCTCTTTACTGGGTCTGACTGATGAGTACGTATAACTTCAATAAATTATGAAGCAAGGAATAACAAATTTTCATATCATTATCGCAAATGTCTGTAACTTTGAAACAAGTTCTTGTAAAGACATCGATTCTATTCTGCTGTAATACAAGGCTATTAATTATGCTAATCGACCCAGACGATAGTATAGCATCAATAATGAAACAGTTTTGTTTCTAATCAATGACAGAGAAATCTATTAGCCTAGAACCTGTTACAGTAGCTCATAAATCTTGATAAACGAAATTAAAACAAAACGAAGAAAGTAATAAGACGATAGGGGAACTGCTCTGTGATTATATATTATATACACTGAGCGCCAAAAGTGAGTAAACACCACTGAAATATTTAATTTTCTTAGGATAGCGAGAAAAGTAAATGAGAATAGTCGAATAAATTTCCAAAAATAGAAACGTTTATTTATTACTTATAAAATGTTAAAACAAAAACAAAAATTCATGATAAAGAAACTTTTTTATACTTAAGAACAAAATTGTTTTATACTTAAGAACAAAAGTGTTGACTCACTTATGGCGCTCAGTATATATGAATTCGTAATCAAAGGAAAAGGAATAGAAAAAATACGCAATGTAAACAATGCTAGTGTATGCTAGGGACCGACAGCCTTTTAATCGAGTAGAACAATTTTTTTTGGTAACTTGGCAGGTAGATTTGTTGGTTGTCATTTTATAAGAATTTTATTTTTAGGCGTGGGAAAAATCGTTTGGCGTCAAAGTTTCGTATTCGCTATACTCCACTAGCAAAAGTTGAAAACGAACTTCTCTAGAAAAGAAAAGTTTGTAAAACACTGATGAAATTGTCGAGTTGAAAAGCTAAGTCGTTGTTAGCCATCCAGGGAAGATATGCAGATAATTCTTGCATCTTTACATCGTAAGCTCTTTAATATCGATTTACACGTATTTATTACAATTGTATATTTATTATAAAGATCTAAACACGTGTAAGGCAGTACTGCACTTTCTAATTGAAAGCCTAAGATTGTACAGAATAAACTGAAAACATTTTCCATATGTTTTAAAGTTAAAGTAAAGTTTTTTCAACAATTTTGGTGTTAACAATTTTCCACTTGGCCCTTAAACACCATGAACGCCAGCTTCAATATGAAAAAAAAAATTTCAGCTTCAAGCATTCAGTCAATAAACAATTTTTTTTTCAATATTTTTTTCATAAAAACAATTTTTTTATAATTAACACGGTTGTTTTGTTTTAATTTTAAATTAATTTTTTTTTGTATTGTAAACAATTTGTTGTAACACACTGTGCGAGTGCAACCTAATTCCCGCGTTTTTTTTTTTGATTGTTTTTTCTTCATCTTTTTTTCTTTAAAACAAAGCATGACATTGAACTCGAATTTTATTTTGTATAAGAAATTAAAATGTGCCTTTAAAGCCCTTTTTCGGGTAAGTTTTAAACGGAAAAATAAATACATTTTATAACAAAACAATTAAAATATTAATCGATTTTAACGCTTTAAAGCAAGTTAACAATAATATTTAAAAAAAGTAATTAAAAAATATTTTTTTTGTTAATATTGTTAAGGCAGTAGAAGGTTTTTTTCTTTCGTAAAAGCAAATGTAAAGAACGGCCGATTTAAATTAATGGCCAATAAAATGTATAGTTGAGACTGTATGGCTACTACTATAATAACTGAGCAACCAGCTGGTTTAATTCGATAGCCCTGAACATTTTATTTTAAAAGAACGTCGGAATAAATTAACCATTAATGAAACACTAACTGTGTTAAATATTTAAAATATTATATGTATACAACAACATATATATTTTTTAACAGGCTTATTAAGGTTATGTATGGCTTAATGGAAAATTGTTTTATTTTAATAATTATGTGAACAATTCTTTGGCCAGTAATATTCATGGATTTTTATTAAAAAAAATTTAATTGCATTTTATTTTTTTTTTAGTATTTAAAATGTTTAAATTATAACAAAATTATTTATAAATGCTTACATTTTAATTTTTTCTGTTTTACACGAACACTAAAAATCTTAAATCTTTTACATTTTTATATATATTTTTTTTGGAATTTTTTTTCGATTTTAAAAAATTCTATTTAATTTCTTTGTTTATTTTTTATATCAATTTATTTTTTGCTTGGGTTTTTACGTTTTTTTTACAAATTTTTTAAAACGTTAATAATATTTGCTTTTTTTTAATTAAAAATAAATATTGATTTTTTAAATAATAATGCACAGAATTTCTATTTCTACTCTTCAAATTCATTGATTTATTCCTTTCACGGCAATGACTTTTAAAGATATTTATTTATTTTTCAATTAAATTTTTTTTTGCTTTTGCAATAATCAACGGGTTTTTTTTGCTTAAACCGCCACGAAAAAAAGAAATTATTCTTAAAAATAAGAATAATAGATTCTTATGATTTATAACAGACTTTTATAATCATCAAATCAATCGTCTTAACTTCATGCCGATTTACCGTGTACTGAATGCTTGAAGACGTTCGCTACCTGGTAATATAACGTTGTATCTCTCCTATAAATTTTGAAATGAAATGAAATGAAATGGAAAGAATAACCATAATCCATATTTTAAAGCTAAACTAAAAATGTATTTAAACAAAATACAACAACACAAATATCAATTATAAGAGAAAAAACCTAAGCAAAGATAAGACGACAACCACACGAATACGTATACAAAACATTTTATGCCACACGACGTTTAAAATGATCATCAATATAATAAATAAAATGAAATAAAATAAAATAGAATAAAAAAAATTAACTCTCATAAAATTATTTTATTTATACTTTTGCTCAGCTAAATCTAAAAAAATACACACACAGGCACACGCAAAATAATAGCCACAACAATAATAATTAACAACAAACAGAATTATTGTTTAATTTGTTGTCTGTGACAAGTTCAAGCGACAGCAGCAACATTTTAAAAATCACAAATAATTCATTGTTTTTGCGTTTTTATTATTATTGCAGTTACTCTATCATTTTCACACTCTTGATATATTTCATTCACTCTCTTTTAATCTCTCTTTCTCTCAATCAATCTCGCACACAATCACATTGCCCGCTAACAATAGCCAAAGCAAAGTGATATTTTCTATTAAGTTGATGATGAAAGAGAAGCGGTTGTTGCTCTTAATACTCTCTACTTTTACTTCCGTTTTGTTGTGCATACATTTAGCGTTTTTTCCGGTATCGAGAAAAACCGTTACAAATCATACGTTTAAAAGAGCTTTAAACGATTGTTTGTGTTGATTTCAAGTTCATTAGAGAAGAATAAATTCCCAAGGCTATAACTGTAACACAAGGCATGTGAGTAAAAGGGAGAGTGGCCAAACACATGGAAATTTTAAACAGTACGTTTATTTTAAACTCTTTCATAGGCAACACTTTTTTAGGCTATCCAAACGATCGTGATAATCGCAATCAATGAATGAGGGAATGAATGAAATCAAATTACGACAAACAGCACAAACACAAACACAAACGTATAATCACATGCTGTTGTTGTCTGCACCTGTCCGTATTAACAACATCAAATTAAAACAAATAAAATCTCAAACTCTTTTCTATTTCTCTTATATGATGAGAGCAGAACACAAAATAAACCTTCAAGTGTGCAACTCAGATAAAAAGCTCTTATACAACAACACCTTGCTATGGTCAGTCAAACAATCTATCGCTCTTATTAATCGATGATTGTCGATTTATGTATTTGTACGATCATCACTTGAGTGGCAGTGAGCGATAAAAAATTAACTTTTTAAAAACCTTTCGAAATAGCATGCACGTTATTTTGTGTAAATGTTTGCATAGTTTTTTTTTAGATTTAATTTATAGAAGAATAAATTGGGAATTTTTTTACCCCCCTTCCACCGCCCCAAGAGAAAGTCCTTAAAAAGTACCGTTTAAATGTGTACGTATGTGAACATATCAGCAGAAATTAATGAATCAGTGTGTAAACGCTTTGGTTGATTGGCCGTAGTGGCGTATTTATTGGGAAATAAATAGTAATCAGGGGTTTTATAGCATTTAAAAAGAAAAAAAAAAAATCCGAAAATAAGATTTATTAGAACAGTAGTAATGCTTAATGAGAGATTTATTAGCAGTTAAATGTGAGAAATCATGACGGGGGGTTTCAACAAAACCGATAAGAGCATAAAACTAAAAAAGAATTTTCTACTAAATAAGCGCTTTTGAAGAATAGAAAATATTTTAAAAATCTTAGAAAAAGCCAATTACATGCTCAGGTTTTCGTGTTGAGCCCTAAGAGATACCCTAAGACAGAAGAACTTCTCTTCCAATTTTCTTAAATGGCGACCTGAGTAGCTTAACAGCTTCGTCTCCAAAGCAGCTCATATTGATGCCTTAAACTTTCTTCATATAATGTCAGAGGTGATTATGAGCAGACGTCGACACAAAGAGAACATGATAAAAATGTGAGTGTATTTGTGAGAGACATGTGTTAACCCAGAGGAAAATTGTTAGTAATGTTTTCATGTCTACTTATTAACCCAATAATATGTACATATATGTGAGCGGAAAAATATATAAAAATTGTACTGCGCTAAATCCCTAAAGACACAGTATTTAACTTAGCAAGTATTCTTCCAAAAATCGAAATCATTTCTTATTGATATTAGTGAATCCTACTGTAATATTTCTTTGGGTGTATAATTGAAGTCTGAAAAAAAGCGACATGAACCTTCTTCTTTAGAAACATTGTTGATGTTCGTGTTCTATGTGTGTAAAAAGCCGAAGATGTTCTCCGTCTGGGGGACATTGGTGCCGAAGTCTGATTATGATGAATATAACATCTTCAAATGATATTATAACCCAGACTCACACTGTGTATGGCATGGCTGATCACAAGGATCATAATAAGAGAGATTTAATGTAAATTGTTAAAGCCAGAAATTCTTTCCAGCATATCTTTTAATTGTAATTAAAAAAAGACTAATAAGTTAAGTTTAAATTAAATTTTTTAGCAGGGCTAACGACTCTCGGTGGGCATACCGCAGAGCAGTGGCAGTCAATTTTATTTAACTTTTGTCAGTTAATTAAATCCAAACCGTTACACTAGCATTAGTTTAATAGAGTGAACTCATACATATGATTGCTGTAACCCTACATACACTACCCTTCTCTGAGTTTCTCCAACAGAGGGGAATAAAATAAACTAATTTATGTATGTATATAAACATGTTGACTTCACACTAGTAATGGGTAAAGTTTTAATTTTTAATGTTTTAAACATAAACGTAAATCGTCTTACGTTTTCTGAGAAATATTGAAATTTGTTTTTGTTTAGTTAATTTGTTATTAGACACCTGGCTGTCATATCAATTACATTCATTTAAATTTCTTAAGGCGAAAAGCTATTCATAAATATCAATTCTGTTTGTAGTTGTGTTTTTTGTTAAACATATAATATGACGTATGTACATATTTTGCTGAAATGAAAGAAAAAATCCCCTTATTATTCAATATAAAATGGGGAAAAAACAGAAGTTTAACTTGAGCCATTTAAAGTATTCTAGCGTATGAACAATTAAATGATTTTGCAGCATACCACTTAAATGACAAGAGTAGAGAATATGATTTATAAATAAAACATTTCGAATCATTGCAATTATTTACAGAATTTACACTTGGCATGTGTTATTACTACGAATGTATTTATAGCCTTATTTAGCCACTGATTGTTGTTAATGTCACGCACTGTAAATAAATTCCAAATAACGGAAACAAGTGTAAACAAAAACCATATGTTTCTTTTGTTTGTTATTGTTCTTGTTTTTTGCAAATTTTTTTCTCTTTTTTTCTTCCATTGTTAACATTGCGGTAGTCAAGTGTGATGTCATTATAAACGAAAAAAAACAACAAAATTAGGTAATTTGTGGGTGGCGGTGTACGTGTGTTTGAGTGATATTTATTGTATATTATTTAGGGTTGACGTATGTTTTCTTTAAAAGTTATTGAAAGAATTGATAGTAAATTGTTGAAACAGCTATTGTTTAATAATTTTGCTATTTTATATGATTTTCAAATAAATTCAAACTCAAATAAATATACAAACATTTCAAATACATTTTTAAATTGAGATTTTTCGGTCACTATCTGTAATTTTTTTCAGTTTGCCTTGATAATGATTTTTTATTCAATAGTGATCTTTAAATCAGTTAGATTAGGGGATTTTTTGTTCTCAAAAAGCCGTTTATAAAATACTTTTTTGAAATTGTACAATTAACATGCCTAATTCGTGTCACGATTCGACAAGCAAAGCATTTAAAATTTTTACTATTTTCCCTTTTTAAAGGTTTTAAAACGTGCCTAAAACTAAAGTCAAACCAAGTAAATATTCGACGAAATAATCAAACCTCTACATATTCTAAACAATTACTAAAGGGTGGTTTTTATAGAGGTATGGAACTTTAAGTTGGCATTAGTTTTCAAGATGGCGACCGATTTAACAACTGTCAAGTGATTTATTCTCAGTTTGGTTTGGCAATTCATTATGAATAGACTCACGCCTGAACAACGCTTGCAAATAGTGCAATTTTATTTCGAAAATAATGGTTCTGTGCGGAAAACGTATCGCGCACTACGTCCATTTTATCGTCGACAAAATCGTCCATCAGAGCAGTTAATTCGATTAACCATGGAACGTTTTCGCACCACGTTTACTCTTATTGATAACTCGCATCCCCAGAGACGCTGTACGGTGCGTACAGAAGAAGCTATTGCTGCTGTAGAGCGTAGCATTGAGGAAGACCCGAATGAGTCCATCCGCCATCGAGCACAGGAATTGGATCTGTATCCATCCACTTTATGGAAGATTTTGCGGAAGGATCTTGGTTTGCGTGCTTACAAAATCCAACTCGTGCAAGATTTGAAGCCAAACGATCATCAAGTAAGGCGTAGATTCGTCGAATGGGCCCAAAACGAGATTACCGTTGTTCCCGATCTTCATAAGCGAATTTTGTTTAGCGATGAAGCGCACTTCTGGTTGAATGGCTACGTCAACAAACAAAACTGCCGCATTTGGAGTGAAGGTAATCCTCAAGTGTATGTGGAAACACCGTTACATCCAGGAAAACTGACTGTTTGGTGTGCTTTATGGGCTGGTGGAATCATTGGTCCGTACTTTTTCAAAAACGATGGTGACCAGAACGTTACAGTCAATGGTGATCGGAATAGAGCCATGATTACTAACTTTTTCATTCCTGAATTGAATAACCATGATGTCCAGGAGATGTGGTTTCAACAAGACGGCGCAACATGTCACACAGCTCGTGCCACAATAGATTTATTGAAAGACACGTTTGGTGACCGCCTAATTTCACGTTTTGGATCTGTGAATTGTCCTCCAAGATCTTGTGATTTAACACCGCTAGACTACTTTCTGTGGGGCTATGTAAAGTCATTGGTCTATGCGGTAAAGCCACAAACGCTTGACCATTTGGAAGACAACATTCGCCGTATTATTGCCGATATACGGCCACAAATGTTGGAAAAAGTCATCGAAAATTGGACATCCAGATTGGACTACATCCGCACCAGCCGTGGCGGTCATATGCCAGAAATCATATTTAAAATGTAATGCCACAAGATTATCTTTCGGATAAATAATGTCAATCGAATAATCCATCGATGTTTTATTGCAACTTAAAGTTCTATATCTCTATAAAAAACACCCTTTAGATGTTAAAACGAGAAACCCTCATTGAAATATGTGTCAATGATGTTATTTTCCAGCAAATATTTGCGTAGTTTGACCAAGGCCTTTAGACAAGAATCGCTCGAGGATAGATAGCAGAAGAAGACTAAAATTTAAGGTAGGCACTTATAAAAGTGAAGTGTTTATCGACCTTAAGCTAGAATAAGCCAAACGGACCGTACGTTCGTTTTTAGAATATGAAAAGCAAAAAGGATTCCTGTTGCCAAATTAACAATAATGTCAACTTCAGCCAAGTTGTACACATTGAAAATGACTCGACTGAAGCTTAATTTATGGTTCCTATGCAACCAATTTATAATAACTAACTGGTAAAAAGTGTTACCATTTTGTCCACTATATGAAATATTTTTTTCTGTGGAAAAGTTACCTGAGTAGTAGTTATTGAATCTTAAATATAACAGTTTTTTGCAAAAAGGGATGAGAGTTTTTAAAACCCAAACAATCCAGGTTCGAAAACAGTGAAAGACAAACACTTTTTGGTATGCTTTTTCGAACTTCTATGACATTTAGAAATATTAATCTAAACAGAAGTATTTAACCTCAGAGAGGATAGCAGTTAAAATTAAAATGATAAGTGGGTCGGCGCATTCAACGATCATACCACACTGACAGATGGTAACTCTATGATTCTCGAATCTGTTACAGTAACGTTTTCGCAAGGGATGTACACGAAATTATTATAAATTGTTAAATTTTTAAATATTCTTTGTATTTAAAACTGATGAAAGGTGGCTTAAGAATGTCTTTGTGACTAATACATGGTTAAAACACTCGTTGTCATTGCAATTGTCAAGGTAAATACAATTAAAATTTTGTTTATTTTAACTCCCAAACAACCTTGAGATTAACTGTTATAAAGTGTTTAACTTACAAAGGAATCTCTTACGGGTAAGTACCTAAAAGAGACGCAAATTCATAAAAAAAATCTCTCTTATTCCCTTTGTCTCCAGAATCGATAACAAAAGAACAGCACAGTGTACAAAATAGACGAGTTAAAAAAACAGATGTTTTGACAAGCAGAAGTAACTGCGATGAGACATTTTTAAGTGGGTAAAGGGTAAATCCCCAATTGCTAAATATCAAGTGTTTAATAACAAAAGAAAAGTGCTAAGCAATATAATAATGTAATTAAAAAAACAAATAATAGTCTATTAAACAATGTAAACAGAGAAAAAAAACAGATGAGAGGAGTAATTAAACTTTTAATTTATAATTTTAAGAAAAAGGAAAAAAGGAAAAAAATATTAACCTATTAACCGCTTCCGACATTTAGTCTGATAAATCCATTAGCAGATCTGACTATCAAGGGTGAGTCAAATGCCAAAAGTCTGCATCTTCCTCAAGAGATTTACAAACTCTGCAGAAGTAATTTTCAGGGAAATAAAAATTCTCCGCAGTCCAACCTATTATGCAGTGTTCTATTAGAACAGATACAGTAACATTGAGCTACCTAGGCTGCAGTTTAAGTAGTTGAGCGGTAATCTGAATCGATAAAACAAATTGCTACTCTAGTCAAAGATTTCTGAGCAGTCAATAAATACTTTAGCCTAATTGGCAGCCTAATGGAGGTAAATGGATTGGTATTTATTAAATAAGATGAGATATTCTTAGAAATAATGAATATCACGCTGTAAACATTCTATTCTTCTTGTACAGTGAATGAAATTTTTGCCTTTTATTACTTTAAAACATTTCAAGCTTTCAAAACTGCATTATCAAATTTTTTTCGGTGGTATTGTTGGCTTTTTTAAATTAAAAAATTATGAATAGTACGTACCTAGATTATGTACCTAGACATTATGTATTTTAAAAACCAATTAAAATAATGCTTAATGCTATTCTTTATGAAATAAAGTGTTGGAATTACGATCATTACATATGGCATTTTATAATCAACATCCTTCCTTCAGGCGCATTCCATATTTATTTATACAATAATTTGAAACAAATCGTTAAAAACTTTAACTAGAAAATATTTTAAGTGGAAAACTCTCCGAACAATTAAAAAATTAATTGCCTTGCCATACATAACGATTCAAGGTAATAGTCACATTCACAATATTTCGCTTTAATACGATCATATAGATTTCATTTATAGAAAATAATTCATTGAAAATGCAAGTTTAAGTGTAAGTTCATGTTATTTAATGCTGACGATAAAATTTACAAAAAAACAGCTTTGCCAGACTTTACTAAATCCCATTCGTGTACTCTTTTGTAATGTAAAAAGTGCTGTTTTTAATTACAGAAAATGCGAAAATCAAACAAAACTTTAATGTGGCCTTTATTTTGAAGTGCTTAAACTTGAAAATAATATTTTGAAGAAGTTCATTAAATCTAGTATTTAAAATTCGATAACTTATCTGTTATCGATAGCACTCAAAACTGAAATGTCTAATTAAGTCATGGCGAATTATTCTTATCTTTCAGGATCTTACACATGATGTGACGTTAAAGAAATTCCATTGAAAATAAGACTTTTTAGTGAGACGCATTAAATAAAAAATTGCAATTAGAATACACAGATGTAACGGTACTCGTACATGGAGAGTACAATTTAAGTTCGAGTAATGTATTGTAGTGTGATACCAATCGAGTTTGGTGCAATTTGAAGGCTTAAAGGCGATTACAAAATCGCAAGAAAATGTCTTCATTACTTCTTCTTCTTGTTTTAAAATTGGAAACCATTTCACATTAGAATTTTGTTTAAAAAACTTAAACTAAGCGTAGGGAGATCGATGATAAATATCGCGGTTGGCAAATAAGACTACAGACCTCGCGAATGTAGAAAAAATAGGGCTCTAATGGAGATGCATAGAACATTATCATTGATCCTACGACAGCGTAAGACGATTGGGAGGGAACGGGAGCCATAATCAGTTATGCTACAGCGTATATTATATACCATATTCACATTTAAATTGTAATAGGACGCTGAAATGTCGTGGAAGGCTAGTGAACTTGAAAACTTGCATGTTGTGAGGCAATAAGAATTTGTCTTTGGGTTTTATTGACCTTCTGAGAATGCAGAAGCGTTGTGATACTAATAATCAATAAGAAAAAAATAGAAACTAAAGTGAATATTGTTCAAAAGCTGCTGTAGTGAAATCGATGTTTTGTTTTTAACAACAAAAGGGGAAAGCAAGCGTAAAGCATGGGGATAGTTAATCTGAAATTTTGTTTCCAAGAATCGTGTTTAACGGCCAGAGATGTGCAGTGTTCGAATGTCCATAATTTAGAGATTTTCTTCAATAGAATACTTCCATTTGGATCTTGGCAACCCTCTTTGTCTAGAACATGTGATTTCACAGTTTAATATTGTCTTTTGCCATCTGCAGTTTACTACCTTAATCCTTGGGATTATGGCTTTCCCTATTCAATATCATTATCCCTTAGAACAATTCACATTCCACAAAACTAAGAAATGATTTTACGATCAAATATTCTCCGACTAAGTAGTCATTTACCACGTCTCGCATTCGTTGGTCTAACAATATTTTAGTATACATACATACAATTTACATGACATGGAGATCAATTTTATGCAAAGATTTTAATTTGATCTTCCAATCTTTCTCTTGGTTTAGAATTTTAGAATTTAGAACCTCGTTTAAAAAACTTGTTAAAAAATTACACGCGAATTACAAGGTCTAAGCTCGAATTTAAAAATTTTATAAGAATATTCACTTATTTTTTCAAAATTATGTTTATTTTTTCGAATTTTATTAAAAAAAAATTTATTTAAAAGCAAAACACTTACATTTAGACCCGACATAAATTTAATGAATAGCGATTTCCAGTTTAGAAAGGAAATTACGGAATTGGTTTTAAGTCTTAAAGCCACAAAACGTTTTTCCATCTCAAACTAATAACGGGCGGCGACAATTTTCAATAGCGTACACACGAACGTCTAAATCTGTCTAAATAATACAGTGTAATGACCCAGAATGCCAGCAAGTGTCAACAATTTATAGATAAATGGCTGAAGGTGGCACAATTCATGTATCCTGGTGATTTAAAGAAGAACATCATAGTTTTACATCAAAAAAAAAAAAGTAATAATAAAAAATATTCATTTATTAATAATAGAAAAAAGTAAAATTAAATGTCAAGATAACAACACAGAGTTAATAGATTTTCTTTTTTCACATATTTTGTCAATGGAAAAATCTGCAAGGCTAACGTTATACAGTGACCCACAAAAGAGTGTATAGCACTCTAATTGTTATAAACTTAGGAGTTTAAGGGCCATTATTACAATTTGTCATTAACTAAAGGGAGGATTTTAACGGGCAGATAAATTGTTTTTTGTTATTATGAGGACCCAATAATGTAGAAGTGATCGTTAAGCTAAAGGGAGGATGATCCTACCTTTAACTTTTAAAGTTAAGTTTATGTTTGAACTTGCCATATTATATATTATTTTAAATATGGCAACTTCAAATATAAACAAAATGAGCAAATGCAACATAAAAAAGAGGCCCTTCGTTGCCACTGAGTTTAAAAACCAAACTTGTTTAATTCAACAGTTTTATCGACAATGCTCTGGCACTGCCATATTTTTAAAAAAGAGAACTTTATTTTATCATTAGGTTATAATAACGAAAATAAGTTAAAGTCCACTTTAAAGTTCACTTTAGCTAAAGTTACCTTTAACTAAACCCAACTTTAACAGCAAGTTGTAATAATGACTCTAAAAATGATGTGTAGACATTTGTCGCCCACTGTATATGTCACACGCAACTTTATAATCTTCGTTGGTAGGTGCAAAAGCAATGTGTGTACCAGCAGGCAGCAAGGAAGAAAACAAAATTATTTTGTTATTATCAATAGCATTTCGCTTGAGTATATTCAGGGGTTTTTGATCTGTTTTTGTTTTTATTATTATAATCAATAAATAGAAAATTAAATAAAAAAACATACATAAGTTGTATACAAATTGTATTGAAAATAAATTGGATGTCATCTCGTTTAAGGTAGAGTGGTGCGGCGTTTAATTAGTCAACGAACGATCAAGACAAAGACAAATATGCCACCAAAAATGAGTGGATTTTTTATCGTAATAAATAAGTGTTCGGACAAGTCTGACGTAAATTATTACTATTTATTGATATTTATTATGAATTTATTTTGTTTTTAATATTATTATTTTTTATTTACTTTTTTTTAGTTAGAAAATATATACAGGTCATAACAACAGTTTGTTTACAAAACTTCAAGGAAATAAGCATGAAGTTTGGTGCAGTCTATGAGAACAGTATTGCCATAGTTTTGGAAGAGAAAGATTGGGATAACCTGATATGAAGGAATATCAGGAAGAATGATCAATATTTTGACTGTTCAATACCAAACGTTTTCATGTTGAGGATTCTGCTACAGGCCCCCTATCGTATTTACAAATAAAGTACGGTTTCGACCTCCCAAAATTTAAGTAAATTTTGAGTGAAAACAGGAAAAATTTGTCAGGGCCTACTTGCGAGTTTTTTTAAGAAGATTTGACCTTATTAGATCCGGGATGAAGTTCACAAAAAATAATTGATTGTTCGTTGTGGAAATAAGAAATGGAAATAGGACATGGCGATACATTTGTACAATTTGATGAGCAAACAACTTAAGCGCCTCATATAAATAGACACTAAGGCCTGATGGCATAAAGTTTAATTTTAAGGGCTAAATTTAAAAAAAAAATGTTTTATGTCTGCTACACAAAGTCAGGGTTGATCTTGGACCTAATGAAATTTTTGGTCTTAACAAACTGTGTACAATAATGGTCAAAAACCATAGATCTTGACCTTCAATATCGAGTTTTATTTCTCTTTTACTTCACTTCGCTAATTTGTTGTATTTCACTAACTGCTATCGATCAGACTTTATTTGAGCTCTCAAATTGATCTGAGCCTTCGAAACAAGAAAACTAAAACTCCATACTGTTTTATTATCCTTTCAACAACGTAATCCCTCCACAGCTATCGCTTGTTCAGAGTTGATTGTTAACCCTGTAATGCACAAGATCGCCTTTTGGCGACATTAACTCGTTTACATTTTCTTTTAAATGTAACGATCCACATATAAGAGATGGATTTCTTTCGCACCCGTACATTCCACAGGTGTAAGGTTAGCTTAGGTTAGTGTGCTAGCTTCCATACCAAAAGCTCACTTGAGCACGCATAGCGGCCCATTGTGACGCCACAGATGAACGCAGTCTTTGTACAGACCAAGTTCCTTCGAACCAAGGAGGGAGAAGTTGGTCAGCGCAAGGGCTGCACATTTTAAAGCACGACTACCCCACGCTGGAAGACTAGCTAGAATGCTTGATAAACGAGGCTATATCGTTGACATCAGTGGACGATAGCTGACAAGGGTTGAAGAGCCAAATAACCTATATCTGCACCTCGCAAGAGATGGACATTGACAAAGAAAGTGGATAACAGTCTCCTCTTCCTCAGCGGATCTACACCCACAGCAGAAGTCGTTAAATGGGAGCCACATTCTTTCCGCGTGTCTACCCATAACACAGTGATCTGTAAGCATGGCCACTGTGATCGATATGATGTTACGACTAAGTCCAAAAAACTGGTTGGTGCAAATTCTATCCATTGAGGGCCAAGTGAGCCTAGCGGTGGAGCAGGACTCCTCAATAATCCCGGATAGGTTGGCGTCCCGGAAGAATTTCCGCGCGATGGCCAATTTGCCTTATTCCTTAGGCAAGTTTACCTTATTACTTAGGTAAATTTTAAAATTTCTCTGTTGGAGCGTATTCTAACAACGACTCAGACTGACTATATTCCGTTAGTGTTCCTATTAATAGCTGTTAGAAGGAAGTTCGTCTGATAGGGAAATTTATTTATTTTTTTATTTTCAATTAATGTCACGTTATAGTCAACAGATTTCAAGTGGGCCACTTGAAGTCCCTCGTTTAAAAATATTAATCTCCTGCGTGCACATCTCACGTAGGCTAGATAAGAGAAGATAAAAATCGGTATTTGATGGACGGCTGGTCGGGTCATAAGCAATTATAAATTTTTCAATGAATTTATTTGTTTACAAAAATAAATCGATAATTTTGAGTTATTTTTAAAATTATAATATAAATTATGGTGCCCTAAACAAACCAAACATTTCCTATCGATTTTAAGAAATTTTTTTTTTAAAACTCAAATCTAAAATGAGGTACCCTAAGAAAGAAAATTTTTTTCTTTAACCCTTAGTAAACTCTTTTCGTACCAAATAATTTAAAGAGTTTTTAAACTTTAGCAGCTTTCAATAACAACCATAATCGATCCTTAATACACTTTAAGGGTTAAACATTGGTGACGCAATTAACAATTGACGTCTATTGGGTTTTCAGTGCATTTTGTTTCTTTCATGGGAAACTCTTGAAGTTTTAAACACTTTAAATAGTCTGATAATTTAAGTAAATGAATTGGCAAAGCTTATCGATCATAATATTTATAAATAATGTTAAATAAAAGCTTATATTGCATGTATTAAACTGATGCCTTCAACAAGTTATTTGGTTTTTGATTCCAATCAATTAATTTCCCTTAAAGTGCTCTGATAATAATAATAATGAAAACAAACGATATTATTTTTAAAAATGCCAAGCAAAATAAATAAATTATAAAAACATTAAAATTTGTTTATAATAAAATGATATAAAATATCAATAAGGAACGGATAAGATTATAAAACTGAGGTCTGTTGTGTCGATAAAACATTCAGAAGACCATTCGGTTTTCAGTGCTTAATAAATTGTACGGTGTGATGATTCTAAAAAAGGATAAGGCTAATAACCCTGAAAATTATATTTTAATTGTAAAATGTTCTGAATTTTCTAAAGGTATGAGGTGAGTGCGATTAACTGCCATAATGAGCAATTTTATGTTATCCCTTTAAGGATATCATTAATCAAGTTTTTCCAATTAAAAAACTGTCCTTGTAGCGGATCCTATGATCGCAAGATTGCCATCTATTGTTGTCCAGAACCAACGACATGTGAAAATATATTGGGTTGTTGAAATGAGTAGAGTGTTGAACTTTTTTTTTATCGAGGCCTATACTCTCTACCTCTACCTGATATTTGAAATTATTCTCTCTGCACTGATGTTATCCTGCTCGGGTTTGGTTCGAGTTGTCTTGTGAACACCGTGATATCAAGTAATCCCCACCGCCAAAGGAAGCATAATTTTCGATGGGCATTGCATTCATGTGTGAGGTGAGTATAAGGTTCTGTCGCAAGATTATTCGAATAGAAAATTTCCTGCTGCATATGAATTGTTTCGAATATTAATGTTTCCTTGGATAGAATTTTTGTATAACAAATTAATAGCAAAGATCACATCCGATTAGTTGAAGCACTGCGGATCCTACTTTCTTGGGAGGTAGAGTAAAAACGGAGAATCCGGAGAATCCGTCCGGAGATTGACAGCATTGGCAACACATTTAACATGTCGAAAAGTATTATAATTAAGCAACATTCTTCTTATGAACAGAACTCCATATCAGAATTGGTGTCAGCAATAAGAAGACAGAAAGTCAATATGAAACCAATTCAATGGGACAAGAAAAATGATCAGTTATTAAGAGTCGGCCTTGCTGTGGTCAAATCCTGTTCAAAAACCCTGTACATTGGTTGTAACCAATATGTTTTGAAAGTGCATATAGAAGTATTCAAGGGCCTAGGAACTTTTCCATTATTTCGATGAAATATGTAATGCATCCATTGAAGTCGCTGTAGTCTATTAGGTAGTGTGTTGGCTTATTAGACGTAAAGCCAGGGTTCGATCCCCAGGCCAGACATCAAAACAAAATACAAAAAATATTTCTTCGGCAACTGCCTCTCAGCAGATTTCTGGCAAAAACCCTGAAAGTAAATAAAATTGCCATGAAAAATTTCTCAAAAATCTGTCGTTCGGAGTCGACTTTAAACTGTAGGTCCCACCACTCATATATAAAATTAACACACACAACATAAGTGGTGTGAGAAACTAGATCGTAATCCTGACTGAAGGGTTCTAGTGACCAATTATGTATGTATGTACGTAATGCATCTCTCATTTAAAGCAGCACTTTTGTAGGTCTCGAAGCCTATTTTAAGGTTTCTCTGTCATATGCTCTTAGAAGAATAGTGAAAGAAAGTGCTCATAACGAATTCTGTCCATTCGGCTGTATTCGATAAAAAAATTAATGAATTCTCTCCAGCTAAGGTTACTTTTTCAGACGTGTGACGCACGTTCAATTCAAGAGTTTTGTGTGCTACCATGAGGAAACTAATTCATTATAGCTCTTGTTATGTCCTACCAAAGGCGTATTTGTACTTAGTACTTCTTTTTTCTTGTCGAATACAAACGCTATTCATTACTCGATTGACCAGTGAATAGTTCAAGTTGTAATAGAGTGAATAAAAATATTTCCTTATTGTCATAAATACTATTGCTACCATTAACAATAAGATATAGATTCAAAATATAAGATATTAATGCCAATAACAATTAATAACAAAATTGCAATAATATTTTAATATTCAATATTTAATTTCTAAACATAATTTAAGCTCTTCAGAAATTCGCAAACACCTGGCCATACACCATTTGTGCGTTTTAATACGTATGTCTCGTGTATAGAACTTGTTAATTAGCACTGCATTTTAATTGTGGTATTATTATTATTATTTATTTTTTTAAATTTTTATTTATTTATCGTCTAGAAGTATTTCTTCTATGAATTCTTTGTTATCATGATATTATTTATTTAATAATTATTTTGTTGTGATTTCATTATTTTTTCATATTTCAAATTCACTTTAATATACTCTACGTTTAAATATATCAATAAATACGTTAAATATATCAGAAATATCAATAAATTTTGTTCTTTTTCTGTAATCGTTCAATAACATTCAAGTTGTAAAAATAAACATGTTTTGCAAACGTTTTTAAACGGAAAATTTTTTTTTGTGTTTGGCAACGCTTAATATCCAGAAGCAAAAAGCAATGACAGCAACTTTATTGAAAGAATGGCGTAGAATCATTGCATTATAGGCCATTACAATGGCAAGGTATATAAAAGTAGGTTCGCTTTCTACCTACATAGGCAGAAAGAAAGTATACATACATAATTGATCATTACAAGCCTTGAATTAGGATTACGACCTAGTTTCTCACACCACTTATGTTGTGTGTGTTAATTTTATACATGAGTGGCGGGACCTACAGTTTAAAGTCGTCTCCGAACAACAGATTTTTTGAGAAGCTTTTCATGGCAATTTTATTTACTCTCAGAGTTTTTGCCAGAAATCTGCTGAGAGGAAGTCGCTGAAGAAATACTTTTTGTATTTTGTCTTGATGTCTGGCCTGGGGCTCGAACCCTGACTTTTACGTCTAGTAAGCTTGTAGAAATGAACACATTTTTCTAATTAAAGTAGGAAAGAATTCTTCCATTTTAATATAAAAACTTAAAAGAAAAACAAAAACAATTCTAAAGTTTCGTTCACACAAAATGGAAATACTTTGCACTATGCCTGCTGCACTGGATCACAAGCGATACGAATTGAATGGTAGATAATAACAGGCAATCTAAACAGTGTATCGAATTGTACATCCGTCGCAGTCCAATTCCACTTCTTGTCAAATCCTTTGAAATGGTTTTGAATTCACATGCAACCTGCTATCCTGAACCTTCTGTCTCACATTACCCCCTCCCAGTTAGTAAGAGAGTGTAGGAATGAATTGAATATCCTCAGCTACCTTTCTCGGGTAACTTTTACGTGGGTCTCAGACTATCTTGCACTTCTACCTTCTATCGGTTGGTAAAATAGTGGAGGAACGAATTGAATACCCTATGCCACCTTTCCCGGATAACTTTTACGTGAGTCTCAGACTATCTTGCCCTTCTACCATCTATCGGTTGGCAAAAGAGTGGAGCAACGAATTGAATATCATCAGTCACTTTTCTCGGATAACTTTTACGTGAGTCTCTTGCCCATCAGTCGCATATTACCACATCTCGGTTGGCAAGACAATACCGGAATGAATTGAATATCCTCAGCCACGTATCTCAGATAGCGCTTAAGTGAATCTCATAGAAATGTGGTTTCTTTGCAAGTAAGTGCAAGGGCGTCAGTGAGTTTATTCCAGCTAAGTTAACTCTGCTGTTAGGGATATAGAAAATAATAGGGGTTGCCATCTATATCGCTTCGTGAATTGTTGCATTGAATATGGAGATGGACTGAGTTGTGTTATTTCTCAAGAGTTGGCACTGCCTCATCTTCCTGCGGTGAAGATCGTTATTTATGTCATTGTATGTATGGCTATAGTCCTCTTGGATAGATTAGAGAAAATCGAATCTCTTTTTTTTTGTGTCTTTCCCTTATTCGAACCTGGATTGCTCGAGTTTGTAGCCAACATTTTTATTGATTACAACACTCCAGTCTCCCAATGGAAAATTTCACATACAAATTAAGATAACTGAATTTATATTCATAATTAAATATGCAAAATATGCAATGAGCTTTTAAAAATAGAATCTATTTTATTATAACCGTAACAATTATTTAATAATTCACTGTAGAAATGGGAGCAGTGAACTGGCGATTATACTCGTATAATCGTTTACAAACTTTCTTTCTCGGTCGCTCTCCTCTAATTACTATCACGTACCTTAAACTATTGTAAAGAAACACACATACAAGCTTGTAAACAAACAATATTTATTGATTCTCTGGTTTACATCGACTCTTGGTACGACAAAATCTATTGACAGAGTGATTTATACTACAGTTGACGCAGTAAATAAATCATCCAACGATGACAAGTATTCTAAAAGGTGGAATAACTTCCAATCACATGCTTGCAACAAAGAAATAAAATCCGAACAAATATAAACGAAATGTATGTAATAACTACCGTAAAAATATTCGCAACGATTTAACGCTCCATTAAAAAAGGGCAATAAATTAAGAACTAGTTTGGAAAATTTAAAGGCTTTTTAAAATATCGTTCAGAAGTATATAATTAGTGTGTAATAGAAAAATTATTATAAAAATAGTACTTTATGACATAACATAACGATTGGTTGTCGAATAATTTATATTTTATGTAATAAAATAATTGTTTAAACTTAGGACTCGTGGATAATATTTTCTAACACGCCCATGGAAATTTTAAATTCATACTTGAAAAACTTAGCGGCAAAATTTATTGTTGGAGAGCAAAGTTCATCAATAGTCTGTACAGACTGTAAGCATTACCATTAAATAGTAATCAACAATCACAAACACAATCGAAGGAAAAGGTAATGTCAGGATATATTATGAAATTATTATCCTGAAGGATTGTAACTCGTAGCGTTAAAATATTCATAATTTCTGTGTCTTAAATCTGGTTACTGATACGCAATTACAGCACAATTTACTAAAAGTTCTGTTCCAGAACTTCTCTTGTATGCATTATTGTGACTTGGTATGAGAATAACACAACAGATGACGTAGATGGACTACGCGATAGTTTCACAAAAACAGTTGTGGAACTAGAAGCCAATGAGGTTAATAAGACCATAGAAATGCCATAAAACATCTCAACCTTCTCTTTCGAATTCAGTTTTTATATTTTTTTCTATCTGTTATTTCACTTTCAAATTTTTTAAACCAAGCATTTGAATATTTTACTACAGCAATTTCTAGAATAATAGCGTTGCCATTTGACGGTGCCTAGAAATAATTTCCTCTGAGAAAATGCCTTGAGTGTAGTGTTGAAAAACGTTGCATGCTAAGTGCTACTCTTTCCATTCGCTGCCTCATCTTTCTCCCTAGTTGTCACAAGCTTTTGGATGAATTATTTAGAGAGGAAGTTAAGCCTGTTATTTCTTTAAATTAAGAAAACCATGACGAACAAAGAAACTGAATATGTGAAATGATTTGTAATATTGCAAGCAACGTAGAGGGATCTAGACAAAGTAAAAGTTTATCCTAACTTAGTTTGGAATCCTAAAATATACAACATACACCAAAGAATATACAATATCGACTAATAAATAGATCACCAGGCAATAAGTGTCGTAAAAGAAATTACATCCCATAGCAGGAAAAGAACTATGAGTAATCAAAGACCATTATAGGCTACCAAACATTATTCATGAGCATGTAAAAATTTATCCCACTTAAGTCCTTTTGTTCTCTGAGCTCTAGAGTCGACTAATTTCTAATTCAGTCAACTTTTATCAACTGCACGTGCTAGGTAATGATATGACATGACATGGTGTAAAGATGTGATATTTGCTCACGCCTGTTTGCTGTCTTACATGATATCCCTCTAGTATGGTATGTATGTATGTTATACTTTAAAATAATTTTGAAATAGTTTGAGGAGTCACCGTAGTCGCCGTAGTCTAGTAGGTAGTATGTTGGCTTATTAGACGCAAAAGCCTGGGTTCGAGCCCCAGGCCTAGGCATCAAAGACAAAATACAAAAAGTATTTTTTCGGCGACTTCCTCTCAGTAGATTTCTGTCAAAAACTCTGAGAGTAAATAAAAATTGCTGTGAAAAGCTTCTCAATAAATAAAAAGTCTGTCGTTCGGAGACGACTTTAAACTGTAGGTCCCACCACTCATGTATAAAATTAACTCACACAACATAAGTGGTGTGAGAAACTAGGACGTTGTACAATGGGTCAATTCGACCTCCGGGTACTGTACTTGTCTTAATTGTCAAGTACACGTCCTCTAACTTAACCTAACCTAGTCACTGTGAAATTGTAGGTTTTTTATTTTTGTGAACACTTTTTAAAAGTTTTTTGACGTTTAAAATAGTTTATTGACAACAGTCACATTACACTTTAAGTTGTGAAGATGCCAAAATGAATTTTGATTTACAACACTAAGCTACAATAAAATACTACAGAGTATTTTTTAGTATTCTATTAACAAATTGTAATTATTTATACAACAACTAAAACAAAGTGTAAAGTGTAGAAAAACCAGAAATAAAAAACAGAACAAAAAAATGAACACAATTTAAAATTTTATAGAAGAAAATATGGTAGAAAAAAATATAAACAAAAATAAGCCGAATTTCTTTGAATTTCTTTCTTTCCCTATTTAAATTGAACAAAAAACACCGCGTTCTTTTAGATATCAATTGTAATTATTTCTGAATGAGTTGATACTTTCTTTTTTGGTCACAAATAAAACAATTAGAAAAAATAATTTTATTTGTTTACAGTGGTCGACAAAAGTTTTGATAAGGAAAATTAAGAAACAATTGCTTAAATTGCAAGCTATTAGAAAAAAAATTTATGAAAAACGTAAGAACTGTGAACATTACAATGTAATAAATAGTACAGTCATTTAAAGGGTCCGCCAAATAACTTTTTTTTTTTGAAAATGCTTTAAAAAAAACTGCTGAATATTTTCTCAAATTTCTTTTTTTATTTGAAAGTACAATCCTTCCGGTTAATAATGGAAATTAATTTCATTCAAATGGCTGCCTCGGCTGGTCATGCAGTAGCCTACACGATCGGTCCAATTTTTAAGCACATTATCAATTGTGTGCAGCTGTATTTCACCAATGACTTCACGAATATTGTCCTTTAAAGCGTCAATTGTCTTTGGCTTGTCGGCGTAACACTTATCTTTGACGGCACCCCACAAATAATAATCCAACGGTGTCAAATCGCAGCTCCGAGGTGGCCAAACGACATCAGCTCTGCGGCTGATAATGCGATCTTCAAAAACAGGGCGCAAAACATCGAGTGTAGCTTCGGCTGTGTGGCACGTAGCGCCGTCCTGTCGAAACCAAATGTTGCCAATATCCTCCTCTTCAATTTTTGTGAACAATAATTCGTCCAACATGGCCCGATAACGATCGCCATTGACTGTAACGGCCACTCCTCGCTCATTTTCGAAGAAAAATGGCCCAATTATGCCTATGGACCAAAATCCGCGCCAAACAGTGACTCGTTTTGGGTGTGTCGGCTTTTCAATGCATGCGTGCGGGGTTTCCGTGCCCCAAATGCGACAATTTTGCTTGTTTACATACCCACCAAGATCAAAATGAGCTTCATCTGATAAGATGATTTTTTTTGCCGAAATCGGCATGGTAACCACTTACAGGAAATAAACCACGAAATTTCGATAAAAAATAAAAATATCGTAGATTCTTCCTAAAGGCTCCAAAGCTGCCTGTAAGGATCTGTATGACAAGCAGATTTTCCTGAACATTGCCCTTTCATATCCACAACTTCACACGACAATTTATTTCAATCGTATCAACCACTTTCTTAAAGAAGAATGGTTTGTCAAACCACGAGTGATAATTATTCAAAAATTTGGTTCGTATGTAGACTTTTATTGGCCACTATATACATATATGAATTTGCATATATTTTTGTTTACAACTTTCAAAGAAATTTACTTTGTTTTCAATAAATATTTTATTTTTTTTTATTTAAAAATTTATAAATGAGAAGGAAGTGTTTTATTATTGCAGCAATAATTTAAAAAACAATCAATAAAAAATTTAAATTTCAAATATACAACAATAATCGCCTTTTGATCATGAAAAATAATCGAAATCTGCCAACAAAAAACATTTCAAAAGACGTTTGTAAAGAAGTTGAATGGCAATAAATAAAGTCAATAACTTTAAACACTATCAGCAACTGCCTACCAAGAAAATTGCGTGAGGCCCGAATTTATAATAAAATTTTATAACTATTATGGAAGTCATAAAACCGATGGTGGTACGTCATCAAAAAGTGTGAGATAACACACGATCACACGGTTAATCGTAGGAATGCTGAATGCAACCTATACCTAGCGATTATAGGAGATAAAGTCACACACAAAAACTATAAACTGATAATGTTTTTCAATACTTGATCAAGAAAATTTTAATATGTGCTCGGAATATTTTCTTAAACAGCAAAATCTGTAGCCACAACACGCTTATCGAAAGAGAAGTCTGTACAACAGCTTTTTAATTGGTATTTATTTATTTAGCGGTCATTACAACAGTTTAGTCAGGATTACAACCTAGCTTCTCATGCCACTTATGCAGGGTGAGTTAATTTTTTCCATGAGTGGTGGGGTCTACAGTTTAATTTCCACTCCGAATGACAGATTTTAGAAAATTTTCAAAGCAGCTTTAACTCTCAGAATTTTTTTCAGAAAACTGCTATTTTGTGTTCTTCGGGATGTCAGAGCTGGGGCTTGAACTCACGAGGTCTCGTCTAGTAAGCCAAGACACTACATGCGAGACTATGGCGACAGATTAGACATAGAATTCAGGTTATTCCTCAAAGAAGAGACAGACATTTAAACTGTAGGTCCCCCCTACGCATGGATGAATATTAACACACAAATATGGTTGGTGTGAAGAAGTCAGGTCGTAATCTTGACTACAAGATTGTAATGGCCAATTAAGTATGTATGTTGGTTCTGATTTTATTTCATATCTTCGAAAGGAATATTTCTATTAAACTGGTTAAAGAACTTCTTTGAGGGATTTACTAGATTGCCGTTTTGAGTTTGATAACACAGCGGCTAGTTGGGTTACCGGAATATTTGGGAAACAAAAGGAGTTTTCTTTCAAATTATTTTTCGTAGTTGTAAGAAAACAATCTCCCATCATTTTCTTTCTTATTTATTCGTTTTTTTACACAAAATTTTTGAGCTATTCAGTTAATTGGTGTGCTGTAGCAGGTTCTAGAATGACATGGTTACCGTTTGTTGTCGTTGTACAGAAAAGCTTTTATTAGGTTGTTGTATTACATGTAGACAAGAATCTCAGTTCGTTTTGTGCTACTATTTTACAGGAGATTACGCTTTCTGACCTTTTTATGATGTTTGTGGGTGAATTACTTAGAAACAGATGGAAGTCGTTTAATTTTTTTAAATTAAATTTAAAACCCTAAAGAACATTTTCTTATTTTATCTTGGATTCAAACCTAAGCTGATCGGGTTTGTAGTTAAGCACTTTAACTATAAAACTTTAATGGTTCTAAGTGAGAGTGAACAGTAGTTTCTATAATTTTGAAAATCTTGTCACAGTAATCTGAATTAAAATTAAATTAATTATTATGAAATATTTTGTTAAACTAAGTAATTTTAATAACAAGTCGTTCAGACTACATTTTTTGTCATATGATTCCCCATAAGCTGTAATTATGACACCTGAATACTAATAAAATAAGTGAACTAAAACGCTATTACGTAAAAGCGTTTTAATTTCTGTACTTTCCCCAATCCCAATTATTTCTAAATCAAGATCAAAAATGTACGTTCTTTTGTAAATTTTTAGTTGAGTAGATTAGAGTTCAGTGCAAATCTTGAAAGAGTGAAGGGAGCAGTGTCGGGAAATAATAATACCGTTGTATGTTTCGCTCTATCCATTGATTTATTATTTACGGATAAGAATTATTGCCAAGAGCTTAGTGTGTTTAATAGTAAAAATTTACCAAAAATCTAAAGATAAGAAGTCGTAGCTTTTTTTATTTTTATTCAATAACAAAAGCGATAAGCATGACTAATTCGATGAAATTAAATACAATTAAAGTAATGAAATCATTCATTCGAAAATGTTGAAAATGTTCTTTTGTTTTTAAACCAAAAGCTTGGCTTAGATTGGATTAAAGTTCAAAAATCTATTAACAATAAAGAATAAAATTTGGATGACAGAAAACCTTCTTTAAAATTGACAAAATATGTTAATTTCAAGTTTCAAAACAGTATATATATGCGATATGTACTCTTCATATATTAAATCTGTATCTTCATGTGCATGATCTGTTAATACTAATCACAGAAACAAATAATTTGGACAACATAATGCCTTCATTACTTACTAATTGGTCATTACAACCCTTTATTATTAAAGGGTCTGAAAAGAAAAAATAATTCTCTTAACTCGAGTCATACGGGAAAATCAATATTGAATATTATAAACTAATAAAGCGTTAAATTCTATCAAATCAAATTTTCATATCTTAAAAGAATTAAAAAATGAATTTAAAACGTTAAGCATATGAGAAACGATATTTTTTAATTTAAAAAGAAATTCTTTGTCAGATCTGTTAAAGACAGCAAATACCTTTTATAGATATACATACATTGGCAACACTGTATGTACAACGGTTTGTATAGTTTATTATTTCCTTTTGCGTAAACAAAGCGAATAACTTAAAAAATTAATGAAAAAATAAAAATAAAATAAAAAAATAATTTGCCAGGCCTACCTTCACTATCGTCTGCGTCACTATCATCGCGAGAGGACAAGGGGGTATAACCATTAGATCTGAATATGGAAGTCATAGTTTTTAATATCTATCAATCAATTAACTTAACACACGAACGCTTAAACACTTTTCTTAAAGATTGATTTGTTTCGTGGTTCTTTTTTTATTTTCTTCTTTTTCTTAACAATTTTTATTAAATATTTAAAATATTTTTGGAATTTATCACAATTTTATTTTAATTTAGCGTGTTTTGTTTCGTTTTATTTTGCACACACTCTCTCCTATGGGCTCTCACATTGTCCGAATTCAACTGAATTTGTTTTAATTCTTGCTTAACAGACTACTTTTTTTGACCGCTTCTGTTCGATGTCGTTGTTTACCATGCGAAATAAATTTTTATGCTTTAAATCACCTTTTGTTTGTTGTTTTTTTTTTTTTGTTATTATTTTTTTCTAATTTAAATCGTGTCAGTTTCTTAATGTTATTCTTCTCTACTTTTTTAAACAGTGAATTTAGAAAAATAAAAAGAAACACAAAACCAACACCTATATTTTGCACACTCTATGTTTTTGTTTTTTTGAACAGTTTTTATTTAACGGTTCTCTAATTTGAAGTGTTTTTTTTCTCAATTTCTTTTCCTTTGTTTTTCTATGGCGTTGTGTTTCCGTATGTTAAGCTCATTTGAGCAATAATGCACTCTAATGATGTATTAGGCTCACCACAAACACTCTCTCAACTCTCACTCCAGACAATTGAAACCACCGCAAATAATAACAACACCGAAATTGTAGTCCAACTTGATTAACCGTTTATAAAGAGTCTCATATACATACAACAATGGCTGTTAGCCATTCAAGAGAAGTCACTTAAAAGAAGGAATTGGTGAGAGAAGTAAACAAAAATACACGCAATTTCTTTAACAAATTTTTAATTTCGTAGACTTTTGTTATTTTTTTTAAATTTTTATTTATTTTATTTATTTTTTTTTTTTTGAAATGCCAATAAAGTATAAATAAAAAAAATAGAAAACAATAATTTTTTTCTTTTTTATAATGTGGTGCAATAAAAATTTAATAATTTTTATTAGAGTGTTTCGTTTCAGCGTAAGTTATTCGAATGATTACTCATATTAAACTAATAACTTTTTTGTTTAATAACAAATTATTAAGAAAAAAAGCAACGATTTGGGTTTACGATGGGAAATTACACCACACTGCCGTAAAGACGATATTATTACTGACGTTAAAAATCCGTAATTGGAAAACGCTTTATGAGAGTCAAATTGCAAGTTGGATTATTACAATGCACAGTAAGAAATTTTAAGAGGCAACACTCGTAACTCTCATTCTTGAGTCTGTAATACTGTTTTCTTCGTCAAACTATTGAACAAATGGTGATAGTTCCTTATATATATATAAAGTTTGATTTGATATTTCTAAATATCACCCAGAGCAATGCTAGCGAGTTAGTGAGGTGACGCTTTTCATGAAATGTTCAACGGTTCAATAGTCAAATTTTTATTGACATTATAAAAGTGAGTTTATTAAGATTTAAGAATTGAATTAAATTAAAATATTAGAAATCTTTCAGAATTACAGACGTGAAAGGTGACGTGGTATAGCGGTAAACAAAAACCCAGGTAATGCAATTTCAAAAAATTAAGAGTCTTAACCCTGCATCCAACACAACAAACGGAGGCAGAAGATGGTAGCTCTATAATCCCAGCGTAAGAAACCAATTACTTCCATAGCTGAAGAAGGTCCATGAAACTGAGACAAGGAAGTATTTTAGATGAATTTTAAAAATATTTCCATTGCAGAACTACTTCATTTTCTAAGTGTATGCAATATAATTAACTGAAGGCACGTTTTTTTTTTGTAACAAAAAAAAAAATAATAACAACAGACAAAATGATCCGTAAAGCGAAAACAAATGTTTTAGCAAAATACTGAAAAAAAAGGTTTTATTTTACACAATCATCACGTTCGTATACATACTTCCCCTGACACCTAAAGTTTTAAAATGAAAAATATACTAAAATTGCAGAATAATATTATAATGCAGGAATATATTATATTTTATAGGTTTCGTTTTAACGCCACAAATTATTGTAATTATTATATGCTCTCTGTTCGCGTAATTTAGCAGAATATCTGGGAAATAACGAGAAAAACTAGATAACATTTACAAGTAAGGACAGATGGCAGCCTTATCGGGACTTGCCGCAGTAGACCAATTAAACCTGTTTGACTAAGAAACTGGACTGAAGAAACTAAAACAAAGAAGAGAAATAATAAAAAACATTGGTATGGTCCTTAAATAGACAAAAAGAAATAAAAAAAATTAAAACAAGGAACAATAGACTGTATCAAATGGACTTGGAGATACCAAACACAGTGAATATTATAATAACTATTAACTCACTAGTAAAGATGTATTTTAAAGAGACAATATACAAGGGAAACCCAAACAATATTCAACTAAAATCCTAAACAAGACGCCATGACAAGAGTTGCTATTAACTGGAGAGAGCCCGTATTTAGCCTATGTTAACTGTTCAAAATACAACCAAATTCGAAAGTAATTTAGAGCACAGATATCTTCTTAAATGTTTTAGAGATTCAAACACTGTTTAAACTTATCTCTCTGGCTGCTTCATTTTAAGCCTTTGTTTTTGAATCTCTTTGGTCAATATAAAATACTTCACAAAGCCTATGTTTTACTTTTTAAGCACTTTTAAAACAAATTTTAATTTTAATTTCAACCATTTTACTAAAGAAAAAACAAAAGCGCTTAGGTCATTAACAACAAAATTACAATTAAAAAATACAAACACATTTTTTTTAAAACACTCCTTGAATTTGTAAGAGAGAGAAAATATATAGTACAACGACCTGTTACGGCTAATGACCCCAGGTCACAAGTAATGTTATTTTAGCAACATTTTCTTTTAACATATATTGCATGTTAAAAGAGCCTTAACCTTCCACACAAAAAAAAAAGTTGCTAATACAATGTAAGACGAGAATTGTTTAAAAATATTAACATAAATGTCTTATAATAAATAAAATAGTAAAAAAAATAAATTAATTAAAATAATAAATAAATGTAAACAATAAAAATGAAACAATAGTATTATCTGTATTGCTTATTGCAATTAAATTTTAAATGAAAATAAAAAATAATGATAATATATTCTAATAGGCAGTTAATTATACATAAATAACTTATAAATAATTAGCATTTAATTAACACACTATTTGTATAAATTTTGTATTAACAAATGTTATTAATTAATAGGCAGCAAAACTTTTTTTTTGCACATTGATAAAAAAATAACTGCTAAAATACGGTTAAAGCCATAAGACTATAAAATAATAATTTTATTTCACTCAGCAACACTGTTTAGTTTGTCTTTAGTGCTCTCTCGCACTCTTCTTCTCATATACAATATGAGAGAAGATCAATAAATATCGTTTTCTGTTATTGTAATCTATATAGATATGTACATATGTTTACAAACGTGCCCCTTTCTTATTGTTTATTATGTTATTACATTTAGCAGCACGTTTTTGTTTACTATGCTTTGCTCTCTCTCGTATATATATGAGAACGACATGTGGTATACATACCATGGTACATATTATATACTCTCTTATTGTAATAAATTACAATACATATTTATGTTTACAATCGTGCCAGTATAAAATTGATATGTTATAGGACTGTTGTGTTTACCTTTTTATCTCTCTTGTATCTATACATATTAGTGTAGGTCAATAAATATCATTCGATTAAAAGCGTACACAACAAAATATTATTGTGTTATAACATTTAGCAACATTGTTATGTTTGTCATTTTGCATGTATACAAGAGACTCAGGTCATTACTATCACAAATGCTCTATTATTGTCATCAATAACTATGTCATCTCTGACTCTAACATAATAAATGCGTGTGACATGATTGAAATGATAATTATCGATAATAATAATAATAAATGAAATATAATAATAATAGCAATATAAAATAAAATAAAATAAAAAATCATAATAAAACAAGCTTACTGGTAGATTTTGTCTGGCGTCTTCTCATATTGGTGTTGTTATCGAACATCAAAACTCAATTCAATTCAAATCACAATTCAAATTTGCAAATCACAATTTTAATAAAAATTAATTTTACAAATTCCGTATTGCAACACAAAAAGCAATACTAAGGGCGTTTACACAAGCAAAGTAAATAATTAATATTTTTTTTCTGTAATGCCGCGCGTTTTATATTAAGGCTGCAATAAGAAAGAAGAGAAAAAAAGCCAAAAAATAAAATATAAAAGTAAATCAAATAAAAAGTTGTATAAATTTGTATAAAATAAACTGAGTATGTGTGTGCTATACTGTCTTACATTCACTATTCGCTTAAGAAAAGAGGTTTTTTGACGCCTGCATTTGGAAAGTTTTTTCTTGCCATTTTTCTAATAAAATTTTTGAAAAAGATTTTTCGCAAGTCAGACTTCCATAGGTGTTTAAGAAAAATAAAGTTACGGAAACACGGTAGGAAAAAAGCTATCAAAAGTAAAAACTAGGCTTTCAAAAACTATGCTCCTACTCTTGGAACATTGATTGGCTTTTTCGAGGAATAAACTATTGGCAAAATGGACATACCACTACACAGCCTGCTTTGCAACTTTACTCCCACTGTGTACCAGTGTTTTATAGCGCGTTGTAACTTATAGCCCCGATTAGGTTGATAAAGCTGTTCGCTTAAAGAGACACCTGACATACCTTCTTCTTTATGAATATACGGAGGAATCAACTAAGAAACCCCATAGCATTAATAAGGGAACACTGGTGAGTAGGCATACATATTCAAAGGCTGAGCAAATCCCGCCGCAATCTCTATAGAAACTGTAACACTGTAACTGTAAACAGCGTGGAACGAGAGACCAGAGTATGTAGTCCGTTGAGCAATGCCTGGTTTGGAGAAAAAGAAAAAAAGAACAATGGTTAGACAAGCCACCATTGCGCCTTATTTGCTTTTAGGACAACTTTAATTGATTTCTTAGTTGCTTAAATCAACATTGCATGTGAAAAAATTAACTTTTCGTTAACCAACAAATTCTTAAAATTCCGTTGGACAAGACAAATGAAATTGAGCTCCTATGCGTTTATTTTTGGAAATGAAATATAAGAAATTTGCACGCTATGCCCACTATAAATAGGATAGCTGGCCTTGTTTCTGTTCTATACAAATTCAAACCTCGAGTACATAACCACGGAAAACATTTGCGTTTAGCCGACAATTATTATTTCATTTTCGCCATCAAGTCTATGTGGCACAAACTAAAATTAGATTGTGCTGTCAAATGTTTTGATGTGGTTCTCTTCACAATAGCATTGGGCAAATGGAAATTTTCCAAAGGAAATAAAAAATAAAAACACATTAAAATTTAAAACACCCAAACATCGTATAACAAACATATGGTCTTTTACTTTTTGGCCTTTAATAATTGTTAATAAATCGAATAATAAATAAATTGTGTTTGATTATGGCCTGTGGTCTGGTCTAGTGGAAATTTTCTAGATACTTATTAGAATGGTCTAAAGCTTTCTCTTTTGTTTTGGTCGTTCATAAACATGGTACTCTCCTTTACCTCTGGCAATAAAGATAAAGAAAATGAAACTGTTGCCATCGTCAAATTTTTAATGTCCGTTTATTAAATCGATGTTTATAAACTGATTTCTTTCTATTATTCATTATTTATTACCAGTCATACGCCATTGATAATTATTTTGGAAGGCGCGAGAAGCTCATTGACTGTAGTGTTATACGATTTATAACCGGCAGTTAAGAGACCCCCATATAATCTAGCGTTCGATAAACAACTGTAGGTCAATCGAGTTTAGTTTTCTAGGAAATCAATATTTATTGAGGGAGTTTATGATGCTTTTAAAGATTATAAACAGACTGTTTTTATTTTAATTTCATTTGAAAACAATACATACATACATAATTGGTCATTACAACCCTTCAGTCAGCGTTACGACCTAGTTTCTCACACCACTTATGTTGTGTGTGTAAATTTTATACATGAGTGGCGGGACCTACAGTTTAAAGTTGACTCCGAACGACAGATTTTTAAGAAACTTTTCATGGCAATTTTATTTACTCTCAGAGTTTTTGCCAGAAATCTGCTGAGAGGAAGTCACCGAAGAAATATTTTTTGTATTTTTATTTTGATGTCTGGCCTGGGGCTCGAACCCTGGCTTTTCGTCTAATAAGCCAACACACTACCTATAGATTTAGACTATAAAGATATAGATTTAGAATACAAAGATTATAAACAACCTGTTTTTATTTTAATTTCATTTGAAAACAATTTGTTTATTAAAACTGGTGTCAACTTTATAGATCCACGCCCACTTTCTTTTCTCTATCAGAACTTACTGGCTGACCCCTTAACTTTGCGTTGATACAAGGAAAATTTGTTGCAGAAGCAAGAAAGTAGCAAAAGTTTACATTTTAATCGTCAATATTGACTTAAGAAACTGCTCGATGTACATATGTGTATCTGGTATGAACATTAAGTGGTCTACGTGCTCTGTCATCAGGTAATATCCTGACTTTGTCTTAAAGACGAATATGACAGCGGGCGATGATATATTAGCTGAAGACCTGTGGAATTTTGAGGAATTGTTCTGTTTTACAAATCCTATTTGATTTATGATCCCACCATAAACACCATATACCCGAAGAATTTCTAAGCCCTTAGATTTAAACAGAATTACAATAGGACAGTGAAATTGTTAAAATATATCTCATCATCATTCACTTGACCGAATACTTAAGGCTTTTTTTGAGACTGCTTAGAATAATTATACAATTGAACGTCTCTGAAGAGCCTCCTATGAAAATGGGATAACTATTCTATGGCAGGTGTGGCCTTGGCTGGTCCGAGACTTATTGGAAATCATTTCCTAAAAGAGTTATGTAAATACAGAACGATTTTTTTGCGATTAATATGTATAGCTATAGTAATTAGTTGATTTATTTGACATAAACTAACAATGTAGAAGGAGAACGAGTACTGCGATTACACAGCCCTGCAAATTTGGACTTTTTTTGTGCAAATAAGATGGCTCCAGGTGTTTCCGAAGGCATTTTGCGCGCTGAACACGAATCTGGTTTCAAAAACTTTCCACCACGTCAGGTTTTCGAGAAAAAGGGGTGCAAGAGAAAAAGCAACACATTAAGATCTTCATTCAGATTTAAAAAATCCAAAATGGCAGATCCGGTATGGCGGACAAGTAAATCTGATTAATTGTTATAAACCTCGACCGCCATATTGGATCCGCCATTTTGAATTTTTTAAATCTAAATGAAGATCTGTAATCAGCGACCCCAAAAACCCCTGAGTAACAATTCTCAAGTAAATCTGATTAATTTTTTAGGACCTCCTTAATGTGTTGCTTTTTCTCTTGCACCCCTTTTTCTCGAAAACCTGACGTGATGGAAAGTTTTTGAAACCAGAAACCCACCCCCTACTTTAAGGGTGCATGCAAACAATTTGGCTTTGGGCTGATTTTAAAGAGCAAAGATCAGTTGTCAATTTCTGGCAATACCGATGATTCTAGCACGTCAGTGTTTAGCTCTACAATGTTTCAAAAATGGCCAAAAACGCTATTTTAAGGGGTTTCAACCCCCTTTTTCTCGAAAACCTGACGTGATGGAAAGTTTTTGAAACCAGATTCGTGTTCAGCGCGCAAAATGCCTTCGGAAACACCTGGGGCCATCTTATTTGCAAAACCGATGCATCGGAAACAAGTTTTTTTGTTCGTTCATCTGAAAATAGTTTTGCCCCTTACCAATAGTAAACATCAGAACAAAAACGATTAAATGTATTCATGTTTGCTTATCAGAAGGTAAAAATTAATTTTAATCCTTATACTTCTACCCCGCTATAAGCTCCCATATATGTACGTTATCAATATAGAAAATATACAAATAGTCATACAGCATATAAAAATTACAAAAACAAAAATCTGTGTGAAGTGTAGAACTTTAAGCACTGATTAAATCATAGAGAGGCCATAAATAGTTAAGTAAGGTAACAAAATGAATTTCTTTCTAAACGTCATACCGAGATAACAGTTCATATTCCTATCCGAACTCTAATATTGATTTGTCTGAGACGTTTCTAAGGTAGACATGTAGGTTTAGACTACAAACTACCCAAATAGCTTAGATTAATTGGGCTCTTAAAATCCTTTTCTAACATTTTCCATCATTTATCAACCATACTGATAGTATTATGAAGGACTTACGTAATTCATATCACCTTTAGCTAGACACTATCTGTTAATAAATTCTGGATATTCAATAATCCCTCCCAAGAATCCCTCAGATTCCTAAATGCCGAACAATAGGAGAGAATATATTCTGTGATGTCCTCTTCTTTTCCATCATTATTGCTCCTGAAAAATCTTTCCATCATACAGGCGTTTATACTCAGCAGTTAATAAGTTAGGTCCTGTAGATTACTGACCAGTTTTTTTCAGTTTCAGAAACAGTTCTTACAACTTTTCTTTCTTCTTTGCTTATGTGCTAATTTTGTACTCATCTCTGTAATACACTACTATGACACTTATGTATCGTGTATGTATTCCATATTTCACCTATGTTTATACGAGTGTGCAAAATATCATGTTTATGCTATAAAAATCTAGGGGCACACAATAATCATTTGTTGGCAAGTGCAAGAAAACAATGAAATAGAAATATGTATGTATGTATTCCTATTTAATATCTCTCACATTTTTCTATATAAAATTAAGAAAAAAGATCTGAAACATATTATTGGAATTGCTAATATTTCAGAGAAAACAATTTAGTTAATTATTTTTATTAAATCAATATATTGTAACATAATTGTGTATAAATACGAAAACGACAGTTAATTGCAATTTTAAATATCAAAGAAAAAAAAGACTAAAAAACAATAGCAATGGGCAATGAGAAGGTTGCATGGTTGATTAATGGCATTGTATCCACTACCCTCTGTTACTGATCCCCTCCCTTCTCTCTTTAATTACTACATACTTCCTTATCTCTCTTTTTGGTAGCGAGAGAGACTATCAAGAAATTGTGTTTTTTTTTTGTTAATTGAAACAGTAGCAATGGATTGCAATTAATTTACCAATAAAAATGCCAATGGCAATTAGTGGAAATAAGCAATTTGTTGCTTCTTATTTTTTAATCATAAAAATATACAATTTTTTGCTATTTTATTAATTATAATTCTGTGGTTTTTGATGATTTATTGACGACTTTGCAATTGAACAAAAAACAATAAACAATACCAGTGTTGCCTCATCAGAGGATTTATTAATAAGTTGACGATTTTTATACGACTGTGATTGTCGCCACTTATTTGCTATGCTTTGCAGTTAACTGAATACTAATAAAACTCTATATTTAATTTAATATAAAAACAAACACTAGTAAGCCTGCATCCGAAAAAATCTTGTAAACAAGATAAGATAACAGTCACACTATCAAGTACTTTTCATAGTTATTGCAAGTCATTTGTATGTTAAGCGCAGATTTATTTCAACCGCAGATTTTGAACTTCGCCTGAACTCGTGGGCAGCCTTTCTGCTGCCAAAGAAAGGAAAAATCTCTAATGCAAGAATTGGATTGAAATTGCGATACTAAGCTTGGTGAATGAAATAATCGCGCACATCAATCAATAAAGAATGCAAAGGAGTCCCACCAAGATATCGGTCTAATAAAAAGCTTATATGACAATATCCCCTGCCAAATACAGCACGAACTGCAACTAAGTAACTAAGTAGAGAAAAGAGTCGACCAAGAATTTATCTTAATTCCATCATTTTTTAACATCTCGCTTGACGTCGTAATGACTCGTGTGTTTCAGAATGTATGCTGCGTTAGCGGGGTTATCAATGAATATACCCAAAACCAAGGCAATGCACATGTGTGCGAATAACGTCTAGACAATTTTCGTAGGTGATATACCATTGGGTGATGTGAACCTAAGAAACTAGCAGGATGGTATTGCGAGTTCAGCTCTGAACTGTAATTCATACAATAGCGAACAGGCAGACCGGCAGAAGTGACTAATAGACATAGAGGCATTAAAGTACTCCACACATTAAACCAAAATAAAAACCTAGATTTTGTTTTCTAAAGTTTTAAAAAGCCCTATACTATGAAAACGCTTTAATTTATACAAAACTAAAGTAATTCCGTTTACTATACGACAACCTCAATATTGAAGTAGTTTTTAGTAGCTTCATATCAGAAAACTTTCATAAACTCTGTTATTAGCAAAAAAAAAACTTAAAAAATGCTGTATTTCGCAACATTTAGCGTTTTTTACATTAAAAATTGCTAACACTGTTAAATACGATTCTCCTGTCTCTCTGAAGTCTAGCTGTTGGCGGGTGCTTGTCGGTTTTTTTTCATTCGAATGCTCTTTTCTTGTTGCTATTTATAATCATGTGTTTTTGTTGTAAATTGTAAAAAGAATTTATTACATTTGTTCTACAGACTTAAAATCATGTATACATACATTTCTTTTACAGCACATTCACTCGCTCACACTTTTAAGTAATTATTTATTGATCACATTTAATAATTTATAAATTATTTTTTAGGTTTTACATTAGAAACAAATTAATAGACACACACTACCACTTTAATTTCATTGAAAATATTCACAACTGAACAAGCAAAAGATTCTTTTGCTTAGCTGGTCGGTCTACAATCTTGTTCTTCTTTTTCATTTACTTTTTTATTGCTTTTGTTTTTGGTTTTCTTTTCGTCTTGCATTAGTTGTGCCGTGTTATATTGTAGTGTGTTTTTGTTTGTGTAGAAGGAAGAATATCGATGAAAAAAGATGAAGAGCAATAACTTGTGCACGTCAATGACCGACAACGAATATTGAGATACGCTACATTTACAGGTCAGTGCTTAATAATATTTATAACACTTTTTTGTGTTTAACTGTGTTCAATAGTTAAAGGATTGAATCACATTGTAAGGTGGTATTTAGAAGACAAGATTTTGTACAATAAGAAAAAAGTCCTTGGCAGTCTTATGATTATTTGGCTCAGCCCTGAAACAAGACTGCGTCAAAAACAAGGAGAAAGCGCTGCAAAATTTTGTAATTTTCATACGATAAAGACAAGTGGCTATCTTATTGAAACTAATTGAATAATTTTAATACCAGGTTGCCCTGGTAGTCCAGTGGGTAGTGTGCTAGACTATTAACGTGAGGGTCGTGGGTTCGATTCGCATCAGAGACTCTTGTCTGTGACACTCACCGAGCATATGGTCAAGTTACTCCGCTCATATATAATTAGAATAAAATTTGTAATTGTATTGTAATTAATAAATAAAATAAAATAAATTTTAATACCCAACAAAATTCACCACGGAGTGCCAATTTTAATACATATCGGTTCAATAATAAAAACTATCGAAATCGATTACTATTTAAATAATTTTTCAATTACCAATAAGCTAAATATTACACAAAAAAAATTTTTAAATCTAAAATTTGTTAAAAAGTCTTGATAAGAAACTAATTTTGATAAATGAATCTCCCATGTCATATCCATCTGTGAATCACTGCAGCACCGACCAATTTCTATATCAAAAATTAGGCAAAACAGTAGTGGTAGAATCGTAACCATCAGATCAAATTTAACACACAAAGTTTTTCTTTCAAAAATCTATTTGCCATAAAATTCAGCAGCAAAAGCTACTTCTCTATGCCAAAACTCATAGTTTGAACCTATGTTATGAATAATTCCACTGCCTCAAGGTCCCCAACCCCAGCCCCAACGGCAAACTTTTGTTAATAAGACAGAAATAGTATCCGTCAATACAATACTAAGCTTTATACATCGATAGTAACGCATTTTAAGCTCCGAAAGCTGCTTCTAGTACTAAAAGACTATCTCTCTTTTCTTTAAATTTATTAAAATCAAATTCGTACCAATTAAAGCCTTAAATTTCATGCAACAATAATGCACCCCCTTTTTTGCTACGTTTAAACTTAATTTTTTTAATGAACAAATACAGTGTATTATTGACGTGTTAAATGTAGGGTATCGGCACTAGTAATACAACTATGGCGTCGCTACTTAAAATCATTTCAAAAGTAGAAACAAATCTCAATCGCACACAAACAATGAATGTGTATATTTGTAAATAAAATATTGATAAGAGTACTTTAACCCTCTAAAAGTGGTTAGGGTTGGACAAGCAAGACAATATTATGCAAGCATATAGCCAAAAGCCATTGGCGTTATCTAAAATGTTGCAAAATCACTTCTGGGTTATAAGGTAGACTATAGTAGTACAAATATGAGCATTTTTCTTTTACTAAATAGGTATAGCTGTGCACATTAAATACCTAACGCCAAAGATCTAAAATAACAGAATTATTTAATAGCATTTAAGACTCTGTGTTTAATTTTTAATAAACAAATGCTAATGCACAAACATGTCCATTATTTAGCACTCATTTGTGAATTTAACAAACAAGCCGGTATTTCACACATGCACGCATGCATACATACATACGTAATCTTTTGGTCAATGTTGCTGGTCTATTATTAGAAAACCCATAGAGACCCAAATATAGAAGAAGACACCCTGTTTAGGTTGCAAAGTAGATGTTAAAAGAATTAAATTAAAAGGAAACCACTTTCTTTTGTTGATGAATGAAATGTTATGTTAAATATCAGCTGTTACATCATAATACTTTTGTGACGTAGCATGTACATATATGTACGTGTGTATGCACGCATTTACTACTCTCATACCCACGTAAATCAAAGCAGAATATAAAGTGATGTCAATGCAAAACAATGCAAATTTGGCAACATCAATACAAAGTATTGTGTTGTTGATATTTTCTCTTCACTATATTAATAACAAAGTTGCCATCACTTAAGAATTAAAATTAAAAGCTGGGTCTTACTTGAGACAAATGCTTCGTTAGTCAAGATTACAAGAATTTAAATCAAAAATTAACAAAACCTACAGCAAAATCCAAAAGATTTGAATCCAAGATCAAACTGACGTTCAGAAAATTCATTTATTTGGAGCAATTAGAAAGATTCTCTAGTTGTCAATATTAGGAATGTTTAAGTGTATCCAGACAACAATTAAATTATAGGCCTTCTGCCTTAACACAAACCCACGAATGACATGGACACTGTAGGTATGTGGATCAAAAACAATAGGATAATACACAATACGTGTAAATGATAATTTTTAAGAACTATGACCGCTCAGAGAGGAAACGTCAGGCACTGCCACCTTTTAAGGTAAAGTGGGGTCGATGAGACAAGTTCCTCAGCACTTCATACACAGCAAATGATCTCCTATGACCATTTAGTAGTCAAATCGGTTGCGTTATAGCACAACTAGATTCTCTATCCTATTTACATAGGCTCTACTTCAGTGTAATACCTGTGAAGCATCCTTACTCTCCGTAAGCTTACAAATATCTCTCCCGTATACTTGGTAATACTTTAGTCATATGACAGCCGTGACTATGTAGAGACTTCGGCTTAGATAATACAGTCTTCATACATTAGACTGAAGCTAATTATTTTGTCAATTCCCCTAACATAGGTAGAAACCCTCATATGTTTTCACAGAGAGCGTTGTTTCTAGGCAACGTTAGATGATCATCTTAGGATCTACTAATGCTTAGCTGAAAAGACTTGATTAATGAATTTGAAGCAAACCAAATAAATAAGAAAATTAAGTAAACACTATGGAAAAGTATAAAAAAACAAATTAAACAGAAGGTCTCTGCGATTTCTACAATTCATGATTAACCTTCAATTAATTTTCTTTCAAATTTTTAAAAACGTACGTACATTTTTGGTTTTCAGTGTAAGTTTTAAATTTTCCTTTTATTGTTTGTTTGAATTGAAAAAAAACATGTTTTTATATGAAAACATTGTCTAGAAATTTCCAAACAGTCTGGCAATACACTATTACAAAATACTCTCACGCTACTCTTAAATTTTTTTTAGTACAAAACATACTTTTAGGTAAAGAGAAACAAAATATCATTGATTTTTTCACTCTTGTGTTATGATATATTATTTTGTTGTTGTTGCTATGGCTTTGCATGTAAATGTAAATGAATTCAATAATAACAACAACAACACGTAAACATTTGTTTTTATTGATTTTACCAAATAAACAACAATAACAAAACATTCCTCTGTTGTAACAAATGGTAGCCGACAATGACGTTGTCGTTTACCTCGACGACGCAGTTTGCGACTGCGTTAACGTTGAATTCAAACTTTTTAAGGAAAAAACAATGCATAACACACGCAGACAGGAACAAAAAGGAACAGTTTTTTATGTAAAACTTTTCTTCATGTTCCAAGATTCGTTTTCTTTTTGTTGCTTTTCCTTGTGATTATTTTAAAAGAACCCACAAAACGCCCTTGATTTTTCCATTTGATTTGATTTCGTTTCCTTTTCTTTTCATTCATTACAACTGGACTGGTTTTATGCAAATGAATTTCACAATTTAAATAAATTTCACTAAATTTTACATACCAGAGATGAGGTTTTTCTGCTTTTCTCTTCTGTTACTTTTTTATTGCTTTTTTCTTTAACTTTACGCACAACAATAATAAATCAAGAAATTAAGTCGAAAGATGAAACTGAAATTGAATTTTCATTGAACTCAAAAAGGAACTGAAAATTATGCAACAAAACTTTTATTGTAGAGTTGTCTGGCTCTTTATCATTTTATTTTTCTTAATTTTACTCATTAACAAAAGAACACATAGAAAGAACTGAAACACTGTGTGTAATGTATTGTAACATTTTCTTCATTTCTTTTTTGCAATTTTAAATCACTACTAAACGAAATAGGAAAAGAAAGCAATTTAAAACACATTTTTGGGTGAAAACTATTGCACTTTTCTTAGATTTTCTCATAAAAATTTTAAAACCAACAGCAATAAACACAACATGAGACTTACATCTTTTCCAGACAACTTTAGTCGCGGTAACAGCGCGAACTTGAAGTTTACCACAGACTTCATTGACTTGAAATTTCAAACTGAATACACGAGTGTGTTCGTACTAAAAGAGCCTGTTTAATAAACTCGCATAAATTTTTACACACGCAAACTCATAAACAATATGCTCTTCGCCAAGTAAAAGACGAAAAAAAAATACTAAAAAATTTAAAAACAAGAAGCAGAAGAACCAGCATAAGCCAAACAAACAAACAGGCTGTTTTGTTTAGGTAGACAACAACAAAAAAGTGGCAAAACACTTATACACTTACCAAACACATACAAAGTACGACTTAGGGGTGATTATGGGGATGTTAAATTTCAATTGCTCATTTTGTTTGCTTTTGTTTGTATTTTTTTGTTTTAACTAAACCCATGGTCTGTGTGTTTGCATACGTATCTCTGTTCCTGCAGAGAGCGAGTAAGAAAGAGAGCAAAAGTATGCAAACTTCAAATTGTGATACATTATTAAAATGATTATTGGATTACATCTTTAAGCAAAAGAGCATAATTTTTCTTTTCTTCTAAAAGAAAAACAACATGGCCTTATTGTACATGTGATATAATTCTCTTACGTTTTAAATGGCAACTTTTTATAGTCTTCTAGGTATTATGCTCTGTTTATTACAAGTGTTGGTGGTGGCAAAACACTTATACACTTACCAAAACACATACAAACTATAACTTAGGGGTGCTATGGGGATGTTTAATTTCAATTGCTCATTTTGTTTGTTCTTGTTTTTGTTTGTGTTTTTTATTTTAACTAAACACATGGTCGGTGTGTTTGCATCAGTGTTGAAAAATTCATTACTTTTGTATTTTTTCAGTACTTTTTCATTTCAAAAATCCCGCCGAAACCCCACCAAGCTTTCAGTACTTTTTTCATCAAATTCGTTTTTGTTCGTTTAAAAAAATAAATATATATTTTAATAAATATTCGCACATTCTTTTTCCGTTTCCGGGTTTATTAAGTAAAAATTAAGCCCCGTTTGTTTACTGCAATATGGTGTTCTGTCTGTCTAATAGTAGTTACAAGTTACAGTAGCCTTATTAGACTATAGACGCTCAAAAAAGCCACTGTTCAAACCCCAGGTCAGACAAAACGAAAACAAAAAATAAATTTGTTTATTAGAAAGAAAAAACTAGTAGTTATCGTTAGGTAGGTGTCAAAAGAAATATTGTTATCTGACCATTGGCCCTTGAAATTATTTTGTTTATACATCAAACCAATCCCCCTCGTCAATCAAATTCTCGGTATCATCAAAATCGCGTGAAATAAGGGCTGAAGCACTTATGAACACCGAAATACATACCCTCAAGGCTCTTACCCAGTGCATTTACACGTTACTCGTGATAGAGTTGTCTGGAGTCCAAATTGTTGCAATCTAATGAAAAAAGTGTGTGAAACTCCCTTCACCAAACAAAGCTTAATACCACGGGTACATCTTAATAACGGCAAAATACAATGCAAAATCAATTACAATATATGATGTCTTCCCTGGGGACTAGGAGGATTTCGAAATTTCGTACAAAATTAGAAATGGTTCATATAAGATGTGTAATGATTATGATCGTTTTTCAAATTAAAAATAAAACTACGTTTTTTTATTTTGTATCATGATTTGTTTGTTGGTTTTCGCTTTGGTTTTTTTTAGTTTTTGCTTTTATTTACTTTTAAACATGTTGTTTTAAAAAGATATTTTAAATTTCTTATTGGTTTCTGTCTCATAATAATTTATATAAATTTATTTTTCTTTTTTTGTTTTAGTTTAATAGCAATAAATATTTAATAGATTTTTATAAAGAACATTAAACAAACAAACGGCTGAAGGCTATCTCTTTGAAACATACAAAAACAACGAAGGACAAAAAAGTGGTGAGATAGTATTGCATGTACCTTACGACAACAAAGAAAACCATAAAAAAATTAAAGACGGAATATATTTTGCTCATATTAAGTAAGTAGGAATAACACTCCGACTTTTATTATACCTTTCTATTGTTAAATCATGTTTCAAAGGATTTCCTTTAAACTTGCAAAGATGAGTAAGAGGGAGAGATCACTACAAAAAGGACTTAACAAAAGTTTTGAGGAGTATTCTAAATATTACACTGGCAGACTGGCGCCATACGGTTAAATAAATACTCCTGCTGCTGCACATAAGTGACATAAATACATTACAGGGTATTTTTTTAAGGGAATATACAATCATGTAACAAAAATATTATATAAATTATATAAATGTGTGTGTGTATATATACTTTTTTTTTTTTGGTTGATAGAGTAATAATGTTCTGGCAAACACAATGTCAACATTGGCAATTATTGTAAATCAAAAGAATTCACCCGCATTCCATTATTATACTATGAATATAGCGCCATTTGTGCAGGTTGTGGTATCAGTGCTATTAGCGCTAGCCACATCAGCAGCCTCAATTGTGTTTGCAATGTTTTGGTTGTCACTCTTATTATTGTCTTCCTTATCTAGTACTTCAGCCTCCTTTGCGATCTCTACAATGCCACGTCTTGGCTGAGATTCAGTTTTTAAATTGCATTCTTCTGCTTCAGTTGTTACCACAGCTGGTCTAATTTTATCCAATTGATTTTCCTCCATTAATTCTTCAGCACTATCGATTTGCTTTTCATCTTGTGGTGTTTTGATTGCTTCACTTATGGATTCTTTTTCGATAATTTCGTCCTCTTCGGTATGTACACTTATGCCGACTTCTATTTTGTCTTCATTGGTATTATTTTGGAATGTTACAGAGATCTCTTGTGGACGATTAGAGTTGACATCATCATTGTTAGCTTCACCGGCAGTCGAAGAGTTTGCTGCATTAGGATTTGTGGTGATCGAAGACCACCAATAGGAAAAGGCTCCTTTGGCTTGAGAAATGGCACCGCCCACAGCTCTACTAGTATTATTAACAGCCTGATTAATTTTACGGCCACTTTCACTATTTTGCATGGTTCTTTAAAATAAAATACACAGACATTGAAAAATTTAAAACCAATATACCACGCTATCAATACTCACTGTGCCAATTTCAATTTCATATCGGTCACCGATAGAGTACCCGAAAAGGGATGTCCTGCCGGCAATTCTTCAAAGAATTCCACATCGGGCTTCACATCAAACCACTCCTGATAACATTGTGTCTTTTGGAATGCATTCATAAAATTCATATTAAAATGTTCGATATCTTTAACAGTGACGTCATTTGCCACCGTGGTGCGCAACAAAGCTAAGCAATAGCCCTGAAATTGATTTCGTATCCAATGTTCACTGCCCTCAGCATCTTCTTTGGGTGCATGTACGTGTTTCAGTAGAAAATCCATAAATCTTAAGTCTTCTGTACTTAAAACCAATTGTTTTCTTAGTTCCGAGTCACGTATATCCAGATTACCATTTTCAATGTCTACCAATATATCGGCCAAATGCTGTTTCTGTTGGAATAGGACATTTGATGTGCCGATCACATAACTAAGTACTGAAGGATCTGTTAGAAGATCCATATATGGCAACGATAGATAAGGCAAGCAAAGATTACCGCTGGCAAATATTGAAATCGGTGCGCGATATTCATCCGGATTGACCATAGTTAAAGCTGTTAGAGTGGCTATAGCTAAAGAATACAACAGAAAGTAATAAGGTTTTATAGAAGTCTGATAATTTTTATTTAATTTTAGTAAAAATAACTTAAACGTATAAATAAATGGAGTAGATTGAGTTGATTATACTATTGTGAGTGTAATGTTCAATTCTAACTAATCTAATAAATCTCTAATCGCGGTGCATCTAATCATACACCCAATGGAGATCACTAAGTAGTCATACGTTAGATTCATTATACAGTTTAAAGGATGACAAATCCAACAACACTTGGGTTCAAGAAACGTTGTGATTCAAGTTTAAAACATGATGTCTTATGCTTTTACCATCTCTTCAGTAACCCAATTACCCTAGGGTAACGCGTAGGCCTCTAAACAGCCAAGTCAATGCAGAATATCTCACCATGTAGTTAATTACTAATATATACAAGACACTTACGTTATATGTTGTAAATATAAATGTTTTTCATTAATTTACATCTTCATATAACCTTTCTATATAATAAACACCACAGAAGTATGCTGACGCTACACACAATCGATTTTCAATTAAAGTATGTTTATCGTTTGAGTGTTGTGTTGACAAGTTTGTACGATGTTCTATTAAATTATCCAATATACTATATACTCACATGAAGTGTCCTCACTGGGTTGTCTACTAAATGAGTTACTACGTTCTAAGCGTTTATTACCGCCACCACCACCACCTTCTACAGCTACATTTGTCAACGATGAGGCATCAGTTGACTCAACATCCTTACCCGTGGGTGTAGAACTGCTATCACTATCATTTGACTTTATGCTCTCCGTTGTTGTCGACATAATACTACTACAAGTATTATCCACACTGTCGCCAACACAATTATCGTTATCTTTTGTTAAGTTATCCCCAACCATCACTTCCATCTCTCCTTTTCCCACTTGATCGCCTGTACAATCATCAGCCTTTATTAATGAGTCCGAATAATCCGGCATGGGTGAAAGAGGTCGTGATGTACGCACACAAGCCACTTCCTGGAAACCTTTCTCCAATAGTCTGGGTATCAATGAGGATATACCCAAAATCAATGCACACATATTGCGTACGGGCGAACCAAAACAGACAACACGCCTTTGTAATAAAAATAGTTTCAATAATTGCAATGTTTTATGACGCCACTGTAATATAATTTCACGCAAAGATAAGCCCACATGAAAATGGCGAAGTGACCGTCGCGATTCATCGCTTAATAAACAGGCATTTAATTGCTGATAAGCCTTTACCAAAAGTTCAGTAGAAGAGAAATCCCCCGTTTCAAAAAACGCATCCGCTATGAGGGCCAGTTTTACTTCGATGTAACCATATATGGGTAAACGTGCCAAACAACAAACAGATTTCTGTACTGTGCTACGTGTAACATCTGCCGTTCTTATTTTCAGTCTTTCCACGGGTATTTGTCTATAGCAAGACACGCCATACACACTCTCTGTAGGATCGGTAAGACTAGGCAAATTAAAAAATACTGTGTCCTCTGTAAAGTTGTGTGAACCATCTGGCAAAGCTAAGGTCGACAGATATTTCCAACCGGACGGACATTCATTCTTGCCACTTGTTCCCTTCACCAAGGGGGGATAGGAAAATTCCACCTACAAATTTATTAAGAAAACTCATCATTTTCTACTTTCTCTGCATACCACCGTTTATTCTTTACCTGACAACCTAATTTATGATGAAAGCCCACCACCAGTATATGTAGAATTGGAGGATTATTTTCAGCCGAGTCCATTTCTTTTTGTTCTATTTTTTTCACTCACAACTCTTTTCTGTGTTTTTCTTTATAATTCTTTTGTGTTTTCTGCAACGCAAAATTTATCTCAAAATGAAAATCGATGATTTATTGTTTAGAATTTCTTTACTATTGTCGTCTGATGCAAGAGGTATTTGTTAGTTTTGTTTTTTTATTTTAACAATAACAATTAAATTGTTTCAATAATATTTTTTCTCTTTCTTATCAAATTTGTTTATTTTCCTTTCCTTCTAGTTGGAATTATTCGCACGGTATATTGCACAGTGTTGAAAAATTCAGTACTTTTGTAATTTTTTCAGTACTTTTTCATTTCAAAAATACCGCAGTACCCCCAATAAAGCTTTCAGTACTTTTTTCATCAAATTCGTTTTTGTTCGTTCAAAAAATAAATATATATGTATTTTAATAAATATTCGCACATTCTTTTTCCGTTTCCGGGTTTATTAAGTAAAAATTACGCCCCGTTTGTATACTGCAAGTAGTAAGTTTGGTCGCCAAATCCAACCAAAAAACTCGCCATTCGTTTGAAAACAAAAAACATGTTGGTCCCGCTGCTGGTTAGGATAGAAAAAGAAAAAAAAAATTTTTTAAATTTTTTTTTAAATTAATTTTTCATTGAAGTCTGAAATTCACCAGTTGTGGAGAGCTTCTTTCACAAAATGTGGTGAATTTTATCCGGTGTGGTGAATAAAATCGAAATTCACCAAAATGCCGTTATTCGAAATAGGTACTGTATATTGTGATTTGGACGGTGCATGTCTAGAATAAGTAATTTTCAAATCTGTTAGTGGAGGCATTCACCGATATGTCTGGTTACTGCATTAAAACAATGTTGCCATTGTGTCATTCTATTCAAAATTTTAAAAAATTAAAATTACAAAAATAATTAAATTTTAAATATTTTGGAAATGAATTTAGGAATAATTTCTTTCTTTTATGTTCTATTCCCAAAATGCTTTTTTGCAAATTGGAAATTTTTTGCCGAAATATTTATAAATTTTTGTGCTTTTTTGTTTGAATCGGATCAGGAAAAATTATTGAAGAATTCATTCATTTTTTCTTTAGAAAAAGAGCTGGTTACAGACAGATTCCTGATTTTATGATTTGCGCTTTTCAATTATAAATGGGTTAGGCAGGCTATTTATTGGTAAAGGTCTTAAGCCCCGGTTAGCCAACGGCCGAATGAACCGTTGCGTCAAATTTTTTTTTACTAAACTTTACGTTTCGAATCAACTGTTTTTGTTTTGTATATGAGAAACATGTGTTAGTTTTTCTATTCCATTCCGTACGGTAAGTATAATAATATAAATAAATATATTTTTATAAAACTACCATTTGATGCAAAAAGGTACTATTTCAGTTATAGTTCAGTACTATTTCAAAATTTCAATTTTCCAACACTGATATTGTATGTACAATTGACTGATTGATTGATTGTGTCATCGAGACAGGGCTGTTATATGTTGTTATTGAAAAACTTTTCTTTCATATAAAGATATAAAACGCCAAATCAAAATAATTGCTTTTGGCAAAAGTATGGCAGTGTACAGGGTAAATCAAAATTATGAATTTCCAAATAAAATTCTGTTTTGTCACAATCTTAAAAAGGGTTATTTTTTGAAAGCAAATTTAAAAAAAGTTGTAAGCGATCAGGATGGAGACTAAATAGACTTCCAAATCACTTACATATTATGTCCCCGGCAGAAAAAAATTAAAATAATGCAATGATCTTTTACCTGTACCTTTACTCTTCGCTAAGAGGTCGCAGGTTTGATATTATACATATGTAGGTTCTTATACATATGTAGGTTCAAAAGAGTTGGAAACTGGATCGGCCGTGTTGAATGCTCTTGTTCATTTAGCTTAAGATAAATGGAATGATGTCATTGTGATACACTTAAAAGATCGATCCCACTTCCCATGTTCGCTGTTAAGGATTATCGTATAGCTAACCACCCAGTGGAAGACTGACAAGGTTATGGCCAATAGCATATTTGCTAAACAATTGAGATACAGAATGAATTACACTACTACAGATCTTTCTGTGTTTCCTTCGAGTCGGACAATATTGTATTGTTTCCTCAACTTTTTCCACAGGACCTCCCCTACTTACAGAAAGTGCTCTGCAATAACTTTAATATGTGACAGATCGAGATTTTTAAAACTACGCTGATTCACTACTTCTGCAATCATTATCAGTCATCAGTTATTTTCAAAGCCTATTAATATATCGATGGCTTATATAAAAAAGGCCTAACTCGATTTTTGGTTACTTTACAGGAGAAGGAAAAAACTTAATAAAATTCGTAAAATTTTAGATAAAATAAAAATTTTAATACAATTTTTAATAAGAAACAGCAACACATTTAATCTCTCATTTAAAATTTTTTTATTTTTTTTGTGCATCTGACATTTGTCTACCAGAATAAACAAAAAACCTTATTTTGAAAAAAATTTAGTTAGGTCTTTTTTATATTAAGCCATCGATATGTATGTGTTTTTTAAGTAAACAAAAAAAAAAACTAGGCAAGTAGACTTATTCTTTTTTAATTTCTTGTGTCGTAATTATTTCGTTTATTAATATTTTATTCGTAAAATAAATCACTTGATTTTTCTTTTCTAATTTTTTCTTTATAATATTGAGCGAAGCAATAAATTAAATTTTATTTTAAATTAAATTTAATAAAAAATTTCTGTGATTTTAGCAACTAATTTCTGTTTATTTTACTTTTTTGTATACATAAATAAATAACACACGTTTTAGATATTCAGTGGCCGACAAAAGTATTTCATAAGTTTTAGAAACATTATCTGAAATCTATTCTTGATCGTATGTGAAGGTAAAATGAAAGGTTAAATATGCAGGTATCGCATTATTAATTTAAATCTAATTAAACCTAAAATCAAGCAAAATCTGTAAACATCAATCAATATTTAAATTTAAAACCAGGCCAATAATACATACCAATAAGTATTACACTGGAGATTTTTTAAGCGCAGAATCAGAAAACATTTTAATCAGGGTTAATTAAATACTTCAAAATAATTTAAATGAAAAATGGAAAATATATGATCTACGGAATTGCTATTTCTAAGTAATTGTTTAAAATGGACCAGCCAATGTCCTTTAAACTGTGAGTTTGATTTTTGAAATATGGAAGATATATAAACTTTTGTTAAAAAGTTTTTTCTTTAAGTTTATATTTCCTCCTTTACGTCCCAAACAAGATCTCCAACAATCATTATTAAATTGAAAACAAATATAATTGTATGTTGACTTTTGTCGGCCACTGTACCAGCCCAGTACAAATTTTAGTAGAACAATGCACGTTTCAATTGTTGGCAAGATTTTATTATTTTTAATTGATTTTTTTTAATTATTTTAAACGACTTTAGGTAATTATAACTTGGCTCAATATATAGTACAATAGTTATTAATAAAAATGATTGTTTAAATAAGTTTTCATTTTTTTCGTATATTACAAATTTGTTATTGTTTTAAGTACTTAACGATTTTTAAAACCAAACAATTAAATTAAGAGATTAAAGAAAAAAATTTTACAAAAAAATAAGTTTTTGCCAAAGCCATAATTTTTTACTAGAGATTTAAATAAAATTAAATAATTTAAAATATTAATAAAATAAAATTATACAATTAAGGAAAATTATCTGTACATACACTCTAAAATTTAATTTCATTTAATTTAAAAGAAAAATAAATCAAATTTTTATTATAAAATACAAATTATATGCGAAAACTACAATAAATGTTTACACACAACTCCGAAATAAGGCAGCTAAATAAGAAATAGGAAAAGAAAATAACCATTAGTTTTCTAGAACTTGTACAAATAAGTACAGATTATATTTGAAAATGAAAAGTAGAAATAAATTATGGGAAGAATGCTATCTTAAAAAACCGCACAAACTAAAATTGTCAATTCCTCAACACAGAATGTGAGCATTTTCAAAACAGTGTTTCTAGGTAAGAACTAGCAAAACGGTTTGAGGTATAATTTCGTGCTTTCGAAGATTACTTAAAATACCGTGGTGAATAGAATATCTAATAATGAACTACGATCAACAATATTTAGGAAAGAAAAGTTGTTTATTGTGATGTCAGGGCTTAACACGAAGGAGAGCTATGTATGGAACTTTGTAAACAGACAGTGGTGGGAACACAAATTATTGGCTGAAATGAATAAATTAAATTTTTGGTACAAAAGGGAACATATTGGTGTGCTTATGAAATAGATTTTTAAATCAATTTTAGAAAATCCTTGGAAAATTAACATCTAAAAGTATGTATGTATGTTTAGATTTTCTTTCCTTAACTGTATGATATTGAGGTCAAATTTGTTTAAATATGCTTTCATTTTAAGCTTCAAATTACGTTATTCCATTGAAAGCTTTCAGTTACACAAAAAAGAACTGTAATTACAATGAAGTGACGTAATATTAAAGTTTATTTAAACTTGACCTTAATGTTCCGATAATTTTATTTTTTTGTGTATACTAAACAGCAAAACAAAAGTCAAGGAATCTCTTTAAATAAAGTCTTTAATTTAAAATACATATTTATATAGTTTTTCTTTTTCTATTTTCCTAAAAAATTATAGAGTATAACTTATGATTCGTTTATGGCCATTTTAAAGTAAATCATCATCATTGATTAACGAAATTGTATCGTAAGTTTTTAAAAAAAACGTTTGTTAGTACGTAATAAAAGATTTATTAATATTATATTTTTTTTTATTATTATTTTCTATAATTTTTTTTGTTTTCGTTTTTTCCTATACTTTCTTTAGGTATATACTATATAAATAATATAAAAAAAATTATGATGATTTTGAAATAACAGCTAAAATGTGTACGTTCTTTTATTTTTATTTTAAAAATTAAAAAGCGCTAAAATTATATTATATTTTCAACAAAACAGTTATAAAATGCTTCAACTACAAAAAAAAAAAAATATTTTTATAAATACAAATGCGAACATAATAATAGCAGTGTCCACGGAATTTTTTTATTTTTTGAAATTGTAATCTGGCAGGTCTAATAAATATAACAAGTATGAATGGAATCGATAAGCTAGAAGTTTTATACAAACACAAGGTTTTAGCAGAGAAGATAGTTTTTAATTCATCCAATATCATTTTGAATCTGGACGATCTACTGCCTGAAAAAGTCATCTTCAAGTGGTTTTTCAAATACAGCCGTTACTTCAACAAGTTGAAGACACAAATTATGAGAATGCGAAATAAATTCTTTTAAATAAATAGTTAATACGGTAAAAGAAAACACACTAAATGCTTTGCATGCAAATGGCACCATGTACATATCGAGGACGGACGAGTCATAAAATATTTCATTAAGATATTCTTATCTCCTGCTTGGCAATCACAGTCCACTATAGAAACGGTATGATAGTTTATCACGTCAGAAACTCATGAAGTAAATGCATTATGTTATGTTACCCCAGTTAAAACTGGTTTCGTGCCTTGTAACCTACCGATTTAAATTTTTAAAAGAGGCGAACCAATATTCAACAAACTTGGGAAAGTGATTTAAACGCTCTCCATTCCCAGAAGAAGACGGAATTAACTTGAAAACAACCACTGAGTTGCTAGTGCTTATACAGCTGTAATATAAAAAAAAATAACTAGGCTTTACAATAAAGTAATAATCTGTGGTTAATTTGAAAGAAAAATATGTATATCATAAGAATAACTGCTGCTAATTTTATGTCATGTATAAATTGTGCCCTTGTCATTATTTTAAATATTAAAATTTTAGTTTTTGCCTAACTCCTCAATTATAAGTCAGCGATTGGAAATGCTATCTTCATGTTCGCAATTGTAAATGGTTACTTTCAATATTGTTTATATGTATGTTTGTATGTTTATATATTTGTGTATCTATGCATGTATTTATGTATGTGTATTAAACAAAATTATTTATACAATTAAACTGCATTCAGTACTATAAATGTAGTTTTTAAATTGTACTTTTTTAAAAAATATATATTTATTTAGAGAGAAGTATTTAAAGAAAAAGAGAGCAAAATTACAAAAAAAAATGTTTATATTGGATTTCTATTCTGGCGGTTTTCGTTAGAAAATATTACACAGAGGAAACCATCAAAGGCAAATAGAAAATGGTGGCAGTTTTGAAGTTATTCGATAAAATTTAAACTAAAAAAAAAATAAATAAAAATTGTCTCAATATGTATATAAAATATTGGAAAACATAATTTTGTAGCATCATCTAATTGAAGCTTCATTTCGATCCTTACATTCCGATCTTTACAATCTTTACTTCATTTAGACTACTGGCTAGTTTTTGTTTTTTTTTTTAATTGTTCAAATTAAATTCTACAATATTGCTTTCTCCTCCACAGCCTTTCAAATTGAAACTTTTTAAGGGAAAACTTTTGCTTTCGAACTAAAATACTGTAAAAATACACACTATGTGAGCTTTTTTAAATCTTCCAACCACTAAACAACAACAGCTTGACGAATTTAAGAAGAAAGAATTAAGTTGTGCCAATGGTTTTTTATTTATCGTGGGGAAGAAGTAATCCTTTAAACGCTAACTTGAAGACAAAACGTTGCCTAAAATACTGCCATTGGAGATCAATCTTAGGGCGAACATTTCATATTAAACTTCTGGTCAAAGTCAATACTAAAGAAGCAGCAGCAGAATTAGGACTTCTATATCCAAAATATTAATTCTTTTTGTAATGAATAAATGTGTTAAGAGCCAGGCTAGTGTTCTAGAAGTACATTCCATATTAGTTAGAATTAATCAAACTAAATATTGTTGTTCAATAACATGGTATATCCATGCTAAGGTTATTAATGAGCATGGTTGGTCTCTTCTGTACCTCAAAATAGATTCTAACGCCAAAAGCTCTTACATAATAATTCTACACCAATTTGCTAGGGCATGAGTGTTGTAACAAGAGCAATTGTTTTAAAAATCCAAGGCTTTCTTAGCTATTGTAAATCAAAAAACGCTCTTTAAATAAAAATTTTGTAAATGGGATACTACTACAACTACTACAAATAAAATGTTTGGAATTTCATAAAAAAAAATACTTCTGCTATAAACTAGTCATTAAATTAGAGTTTTTTCGTTAATTTTCAAATTTATAATTTTCTCAATCATAATATGATCACCATTATCTAAAATGCCCTTTTGGTATCCTTTCTGTGCATTTGGGTATGAATACATAGTACATATGCAAATATAGGTATATATATATATATGTGTGTGTGTTTATGTGTTTTAGTATGAGTGTAAGGTTCTGGAAGATGTTGTTGTTGTTGTTGTCTGCTATATATAAATGTTTGTTTTGTAAAAGCTTTATAATAAATAGTTGTTGTTGTTGTTATTACAACATTTATTTAAGATGTTGTCCATCAACATCATTAAAATATTTTTCAGTTTTTGTGTTTTTCTTTTAATTTTAGTTTTCTTTTCAATCTTACTAATTTCGAAACGTTTAACTGCTGTTAAGTCTTTTTTTCTGTATTTTTACTTGATGCCCAATTTAAATTTACTTTTCCTGACTTCGTTTGCGCCTTTCCTACGTTGTTTCTCCTCAATGGCCATTAGTAGTACTACAATTTGTATATGTTGTCATCGTTTTAGTTGTGGCATTAGATGCGATAACGGAGGAGGAGGAGGAGGATGAGGATGATGAGGCATTGACTTTAGTTGTCATCGTTGTTGTCATTGTATAATTGAAGTTATATGGCTTTTGTTCTTGTTGCGATTGTTGCTTACGATTTAGATGTTGAGTTGTTGTTGTTGTTGTTGTTGTTGGTGATGTAGAATATTGTTTTGTTGCCATTGTATCCTCAATATCAACGTTATTAGTTGTTGTTGCATTATTTTGAGACATACGCTGTTGCTGTTGTTGCTGATATCCATATATTGGTCAGAGATCTTTAAGCAAAGCACTTTTCGCATTCTTTAATTTGTCCAAACGTTTTAGCAGATGATTATTTGATGTTTCTAACTCCTCGAGCTTTTCCATTGCTTCGCGATTCTATAACAAGAAGAATAAAGTGTTTTTAATTAATAATATTTTAATTTGGAAATGATTTTAATTATGTAATCAACTGGAGAACTCTTCGTGTTTTCTACGGCTATTAAATATTATAAGGAAGGAGGGAAGATTATTGAAGAAATTATTTTTAAAATTAGTATCTTTGACAACAGAATACCAAGTAAAATAAGTTATGAAAACAAGAGTAACAGTAAATTATAAATTATTTCTTCCCCAAATGGAATGTAAATGAAAAAGCTTAAACCTAAGAATTGATTTGAAAGAGTTAAAACTTAATTCTGAGCTACGTCAACTCTATGTTCTATTTCCAACTCTATTCTTTAACTATTTTTATATACATTTTTAATCTTTCATCAAATTCAAGCTGAAGGCAATCTACAAATAGATGGATACAGCTGTCGAAAATCTTTAGACAAAGTATTTTTGGTTCATTATGGAGCGTATATCCAATTGTTGTGGGAACGGTTTAATGGAGTCGAGGTTCAGAGTTCATACAAATTGTATTGATTTATTGGAGCACACCTCCCCCCTTCTTTTTGAGCTGTGTTGCAGTATTTTATCGATACTGCCCTGTAATGAAATACAATTTTATTTCCAATAAAGGTGTTTGTCGGACCTTTTGAGTCCTTCACAGAAGACTTTGGTGTCTCTTAAAATGGTACATCTCCTACAATTGTACTACACAGGTTAATCATGGAGTTTACCTTGTATAAACAAAGAAGACGAACCATTTATCAGTTATTCGAAACTTAAAACTCATTTGGAGTTGTTGAAACGGAAGTCACTGGACGTTTACTGCGATATTTACTGCCATATGAATCATGGATGATACGTTGTTACAAAAACTCAACTTTTTCTATCCTAAATGTAAAACACTAGAAATATTTCACAGTATTTAGGCACATTCTTTTAGTTGTTTCTGCCTATAATTTTAACAAACGTCTGAATTTAGTAATCATACACAAGTCACCATCTCTGACCAACATGAGAAAAATTTTATTCTGTTCAAACAACGCCGAGCTACACAATCATTAACTAACTTTCGGTTCAAAGGTTCTTAATATTAAATGATTGTTCCCTTTTTGTATTTATTGTGGAAAAATTTGTATTAAATTAAACTATTTTACTAATAGGAATGAGGGCTCTCTCATAGCGATACGTAATGAAATTACAAGTTATTGGTAATGCTAAATAAAACCTACTTCTCTCAGTTTACTATACCACATATTAAATAAAATATTAAAAAAACGTGCCTCTCTTTGCAGTTTCCTTCTTTCAATTTTAAGCTCTGCTTCGGCTTTTTCGGCTGCTTCTGCTGTGCTTTTATAGCGTATAACTTGCGTTTCGGAACGGGCTAAACTCGACTGTAGACTAGCGATTTCCTGTTCAGCTTTTTGTAATTTATATTTATAATCCGAAATAATTTTATTGGCTTCTCCTTTAATTAGAAAAATCAACAATTTTAGAATATATTTTATTTAAAAAGAATGAATATGAAAAATACACAACAATACTTACTTTGAGCTTCATAATCATCATCATCTGAACCTAGAGGACCATTTGAAGAAATATTTTTGCCACGACCTTTACCCTGACTTTTATATGTTTCTAGTTGTTCCTGCAAATGTTGCACTTCACTTTGTAATTGTTGTTTTTCTTCGCTAAATTTCTTAAGTCGAACATCTAGAAAAAGGAAATTTTTAGAACATTTTTTTGGATTTGCTTAAAAGCGGAAATTTACCTAATGATCCTTGTACCGAACCCAATAGTTGTGCATTTTCAACACTGACTAGAGCACGTTTGGCATCAGTGCCATCCTCATTTTCAATTGCCACAATAACTAGACCCTGTTCTGTTATCAGTGTGTCACGCTCATCGAGCTGACCCTGTACCAGTTTTAACTCTTCACTTAACTTATCTAACGAACGCTTTAATGCATTACAATCGCGTGTCTTTTCTTTACATTCGCGTTGCAGCTGTGCATATGATTCTTCCATATCTTCCAGTTTGTCTTTAAGCAACTGTATTTGATACGTTTGTGAGGCACGATCATTATCCAACTGGGCATTTGCTATCATAGCCTTACGAAACCGATCTTCCACATCCTGTTCAAAATAATAAGAGTACGGCGTTATTTTCGATATTATTGATGTTATGTACAATGTAAATATACCTTTAACTCATGACGGATATCTCTTAAGCTGCGACCTTCCTCTTCTAGCGAATCTTCACTACTACGTCTTGATGACATAGAGTTGCCTCGTGTGGAGTTTAGAAGGCCAGTAACTGGTGAACTACCTAAGCCTAGACGCATATGTGATGTTATGCCAGGAGAAGTCGTATGCATATCGAATACACGATCTGCATTAGATTCTTGTTCCTTTTGCTGACGTTCCAATTCACGCATTCGTATTTCGCGAGCCTCTGCTCTCGCGTGTCTTCTAGCAGCTAATCTAGCTTCAGCCTATAAAGATATAAAAATAAATAAAAAATTAATAAGAAAAAAGTTAAACTTATCAGGAAATATTTTCTTTTAGTTCGTAAATGAGTCCGAACTTTTAAAAAGTAATACAGAAATTTTTAATTTTAAGTTAGGAAATTAAAGGTCTTAGAACTTAATCGTATATAGAAAACTTAGCTTTTAATTTTACTTTGAATCAAAAATGAGATATTGTGCAATAAAATTGATTCATTATTTACTGCATTTTATAAACTTTAAGTTAAATTAGGACGACTCAACCTACACTTCTAAAACCTACAAATAGATGGTTAATCAGAGAGTCAAAAGAGTTGAGGAAATTACTCTTTAATTGTAGGTAATTTAAATTGACGTTAATTTTAAGAGAATCTAATTTAGAGTTGCCAAACAAGTTTAAAAATTATTATTGACCTACTGGAAGAAAAAACAAACAAACAAACATAAAATTAAATTTAATTGAAGCATGGATTTGTTGTAATAAGGCAGGCAATAAAAAATTATTGATTGCAGTCATTTTAAATAGAGACTGAGGCAAGTAATTATTAATAATTTTTTATTTTTATAAAAAAAAAAATATTATGGAATAAGTATATTCAAAAAAACAAAACAAAAAACAAACTAAACATCTGGTCATTATGTACTACCGGCCTTAGTTTATATAATTAATTAGCTAGAGTGAGCGAAGCCGTTTAAAATCAAGCTTGTACTCCCCATTAGGAAGTATAAATTTCCAAATTTTTTTGCTTATTGAACTTAACGGACCGGAGTTACATCTTGTAAAAGAGGCCAGGAATTTAGATTGAATCTCCAAATTGAAATAGAGTTTAATGACGTTTTTCATGATTCCCACAGCTTGCAGTTGTTGCTTATGTAGACTTCCGCCCATGATTTTATAATTTTATATGGGACGGTTGTATGATGACGATCTGTTAAGAAGACTAAAGTGAATTTCTGTTTTCGTCACGAGTTTGCTTAGCATTTCGCTTACATATTCAGTTCTAGTGATTTTAAACCAGATGTCTTTATACCTGTTGACGAAAAGTTTACCTAAAATTTAAACTTTGAAGCAGAATATTCCTGAGGCCGATATTTCATATAATTACAAATTTATAATAACTGATCGAGAATGTTTTCCCCGACCTGTGGATCACTTCGTTTTTCTTCCTCATTTTTCATAATGGAACTTTGTTGGAGGATACTTCTTAAATCGCTTCAATGTATCTAATGGAAGTTAGAGAGGTGACTTTAAACCTAAAGGAATGAACAGAAATACATAGCCTTCAAACCGAAGTATCTCTGCTATTTGTATGGTAAACCATTCAGCGGATCAAACCACTCCCATTTATCCATTGCTGTTGAATGGTAATAAAACGGCTTACAAAATCGTTGGGGGTAAACTACTACAAAAGTCGGCTCAACAAGGAACGACGATTAGAAATACTTTGCCATATATTTGAATTGATTGACAGCAACTCGTTTGCCATGAGTTGCTGACTCATCTCAAGAAAGGAATAAGAACTCACAACCTCTCCCCGCTCTCCTAAAACCCACTTTCTTAGTTTTAACACCATACACTACATTGCTTGTAGTTTAATCTTAAAATGTTGGTTGTAAAAAATAAATAAACGAAATAATAAAAATGTACATAAACTTTTGAGAAAGCTCTCCTTAATTTGTAATTGAACTAGTCTTTTATTTATTTATTTATTTTAGTATTTTATTTAAGGTAACAAAACAGACTGCTTTGCCACTTCTTTAAGTATTATTGGTTTTATTGTATTAAAAAAAATATGACTCGCATGTAAACTTTTGTTGGCCACTGTATGAACAAAGGTATTCTATGTAATGTTTTTAAGTATATCGCATTTCAATTTAATTCACTGAAAAATAATTTCTAAACAATTTCTTTACAAGTATTTAGCAAAAATCTTGTATCCATTACAAGCCACACAATGTGAACCTAAACCATAATATTATTGCTGTTTTTGTTGTTGTTGGTTTTTGTAATTGAAAAAGTATTCGTATGTCGTGCTGCCAAATGATATTGAGATTACAAAGACATCTTCTGTAAGATGATATTTTTTTTCTCATTTCATTTTCATTTTGTGTAAATGTGACAATGTGATAAACGTTTCATTCACGTAAAAATAAATATTTCTGTGGATTACTTTAATTAGCATCAGGTTTAAAATTAAACTCGTAAATTTATTCTACAAATAAATACTAAAAATTGAAATTTATATCACTTTATTGATAGTTTGTTTGTGTTATTGTATTACCGAATGGATCGGTTTTAAACAATAAATATCGGTTACCAAGAATTAAACGGTAACAAGTACCATTTTTCGTATATTTTTTTAGAACAGGATCATGATTACTTGTGGTTTTTAAGTTTTGATTTAAGGTAAACATTTGTAAATGTAATATTAGGTTTATGCATTAGTTTTTATCGTTAAAATATTCCTACATAATTTTCTATAACGCAACGACCAGTAATCTCCCTGGTAATCTCTGTAAACATAAGCACATCACAGTGCCCTTCTCCAGCCTCTAGTTTAGTCCAGGCAACATCAGCATGTTGCTGTATTCAGGCAAGAGTTAATGTGAAATGTCTCCCATACAGAGAGATGTCTATCTTATCTATCTCGGTGTGAGATATGACGAACAGCGAGGTATCTTTATAGAGCTGTGGGATGAATGTATTTAAATAGCAGAATGAAAAGCAGTATCAGACATTTCTATGAGTAGAAAATCGGAATGCTTGGCTTCTTGTCGTCAGAGGTTTAAGCGATTTAGAAGTGGGGACTCCGAAGTACATGGAAGATTCTTGTCTTTGTTTAACTAATGCTCTAGTCTTGGTATAAAATATCAAGCTACTCTTACCATACGTTGAAAAGGTCCCCGATTAAACTGGACGTCATGTGATTTGGGATAAAAACGATGTAGTAAATGAAGGATGTAGTAACGAAATCGCCGTAGCCTAGTAGGTAGTGTATTGGCTTCTTAGACGTAAGGCCACGGCTCAAACCCCAGGTCGGACATCAAAACGAAATATGAAAAAATATTTCTTCGGCGACTTCCTCTCAGCAGATTTCTGGCACATACTCTGAGAGTAAAATAAACTGCCATGAAAAAGTTTCTCAAAATTCTGTCGTTCGGAGTCGACGTTAAACTGTAGGTCCCGCCACTCATGTATAAAATTAACGCACACAACATGAGTGGTGTGAGAAGCCAGGCCGTAATCCTGACTGAAAATGAAATATTACTGGGGGCAAATAAATCCTATGTAAGCTCCGGCTAGCCAAATGGATAAAGTGAGTCTACTCTGTAAGTTTTAAGAAGGCCGAACAAATTCAAACAGAGTACTTCATTCTAAACTCAAGTAATAAAAACATAAGGAAAGCATAGGACATGGTGATGAATGGAGGTATAATTGATAGATGATAAAAACGTTGAGGAAGGGTAGAAGAAAGTTGTTGTTGTTGATGTAACAACTATCTGTTGTTCGAAAGAGTTTTTTCCTGAGGAAAAGGGACCAGCCAAATCACCCTGGTTATAGTATCGGCTGCTCGACAACCTCATGTCATTTAGTTTTTGGTGTTTGGGCATGAGAAGACACACAAGTTTTATTTTTTTTTTCACAATATTTGGTGCATCGCTATCGCCCAGGAACTGTTTAATGGTCTTAACTGGTAACAAATTATGGAAATTCACACAATTTTTTATCACAATCGTCAGAATAATAAAGTTGTGATTTTTTGTGTGAGTTTTGTGCCGCTATTAGGCACCTACACACTTACAGTTGGTTCTGACTGATTTGTAGACCAAAAAAAAAAAACAACATCGCTATCGATCTTTAATAACAAATTTTAGTTTTATTTTTTAACACTAAATTGTTTTACCCTGATTAAACGAATATTCGTGACTTTACCGGCATACTATTAATAGTTAAAATAATAAATAAAGAATAATTTACTGTGTCATGTAATTGATGTAGAACATCGTGAAAAGGATGCCCTTATAATAGTATTTTAATTTATTACAGAAGCATGACATTTCTTTAATTTTTTCCAATTGCTGACATGCATTAAATAACTTAATTTTTGTAAAGAAAGGAAATAAAAAGAAAATTATTTACATTTTATTAAAAGGCATTGATTGTTTGTCATATTTTTGCAAACAGGTCGCTTGACAATTGCCAGCTTACAATTTATGACTCATATGATGTCACTACTGACGAACAACAGAACAAGTTTCATATGAAAGTGTGAAAATTTATGAATTCACACAACAAATTAACAACTTAATAAATGCAACTTTTTTCTATAGTATGTGTTAAAAAAAATTTTATAAAAATACTGGACAGAATAGAAATTATTATCGTAAATACCTACAAATTAAATGGCTACTCTGCATAAGTGGTTTTCCAACAAGCCTGTTGTTATTATAAATCAAAAATTGTTGAATTGTTGTCTGCCATATAGAAGCCTATTAACCTAGGACCTGCCTCTGTATACTCATAGTTTAAAAAAACTTTTAATAATCGAACCAAAACAAAGCATAAAAATAGTAAAGATGGAGAGGGAATGTTCTTTAAAGGAACAAAAAAGAAACATTTTATATATGAGGGTACGCTCATAGTCTAGTGGATAGTGTGCTAGTATATTAGTGTGAGGGTCGTGGGTTTGATCCGCATCCGAAACTCTGGTCTGTTACATTTCACTGAGCTCTGCTTATAACGAATATAATTTGCAATTCTATTTTAATTAATATAAATAACTAAATATACATACATACATATTTGAATGTATGCACTTATATCATCATATAAATGATATGAATGAAATGGGGATAAACCGGATTTTTATTCTCTACGTAACCTATTCGATAAAGTTTATTTATGTAATATATATAAAAATATCACAAAACTCAAAGGCCTATGCGTTATATAATTGCAGGCTCATCTTTGTTACCCGCCGTTAGGCAAACGATGCTATTTGTCATTCCTTTAGATGTTATGTAATTATATCGAAAATTAACACTCTATTCCTTTTATCATATCCTTTTAATGGCATTATTTTCCTAATTTTGGTACTATAATACGTATGATTAATAATAGTTCTTTGATTTATTTCTACACGTTTCTTAAATATTAAAAATACTTAAACGAAAACAGATCGAATGAAGTAAGAAAACAAGTTTAATTGATACAAGTTGTTCAAGGAAAACCAAGAAGATGCAAATGAAGAAAACGGTAATGAAAAATACTCAAGTCGCCGTCATTTTGTCCGTTACTTAAAAATTGTTTTAAGTCAATGACAATACGGATTAGTTCATGGGTGTATGACTAGGAAGTTAAAACTACTTACAATATTTCAAACGGCAGTGTTATAAAGTTACATTTTCAATAAGAAATTTATAGTCGATAACAAAAATAAAACGTTCGGAATTGAATGGGAAAAAATACAAAAATTCACCTGCTCATTTATATTCGATTGTGATTAATATTTCAAGTGTTTTTCAAAAGTCTGAAGGAAATAACTTTGATAAAAAATCATGAAATTGTTTAAACATACCTCGTATTTTGCTTTAATTCATAAACTACAATCATACAAAAATTATACAAACAGTAATCGTAACACTTCTCATAAAGTAGTTACAATTTGAGAGAAAATAAAAAAAAATGTAAAAAATGTAAATCACAGTCTAGCAGTCTTATTTAGGAGAAAAAGAAATTTTAATTTAAAACCTTAATTGAATTCATGTTTTACATGACAATCAAGCCATTATCATACAGTTGAGGGAAAAAAAGAAATGAGATTTAAAAGAAAAATTCCCACATTATTTAACTTGTATATGAGAGTGAAGTGCACATGCATGACAAGTGTAAAGTGAAGTGAGTGCTTTTGAATTTTTATTATCATTATTATTTTTATTTTTATGGGATAGCTTACAATTTGATTTGCTTCATCAAGGAATTGAACTAACAGTTCATCGTAGGGCTCCACATATTCACCAGCATCATCATCACCATCTTCTGGCAACAAATCGCTGTCAGCTTTATTTTTATCAGTTTTGGTGGCCGTATGACTACTTTCTTTATTAACGCTAATGAACTCTGGACCAGAAGACACATTTTTTGTTTGCATAGACTTTATGTCTGGCAAAGTTGGTGATGAAGATGGCGATGGTAATGTTTTATCGTTGGCTTCAACAGAACAATGGGTGTTTAACACATTAATTGTTTGCTGTTTTGCGTCATATTCTTTTGGGGATTTTTTTTCTTCTGCTGTCTGTTGAACCGGGTCTTTATTATTTTCATTGAGGGTTTCATTTCCGCCGTTGCTTACTAAGTTTAATGTATTGGTTGACTCTGCTAACGCATTAGTTGTGGAAGTCTTTGTTTTAATTTCGGTTTCTACTTCGACATTATTTTCTTTTTCCTCTGTTTGTTTATCAATGTTATCATTTGATTCATTAGATAATATGTCTAATACCTGTTGTTGTCCTTGTTGCTGTTGCCCTTTATTGTTCTTATTATCGTTAATAAAATTTTTTTGCATTTCCACCACCTCTATCTGTTCACCGGGCTCTCCACTGATATCGGATATAACGTCGTTGCTATTGTTGCCTTTAATATTTTCTTCATTGCTTGCATCGAGTTCTTTTAAATCGGAATCACTGAAATCGAACAACTCCTCGATGATTTCATCGTTAGGCACTTCAATACGGCTATTGTTGTTGTTATTGCTACTATTGCCGCCACAGTCGACTTCAATATTAGTATTCTTACTCTTGTTGTTATTGTTGCTCTTCGCAGTTTTATTGCTAGTGTCGGTGTTGTTGTTGCTACTGCTACTGTTGCTGTTGTTGTTGACATTAGCATTTGCCGTTTTGTTTGTTTTTTTAGATTTTGACGTTTTCAATGCCTTTTTAATGATTTTTTTAGCACTATTGTGGTTGTTCTTTTTATTATTACTCGTTTTTGAATTCGAATTCGAATTTGAACTTGACGTTGTATTATTTGTGGTCGTTGTAGTAGTCACAACATTTTTATCAGTTAATTTTTGTTCTACTGACATTTTAATTTAGTTTTGTTTTCTTGATTTTGTTTTCAATGATTTTTTTTCTCATTAAACTTTGTTGTTTAAAAAATATTTATTTCTACGAATTTTTATTGTGGTACTTTTCGTATATTTTCGTTAGCTTGTCTTTGACTACGTAATCGCAGCTTAAAAAAAATGTGCGATTGACTTAAATTTACACAAAAAAAAAAAAAAAAAACAAACAAAAAATATTTTTTGAACAAACTTTGGAAGTAATTTAAACAAAACTCGAATTATCTTGTTTCTTAAGGTTTCTTAAGATACGAAACGCGTCGCGTATTATTCCGTTTCCAACATGTGTGTGGTTACTCACTGTGTCGACGACTGACTACGATCGATCTAACTCTCTTTATCGTAAAAAAATGTAGCTGCTAATAAACTTAAACTTAAGTAGACAGAGTTGACGTGCCTTAAGAAATGAACGTAGCGTTTTTAAAATATTTTTTTGTTCTCTGATTTCAAGAGTGTAAAGGATTGGGTAAGTTAAAGTGTAATTTCATGAATGAGCTAAAATGCCATTACAAAGTTCATTTGTTGTATTCATATTGTAGAACTTTGGGAATTGATTGTGTGAAACAGTAAGTTCATGGTGTTCTTATAAGAATGTTTCAATTAATACGTTCCAATGTGATTTATCTTGGCCAACAAATTTTATTTTTCCTTAACTTCCGTTCAAGGTTGCAGCTTTAAAAATAATTTGGCTCGCAGAAATCTCTCCCTATTACGGTTACCCTGCGAGTTCTAGTCGATAGGATTCCTAGTGTGTTATTGGGTGATCTGCTTAGAATATGACCAAACCAATTCCTTAAGACAGCTGTATCTGTTACTTATATACATATATTCCTGTGTTGTTTTAAGGCCAAGGTCGTATCAAAACAATCAATTTCTGATACACTTTTCTGTAGTATCACAGATTACAGTGAGTTTCGACCATCTTCCTAAACAAATGTTAGTCATACGGCGAAAGCCTCTGCACGAAACTTCTGAATCATTATTTTTTAAAAAGTGTAAGTTGTATTGCAGCATGCAATTGGGAGTTTTCGTGATGAAATATAAACGTCCCAAGACTGATCATATGGTTGGAGAGTTTTTTTCTGTCAATGATTGCTTCAAACGAATCAGTTGTCGTTCGCACAAGACTCCTTTAGTCCATACTTATTTATGTATAGAGCGGTAGGACGTTAATCGGTGTATTAGAAACATTATGTTGATTGTTCAGTCCTTTGATTACCGATGTGGTGGAGACAACACTGATCAATAAACTAATGGTATATTCAAAATGGCCAACACTTGACCAGATGGCCAAAAAAATAGATATATTTCTTTATGCTTAGCACTACGAGGATGTAGTCTATAAGAACATGTGGGCACTTCTCTATTCTAGCATAACGTAATTAATAACCATTTAATATAGGCTACTGTCTTCTATTCTCCACATTTGGTAATAATAGGAATCACATGAAGATCTTTACAAACGGATCTAAATTGACGTCTGCAAGAATAAGTAAATTGGTTTCAGTGATCTCCAGGGGGAAGTTTCAGCTATTTATTCATATCTGTCTAGTGGCTAAAATACTACGAAGTATACAAAGGTCATATTCACTTTGGTACAAATTAATTTACAAGCATTGCATGGTGTCTATACAACATTCATTCTGATTGATTGAGACACCATACATCTCTGGACGGGATGACCCTAAGCTGCCAATCACGAACATTGATCAAACGTAACGCATAGATTTCTGCTCTCTTAATTCTGAAATAGAAAGTTGAAACGACTGATCTGGCCTTTTTATGTCCATAAGGGTCGTCGGCTTTGAAGGTCGGAATTCAATTTAATCTAGGACGAAGTAAAGTCCAATTTGTGATAGGAGGTGTTTAGTGAATGAGAGTCCCACAATAATCACGGACTACAAACTGATTGATATTTTCAAAAGCGTCACAATGGATTTAATGACCACCTAATAAATCTGCAAAGTTCAATTAACTCATAAAACTTAACCTAACCTACGAGATATTTCTTTCCAGCTTTTAGAGCTTTAACTTTGAAATGTGTTAGTTTGACTATATCCATACAAAACATTTTATATGAGACACTCACATATTGACAGCTTCCCTTCAGACTAAAGAAATTTTGAGAATATCATAGATTGATTTTCATTTATTGACACATGAAGTATGCATATTGATATCTTATTTAAAAATACGTGATTGCAATATATAATTCAATAAAAAATAAGTTCTTAATATTAACAATACAAACATAAGAATACTACGTATAGATTTATATTTACCTCTTTAGCGATTTGATCCAAAGCTTGATCTTCGGCATTGACACGGGAATTAACTCTTCGCCGTCCGACGGCACTAGATGTATCCATTTTCTAATGAATATGTTTTTACTTTACTTTTTAGCTTTTGTTTAAGTTAATGTCGATATTGTGACAATTCAGGCTGTTGTTGTTGCTGCTGCTGGTATTGTATGCACTGTTTGGTGAACTATAAATGCGAAATTATTTGAAATGTTTAAAGAAAAATCAATCATCACAACTAAAATGTTTAAGAGTTTAGAGAACAAACACACAGATTAAGTAATAGACGCACGTAGTGGAACAGATTAAATAAAAATAAATAAATAATCAAAATAAAAAGCTTTTTTTTCGGGATTTTTGCTTTTTTCTAACAATTTTTTAGCAAATTGAACGAAAATGTATGTTTTTGTTTTAAAATCTTGTCATTGTTGTGTTGGTACACATTGTGATGATGATGATGCATTAAAGGAACGACATGGAAAGAATAAACGAGAGAGCATATAATAAAGTAGGTGAAGATTTTGTTGTTTTTCTTAGCGGCTAAATGGAAGCATAAATTTAGATGTTTCGCGGTAAGTTTTAATGTATGAGACACTTCACTATTTGGGAGACACTTTGCACACGATTTATATACATACATATATATTTTTTTAATTTCTTTTTTGCTCTATCGTTTGTATTTTATTCTATCGTTTGTTTTATTATTATTACTACCAAAAAAATATTAAGGCCATATTTGGACGCAATTCATTATTATTGGTTTTTTGTTATTGGCGATGCTACAACTTGAAAAAAAGAAATGAAAAAATAAGTTATTAAAAAACGTTTAATAACATTCAACATAAACAGTGTCAACCAAAACAATTTCAATAAAATAATTTAGTTTCCCAGAAGACCAGGAATATTCGAATTGTAAATATAGTAAGTGCAAAAACTGTGGTAAAAAGCAATTAATAAGCTTTCCCATTGGTGGTTATAATACCCTGTATTGTGATTGCTTGGCTAATTGGCTTTTTTGAGAGCGAGTCATAAATCGATACTAACAAAACAAAAATATTCCATGTTTTACAGTTCTTCTTCAACAGAGGCTCAAAGTCAAACAGCCGGTTGCTCACAACTTTAACCTCCTCGATTGCGTTCAGTAAATTTTACTACAGTAGTGAATTAAGCATATGGCTATATGTGAACATCACTATATATAATTCTTCGTCCACTCACTAATACACAGCAGGACACCTTAGAGCACATCTAAGGCGGTGACATCACTAACGGATTCTTTGAAAACAAATGTTTTTGAGTCATGTTGTTTCAATAGCACAACACAAAATAAAAAGCAAACGCTTTCCATTCTTATAAGGCGACTTTTTCTTATTTGCAAGTTTTTAAATTTCTACTTGGCTCAGTGTTTTTTTGTACACTCCAATTATTTTGGTCGACACTGTGCGCTTAATCATATGTGTATGGCTTGAAGGAATAATTTGCATACGATTAACACACAATTTCTGAAAAATGTCCAAATTATTCTCGTTTCCTTAACTTCAAAACTGTCCTATTGGAATATTTAGTCAGTGGTTAAATTCTTTTTCCAATATTCCATATGCATGTGTATGAGTGTGTGTTCATAAGTGTTTATTGTTGTTGTTGTTTTTTTTATTGCACTTTTGCAAGGGTGGGTTCAATTGATCGATTATTGCGGACGCTGCGCTGCGCTGTTGGCAGCACGGCGACTGGCTGGCACTCAGGCCATCTAAAGTTGTGCCGAAATCAACACCTTCGCTTTTTTCTATGCTCTTTCTTTCCTTCTTCTTTCGTTCACTCCTTTGCACTATTGTTACAAAAAAAAGTTCATTTTTCTTTTAACAAATTTACGATTTTTTTGTTTCAACTTCAGTTATTATTTTTATAATTAATATTCTATAATAGTTTTAATTTTTTCTTTTGTTAGCACCTTACGTTTAGTTACAATACAAATATATAAAGAGAATTCTATTAAATATATAGGAAGAAAAAAGTTCATGTCACACTTGAGATGGGTAGTAATTTTTTGCAGCACTCTTCTCTCCCATATTTTTTGTAATTGAAATAAATTAATAAAATGTCGTTTCAGCCATATATGCAAGGCCTGGAAATATCTAATTATTTTTCTATATTTATATTTGGCTATTTAGGTTGATAAATTCAATTTTTTTCTTATTATTGTATTCAATTATTTTTTTATTCTCTTTTCTCACAAATTCACTGCTCTGGCACACATACTAGCAAGGTACAAAAAATCTTACTGGCACGGGTTGCCATTGCCAATAAAGCAAAAGCATTGTTGTTATAAAGTGTAGCATTTAATAGAGCAGTGTAGGTTTTTTAGTATTTAGTAATTTTGAACGAGGCAACTCTTTTGTCATACTAAAACAGGGTTAACGGTTTCTAAAGAATAGGAAGTTTAATGGGAAAATAGAGAAATTGTTGATAACTAATTTTTTTTATTCACGATCAATTCTTGCCCTTCAATAACTTACACACCCACAGTTTTTTTTTAGTAACATACATATTCAAACATTGAAACGAAATTGATACTCAATTTTGCTGTCCTTCACATTTCGTTCAACAAAAACAGCTGATTTCTGAAAATATCTGCATCTGTACTTTAATGACAAATACACCTCTAAACATTGACAACAATCGCTAACACGTTACAAAATTAAATGATGAATTGTGTGCATTATTGGCATTTCTTTAAGATAAAAATGAAACTAGACTGCCAATGTGTACGATTACTATCTTCCGGAATTGAAATACTTATGGAAATCAAAAAGTAATGTGACTGAATTTCTGTTATATCAGTAGGGCTTGGCAACTCTAATAATTTTTTCTTCTCATTTTTTTAGCCATAAAGAAGAAGAGAAACCAAAGAAAAATATAGGATATTACAAAAAAGAAAAATTGCAGTAAGAAAAAACACAAAAAATTTACAATTTTCATTTGAAATAAAGAAAAAGTTTAGTTATAAGAAAATATTATATAAAAAGTAATTGAAACAATTGAGAAGAAATTTAATTGATTGTCAACATTATAATATACGCGTCAAAACACAACAGAAGCAATAAAAACTACTACGGCACAGTGTAAATTAAAAGTGAAGAAAAAATTTCCCATCTACTAGAATTGTGCGAAAATGGCCAAGAAAACGTATGATCTTCTATTCAAACTGTTGCTAATCGGCGATTCAGGTGTTGGAAAGACATGTATACTATTCCGTTTCTCGGACGATGCATTCACATCCACCTTTATATCCACCATCGGTAAGTGATATGAAAAACCTCTATGTGACCTGTGTGTGTATGAAGAAAAATAGGTGGGGGTTTATAAAAATGTATCCAGCCATTCGCCGACGTCCATCACCTTTTTATTTGTTGCAAGGGCGTGGTATATAAAAATTATTAATTGCAACTATTAATTGGAGTTTGGATTTTGGAATTGGCCGGAAAAAGTTAATTTTTTTAATTGCTACAAAAGTCTTGGCCACTTCACTGTTGTTGTTAGAGGCAAATAATTTTATAAGAGTAGCAGCAAGCAGTATTTGTCTCCTGTATTAGAAAGTCTCGTACTCTCGCTCTGCTCTGATTGTATGTGTTGTTGTTGTATTTTCTGTCTATATCATCATTTTTGAACGGTAGTTTTGTGTTTCTGGGTTGGTTTCCATTTTAAATGCGTTGCATTGCACTGGTGAGTGGAGCTTAGGTTTGATATTGGATATTTGTTTATGGAATGAAAATAAATCGTAATTAAATAATTACATAAAATAGATCGTGACGCATTGTATTAAGAATTAAAATAACACACATATACACCCATACATTGAAACTCATTTAGATTTTTGAGAGTTGCCAAGTTGTTGACGTTAACGTTAATGTTCATAAATATACCGCTATAATGAAAATGGTATTGAAAAAATGTTTATTTTCGTTAAATACAATACAAATAAACAATGTTTAAAAGATTAATGGAATTAAAAATTTACAAACTCTTCTGATAACGAACGAATGAAATTCATTATCGCTAACAAGCAATGGGAACACAATATTAAATGTGAAAATGATTGAGAAAGAAGGAAAATATTTCGACTTGACTGAAGTGGCATCGTCAAGAGTACATTCCACTTGATAAAGCAATTATAAGAATTTTTGTAATAATCTAACGAAGCTATAAAACAATCAACAAGCCATTACAAATTCTCTACATGTTATTTATAAATTGACTGCGTGTCTATATATTGATTATAAAAGTCTGTTGCCTCTTGGAATACTTGTCCCCATTTCTTGAAAAATTTTCATATTTATAGTTTCATGGTTATAATTTCAGTTACGGATTTCCCTTTTACTCTATGTTTTATATAACCCAGACATAGCTATTTTTTGGGATTATGAGAAAGCTTTTGCGATCATCCCAATTGCATTATTCTGCCGTAATAGTGCTTAAAATTGTTTTCCACAATTCACCTAAAAAAAATTAGACAATGGCCATACTAACTTATACTACCGTAGTACTTGTTTCTTTGTTTTCATTCTTTGCCTATAAAGCGAATATTTGTTCTAGTTTTTGTCAGGTTCAAGACAGTTAAGTGCTGTTAAACTAAATTTAAATTTGCTCCAGCGATGCAGAAGAGGATCAGAGTACTACACAAAACGTTCTGGGAGGTAACAACTTTACTAGAATATCCCATATAAGAGTTCATTAGAGTGGTGCAAACTTTTGTGTGGTCCGGTAGAATAAATTAAGGTCAAAAAGTCAATACAAAAAATCATTTAAGGCACAATAGTGTAACGTACTCGTGTATGACATAATTTAGTCAATTTAAATTTAATAAGGTGTGTGCAAACTTAAGGGAGTTTATATGTTTATCTTTTCTGTTGACATATTGTGCCTCACTGCTCCTCAATTTGTCATGCAATATTTTAATTAGATTGTTTGCAATTTTAGTATATTATTCTACCGGAAAGTAACACAATATTTGCCTTTAATTTAAAGGTGTTAATACTTAAAAACGGATGTTGGCTGAGTTTTTCCATAAATTAATTAAAATATTTTTAAATTTCTAAACGCTAATATGAATATTATGAACTGTTTTTACTTTAGCATAGCAAAAAACAAACCACATATTAAAAATTAAACCACATAACTACGTATATAATATCTAGAAAACGACATCTACTTTGTTATAATTTTCCACAAGCCTTTTTATAAATCAAACCTATTTTTATCAATTACTCATTTAATATGTGTGCGTAAATGTAGCATTATTCCAACTTAACTTATTTTGCTATTGAAAAGGTATTCTTTACCGCCTGCTTCCTATACACGTCCCATTGATTTGATAAGCTAATAAACAAATATAGAAAAAAAAGTAAAACAACAAACAATGAATTCTTAGTATGTACAATGAAAAGATAAAAGAAAAAATTAGAGCATATGTGATAAAGTATGCTTTAAAAGTAAATTTCTATAACAAAATTTATCACAAAAATTCTGAAAATAGCTTTAAATTAAATCTGATAACTATTTAAAGAAAACGTCTTATTTATAATATTTCAGGTATCGATTTTAAAATCAAAACCGTCGAACTCAGGGGTAAAAAAATCAAGCTTCAAATCTGGGATACTGCGGGCCAAGAACGTTTCCATACCATTACCACCTCATATTATAGGGGAGCGATGGGGATAATGCTGGTGTATGATATAACGAATGAAAAAAGTTTTGAAAATATTGTCAAATGGTTAAGGAATATAGATGAGGTAAATAACAATTTATATGGAAACGAGCTTTAGTGGCGTTTCAAAAAGCAGCAAACAAATGCTGGCAGTTAAAGTAACTGAAGCTTATTTCCAATCCATATTTGTTCTATTTATATAGTTACTGACTTATTTAAATGTTTTTTCTTTTCAATTCAATGGTTAGCACGCTAATGAAGATGTTGAGAAGATGATATTGGGCAACAAGTGCGATATGTCAGATAAACGCATAGTCAGTAAAGAACGTGGCGAAGCCGTAAGTTTAAAATGCATTTTGATTTAATTTATTTTTTTCAATCTTAATTCAAATAAATATTTTCCATCTCTAGATTGCCCGCGAGCACGGTATACGTTTTATGGAAACTTCAGCAAAATCAAACATCAACATCGAACGTGCTTTCTGTGAACTTGCCGAGGCTATTTTAGATAAAACAGCTGGCCGAGAATCTGCCGAAAATGCCGAACGTGTAGTTGTTGATCGTCGAAATAATGAAAAACCTCCTGCCTACAAGAATTGTTGTTCTTAAAACACAAAATCTTGCTTAACAAAAACCAAAATCGACAATTTTAGAAGAACTAAACAAAACAAACAACAGAAATAAGAGAAAAAGAACAATTTTTTACAAACTGAAAACAAATCAACAATTTTATTCAACGATAATATAAACTTTTTCTTTTGCTGAATTCCAGAATACGCATCATCATCCTCAATCTTAGAAGCAACTTTTTAACTACAAACATTAAGTTTGAAAAACACGGCAAAGAAAAACATAAAATAAAACGTATATCAACCTATCAAATGGCGTGAACAAAGAACGTTTTAAACTAATTTAATATAACCACTGCTACAACCAACCACATTAGCACATGAATAATAATTTTATATATAAATAACTTTTGTACGTCATTTATATATACAAATACTACATATATGTATGCATACTTAACGTTAATCCCCCCCTCCTCTCAACGTACATAAATTAATTAATTAATTATATTAAGCTATACATGCATAATTTATATAACAAGTTTTTATTATAATATTATTATTTTTTTAGTTAAATACAAAATAATTTTGCTTTTTATATAAAAGACGTATGATGAGAATGAATGATAGAGAAAAGATAAAAAGAGTAATTTAATATATGCATATAAAGTTTTTTTTTTGTTAAATTGAATATAAAAAGAAAAACTAAAGGAGAAGAAAAAAATCAAATTTTAAGATGTCAAATTGTGTGCGCAAATAAAACAAAACAAAAAAAATATTAACTGGGAAAAAAATCTAAAAAACATTTTCTATTCTTTTTTTTTTATCAGATGAACTCATTATTTTTTTTTTTTTTTGAAAGGAATATGCTAATCATTTACAGTGTTTAGTTTTGTATTATTTGGCTTATTTTAGAATTTAATTTTAAAAGAGGCTATAAGTTTGGGAATATTATTAAGAAATCTGTTCGATTATTACAGTAGAACAGAAAACGTTTTTTAAACATCTTAAAAGTCCATCGAAATAGAAGAGAGAAAGAGGAAATAAAGCGGAAACCAAAAAAATGGGTTGAGGGATGTATTTTGTTAAAGTTCTGTGGTCTTTAAAAAGATTGTAATGATGTCGCTAAAATGTTAACAAAAGGCAAGACAATGTACCCACTATAATGCATTAGATTCTGGTCCTGATCGTTCCCATTAGTAATTGAACTCGTATGAAAATAACACCGGCTAAGATTTTTATCTGAGAGACCATACTTACACTTTTTAGAGGTTTTTGGTGCACTGTATTCGAATTTGAAATCGGCTAATTATGTTCGATATAAAATCGATTTTTCATAATTGAATGAAAATTGTAAGGATAGCACTTTCAGATGCTGTAACTAGATTTCCAAAAATTAATTTGTGATGTAATATCCTCTCGAATATATTAAAAAATTGTGGTTTTTGCACTTTTATGTTAGGATATCTCGAAAACCTAGGTTAATGAAGTAATCCTGAGCGCGGATTTAGCGCATTGAAAATCTTTAGAAAAGTATCATCAGGTTCTTCAGCTTTCATTTTTTTTAAATTGTCGGCCTGTGTTATTTAATGCTGTAATATTTTTAAGCTCGTATTCTACCTATTCATGCAGCGCCTTGTGTTGGAAACTGTTTGATTGTTTAGAGTTTTTAATCATTCCTTGTGACTACTCTAAAGCAGGTTAAGAAACGTTCTATCGTGGAATTAACTTTCTGAAGTAGTTTCCCTTGCATAATAGTGTGTTATTTTGTAAAATAGCCTATCACCTGTTGCACTGACCTAATCTTGCATTGCGTTCATACCTATGTAAGAGAAGTCTTATTGTGCTTTGTATATTCTTTTGCAATATCGCAATTTTCATCCATAGATTTATGGTTACTGTTCCAATCAGAATATTTTTGAACAATACGACAATGCTACCAAATTCTTGAAACAATTCTAATTCGAATATCTTAAAACTATTTTCTTATGGATTTTAAATCTGCTTTCTATAGTGAACAGACTATGAAACCAACCCAATTAGTATCACGTTAAACAGATAATGACCCCATGATCCATCCTACAATTATAATTCCCATTTTGCATTTTCAACAAAAACAATTTTCTTGTAAATTTTTTTATTATTTATTAAAAAATCGCTTTTATAAATACTTGGAAATGTTCTACAAATCTTATACTCGTATGTGGCCAATATATGTCCACACAAACATTTCCCATAATTTATTGTGACTTCTTACTCTCTCCCTTCTTGACAGCACCAGTGGCGGGAGTCTCTTCTTTGAAGTGCAAAAATACAATCGAGAATATGAATACGCCTATCATCATGGAGAAGGCGCTGCTATAGTAGGGATAAGCGCTGGGAATGAAACGTTCATATTGTGTATGTTCTAGTGGCCTGACCGAGACCTGAGTTGTGCTGTACAATTGAGTGTAGCCAATACGATCATAATTGACCTTAAACTGATAAACGCCATAGACATCGGGTATTTTAAATTTAGCCTCATAAAGGCCACCAGAAACATGCTTAAGAGTAGTGCGTACAAAGGGATCAATGCGTACAAATTCCAATTGAACATCATTGGCATTGAATGGTTGCCATTTGTCATCCACCAATTCCTCAATAGTAATAGAGTAAACAACGGGTTCGGTTATGGTATAGGCTTGCTCTGGAGGCTGGGTTTCACCTTCTAAATGGTGTTTTACACTTGCAACGCGTAAACGGCCGGTTTCGCCAAATACCCATTTACTAATGGCTGTTGCAGCATCACGATTGCCTGACTGTTCGAAATGTTCACCAGTTTGAGCGTAGGTTACGGCATTAGTGAAAGCCTCATCGGAGAAGAAATGCAATGAACCAGAGAAAACAATACGAGCATTGTTGCGGGCTTGTAAAGCGGCAATAAGCAAAGTATTTCTGCCTATAGCATGTGGATAATCTTTAATAGCTTGTTCGGGATTATAGCTATAGGATGTGCTTTCAGCAGTCAATAATTGTAAAACTAAAGAGTTTTCCTTATCAGCAAGTAGACCCGTGCCACGGTATAACAAAGGTTTTGCATCATTCTTGCGACTTTCAGCAACAATAGTTGGTGAATTTATTAAATTACGGGCAGCTGTCAAAATAGTGGTATGATCTCCTTTATCACTTACATCGTAGTGTAAATGATCGATAACGGAGGCACCCTCTTCATCAATTTCAAAACCGCATTCAGAAGCAAATTCTCTTAAAGCATCGCCAGACTGTTCACTGCCAGCCACTAAAATGTTGCCGCCATCATCAACGAACTGAGCCAATTTTTCAACACTCACTTCTCCACCAAATTCCTCAACACTAGGGGCGAAAATTACCAAGTTTTTGTATAAATATTCACCATAACGTGAAAGCACAAGACTGGCATCATCAGCAAGTTTGTATGTCAATTTGAAACCACGCTCTGAAAGTATAAAAAGGAAAGAAAATAAGTTTTAAAGGATATCCTACTATATCATTCGATAGTTATACAGATACTGATGCCTATCTATTTAGATTTCTTCGTATAATACTGTTACCAACCAAAATTGATAAGGAAAGCTTTCGTAGAAGTTGTCTTAAGCTGACTCCAAATTTGCAACTACAAATAAGGTCAGGTCTCTTTTTAAGATGCTGGTATTATTTAAAGCCGTTTTCAATACAAGAATGTTATTCAATATTATACAAACACACACAATCCATAAGTCAATTTCGAATCTATAATCAGACCTAACTATTTTAACTCCTCAATCAACTGTAACTTCCAACAGGTTAGAGGTAGTGCCCACACATTCGTAAATATCATCAAAACCTACCCCCATGGATCGAAAACATACTTCCAATTAAATTGTTAATCTTAAAGGTGTTGGTCAACCGGGCCAGTGTCTTACCACACTTATGTGATATCAACAATAAAATCCTGATATTTGGTACATAAAATTTATTCTTTAAAATATTAATGACCACGTCACTGAAATGACAGAAAATCCACTGACTTACCTTGCAAAGTCTTAAAGAACATGGAATGAGTCTCGCGTATGGCTAAATTGTCTAGTAAAACCAAAGTATCAGCATCAGTTTGTAATACAGCATTGCTGTAATTTGCTAAAGCAAATAATAACAGAAAATATTTCCACATTTAAATTCGATTAAAAGACCTATTGAGAAAAATCCAGTCGATGTTATACCAAAATAAAAAAAAATTAATGCCGGCTAGTGTTGGTGAACTACAAGAAAGTACCAATTACTCAAATTAAGTGATATACAACAGTTGTAAAATAGTGTACTGAATACAAAGCACAAAAAATTATAAATATTTCGACAAAGAATTTCCAAGCATTTTGGGGATAAAACATAAAGGAAAGAAATTATTCAAAACCTCATTTACAAAATAATTTAAATTTAATTATTTTTTGTATGCAGTTTTCTAATTTTAATTTTTTAGAATTTTAAATAGAATGATACAATGGCAACATTGTTAAGTTCCTTCCACTAATCGAGGTTAACAAACACAAACCACACTGTTGATAATGCAGTGTATAATGATAACCAGACATATCAGTGGATGTCTCCACTAACATATGCGAAAATTACTTATTCTAGACACACACGAATCCGAATCACGATATACAGTACATGGATCCATGATACTACAGTACAATTTCAAATAACGGCACTATAGTGAGTTTCAATTTTATCCAGATAAATTAGACATTTTGTAAGAACTCACCACACTAGAAACTCACCACACTACGGATTTATTCACCACATTTTGTAAAAACTCTCCACACTAGAAGCTCACCACAACTACAAAATTCACCACACTTTAAAAAATTAAAAAAAATTAAATTTTTTGCCATCCCATCCCATCCACAAACAACACAAACATACGCCATTACGTTTTTGTTTTCGTTTTGCCTGAACCTGGGGATGAACCGGGCCTTTTTAGTGTAGTATTTATGGCCATTGGTAGCTTAGCGGGGGATGGCGGTATTTTTGAAATGAAAAAAGTACAAAAGTACTGAATTTTTCAACACTTCGTTACAGTACATAACCATAAATGCTTGGATTGCATGGATTGCATACGCTTTCGATTTCAGTGCAAAAAACTTTAAAATTTAAACTCAAATTAATGCCGGCTGGTGTTGGTAAACTAAAAGCAAGTACCAATTACTCAAATTATATGACAACAACAGTTGTAAAATAAAGTATTGAGTACAACACTGCTTCGAGGTAGTGCAGAACACCTTGTTACAGCATTTCGTTGGCAAAGCAGTAGTACATTTTATATGTAAAGTATAATTCCGTTTGCTGATGCATTTTATTTTTTAAAATTGAAATTATGTTAAGTTATTGTAAACTTAAATTATATTTAAAAAATAAAAAAGTAACCATTTGAACAAAAAATAACCTATTTTGGTTAGAAATAACCAAAAGCAGCAACACTGTTTGTGAAACTTTTTTTAAATATGTCGGCCGTAACGATAATTTCCCGCTTTATTAGAGCTTGTGAGATAAAAAAATATGAACAAAAAGTGCTCAACGCGTCGGTGTAAATTAAATTTGTTAATAAATTGGTGTAGTATTGTGAAACCTTTTTTTAATATAATGGCAGGTGTACACTTTCTCTCAATTTACAGAACGTAGCTGATTATTAAAGGTAAGCAGCTAATAATTTGTTTTTAGTTTAGCTTATGTTGTATGTATGTATATAATCATGAAATTTTTACACTTGAAATATTATTAAAGTCGCAAGAAATGAAAGCATAGGTTGGTTGTTCGTTAGGATGAGAGTACTCAATGAACCAATCACTGTTTCGTCATATCTACGGGTACGGTAGTTTCAGCATATCACGAAATGATACTAAACAGATTTTTAAACCCTTTCTTCCTTGTGGCTATATATTTTCGCAGCCTTGTTTAATAAATTATTGTGTTTTGGCAATGTCTTGTCCCGTGAGTTTTTCACTCTACGGTTACCTCTTCATTTGTGTATCCTGGTTTTTCCTGCGTATGTCAACATGAAATAATGTTAAAAAGTTAAGTCAAACGGTCGCAACCTACTGCCGTATAGTCTTGTACTAATGGCATTAAAATCCTGAGTGATCTGTAGTGTAGTTACAGTAACATAACCATAAATGCTACACAAACATGCATGGATTGCGCTTCCGATTTCAGTGCAAAAAACTTACAAATCTAAACTAAGTGACCCAGATGACAATTAAAATATTGAACTTATGCTATTTATTATACTTTCTATTTACCAAATTAAATTTCTATTCTAGAGTTTTAAAGCATTGTTTATTAAAAATGTACTTATTCCAACTAAATTAAAAAAATCTTATAAAAATATGGTCTTCCTTTAAAGTCTCTACTTAATGTACTTCTCCATGAATTTTTTGTGAAATTCACTGCGTAAAGAATCGTTAATAAAATGTGATTTCTTTTCCGGTTCGGTGCGTGCACAATTCTTGAATACAACATCATCGTCCCAACGACGTTTTACTTTCAAATCAGCTGATTTGCTAGTGGCTGCAGTGGCAGCAGAACCAGCAGCATAATTTATTAAAGGATTACCCGATAAAATATTTTCCATTCGTATACGTTCTTCTTCCTGTTTCTTTTCTTGTTCCTTACGGGTGGTCTCTTGTAGACGTTCTTGTTTGATTCTGTTAAGTTCAGCTAACAAGGCAGCAGTATCGTCTTCTTCATCCGACTCAGAATCACTATCCGAACTGTCATTGTCAACGGGATCATCAGCATCTAAATTGACAGGCGCTGCTGGCTGATCCAACTTGGCACGTTTACTACTAGAACCTCCGGAAGAACTTGATGAATTATTCGCTTCAATGGCTTTGCGTACTATGGAAGGCAGATTTTTGTTGGGTCTGACTTCACGTTCGCGTTCTTCTAATTCTTTGCGGAAATCGCGGGCACGCAATTCATCGGAGGTGCCTTGGCCAGTTTCTCTAAAAAAAGTATTTAAAGTATTATTAATCTCCATTTCATTGTAAAATTATTGTTATTGCTCTCGTTACCTGTATTTCAATCGTGTGTGTCCGGGCAAATCTCTGCTGGAGTATTGTTTACTTAAAGCACTCAAATCTTTTTCACCTTTACCACTGCCACCACGGGCCGGATCGAATGTAGGTCTAGCTGCTGTAGTCATTCTTAACTATCCTTTCCAATTTATTTACCAAATTAATATAAAGTATTGCGTTTTCCTCTGCTGTTATTCACGAAATGAAAACGTTTTTGTTGTTCGCTTTATTTATAGACAGCTGTCTCCGTATTGGAAGTGTTCGGAAAATATTTGCAAATGCTAATTGACAGGGTGTTCTGTAATAATTATTTAAGAAATATAGAGTGTTACAGAGAGAATTTATTTAAGAAACTAATGTTATAAATATTTCTTTGGAATATGTAGTGTTAAGATGTGTTTGTTTTGAGCAAAATTCATTGGTTCCAACGATGATATCGAGGAAGTTGTGCAAGTTAATCGCTTGAAACATGCTTAACTATATTGCTCGATATTTATATATATATCCACAGTTAGATCAGCAAAAGAAAATATGTGATTTACACCAGCTGGTATAAGAAGACAAACGTTTTAAGACGAACTATGAGAACTGATGAAAGAGAAATATTTGCGTAATAAAGTTCAAGCAAATGGCAAACCAGCCTTAATGATAAGTGGAGGTATCAACGAATCCACAACTCACGGAAGGTTCAAATAAAACGAAATTCCTAAAAAGACAAAAGATATTTACATCGATTTGACCTCTCCAATAACGTTGTCTTCAAATTGCCACGAGCAACCTGTGCAATAACTAACTATGTACTCTATGTCATCTTCTGCATGTTTTGGGAACAGTTTACATTGCAACATAATCTAATGTTTGGAGTGGCTAACCATATGATATAAGATAAGGAATTCTATTATCAGCAAAAAGTTGAGTGAACTACGGCTAAAAATTTAAATTTTGATATAATTTACTGTAGTACACTTTAGGGTGTCATTGATAAGTCAAGCTAGGACCTACATACGTTGCTGAGATGATAGTGACTAGTTATCCTGTTTGTTGTTTAATTATTCATCTTAGAGTTTTAAGATGATGTTGTCTGCTTTCACCAAATGGTTGTAATTATTAGAGACCTTAATTAAAATCCTATTAAACTGTGTGATTATCCAACGATAAGTCCCATATTCTGTTTGTATTCCATAAGAAATTAATGGTAATCATTTCAAAAAGTATATGCAACCTCCCTTGCATTATTTGTTCCTTGCCTAATAAACAACAATATTAAAGTATAACTAAACAACAACCAAATAAAAGTAAATTTAAATTAATGACCCGAACTTTTTTCCAATTACGCGTGATCATGTTTTTTTTTTTGATTTATTTTAACTTGTTAGTTTGCCTAAAAATTAACTTCCGAATTGCATCAAGGAAAACAAAGTTCATCACATGATGATAAGTAAACGGACTGCAGTGGCAACAATATAATCGTGGATCTAAACAAAAAAAAAAAACAGAAGTTACAGTGCACAGGAGTGATATAAATGAACGCTCACGTACCACAAACAATATGAACATGAAATGCGATCATCTCAGAAGAATGAATTTAAGTTGATGAAAAAAAAAATTCAATCAACTTTATGTAATACAAGGATTAAAAGGTGATGCCAGATTTTTGTATAAAGCTCTAGCAAATCATCTTGGAATAAAGCGAAAAACGGATCTAAAGTAAAAATAAAGAATTTCTGGCTCAGACTTGAAGTTGATAAATTGCTACAAAATATGGTTCACCTTGGACCTCTTGACACTTCTCTACCTATACAAAGGACTCTATGTGAACTAAGACTTAAGTATGAATTGGTTATTACAACCCTTCAGTCAGCATTACGACCGAGTTTCTCACACCACTTATGTTGTGTGTGTTAATTTTATACATGAGTGGTGGGACCTACAGTTTAAAGTCGACTCCGAACGACAGATTTTTGAGAAACTTTTCATGGCAATTTTATTTACTCTCAGAGTTTTTGCCAGAAATCTGCTGAGAGGAAGTTGCCGAAGAAATACTTTTTGTATTTTGGTTTGATGTCTGGCCTGGGGCTCGACCCTGGCTTTACGTCTAATAAGCCAACATACTACCTCCAAGACTACGGCGACTTAAGAAGCCCTGGCATAAAATATTTAGTATATGGTCTAGGAGATGAGGACCAGAGCCCGTCTGTGAGACATGGGCACACCCATTCATTCTTCAAGGTTTGTGGCAGCTAAAACCAGTTGACTGGTGAACAGAGACGAGGATTTTGCTTTCCTGGCCGGGAGTGGTGGTTTTTGTAACGATTTGTCTCTTTTCCTGGAAGTCGCCGTAGTCTAGTAGGTAGTGTGTTGGCTTGTTAGACGCAAAGCCAGGGTTGGAGCCCCAGGCCAGACATAAAGGCAAAATACAAAAAGTATTTTTCGGCGACTTCCTCTCAGCAGATTTCTGGCAAAAATTCTAAAAAAAAATTCTCAAAAATCTGTCGTTTGGAGTCGACTTTAAACTGTAGGTCCCACCACTCATGTATAAAATTAACACACGCAACATAAGTGGTGTGAGAAACTAGGACGTTGTACAATGGGTCAATTCGACCTCCGGGTACTGTACTTGTCTTAATTGACAAGTATACGTCCTCTAACCTAACCTAACCTGTCTCTTTTCCTTCTTTTGTTTACCTGCCTTCGCAACCTAAATTTACGATTGCCGTAAGGTTTGCTTTTGGAATCTTAGTATTGAGTTGTTCGGAATATCTATAGCAGACTCTCAACGACATTAACAAAAATGTCAGTCGTTCAGTAAGGCAAAAAATCCCTAAATTTTGGTCCTACACTTATTCCCGCTATTCAGCCTTAAGCATAGTTCACTTGGCTTATATTAAAACTCCCGTTGTAAAATCATTCTGACTACAGAACCGTACATCTATAATTGCTGGCAGGTATTATTTTTCAACTTCAAAACTCTGAGATTAATAAAATTGCCATGGAAAGTTTCTCAAAAAAATGTGTCGTTCCAAAAGACTTTAAACTGTAGGTCCCGCCACTCATGTATAAAATTACCGCATACAATATCAGTGATATAAGAAGCTAGGTCGTCAGGATTGCGACCAATTGATTGTAATGACCAACTATATACGTATCATTTGCCAGTTATCCTATCAATTTTATGACTACACCTACTCGTAAAGGTCATCATATGAGTGATGAAAATAAGAGGGATTTATAATGATCCTATCTTCTAAAGATATGATCCATTTCCATTTTATTTGAAATACTTGGATCTGGCAACACTTTCGAAAATGAAACCGATATACACCGTTTCTTCATCATCTTCAATTAATATCGGAGGCCAAGACTTCTGAACTTTTTCTGCAAACAAGTGATTTGTCTTCAGGCGCATTTATAAGATTTTCAACTGCCTTCAGCTAACAACTGCCGGCAGCATGAAATTGAAAGGAATTTCACGAATTGTATAGAGTTAAGATCATGATCTCATTATTACCTGAGATGGTGTTATTTGTTGAATTACGAGGCTATGGAGGCGCTTACAGCAGGCGGCAGTATAGACTTGATGTTAAACAAAATCAAAAAATAAAAAAATATAAAAATAATCATAATTACGATGATTATAGAATGTTTGATTTACATATTCATTCTAAGTTCATCTGTTGCAAGATCATAAACTTGTCATGATGATGTTAATGATGATGATTATGATGCTCGCCATGATATCTCATCACAATGATTTGCATGAAATTGATCCACTTCAGTTGTTTAAATAAATTTTTTGATTGATTTTCTTATGCTTTCTTTGTCTTGTTGTTGTTGTTCTCAGCTTTTTCGTATAAAATGCCTTATGAAATCGATTATGTGATGGATGATTAAAGAAGTTTGATGGCAACTGGGAAAACCAGTTGCACTCTGTTGATCTAAAGCCGGTAATTTATTTTGTTTCTTCCTTAAGTTTTGCAGCACTTCTATTTTTATTTTTTCCCTGGCGAAAATTTGTTGCGCTAATAATATGAAATTTAGTTGCAATATTTGTTGCTGTTTTTATTGTTATTGTTGTTGCCATGGCAAGCAATATTTTGCTACCGATGTTTTTCTGCGGTTTCACACTTTGGTTAAAAATTTATACGCCTGCGCAAACAATGCAACACAAGAGAATAAGTTAGATGACCGATCGACCAGCCAAGAACTGGCACATCACGTTGCCAAGCCAGACAAAAGTTCAGTCATGTTCATAAGTCATATCCCGTCTTACTCTTACTCTTCACTCTGACTCTTCGTTTGTTCGGTCATTAAAAAAATCAATTTGAGAAGATGGATGCATCAACATGTTGCAAGGCAGTTAAAACGTCAATTCAACGTCAGCATTGTTTCTTTCTTTCTTTTTTTTCAATTTCGTTCGTTTGAATGATTGTTTCGAAATGGAAATAAAATCGCCGAAAAACGGTAGGGCAGGTTAAAATAATCACTTATTATTTGATTGCTGCAGAAACATAACACCGGGTAATTTTTTGTAAACGATTATGTGCTATTAAGTAGTGGTAGTGATTACTAACGAATTAGAATAGCGGATTGTGTTTTATTTTCTTTTTAGGAGCTTTAAAATGCATTCGAAGAGCGGCAAGCGAGAACAGATTAAAGTAATCGATTAAGATTTGTCAAATAAAGTATTTGAGGTATGCATAGGTTCATTTTAATTGTCCTTAACTGGTAAATTTGATTGAAACCATGCTCTTTGGAGAGTGGAAGGAAACATGCCTTTTACATTGTGTTTCTCTATTAGAGAGTAAATTACTCTGAACACTGCAAGTGTTTTGGTTGCTCAACTACTTCTATATTGTCGACAAAACCCATAATGATTGCCTTTTGTCAGAGCAAACACACATGCGTTAAAAATGTTCAACAATTGTGATCCAAAGATTAAATTCTTGAGAGCTTCTGTTGTAATGACATTGTAAGTCGAATTCGTTATACGCGATTTAGAAACTCCAGTACATGAAGCCGTCGTAGCCTAGTAGGTAGCGTGTTGGTTTAGTAGAAGAAGGCCCGTGATTCAATTCGTACTTTAGCCATGATGAACAAATCGAAATTGAAAAAAATATTTCTTTCGGGGACTTCCTCTCAGCAGTCTTCTGGCAAAAACTATGAGAGTAAATAAAATTGCCATGAAAAGTCTCTCAAAATCCTGTCCTTTGGAGTCGACTTTAAACTGTAAGTCCCGTCACTTATGGATAAAATAAATACACGTAGCGTGAGTGGTTTAAGAAGCTTGGTTGTAATCCTGACTAAAGATTTGTAAAAACTTATTAACTAAGAACATTAAACCGTGGCAACGAGGCTTTAGATAAGCGTTTGGTGCGTTAATGCCATTCTTCATGTTTATTGTATTATATTTTCCCTCGAATTTTCATGACAAATTTATAAACCATGTTGTTTACGTTAGCCTGCCTCGTTCGCTTCGACGAATGTCTAGTACCTGCATTTATATTAGATAGGTAAATAGGTAAAGGCTATCCACCCAAAGAAGTTGGTTAGACACCCAAATACGGCCCATTGTTTTCCGTTATCCCTTAGACCCGAAACAACGCGGAGCTTTTGATGGAGCCACTCAGACTGCCAATGTCTATGCGTCATCTCTAAGTTAGGCGATAAGGGGCCTTTTCTCAGTGGTGTTGTGGAGCCGGAACGCTCCGGAACGTCGTTCCGGTACTTCCCTTTTGGACAGGAACGCTTTCCGGAACTAAAGATGATTTCTGATAACAAGAATTGGCTGACGTTTTGAAAAAAAAAAATTAAAAAGAATTTTTATAAACAAGGGTTTGAACCGAACCCGAACCGGAACAAAAACCGGTTTTTCCGAACCGTGAACCGAAAAAAAATCCTTTGACTGTTGTGACTGATAGTGCTAGGCATATGGCCAGTAGGTAAAGAACAGTCTCATCCTCTTTCTCAACCTACTAGCTTCTGTAGGAATCATATGCAAGGTGTCCAAGACTAAGTAAATATATTGCTTTATCAAGATATTTGTCTATAGAACGAAGGCTTCCGCGGATTTTCTTATTCTCTCTTCCATTATACCGTCTATTTTGGCTAAATACCGGAAAAGTTGTTAACTTTAGGACCATTATTACAACTTGCCGTTAACTAAAGGGAGGATTTTAACGGGCAGATAAATTGTTTTTCATTATTATAAGTGGACAATATGGTAGAAGTGAGCGTTAAGCTAAATGGAAGATCATCCTACCGGTAACTTTTAAAGTTAAGTTTATGTTTAAACTTGCCATATTATATATTATTTTCAATATGGCAACTTCAAATATAAACAAAATGAGCATATACTCGTACAACAAAAAACGTCGTTGCCACTGCGTTTTAAAAAAATTGCTCCAGCACTGCCATATTTTTGAAAAAGTTAACTTATCATTAGATTGTAATAACGAAAAGAAGTTAAAGATGACTTTAAAGTTCACTTTAGCTAAAGTTACCTTTAACTAAACCCAACTTTAACGCAGAAGTTGTAATAATGGCCCTTAGTCTATTTTTTCAAAAGGCAAGCTTCAAAACTTAATGTACTAGGGTTGTTGTCAAATTGTGTACATCAAAATGCTAGCACGGCGTCATGTGTCATGCCGCAGGTACTCGTGGAAAAAAATTAAAAATTATTAAAATTTTCAAAATGAATCAAGCTTTGGAGCAGTTTTATTTTCCTTCTGTATCCTTTATCACTCAGTTGTTTGTGGTTTTTCTCTTTATAATCAGATTCTCTGATTTTTTCTTATAATTTTCTTTGTCAATACGCCCATAGATTTTGCTTTTTACTATCATAAGCAATTCCTTTATCCAATTACATCTCTATTCTGCCATCAGTATCTATTTGTGGGGGAGTATCGCACAGAACTTATTACACACACTGTAATAATTAGTCTTGCAATAAATTTTGTACTTAAAAAAACGATTTTTTCGCCTTTCCACAGGTTTAAGTCTTTCGTAGATGTGTTTATATCTACGCGTATAACTCATTTTATATTTTTTTATTAGTTTTTTGATTGATTTTTTATTTTTTTTCTCAATTACTATTTCAGGCTTAAGATCTTAATTTGTTAGCATTAAAAAGAATAACTTCCTCGTAACTCAACTTCTTTTCCTTTTTTTGTTTTTGATTAATATCCGTCTTAAAGCTTACACTGTTAAATATTAACAAAAAATATTGCATTTACAAGTCAAGTTAAAGCTTTTAAAACCATGTTTTACACTCCTGTTGCCTGGTGATGTCCAATGTAAATGTGTAACAAATTAATATTTTGTAAATATTTGCACAGCATTTTTAAATTTACAACACTTAAGTGTCAGTTTACACTGCACCTATGTACCTACACCTATACTGACAGGCTTTGACTTATTTTCATTGCCTATCCATAAGTATTTATGGGCAATTATGTGTCGGAATTTGTTTACAATATGTTACTAACGAATTCTGGCCAATGGCCCGCGTGTGTTAGTGATGTGCAAAACAGCAATAATCGAATTATCGAAAAGTAATCAATAAATTGAAATCATAAATCGTTTCTTCTTTTTTAAAGACCAAGGGAATGTATACAATTGAATGGATTGCGTACAACCACATGTCTGTTTAAGCAAGCAACGGTCACAAATTGACCCTGGCAGCCATAAAAGTTTTAATCTAAAATTTGTTTTTCAACAACAAAGTTTTTGACAGATAATGTCAATGGCAATGAAAAATTAAGCTGATATTAGATTAGGTTGAAGGTCTAGCAATCTCGAATATCGTTTGCCAGGTACTTCCTACGAAACTCACAGTCCTCGAAACTAGACATATGGTCCGCAGATATGCTACATTCGATTTGCCATAGCAATAAGCGAAAGAAGATGTACCGAAATTAGTAGTCTTCCAGACAGATTCAAACGGAAACGCTGACAAAGCATTACAGTACAGTTCTTTCCTCTTGGGAATCAAATTTGAAGAACTTGTTGCATATCACCTTTGCCAAGCGTCAGCAAAGATAAAGTTTCATTGTTTTCTATGTGCTTAAAGCTTTTAATGATAGGCTATTTAAGGCTCAAACTATCAATGTAATCCGAAAGGCCGAAGAAAGGAATGTTGATATCACTTCCGGCTCTCAAACTAGGGCTGTCACCAGGTCCTATAATAGTCCTACCACGAATACTATGCACCCAAATGTATAAATTTAAACCTGCATATAAGAGATGCAATATCCTAATCGCATCTTTAGTCATGATATTCATCTTCCCTTGCGTAAGACATATTGCTATATCAACTCTGTAGAACTTAGCAAAAAGAACGATACAAAACTCTTACCAAGCCACTCTCTCGATCGACCTACAGCGTAACCTTCATCTACGTGTCACACGCATTAATTCAGTCTAAATTCCTTTCCTCTCTGGTTGACAAGAATGAACAGGAGTAATAAAATTTTATCAAGCTAGGGTGGGTATAAATAACCCATGGTTACAACCATAATAATCTGGGTTCTGTATCTTTTTATCTACTACTCTACGGCATACCTGTAGCTTGTAACCTATGTATTTATAAGTTCTGACTGTTCACTAAAAGGTTTTTTTTAGTAATTCGGGCGTTAACTTACTCTGTAATGTATTACTTGTCACAGTCCACAGAGACTCGAGTTCGTTAGAGAGTCCGCAAAGTCTTTTTCAATTGATCATTTCCATATAAGAGTCAGTGAAGTTCAGTCAGTATTGTGTAAAGACGCGGTGCGTTTGAAGAGAGTATTCGTGGTTTGGAGATTTTCGTTACAAAAATCTATCGAATAATTGTTTAGTGATTCTTATTGTTTAGAAGTCGCCGTAGTTTAGTAGGTAGTGTGTTGGCTTATTAGACGTAAAGCCAGGGTTCGGGCACCAGGACAGACATAAAAAAAAAATACCAAAAGTATTTCTTCGGCGATTTCTCTCAGCAGATTTCTGGCAAAAACTCTGAGAGTAAATAAAATTGCCATGAAGAGTTTCTCAAAAATCTGTCGTTCGGAGTCGACTTTAAACTGTATGTCCCACCACTCATGTATAAAATTAACACACACAACATAAGTGGTATGGTAAAATAGTTCATAATCCTGACTGAAGGGTTGTAATGACCAATTATGTATGATTGTTGTTGTTTATGCAAAGGGTATAAACAGAGGAATAACGAAGAAAAGCAATTGTTGTTGTTTACATCAAGTTGTGAACAGTGGCACAAGGTCACAGTTGGACTTATTTTTACTATACGCCTCGAATTTAATATTCGTTTCTATCGAAAATGTAAACGCAACTCTCGAATATTTTTTATTCGCTTTCGTAATCCCATTTAAAGCGTCATTAGCTCTCAATGCCTAATAATGCCGCAAATGCAATAGATACACCGACAAACAGCGCTTTAATGCAGTCTTCATTTTCGCTTTTGTTTTCATAAAATGAAAACAGGCGTAAAAAACTGAAATTTTAGAAAAGAAGCATTGACTGAAAGAAAATAAGAATTTCTATTTAATGGTCAGTTAACAGTGAATATTAAATACACACAGTAGCTTAGCTGTGAACAGCTGAGGTTAATTGCCTAGTAAAACTCAAAACTAAAACCATCATAAGCTGTTAAACTGACTGGGCCTTCTTTCTAAACAGAAATTACACGAGCATTTAGTGGCCAACGTTCGTTCGAACGGTTGTATTAAGTTACATTGTTTTACAAGCGGTGGGTGGAATTAAAGGTGATTTGTTTTTCAGGCTTTTTTTGGTAATAAAATTAGAAAAATATTGTGATGAGTTTATTAAAGTTTTTAGTTTGAATATGTTTATTTCAATGAATATAGAGATATTAAGAGATAAATATTGACTATGAAAACAATTTTTGTTATTACGAAACAATGTATAAAGGGCTATGCGTTTTTTAAAGTATAACATTCACTGTGGTCAATAAAAAGCCTTAGAACGATCATTATCGTAGGAGAATCATAGAAAATTAGTAGAATGATAAGAAAAACTGGAACGTGGTGAACGAACTACGTACCACCAGCAAAGGGAGCACCGTGAAGAGGAAAATAAATCAAACGTTACCGTATTATAGTCAGCGTAATCGGTGAGGATTTGATATACATACATACATACCTAATTAGTCATTACAACCCTTCAGTCAGGATTACAACTTAGTTTCTCATACCAGTTATGTTGTGTGCGTTAATTTTTATACATGAGTGGCGGGACCTACAGTTTAAAGTCGACTCCGAACGACAGATTTTTGAGAAACTTTTGATGGCATTTTTATTTTCTCTCAGAGTTTTTGCCAGAAATCTGCTGAGAGGAAGTCACCGAAGAAATATTTTTTCATACTTCGTTTGATATGCATACTAACATTAAAAACTAGGATAATAGGATGCCCAACTATCGCTGCATTGAAACAACGATTTCTGTGGATTTGCATTTTTTGCTGTAGTGGGTGCTGTAGTGAAGACGTGTGCACTTGAGTCCAACTCTTTCTTAAGGAGTGGCGTTGTTGATGTTTGTCGTTGATGTTATCTCAGAAGTGAGAGGACTTTCTGGGTAGATTATTTTTGATGGAAATTGTATCGTTTTCTCTCGGATACGATCTGAATTGCTTTCGTTTGTAGTTATTTAATTTAAGTAACCCAATGCCACTTCCTTAAAGGTACGAATATACACTTTTACTTTAACTTGTTAACCCAATAAGATTTTGATACCACAGCCGTTCATTTTTTATTTTCCTAAAACTAGCCGGACCTCTGATGAAGCCACTTAGTCTCCTAGTGTCCAGTTTCAACAGTCACTAGAATGGTCTGCATAGTAGACTCCGATGTGTCTGAGAAGGAGATGTTTCCAAAATATGTAGCAGAGTTTTCTGCTCTTCATCGTCTGTGCAGGTCTTGCCCAAGTATAATATCACATTTCCAAGACCAATACATCAGTACTCATAATACAGTGCTCAGCAATGTCTTTAAGCATCATGCTGAAGGTCCTCATTTGGAATGCGAACAGATTTTGCTTCTTTGCGGTCTTTGTCCACTCTTGGTCATATTTTATGTGCTCTCTTCACAATATACGAAACTGCCCGTGTGTCTTTGACTGAAATGTGTCAAAATGGCTTATTTAATATTCGCCAACTACCTTCTTTAGTCTCTATCGATTTCTAAACGCTGATGCTCTGTAACAAAGAAAATTGTGAGAAATTGTCCAAGTGTTTCTGCCTAGAAGAAGCCAAGGCCTTGTTTGCCCAGAGCATTTTATGGATATTGAAGATCTATATTTTACAAATTTGGAATTTTCAAGTGCCCAAATTAATTTTAATCGAAAAGAGCATGAGCGAGCTAACAACCATAGGTTAGGCTTGATTTGTCTGTAAGCGATTATCTTAGCATTTCTTGAACAGTTTTCGGATTAAATATTGTTACGTTTTTAGATTGCAAATATTATAAAAATAAAAATGTGTTTAGTTTTAATTTAAATTCCTTATTATTCGCACAATTGTGTGTGCCACTGTTCACAACTTTATGTAAACAACAACAATTTCTTTATTTGTTATTCCTTTGTTAACACCCTTTGCATAAACAATAAGAATTACTAGACAATTGATCTCCATTACAAAGATCTTCAAACCACGATTACTTTCTTTAAACACACCGCGTCTGTACACAAGACTGACTGAACTTCAGTCATTCATGACTTCGTCTCTTCGAAATCTCTATAAATGTAAACATCGTTGTTTAAGGTTATTATTGTAGTGTTGTTGGTATATTTCTGTTTACTTGTTTACCATTTTTTATGCTGGTGTTTGTTGGTTTTTTTAATATGTAGTTTAGCATTTTTTATGCTGGTGTTTGTTGTTATATTAAGCAGTGTGATAGTTAGTAAACAAGTTCCTTGTTTTGTTTGTGTAGCTTTTGTTTATAATTTTAATGTTAAACGATGTAAAAGCAAAACAACAGTTTCTAGATTTTTTCATTTTCGTAACAATATTTTTCATAGCAATTTTTGAAATATTTCTCCTTCAATCATTACCTTTAAGAGAAAAGGAAAAACTCCATTAAATAATGATTGTTACTGTATTTACAGGATATACAATAATTTGTTGTCCTTAATTTAAATTTGTTTTTTTTTTTGGTTATTTTTTTATTTTTTCGATAAAATATGCCATTCGGTCAAACCGGAAACCCATAGTATTTCCCTTTAGTTTGAAAGCATTTACTGGCATCATAAAATAAATAAAGAAGAGACAATTTACAAATTGCACCAGGACGAGTAAATATGTCAAGTACAGGCGTGACGCTTTGGTTGGCAGACGAAATTCATTAAAAAAGAAAAAAAATATTTGCCACCCCTTCCTGTTCTATACCCAAAGACAACATCACTGAAACAGAGAAAAAAAGTAGAAAAAAAAATTAAATGAAACGTTATAATGCATTTCCGGCCGCATGTTAAAAACTGTATGGAGTGGTCCGGTCCTACATAAATGGTTGTGGAGCCAGACGTCAGTGTAGGGCATTGCAATGAAATGCAAGGCAATGCTTCTCCATAGTTTGGAAAAAAAAGAAAAACTTTCCAATATGCATTCGTTTACTTGTTTGTTTGTTGTTGTTTGCTGTGGGTTTATTTTTATATCCTTTAACTTGGTCCTGTGCAACTCTAAAAATATGTGTGTGTTCGTTTGCATTCGTTTGGCATGATGCACTAAATTATGCAGTTGCCTGTATGTTCTGTTCCCGACTTGTGGATACTACACCGACTCTGACAATGGGAGTAGTGTTGAAGGTCGTTGGCGTTATTGGCTTTTATATTGTATAAAAACAATATTAAATTCATAAAAATGTTGCAACAAAAAACAAAAAAAAGGCCAGAAGTTTTCGCCTGCAATAGAACACCAGCTCGTCCTGCTCGTTGAAGTCTATTTATGGTAATATTTGGTTTTTTTGCTTGGCTTGTTGCTGTAAACATGTTCATAAATATTTTTTGAATACCCTACATTGCCATATTGGTATACATACACCTGAAATGACTCATAATCATGGAGTTCCAAACATGGCAGATGTTCTACTTGTGGTCGTCTTTCAGAAAAATTAGGAAAATTCTTAGCTTATTACTCCTTCCGTAAAAACGTACATAAAAAGGTTTTTAAGCCATAAGTTACATAAGATACGAGGAACATAGAGAGATGGGGGATAGCATTGCCATAATAATCACCCGATTGGGTCTAAAGAACGTTGAAATTGGGCAAAGTAGGCTCAGGCGTTCCTGTGTGCTATTACTCTGTAGAATTCGTTATATTGATGACCCATCATTATCGCATGAGTTCTTGTTATTACTTGCACGACTGTACAAAAACAGTTTCTCGGAATGCTTATTGCGGTTTTATTATGACTTAGATCTGTCCAAAAATCGTAGATTGACCTGCACTCTAATGGTGAAAAATACGATACCAGGCAACGTCCACTTGAAAAAATCTCATTCACATCGAGTGAATATTACTTGATTAAGTGTAGACTTCCCTTAAAATCCTAGTAGTCATGTGGCTGTCAGTGTGACTGAATACCGTTATTACATTTTTGACAGTACTTACTTAATTGGACATTAACAACCCGTTTAACAGATTTCGGCCTGCCGCAATACATCCTTCCAGGCGCCTCTGCTTCTTGCGCGCCTACGCCAGTTGGTTACACCAATCGATGACAGGGCTTCCTCGATTTTGTTCTTCCAACGGATACAAGGTCGTCCTCTTCGCCGACTTCCGCATATCCGCGCACCAAATACCCGTCTCGCCGGAGCATCCTCCTCCACTCTAACGACATGGCCGAGCCAGCGGAGCCGCTGGGTGTTAATACGCTGCACAACGTCCATGTCGTTGAAGAGCTCGTACAGCTCACTATTGTATCGGATGCGGTAATCATCGCCAACTCGCACTGGACCGAAGATCTTACGCAGTACTTTTCTCTCGAACACTCTCAAGGCTGCTGCATCAGTGCTTAATAAGGTCCATGCTTCTGCGCCATAAAGAAGCACGGGGAGGATGAGCGTCTTATAGAGTGTTAGTTTTGTCGTACGAGAGAGGTCTCTGCTACTCAATTGCCCATTGAAACCATAGTAGCACCTGTTAGCAAGAGTGATCCTGCGCTTGATCTCCAGACTGACATCATTTCTGGTGGTAACGGCGGAGCCAAGATAGATAAATTCCTTGACCGTATCAAAAGTATAGTTATCGGTCGTAATCTGAGAATCAATACGCCGCGCGTCTCTACTCGTCGATAACATATACTTTGTTTTGCCCTCATTTACTGCCAGACCCATCTTACTAGACTCCCGTTCAATAGCACTAAAGGCAGCAGTAACATCTCGCTTGGTACGCCCTATGAGGTCAATGTCGTCAGCGTACGCAAGCAACTGGACACTTTTTTGAAAAATAGTGCCATTGCGATGCACTCCCGCCTTTCGCAGAACACTCTCCATGACGAAGTTGAATAGGTCGCATGATAAGGGATCGCCTTGTCTGACATTTTTGAAACGTATTATCTTTGTCCCTGAAGCAGGAAAAAACACCCGGTTTTTTTTTACTGAATGACTTCAAGTCAAACCTGCTATTCATTGAGTCCAACTTATTTTCAAAAGGTGGCTCTAATTGAGTTTCCTATTCGGTTTGTTTTTGATCTGTTCCTCTATAGGGCTTAGCGTATTCCTCTATTGATTATTTCGGGGAAGAATAAAGCTTCTTGTTTTTATTTTAATTACCATGACTACTATTCATTGCGTCCAGTTTTTTCTTAAGAGGTGAGTCTAATTGAGTTTCCTACTCGGTATGTTGTTAATCTGTTTCCTCTATAGATTATTTGGTAGAAGAATATAGTTTTTCTTTTTATTTTAATTACCATGACGAAAATGAGAAACAAACTTTTTATCTTCTCCCGGAACCTAACCAGCATTGTTAGGATATAAGCTAAGTTTACCATAGAAAAATTTAACCTCTAATCTATTCATAGCCTAGATTAATAAATAAAGTAAAATACCGTGAGTATAAATACCGTCACTCTATTATGTATTATACGGCATCACTTGTTCGAACTTGACCGCCTATAACTTTATTCCTCTTCGTTTTTTTTTTTCGTTTGTAGCTCCCCGCTAAAAACATGTGTTCGTGGTAATTTTTTGGTGGTCGAACATGATTTTTTGTTTTTGTTGCTGTTGTTTATCCATTGGTATCGGTCGGTTTTTATAGTAAAAGTAGTGATTTGTCACTTTTGGCCACAATAAAATTGTTGGTATTGAAAGTGGATGCAATGTTTTTAAAGCGTTTAAAATTAAATAAATTGACTTTTACTTCATTAAGCGATTGATTTAAAATGTTTAGTTGGTAAATCAATTCAAATAATCAAATCAGTAAATAAATTCAGTAGAGTTATAGATAGGCACACTGCACTGACAGTAACAGATATTTGCTTAAATTCAGAAGATTTAGTTTCTAAAAAGGTTTTAGACATTAATATTAGGGATCCTATGGCATGATAATTAAGATTCGTCTCAGGAACTAAGGTTATTCTTAATGTAATCACTAAAGCAACCATTCATTTGTGCCGGGAATCAATGCCATGTCCAATCTAGTCTCAGCAGAAAGTTTTAATTATCTGACATCGAATAACGAGAAAACCAAGAATAGGTATGCTATCTGCCTCGTATCTGCCTCTATTCAAGACAGTTCTTCATATGTAGCTCTGTTCGTAGCAAAGAGTTTTGCTTGAAATTAATGACAAAGTCTGGGAACCAAATAGATTGAAAGATGCATACTTAAACATAATTGGCCATTACAACCCTTCAGTCAGAATTACGGCCTCGCTCCTCACACCACTTATGTTGTGTGTGTTAATTTTATACATGAGTGGCCGGACCTACAGTTTAAAGTCGACTCCGAACGATAGATTTTTTTTTTTGAGAAACTTTTTATAGCAGTTTTATTTAGTCACAGAATTTTTGCCAAAAATCTGATTAGAGGAAGTCACCGAAGAAAATTTTTTCATATTTCGTTTTAGTGGGTTTTAAACCGTGACCTTATGTCTAATAAGCCAACACACTATCTTCTAGACTACAGCGATTAAATAAGATAACACATGTCTTTAATATGAGTAAAAATCTGCGAGATTTTCGTAAAGAACTTAGCAGCGTCGTTTCTGATAATCAAGCCCGCATTACACAAACTTTTATATTGTAAAAGATTTTACAATTTGTAGTTACATCCCAATTTGCTCCTCTTCTTAAGATACCTAAAATTAATTAAGGGTCTACATCATTGGAGTACCAATCCATTGTTGGCCATTACAACCCTTTAGTCAGGATTACAATCTTGTTTCTCACACCACCCATGTTGTATGTGTTAATTTTACTCATGTTTAACGTCGACTGATTTTGAGAAACTTTTCATGTCAATTTTATTTACTCTCAAGGTTTTTGCCAGAAGACTGCTGAGGAAAAGTCGTTGAAGATATATTTTTTCTCATTTTGTTCTGTTCGAGAGGTCTGAGCTGGTATTTGAACCTCGGACTCCCGTCAAATTAACCAATACACACTACCTACTAGATTTTTGCAACTGCAATAAAGTTCACTATAATTCCAGGACCAAACTGTTATTTTTATTGCACTCCGTCAAGCCAAAGCTCTAGAATGTGGTAGGGGGACTTACAAACACTGACCACATTCAGTGTTCAATGCAGTTTATAGGCTCGATATTACTTTTGCAGGAGTATATCGATGGCTTAATATGAAAAAGGCCTAACTCGATTTTTGGCTACTTTACAGGAGAAGGAAGAAACTTAATAAAATTCGTAAACTTTTAGATACAACAAAAATTTTAATACAATTTTTAATAAGAAACAGCAACACATTTAATCTCTCATTTAAAAAATTTTTAATTTTTTTGTGCATCTGACATTTGTCTACCAGAATAAACAAAAAACTTTATTTTGAAAAAAATTGGGTTAGGTCTTTTTCATATTAAGCCATCGATATGGATAGTAACCGAAAAATAGACGTTGCCGTTGTATCCAGAAACTTTCTTCCATGTATGAATTTCAATGCAACATGATCCAATATCTTCTATTTTCTGCGAATAGCATCTGTTTAGTTTCGTATCTATTCACTCCCGTTTCCCTTAACCTCATCCATTGAAATGTTTCAATATCTCTTGAATACTTCTTTGTTTAATTTCCCTACAAAGTCTTTAAGAAACTTAATTTTCTGCATACATTTTGAATACACTTTCTGCCATTTAGAATACAATATTTCAACAATTTAAACTAAAATTCTATTGAAAATCAATTAACAAGTAACAGACATAAATTTCCGTTTACAGGTGGCCGGCCACTTTATCTGAATTGATGACTCATTTATTGACTGACTGACTGATTGTCTGTCTGATTGATTGTATTGCAAAATATAATTTTCCTCACAAATAAATTTTATGTAAATTCGATAAGAAAATTTTCAATTTTAGATAATTGATTCGGTATAACTAAATTTAAATAATAAAAAAAACACATAAAACTGAGAAACACATACATTTTCATACTATACTGCATGGCATTGCAAAAATTGCAATTTGTTGCTGGTAAAAGTCATCAACAAAAATTACAGTGTCCTACGCATAATCACACTGACAGAAACTATGAAACCGTAAAATGAACATACTTTTTAAAATTGTTAAACGAACTCATTTTAAATTTCTCCATAAACTTTTTCTCTGTGTGACAGTTCTCCACTCTCCATTTTCCTCTTTATAAAGGTATGCATGATGCGTAGGTGCAACATGCGTATGCATTTGTGTTATGTCTCTCATATTAAACGGAAATGTAACTTCTGTACTCAAACGCACATTGAAAAATCATGTTTTTTTGTGCAACATTTCCATGTGACAAATACATGCTCCAGTTCAGTTGTGCAGTGTCTGGTCGTTTTTGAATTATGGTCATTTAAAACACTCACTGCTGTAAAGGAGATGCTGGCATACGTTGAGTTTTTATATTCTCCCTTAGGGGTAGGGGGTGCGAAAACTAAAGGGGCCCATTTGTCTATAACTTTCGCTTTGAAATGAAAATACATTTCCTTTCTACACGCAACATAAAATATTTCTTTCTCTCGTTGTTTAATGCCACTTGTATACGTAAGGTGGCACAAAAGAAAGGTCATGATATGAATTTGAGGTCATTTTGCTAAAGTGAAAGCCTCGTTTTACATACATACAGACATAATTGGTCATTACAACCCTTAAGCTAGGATTACGACCTAGCTTCTCACACCACTATGTTGTGTGTGTTAATTTTATACATGAGTGGCGGGACCTACAGTTTTAAGTCGACTCGGAACGACAGGTTTTTGACAAACTTTTCATGGCAATTTTTTATTTACTCTTAGAGTTTTTGCCAGAAATCCGCCGAGAGGAAGTCGGCGAGGAAATATTTTTTTTATATTTCGTTTTGTTGGAGATGGGATTTGAACCGTGGCCTCACCTCTAATAAGCCAGCACACTACCCGCTAGACTACGGCGACTGTGCTCGATTTATGGCAATTTAAAATGTCCATTAATCCCCACCGAAAATTTGTTTTTAAGGTTTTAAACAGAAAGAAGTTCAACACGGTTTAATCTCTCTCAACAACGTGAGATCACTGGACCCTGAAATTAATGTTCAAAACGACTATTATTCATACAGAAGTCTAGGCAAGTGGTCTGTCTGTCTGATGAAATCTGCACGGTTTTAAAAGTTGGAGATATGACGTCATTAGATGTAAAGCGGCTACAAGCGCTGCTTCCTTGTCCCTTGTCTTGGGTCACACTTTGTTAGTGGTCACGGAGCAAGGATTGGTTTTGACTTATACTTCATAAAACTTTATGATTCATCTCCAGTTATCTGTCTTGTGACTAAAGCTCTTTCACACTATGACATTGCTTTATAGCCACCCTATGCAAATACGTACTAGACTAGTAACAGTAGCTGGTTGCAAGAAATCATAGAAAAAATAAGCAAAAAAAAGAGAAAAGAAATCGAGAAAACGATTTAAATTATGCGTTTGTGTAACAAGTCAATTTTTATTTGTTGTTGTGTTTTCATGATGATGCTGATGGTTCTTGTAGTTGTTGCAACATCCATTACAAATGTAAATGATTTGCTAAAACATTTGTTACAACTGTTGCAAGTTAGTAGCCTTAAATCTCATTGTTGCTCTGTAAGACAATTGTTGTTACAATTGCCCGAATACCAGGATACCCAATTTGCCTCTAGAGATGAGAGAAATTATTTACACATTTTTACGAAAAATTATGGTTTACGCATACTATTCCAACCAACCACCTTCCTTTCCCTTACTTAAATTCTTGCCTTCTCTCTCTCTCGTATTGTGTGGCAAAATGTAAAGTTTTTTTTTTTTTAAATTCAAAAGGATTCCAATTGTTGACAATTGCTAAACCAACTTGCGAACTTAACCATTTAACAAGATATTCTTCTGCAATTGCAATTGGGGGAGAGACATTGTTGCAATATTTGTCCAACATTTTTCAACTATTCAGCCAGAGTGTGTGTTTTTGTATGCTTGGAGCCATGTAAATAATTTTCGAGCCATAATTTAGTGTGAGAAATTGACCATTTAAGTCGAAAAATGCAAAACAACACATAGGAGAACTTTTTCAAAATGCCAAAAGAGACTACGTTTTTAAAATGCATTCCGATTCTATTAGAGACCATAGAGCAACAGGACTATAAGGAGCAGAGGTTTAAGACAGTGGTTTCTATATTGTTGTGAAAGAAATCATAAAACACGTATAGAATGGTAACGAAATTTTTAACATGACGGAAATCCTTAGTGTAACTTTATTGACAAGAAAGGAAAGAAATGCAGAGACTTTCAGATTAGCAATAAAAACTATTACGTAAACACTTAAGTTAGGTAAGAGAAGAAGGGTTCAATAGGCTAAGTTTCCGCCATTAAGTTGTAGGAATTAGCAAGCCGATCCCTCTCTAGATATGTACTTCACATCTACTGTAATAGCAACTTACTATAGCACGAGCGATATTTAATTCAAAAGTTTCCCTGTTTCATGATGTACTGAACATACATCTTATGCCTGTGCGGTCCCCAAGATGGGATAACTTTGCTGAAGATTCCTCCGATGTCAAGATTCCCCCGATGTCCTTAATAGAGTGCAAAATGGCTTTAACTGATATGCCCTTTCTGTAGCAGTGACCTGGATGAGTGTTGCCAATTTCAATGAGCATTAGTCAGTCTTTTTGGAAGGAGGAGGATGGACTTATTTGTCTAAGAATTAAAACCAGTAGTGTGACTAATCCAACAATAACTGGAAATCAATTATATTTCACTTGCATGCCTATCTACCGAGTTTCCCTTTAAACCAAACAGAAGATTGAGTTCTTTGTCGTACTCTGTTTACCAACATTCACTCACTCTTACTTATCCAAAGGTCTCCGTCTCTCTCTTTTATTCCCAATCTTCTTCTAAGGGTATCATCTATTCCAAAATGTTTATTCATGTGACTTTATTCACATGGGGATTAGAAAATTGCAGGTTTTCGTTACACAGTACTTATCCACCGAACAATGTCAACGTCAACATATGCCGCCTGCAACTTGGATAACTTTTCTGTTGGTATGAGTGTATATGTATATTGTAAGAGAGCATGTGTTCATATGTGTTTGTGTAAAAATATACCGTTAACTTGATTTTTACTGTTACGGCATTTGACTTTTTAAAATGCAAAAATCATGTGTGATGGTAAATGTGTAAAAATTCTTGGTATTTTACAACAAAACAAAAAAGGAGTATTTTTTACAATGTGTGCGTGTAAGAGTGTCTATTTGACTTCCAGGGTAATTGTGCGTAAGGTGTAATTGCCCTCATTTACATACAAGTCCCATTGCAGGCAAGTGGACCCCCTGGTCAGTAGAATATGCATTGTTATCTATAGTTTCTATTATGAGGCCTATTAGTAACTGAATTGGTGTGCTTTTGCGTAAGACAACCTTTTGTTTTGTGTGCGTATGTTGGGAGAACACGGAAAGAAAGTTGCTTTTACAATCATTTATTATGCGTTCAATAAATAGAAAGTCGTTAAAAGAATTTTTTTGTGGTTTTTAGCGTCCACTTTTCAATTGCAAAAATGTTTGAGAAAAGAAACAAAAGTGGTACTTAAAATGTGTTAGAATTCCTTGAACCTGTTAAGCTATTGGTTTCATTAAGTAACACTCATAAAAATGGGGTAAGTTAAAGTGACTTCAATTAATAGGAGAAATTACTTCTCGGTTTTGGCGATATTTAAATAAAAATAGAGAAGTGCATCAAGGAAAATTATTTTAATACATTCTACTACAATATTACTTTAAAATTGTTTAACCAGTTTGATTATAATTCCCATTGGTTTTTAATGAAAAAGATTTAATGCCAGAAATGCGACAATTCATTTCGAAATTTACAAGGATCCAAGCAGAGTAAAACGTAACTTCAATAGCAACGTTTTAAATTCTAGAGCAATAAGGATGGAAATCTTTAAAAATACGGCCCAGAGAAGAGGGTCAAAAAGGGTGCGGAAGGCTGGCTAGAGGAATTATCTCCAGAAATATAGACGGAAGGCGTGATGTAGTAGGTACTGTGCTTGTATACCAACCAAAGTAATCTCGCTAAAAGCCTTGAAGGTCAGGCTCCAATAAATATTTATTCCAGAAATGTTAGGTTAGGTTCAACTGTCTGCCATCTCAATGGTCACAGATTTCTTGGGTCCTAGAAGGTTCCGATAGTACCTATTACACCTCCAGCTTGGCTTCTTTCAACCATCCTCAGAGTCTTATGAAGATGTAAATTTTCTTCAAATCGGCTTTGGGCAAATATGTTTTATCACTGCATTCTGGATACTAGAAAGAACCTTTAGACCCCAGTGAGAATAACATCAACAACGGACATCAAAGGCAGATTAGCCAGCGTTGTCTCTACAGATAGAGCACAAATCAATGGGCAAAGTTTCTCTGCAGGGGCCCAGTACGACGACAAAAGTCCTGGCGTGCCTGTAAGAAACAGACAAAGAATGCTATTCAAGTATACTTTCAATTGCTGGGAGATAACTTAATTTAGTCTTTACAATCCTGTAGTCAGGTTTACGACCTCGTTTCTCACACCATCCATGTTGTGAGTGTCAATTTTGTCTATGAATGGTGGGAGCTACAGTTTAAAGTCGATTCCGACAGACAGATTTTTCAGAAATTTTATCCTGGCAATTTTCTTTACTCTCATAGTTTTTGCCAGAAGACTGTTGAGAAGAATTCGTCGAAGAAATATTTTTTTTGTACTTCTTTTTAATAATACTCTGAGTATTAGTGTTTGAACTCTCGAGCTCTCGTTTAATAAGTCAATATACTTATGGTTTTCGAAGTCGCCATAGTCTACTAGTATGTAGTGTGTTGGCTTATTAGACGTAAGGCCACGGTTCAAACCATAGCTCAGACATCTCCAACAAAACGAAATATGAAAAAAATATTTATTTGGGGACAGCAGATTTCTGGCAAAAACTCTGAGAGTAAATAAAATTGCTATGAAAAGTTTCTCAAAAATTTGTCGTTCGGTGTCGACTTTAAACTGTAGATCCCGGCACTCATGTATAAAATTAACGCACACAGCATAAGTGGTTTGAGAAGCAATGTCGTAATCCTGACTTAAGGGTTGTAATGACCAATTATGCATGTATGTCTTCTAAATTAAGAAAAGTAAATCGACCTATAGTCGATAGAATTAAAAAGGTCATCTTAGTCCCTTTAGTTACAAATCTTCTTTTATAAGATGTCAAGTTTAATTTCTTATTATTTTACAATCAAATGCTCCTATAATTAATTAAATCATTGGAGGTAAATATTTTTACCGAAGAGTACAAAAAAATACTAGAAAAGCATTCAAAAATTCAATAAGTTTTCTAGACACAGCTTAGTTCGGTAGACCGACCCAACGTTCATAGCTTTACCAGCAACGAACTCCATTGTATAGCAGAGAATGTAAGTTAATTTACTCCTTTCTAAAAGTAAAACAATTTATTTCAATTGAAATGACAATTTAATAATTTTATTATGCATACATACTTGCATATTCCCCTGCAGTTGTAGTTGTAGTGTTGTACCATATAATTAAATATTTATAAATTAATATTTAATCAATTAAGTATTAATTTATTTAACAATAACAATAATGATTATAGAACCCATTAAATATTGTACCACAACGGAATATTTTATTTTATTTTTTTCAAAAAAAAAAACCGTAAATTGTTTATTTTAATAAAATTTTATTTTTTATGAAAGCTTTTTATTTTATTTATGGGAATTCGGTGTGTGATTTTTTCTTTCCCAAAATAAAAAAACGTCAATTTATTTTGAAATTTATTGCAAAGATTTCTATCTCCCTACACTAATACGATGGGCATAATGTATATACGAATAGATTTGTTAATGTAAAGAAGCCCCCGATTCTACACAAGATATAAATACTATAACCTAAGTATTATTCTACTATTCTAGCCCTTATTGCTTATGGCTTAATTGCCTTCGATATTAATAGCTTTACGTATGATATACACTCATTCTGATTTTGTGGAACTTGAACGTGATTAGAAATAAACATTACGTTCTATCTAAGATAATAAATCGATTGCGACATTCTTGTGGTCCTATCTAAGATGGTAAACAATTTCCAACATTCTTGTGGTTATCGTCAGATGATTGACCACTGGCTAACATAGATAAGTGCTAATGACTTTAGAATGACTGAGTCCAACTCATAGCTCCTTCAAAGAACTTTGATTATTATTTTAGGCCATGAAAACGGGCATTTATAAAGTACAGACCATGTGCAATAGTGGTAAAAGTGCTGCATTATAAACTATAAGCAGCGAAATAAAACGCCAGTTCTTGGGAAATCAATAATGAATAAAGATCATTCACCATTATATGTATCACATTAACCCAATACAATATGGAAAAATGGCAACCCTAACGGTCCAGGACTTGCATTGAACTTATGATCTACTCATCTGGAAAAACTTGATAAAATTAAAGAAAATAAAACGCATTGAGAATGTGCTTTGTGACAACTCTATGCTCTTTCAAAGGAATTTAAGGATTAATAATATTAAATTCTGCAGTTAAAAAACAATAAGAAGTGCGCCTGATATCTGAGGTATAACTTGAACATTCGTGACCTGCATGCGAAGATCTGCTAACATTGTTTAGTGGGAGTAGGTATACTAGATGGGAAACATCAGACTACGGTTGTAATTTACACTGTAAAATCCTGCGATTACTAGAAGTTAGCAGGATAAGATACCTAGGTTATACTTATTTCGAGAAGTTATAAACGATTTGAACGCCTTGCTGAATGTCCCAATGTGAGAAGCATGATGAAATTCACATCCCATTGGCTAGTGTGGCAGTTCGGTCAGTAGAAAGAGAGACAGTGAACTTCAAATTTTTAACGTTTGTGTAAGACGGATTACCAAAATGATATCAATCGGGAGATCAAGCGCAGGATCACTCTTGCCAACAGGTGCTACTATGGTCTCAATTGGCAATTGAGTAGCAGAGACCTCTCTCGTACGACAAAACTAACACTCTACAAGACACTCATCCTACCCGTGCTTTTTTATGGCGCAGAGGCATGGACCCTATTAAAAACTGATGCAGCGGCCTTGAGAGTGTTCGAGAGAAAAGTCCTACGTAAGATATTCGCTCCAGTGCGAGTTGGCGATGATTTCCGTATCCGATCCAACAGTGAGCTGTATGAGCTCCTCAACGACATTGACGTTGTACAGCGTATTAATATCCAGCGGCTGCGCTGGCACGGCCATGTCGTTCGAATGGAGGAGGATGCTCCAGCGAGACGGGTATTTGATGCGGGAATCTGCGGAAGTCGGCGAAGAGGACGACCTTGTATTCGTTTGAAGGACCAAATCGAGGAAGCCCTGTCATCGATTGGTGTGACCAACTAGCGTAGGCGCGCAAGAAGCAGAGGCAACTGGTAGGATGTGTTGCGGCAGGCCGAAATCCGTTAAACGGGTTCTTATGCCCAATTAAGTAAGTAGTAAGTAAGCCGAAATTAAAAACTTCAGCCAGATCTGCGCCTGAAACTCTATGGAGGAATGAAACAGAGGGTTATACAGAGGATTGAACCCAACTGGAGGAATATAAGCCGAGAAACCTGCTGTATTCTGTATGTAAGTAAGTTTAAGAGGATTTTAAAGGTCACACCTATCCAATAACTTTGTAAGCCTCCTGAAGAAAATATGTAATCTTCGCCGTAGTCTAGTAGGCTTATTAGACGTAAAGACAGGGTTCGAGCCCAAGGCCAGACATCAAAACAAAATACAAAAAGGATTTCTTCGGCGTCTTCCTCTTAGCAGATTTCTGACAAAAACTCTGAGAGTAAATAAAAATTGCCATGAAAAGTTTCTTAAAAATCTGTCGTTCGGAGTCGGCTTTAAACTGTAGGTCCCACCACTCATGATAAAAATTAACACACACAACATAAGTTGTGTGAGAAACTAGGTCGTAATCCTGACTGAAGGGTTGTAATGACCAATTATGTATGTACATTTGTATGTAAGAGCAATACATTACATATGTACATACAATCTAAGAAAATCTTAAAAAATAATGTCGAATGTATGAGAGAGAGAAAGAAATGACATAAGACTACTAAACTGCTAGTTTTAATAAACTGCAGTCTTTTTGATCAGAGAAAATTGAGAAAGCATATACAGGGTTCTGAATTCCTGTGACACACAATTCATCAGAAGAGTGTACAATAATCCCCATCGAGTTATTGGTAATACTCAAACCATTAATGTGTTAAACTGTACAATGGGTCAATTCGACCTCCGGGTACTGTACTTGTCTTTATTGACAAGTACACGTCCTCTAACCTAATGTGTTAAACTTATTCGTGTGAGGCTTGGAATAAGAGTTTTGACAGTTAAAGTTCTTTTCCCAACATTTGTATTGAGTGTAACCGAAAGCATATATCTTTTTAAGGCTAATATAAGTTCATATTTTAATATAATAAGGTTAACATAAAGCCTGGGAATAAATAGCTTTTCATTTTGCTAACCGTATTGATTATAAGGTTTACATTAAAGCCAGTTAATTGACTCGTTAAGTTTAAAGTGGACACTTGCTTTAAGGCGTTACAAACATTTGCTCAATAAGTACAACTTATTCTTTGCTTATCTAACGTAATGTAGGGCATACATTACTCTTCAAAATAAACCAGTTTAAATAACAAATAAAATGAAATTAATTTTTAATTTAAAACAAAATTTATGTCTAATATTTTAAACAAATGCAATCAGTTTCTAATCATCACCATGATTACTATGATTATAGTCATCATTTAAGTGTTTAAAATTCGGTTGCAGATAATGATGATGATGTAGTTTAAAAATTTTTGACATTTTACATGAGTGTTATAATTTGCTAGACAAACTTTACACCTATTTTTGCAATTCACACAATACGTGTATAGTAGTCTCGTAGTTAATAAAATATTTGTTTAAATAATACTTATTATTTATCGTTTATTTATTTGTTTGTATTTATTGTATGTTTATTTATCGACTACAAATCATTAAATAAATACATACAATAAACAAATATTATTGTTGCTGTTGTATTTTTAAACAAATTACTTTATAAATAAATAATAAATACTAAGTGAGAAATTATGGATGATTTTATTTTGTTGACCAAGTTGACAAATGAGTAACAGGTTAACAGCATTTATGAGTAGCAAGAAAATTGTTTATTTGACAGTTTTAACTGTTCTAACTGTTGTTGGGTTTCTTATGTGTAACATTAAGGGTATTCGCAGATTGAGTGTAATAAGTCAGTACTTTAACAGCTTCTCTGATTTTATGTGTTATGAGGTTGCCGTAATCTACTAGGTAGTGGGTTGTGTTGGTATACACCATCTATGACAAAACGAAATACGAAAAATTTCTTTGCCGAGAGAGTAACTAAAATTGTCATGAAAGGTTAGGTTAGGTTAGAGGACGTGTACTTGTCAATTAAGACAAGTACCCATTGTACAACATCCTAGTTTCTCACACCACGTATGTTGTGTGTGTTAATTTTATAAATGAGTGGTGGGACCTACAGTTTAAAGTCGACTCCGAACGACAGATTTTTTGAGAATCTTTTTCATGGCAATTTTATTTTGCTCTCAGAGTTTTTGCCAGAAATCTGCTGAGAGAAAGTCGCCGAAGAAATACTTTTTGTATTTTGTCTTGATGTCTGGCCTGGGGCTCGAACCCTGCTTTACGTCCAATAAGCCAACACATTACCTACTAGACTACGGCGACTTCAAAATTGCCATGAAAAGTTTCTCATAAACCTGTTGTTCGGAGCCAAATTTAGACTGTAGGCCCTGCAACTCACGGATGAAATTAACATACACAACTTGGATGGTGTGAGAAGCTAGGTAGTAATCCTGACTGAAGGGTTGTAAATGACCAATTAAGTAAGTTAGTTATTTCTCTTATTTCAACAGTGTAAAGTTAGTTGGTTTACCTGCCGTTACCATTAGGCACGCGTTATTGTCATTGCAATACACCAGAAAAGCTAATAAGAGATAACCTTGAACCTAGTAGAAAACCTGTCAATATTACTGAGATAACTAAGCAGTCCAAGGGTTCCTTTGTACTTATAACAACCCCACTAAGTGCCATGTTCTGCATGTAATTCATTATCTTCTTGTTTTCACTATCTAGAGTTAATACTCACTTAGTTTCTTGACCATAGGTTAGGTTAGGTTAGGTTAGAGGACGTGGATTGTACAACGTCCACTTAAGTTGTGTGTGTTAATTTTATACATGAGTTTTTGAGAAACTTTTTCATGGCAATTTTATTTACTCTCAGAGTTTTTGCCAGAAATCTGCTGAGAGGAAGTCACCGAAGAAATACTTTTTGTATTTTGTCTTGATGCCTGGCCTGGGGCTCAAACCCTGGCTTTTACGTCTAATAAGCCAACACACTACCTACTAGACTACGGCGACTTCGCCTCTTGACCATATCATATCCTTCAATTCTGGAAGGTCTTGTTGTAAAAACTAGCCTTACTCTACGTCCTGTTAGCTGCCCTTATAAGTGAGTGAAATTGTATGTGAATTTTGTTTTTAAACATGGAAAGTAGTTGCCACAGTCACGAGAAAATTGATATGCTATTTGGCTTGTTTGGAAGACAACTTCAGCTTTGCAAAATGATGCTATTTGTGCACAGAACTGTTACGATCTATGAAAATTTGCTTAATGAATTTTGATATTCCAAATCGCAAATACAATTCGGGATAAAGCCACATTTCTTAGCTAATGAATCAGAACTAGAATCCTCTTTTGCTTGCATTAATTCCAATTCATAACATAAATTTGACATAATTTTACAGTCTGTGAGTTGCCTATATGGCTTACGATTTTAAACTTTTATTTTATTGTTGTTGTTGTAGTATTTTGAAAATTGTTCGTATTTACTGGTATACCCTACATCATTAGAGTTGGGCTTATATTAATTTTGTAACATTTTAAATTGCTTGTAGCGGAATTTATAATCAAAATTCGAATCGTGCAAAATATATCATATCCACTGTCCGTGGTTCTAGCACGATAAGCGCTTATGATATAGGAGACTTCCCAATATACAGTGAGCGTCAAAAGAAACTGTACATTAAAAAAATTTACATTAATAAATTACTGTTATTTTTATTTTAAAATTGTTTCATTACATACATACATATGTAATTGGTCATTGTTTCTCACACCACTTATGTTCTGTTTGTTAATTTTTATACATGAGTGGCGGGACCTACAGTTTAAAGTCGACTCTGAACGACAGATTTTTGAGAAACTTTTCATGGCAATTTTTATTTACTCTCAGAGTTTTTGCCGGAAATATGCTGAGAGGAAGTCGCCGAAGAAATACTTTTTGTATTTTGTTTCTATGTCTGACATGGGGCTCGAACCCTGGCTTTTACGTCTAGTAAGCCGACACACTACCTACCAGACTACGGCGACTTCAATTTTATTACCAGTTTTCAAAATTGAAACAAAATTAATTACAAAGTGTTTCAAAATATTGTCAAATTTTTTCGGACACTCTTTTTAAGTGGTAAAAGTTGAGTTTGGCTATTGTTCGAATTTTATCCTTTTGACGCTCACTGTAAGTGTTTGGTTATACGAAACTAGATTCTGCTAAGTTTTTCCCACAGCTTATTGCTTGTATTTAGATGTCTATAAATGGTATCAGGATTGTCTCAAATTGCCCTCCAAATTTTTATTGCAATAGAGTCAGTAAATACTAGGATCAAAAATGAATTTAGCTTCTTAATTTAAAATTTTTGTTTTAAAAAATTGACTTAGAATCGTTTCTCTCTGTGCCTAACTGGGAAAGATTAGTCCTAGACGTTGCAGTAGAATTTTAAACAAAAATTATTCTTTTGTCCGCTATTGCAATAAACTAGCGAGTTTATTAGCTTTGATATAAAGCTTCCATCCTTTATCAGAAGTATCGTGGCAATAGCTCTGAGACTCAACTAATTACCATGAAAAACGTTCGGCATTAAAGTGTAAATCCTGCCACTCATGGATAAAATTGACGAACAAAACATGATTGTTAATTCCAAAAGGTTGGTTGTAATGTAGCAAGTCATATAGCCGGCCTATTCTGACCCCAACTGTCTTATTATTTTTATTTTCTGATTTGATTTTTTTATTTTTGTTTCTTTTTAAAAGTTTTGCGCTTTTAATTTAAATTTATTGTTATTCTTATTATTGTTGGTTTTAGCCTTAAACGTTTCTTGTTATTATTATTAAGCCAGTATGCCAGTTTGCCAGTTTGCCAGTTTGCCAGTTTGCCAGTATACCAGTGTCAGTGTATTAAATTTGTTTATTCTACCGGCTGATCAACTGTTTGTCTCACAATTCGTTTTGATTTTTATTTTATTTTTTTATTTTATTTTTATTTTAAACATTTAATCGGATGCGTAATGGTTGTTGGTATTTCCGTTATGATGTCTATATTTAAAGGTTTATTTTCGCTCTCTATTGCCTCTCTTTCCCTTTGTTGTTTTATTAAGTAAAATAAAGTGGCATTTAACTGTTGATTTATTTTTATTTTGTTTTTGTTTTTGCTTTTGTTTTATTTTTTTTTTCTTAAATGTTTGCTAATTACACAGTTTTAATGATTTTTCCATATCTTCTGCTTAGAATTTGACTGTTGCATTTGAGCGAGTATGTGTTGGTGTTGGTGTTATGTTTGTTTTTGTTGTAAAATTATGGGAATTTCCAATATTTTCTAATGAGATTTTATCTAAGGCCATAGTGCATTAGTAAACAGTTATTAAATTATGGTTTGTATGTGTCATGATCAGATACACGGATTTAAAGAGCCATAGCGGTTCTTTTTCCATCATTTTCGTGAATAATGTCTGTTTACACAATGAAATTTTGCATGCAATTTTTATTGGAAAACTTTACGAATTATTTACTTATTTCTAAGTTTTTCTTTACGAATGTTTTTTTATAGCTTTAAGAGCTAAAGGTTGGGAATCTTCAAGAGACATTGTTAGCCCGGCCTACCCAAGACCCCAAGACTTACTCGGGGTGCTGAGCCGCCTACTAAACTAAACTCAACCTCTTTCGTCACACTTCCAACCAGTCCTTTGCCTGCTTAAGCCGCAATTTTGTAAAGTTATAACTCTAAACATTTCCATTTTCGGAAACATTTGATAGGGTCTGGCACGTTTCGTTTTTATCAACACTCATATCTTTTGATATCTGTTGGCAAGTTTATCGTTTTACTCCAGTTTTGCGTTCTGTCACCAATTTAATATCTATAATCCTCCTTCCCGACTTCCTGGTGTTCGTGGTGGATGAGCTTGTACCACTTGTTTACAGTTTTTCCTCTGTGGACAGAGTCATGTTTAAGACACTCTTAACCAAAACATGAAAAAAATTATTGAAGCAATGCGTGGTATTAAAAGAAATCTTTAATATCGTGTTAAATTAGGCAGCACTTAGGCGAAGATCCGGTTTAGGGAGAAGTTAAGGAGTAAGCCTGTCATACCACGAAGTTTTATAACAAATCTCCTGTCAAACTTGTTTCCTATTATCTCAACCATAGGCACGGCCCGATAGCTCTGGTCCTCACTACCATATACAGCGGGCCTAAATTTAACAGAGATTCCTGTTATTATATAGGCTTGTACCAATGCATGCCACTCACATAACATAACCTAACATATGTATATAATTGGTCAGGATTATGACGTAGTTTCTCACATCACATATGTTGTGTGTGTTAATTTTATCTATAAGTGAAGGGACCTAAAGTTGAAAGTCGACTCTGAACAACAAATGTTTGAGAAACTTTTCATGGCAATTTTTATTTACTCACAGAGTTTTTGCCAGAATTCTGCCGGAGAAACACTTTTTTTTATATTTCTTTTTGTTGGAGATTTCTGACCTGAGATTTGAACCTTGTCCTCACGTCTAATAAGCCAACATATTACCTACTAGACTCCGACAAGTTCTAATGCATGCCACTCCCTATATCTTATCCACCTCCATCTGAACTTTTTAAGCACGTCCTGTCTGTCCAAATAATACAATGAAATTGCCAATGTTTTGTTGCATTTTATTAGATGCAGACACAAAGTTGGGCTAACTACTCACACTTCTTTCTGTAACAATTTCAGCTGAGTAGTTTTTTTTCAATTAGAAGTCCACTCTTTTTAAGTGCCCAATTTAAATTAAACACCTATAAAGTTCATGCGCATATAGTCAGCCACTCCTTCGAAGTAGTAAAACTAAAATTATTCGTCTTATATTGCGGTTTCATTCAACACTATCTCCATCCTCCTAATGAAATGCTCTCATAAAGCGGCACACTTTCAAAAATTTTAATTTTTAGCTGAAAGAGCAAGTGAGTGTAACATTCGGCGGATCAATAATTTATGACTTCGACAGCAAGGACAGCAACCACACTTACATCAATGAAAAAGAGTTCATTCACAATACCCAATTGGCAAAATTACTTGATTTTGAAATTCTAAGACTAAATAAAATTGCCATGAAAAGCTTCTCAAAAAATCTGTTGTTAGGGGTCGACTTTAAATTGTCAGTAAGGGCGTGCATTGTAGTCGCCGTAGTCTAGTAGGTAGTGTGTTGGCTTATTAGACGTAAGGCCACGGTTTAAAACGAAATATGAAAAAATATTTCCTCGGCGTCTTCCTCTCAGCAGATTTCTGGCAAAAGAACTCTGAAAGTAAATAAAAATTGCCATGAAAAGTTCCTTAAAAAAATCTGTCATTCGGAGACGACTTTAAGCTGTGGGTGCCGCTACTCATTTATAAAATGAACACATACAACATAAGTTGTGTGAGAAACTAGGCCGTAATCCTGACTGAAGAGTTGTAGTGGCCAATTATGTATGTATGCGTGTAAGGGCGTGCATAAACTATAACTAGCAAGGGATTTGAATTGGCAGACCTTCTCCAGATGCCTTGCATATGCGGCTTATTGGGTATAAAATTTATAACAAATTTGACTCAACGTTTTAAGTGTGAGTAAATGTGAAGGCGTTGGTAGGTAGTAATGCTGGTTTAATTTTTTAAGTTCAAATGGAAGTTGTAAGTGTGACCACATTCAGAGCAGACAGTTTGGCATTTTGTGGCTTTTGTTTGCATTAAAAAAAAACAAAAACAAAAACGAAATGAAATTATTTTATTTTTCACAACAAAAACAAATAAAAAACTGTAATAATGATAAATGAGTTGAAGAAGTGCTTTACAAGACGACACAAAATTCTCACGTGTGTGTAGGTTGTTGCAAAATTTGTTAAAAAAAAATATTTATTAACAGAATGTCCTTACTTACGTTCCCTTTTTTACTTTCTAAGGGATTTACTGACATAACCTGTGATTCTAATTTTACTTTCATAGGCAACATGTGAAGAATGAAAATGTAATGAAAAAAACCACTTTAATAATAAATATCGTTTACGAGTATTTAAGATTTTGCGCGCTTTGCATATTAATTATTGCAACAAAAAAAAAATCCAATTTAAACGTCTGAGTCTTATTTACATTCACTGTCATACATTGATTGTATTGCTTGGATTATTTTGATCATTTAAACGGTTTTTAGAATTGTACGCCTTTTGGCGTACGTGCATTTCAAATCGTATCGATAATATGATTTTAATATTTCTTTTTATGATTTTTCTTTGTGTGACGTGTGTTGTCTTTTGTTGTTTAATGATGTTTTAATAGGCCAACGTGAGCATATTTAGACGCAAATAGTGCGAATAGCTATTCAAATTTATTTTATACAGCTGATGATTGGAGTATGTAGTAATAGTCTATGTCGTCATAGTTGTTGTCATTTAGCATGGTAGCATCTGACTATTTCTACTACATTGGCATGATTCCGTCTTCATAAAAAGATCAATATTATAACAAAGGTTTTACTTAATATAGTTATAACGATCAGTGGTGTTGTGCTAATTTTTTTTTACCGGAACGCGTATATATAATAATACAGACAGGGCCGATCCTGGGTAGGCGGCCGCTCTGTGCGGTCTCATGTCCCAAATTTAACGACGGGGGTGATTTTCCATGATAACTCTGTCGGCGGCGTTTTTTTTAGGTCTCATGTCCCAAATTTGACGACGGGGGCGAGGGAGATTTCCCCCAATTTTCGCCCGTCGCCAGGATCGGCCCTGTATATAGCATAAAAAGGAAAGGAAACGAAAATCATTACGAAACCCATTTTGTGTATACGGGATGACGGGAATTCCCGTCATTTGACCCACAGTTAAAAACCATGATTTAACGATAAAAAGGCGAAAATACCCGCTCTGCAGTTTTGTATGGAAAAAAAAGTGATTCTCTTGGTAGCAACAGTTAAATTTAAATGCGGCCGAAAGGGTTGAAAAATGGTTTTAAATATTCAAATTCTTAAGTAGTAATTAGTTCGGGTTCGGGTTCACGCATTTGTTTCGGTTCGGATCAAGTTCCGGTTCAGCAGAAAAAAAACGTTCCGGACTCCGGTTCACGGTTCGGAAAAACAAGCTGGTTAGTTCCGGTTTCTGTTCCGGTTTGGGTTCGGTTCAAACAATTGTTTATAAAAATACATATAAAAATTCGTAAAAAATTTGAAAACATAAAAATCAGCAATTCTTTTTAATTTTTTTTTTTTCAAAACGTCAGCCAATTCTCGTTATCCGAAATCATCTTTAGTTCCGGAATGCGTTCCTGTCCAAAAAGGTAGTACCGGAACGACGTTCCGGAGCGTTACGGCTCGACAACACCACTGATAACGATCCAGTTCAGCTCAAATTTTCGCCCTGTTATATGAAAACTATTAATTGTTAAAGCATGTAACGCCTCTATTTCAAAAACCAACTCGTGTGACTGCTGCCAGTAAGGCCAACTTTTCACCAACAAAAATTATTCGATATGGACTGTAAAATACGGCAATTGCTGTAGAGATTGATCCGAACTGTTTGGCGTAGGACTAAAAGTCTCCTGGCTAGGATCCGTAAAACTTTAGGGAAGTCTCTATAAAGTGTAATCTGTCGTTTGTGCAGGCTCACTGCGTTTCTACAACTACCATTACAACTTAATATTACCACTTTTCAATATCATTTAAGGGGGCTTTAGACGATTACACAAGCTGTGCGTGTTGTCAGATTATGTAGAAGAGAGCGGATAGTATCCTGTAAACACAATATGTAATAAGAGCATACGACATTGAGAGAAACTACATATGGAAAGATCAGAGATGAGCAATGAATCGTTTTTTCGCTACTCATAAGCACTCATGAAATATTGAATATAAGTGTGTCAACAATATTGAAATTTAACTACGTACTCTGATTCATTCATACTCACTACAATGTTGATTTATAAGTCCAGGTTGGAATGAGTATGCATGCAACGTTGGCATCAAACTCATACCATTCGAAATATGTTTGATTCATAATGCATTCATTTTATTTTGTTTGGGTATTTCAATAATCGTGCAATTCTGCTGTAAGGTTTTTACACTCATTTCTAAAATACTCTCTGATCTTAGGTACGTAAAGCCTTATCGTTTAAATTGGCCTTCATTGTTCTCTTTAAAAATTAATCGATTTTGTCTTGATGCTGCGAGAAGACGATAGGTTTTAATTCAATCAAATCTATGAGATAACTTCTAATCGAAAGCTTGAAGAGCACAATTAATCCTTTTTGATTCTTTGCTCATGCATGTGTTACTTATAGCAGCCTCCACTCCCAAAATATATGACGTTTCGAGCCTAATGAAGTGGTTTTATGTAGGTGTCGCTATGTTAAAGCCTTCTCCGAGGGCTTGGAAAGGTGAAGGTTAATACGTTTGGGATTGTAGAACTTTCTTATGGGCTTTCGTTCCATACATGTATAATTGGTCATTACAATCCTTCAGTCAGGATTACGACCTAGCTTCTCACACCACTTATGATGTGTGTGTTAATTTTTACACATGACTGATGGGACCTACAGTTTAAAGTCTACTCTGAACGACAGATTTTTGAGAAGTTTTTTATGGCAATTTTATTAACTCTCAGAATTTTTTTCCCAGAAATCTGCTGAGGGGAAATCGCCGAAGAAATACTTTTTCATATTTCATGTTTTTGAAGATGTCTGAATTGGGTTTGAAGTAAGTCTAGTAAGCCAACATATTACTTACTAGGCTACGTGGGTCATAGGTTTATATATTACAGCTGATTCCTTTAGATTACATTACAAACATTGGATTAAACACTTTAGAAGGGGTTGTGCTATTGGCCACATTTTCTAGGAGTACTTTAAGGAGTCTATTGGCCTCCAGGGTAGCCTGTTCATCTGTTCGACCTTTTCATCTGGTTAATGCAATCAAACGAAATTTTTTTAAATACATACATAACATAATTGGTCATTACAAGCCTTCAGTCAGGATTACGATCTAGTTTTTCACACCACTTATGTTGTGTGTGTTAATTTTATACATGAGTATTTTATACATTTATACAGAGTTTTTGCTGAGAGAAAGTCGACGAAGAAATACTTTTTGTATTTTGTTTTTGATGTCTGGCCTGGGGTTTGAACCCTGAATTTACGTCTAATACACTACCTACTAGACTACGGAGACCGCCATTTTTTTTCCTGAACGCATTCTGTTCATCAAAGGATTAGACTCGTGGAAACGGATCGATATAACGTAGTCTGATTTCGAAAGGATGATTTTTTTAATATTTGCTTATTCAGTGAACATATTTACCAGCTTTGATTCTTTTTTTGTATCTTTTTGTCTTTATTTTATTAATTATTCACTGTGTATGTGATGATATATCCATGCTTTACAATCAGTTCTAAATTTAAAATTTTAGAAGTCATACTTCTATGATTAGTGATATAAATACAAGATTCATAGTCATTATTTTGATGATTACTACATGATTCATTAGAGTTCCAGTATTTCCAATGTTGGCTAAATTATACATCTTCTATTCCACTACACAGTCATTGCGTACAATATTCATGTCTATAACCATTTATGTCTGAACATACAAACATTACGGCGGCATAAAAATTATTTTAATCAGTTTAGATTGTGGAAAGAAAGAAGTACAGAAATAATAAAAAAACGAGTATAAATATGTACGTGTGTGTTCTTTTCTTATTGTTTTTGAATTTTATTTTATTTAATTTATTTCTACTGTTTCTATATTAAGAATATTTAAATTAAAACGCATGCTTTATATACACAATAGGCACTCGGGGTTATTCCAAACAGTGTATGTAGAGTGTATTTATTTTTAGAGTTTTTGGATTTTACCCACTGAGTAAAAGATTTTCCTTTATGCTTCTTAACTGTGTTTTTGAATTGAAATTAAATTTTTAATACAAGCAAGTTTTATCACAATAAAAAATCTTTGCCTATTATTTTTTTCTTCTTACGAAGAAAAAAGAAATTCCATTCGGTATTATTATTTTTTCTTTTAAGTTTTATTATTTAAATTGTAATTGTTGTACAAGTTTTTTAAGTAATTTAATGAAAATGTTTTTTTTTTCACTATAAAAAAAACCACGATATTGTCGCTAATTTGAAAAATAAATTACAAATTTCCTCAATTCTAATATGTATTTGAATTTTCCTTTTTTCTTTTTTTTATTGATTTCAACCACTAACATCCTCATGTTGTTTTGTTTTTAACTTTTTCCACAAAAGCTCTCACATACGTTTACAAAAAATCTAATTTTTCAATTAACGCGCCTATAATTTGTCCAGTTAGTGATGCTTAGAAAATGATTAACGATTACAATCTATAAATAAACGTTCATTAAATATTCATTTTTTGTTTGTTTTATAAAACCAGCAGTGTATTGTGAAGGCTTAGGAAAATAGGTTATAGGAAGGTGACATTTGATTTAAACTTACCAATATCGTAACTGACAGGAAAAACTTCCGCAGGAAGATCATTCCACATGCGAGCAGTGCGGGCAAAAAATGAATTTTTCCTGTAAAGCATTGTGCGGTTCACTGGACAATCAACCACAAAAGGATGTGCTCTGCGAGAAGTACGAGTATCACGTAAAAATATGTGATTATCGGGAACCAAGCCTCCTATCTCTCGAGAACACCTCCCATTATAGTACCGATAGAACAATGAAACACACGCCACAGTGCGACGATGCTCCAACGAATCAATAGAGTTGGATACCCTACTGTCATTAATAAGCACCTTCGCCCTCTCCTGTACGCGGTCGAGAAGCTTCAAAATAGACTTTGAAGCACCGGCCCATACATGAGAGTTGTACTCCATACGAGGTCGGATAAAGGTCCTGTAAATAGTAAGAAGGTCGGATGGAGTGAAGTATTTTCTGCACCGTTTTAAAAAACCAAGGCACTTGAATGCCTCCTTCGACACTCGAAAAATATGATCGTTCCAACGAGCATCACAACTAATTCTCATGCCCAGAACATCAATAGCATCCGCCTCGTTTACGTATTGGAAGTTAAACATAATTTTTTCAAAGTTCAATTAAGAACTTACCGTTGGTCGTGGTCTTTTGCATTCTTATGCGATTACTGTGTGTAGCACAGGGCGTTACTGTCACACATCCCAGCTTCCGTTAGCCAACAAAGAAATATACGTTGATCGATTAACGAATTTGTTACATTTTTTAGTACATGTGTTGTCACTTAAAGTCGCAGTAGTCTAGTAGATAGTGTGCTGGCTTATTAGACGTAAGACCAGTTCAGACATCTCCAAAAAACGAAATATGAAAAAATATTTCTTCGGCAGCTTGCTCGCAGCAGATTTCTGGCAAAAACTCTGAGGGTAAATAAAATTTGAAATCAAAAATTTGTCGTTTTAAACTTAGGTCCCACCACTCATGTATAAAATTAACACACACAACATAAGTGGTGTGAGAAGTAAGTCGTAATCCTCACTGAGAGTTGTAATGGCCAATCATGTTGGCACCAAAAAGTGAAAAAAGGTATTTTTAAGGATCTTTTTTTAAATTAATTTAATTATTTCAACCAGCCTTAAGGCCCGGTTAGCTAAACGTCCACTGAACCTATTTTCTTGTTTTATGCATATGAAGAGCGATGTATATGCTTACCGAAATTACATTAGGGTGCGGTAATCGCTCTCACTGCTTTTTGTATTCTAAAAACGAACGTACGTTCCGTGTACGTTTGGCTAACCGGGGCTTTAATATCAAAATTAAATCAAATTATTGTGTTCCTGGGTAGTTTAATCATTCTACCGTTATTTATTTTAAAAACGAATGTACGTAACGTGGAAGTTCGGCTAACCGGGGCTTTAAGATCAAAATTAAATCAAATGACTGTTTTCCTGGGTAGTTTATTCGTTCTACTGTTATGTATTCTATAACCGAAAGTACTTTCTGTGACCGTTTGGCCAACTGGGCATTTAAGAACAAAATTAAATCAAAATAATGTTTTCCTGGGTAGTTTATTCATTTTACATTTCATTTGACACTAATAAATGCCACTGATGTGCATTATTTGCTTAATTGATTTCCTTTGAGTAGTTGATTAGCTGGTTAATTGTAGTATTTTTCAGTAAAATTTGTTTTGTTTAATACAAATTATTGTGTAAATGTAAATTAATTAGAAAATTTAGAAAAATTTCAATATAAAAAAACCAAAAAACGTTCTCGTTAACGTTAATGAAACGAGTAAATCTAATTGACGTTAAATGGGGATGCACAACAACCTAGCTTCTGAGGCTTTATGTGAGTCACTGTTGATGTAAGGGTTGGCATGGAACACAATTCATCTTTTGTTGGTCAAAGTTTACGGACAATTTGTTACAACCATCGAATTGAAGGCATCTATCAGATTTGGGAGTTTAACCTTAGGAAAGTAGTTTGTCAAATACAAAATATGTAGAAAAATCGTCCTTGTTTTTAATTCTAGTTTAACCGCCGTTAGCATTGACTTAGCTTGAATCAACCACGATTTTTGCTTGAAGTCGTTGTAAGTGCCTATCTGCTTCGGTCTATTTTTGCGTTTAAATAGTGGTCCTAAGATTTTTCACGTCAATTCGAGTGTGAGCTCTTTCTGTTGTTCCAAGCAGTTTATTGTGTAATCTTTAGCTCCCGGGAAATCGAAATAGTACTTATGAAACTGCAAGGTTTGGCTGTTTTTACTACTTTCATCGATATTTTTGACAGGCGAAGACGCAGTGCATCATTTAATTTAAGATCATTTTTGGCTGCTACAGTATCATGACCATAAAAACTATTCGTTCTTTAAACAAGCCCAACCTGTATTGAGTCTGAGAAATAAGTTCAAAGAAGTTTTTCCCTTCAAAACCGTATATTCCCAATGCCAATTACTCTGATCCTATAACACTTACAAAGCGAATTTACTAAAGTCATTTATTGACAAAACAACAGATTTTCCTTTACTACACCTCCTTATATTTAATGAAAACATGTAGGATTATTCCTCTTTTTGCTTTTTAACCACCAATTCCCATTCGCAAAAAGTAATTTCAATACAAACGTTAACGTTTCTATTAAATCTAATGTTTCCGTATAAACGAGGATACTTAATCAATTACCAGCAATAAATTTATTGGCATTAAATTAGACAACAACAAAAACAAATATAAACAATAAATAAATTGAAGAAAAAAATTTAAATTCAATTTAAAGTTCCAACATAAAAAATTTGAAAAAACGCGCAGCGAAAAATCAAAAGTAGAAACGAAATGGATAAACATGTCAAAAACTTTAGCCAAAATAACCGCTAATCAAGTTCACAGGTCATGTTTGGCCGCAACATTACAAAACACAGTGTAATTTACAGTTAGACAAATACCCCAGCCAGTTAGCCAGCCATAGTCATATTCATTCACTCCACTATCAGTCTGTCAGTGACGTTAGTCAAAAATCAGCGTATTTATCCATATGGTATCATAAAACACATGAACAGACAGACAGACTGGTAGGCAGACTGACACTAACATACACACACGTATTTTAGACACATTTAATCACGGCGTTTAGTTTCTGTTTAGCCTTGATTGTTGCATTGCTGGTGGTGATGGTGATGATGATGATAATGATGGTGGTGGTTGTGAGGAATGGTGGTTAATGATGGCTTTGATTTGCCATAAAAACGGAAACTGTGACATAAATTTTGTGAAATTTGCTGAAATAAAAACAACAACAATAATGGCTAAACAAATTTAAACAATTTTTTTTAAATAATTTTAAAGAAATTTTCCATTGCAACTGTATTAGTCATCAGGTGATTTAAAGATGCTGTTCATGGTTATAAGCAGCTTGCAAATACAAATAAAATTTAAGAATTAAAAAAAGAATGTGAGAAATATTTAGTTTTTGAAGAGAACCGTATGACCTCCTAGAGGCCAAGTATCCTATAGGCGGCTATATAAAAACAGAATCTCTTTGCACTCCATTTGTGATGATAAAATTCATTCGATTCCATCCTAAAGCCTTGCTATCTGATAGCTTCGTTAGTTGTTGACTATTGGACCACTATTGTTGTGAAGTAAAACAGTGCTTTTCACCTTAGAATACTAGAAGCGGGGACCATAGAGAATTTTTTCAATGATACTGCCGTTGTTCGTCAGTGGAAATGAAAAACCACTAGAAGATTATTTCAGGCAACTAAAGTCAGGCTTGATGTTGAGTTAATTATGTCAAAACTATCTTCATAAGACGGAAACATAAGGATAACTCTTCAAAATTTACCAACTATCTGGGTTTAATGATCAACCTAAACTTCAAGGAAGAGTGTGCTTACATAAGAGTAACAAAAGTTACAAATGTATGGAGCCAATCTGAAGAGTACAGCCAAGGGATACTTGGTAAACACAAGAAGCTGATTAAGTGTAAAATGTGGCCGCCAAACTTCGTCTTCACAGGTGCCTGACTTATTGAAGGATTTATTTTCTTAGAATGAAAGCGTTAGGTCTCCAGTGAAATGAAAAAGAAAAGGCAAAGCGCTCCTAATGATCGCTGGAATTACAAAACTGTTCCGAAATATAGATAGGGCGTAAAATCGCGGTCATGAAGATGCCAAGTGCCAAATAATCAAATTCCTGGCAGGAAATATGTATGAAAATATAAAAATCAGACAATACCGGAATTCGAAATCCAATTTTGTTGGAACTTAGCAGCTTCTTCGCACTTTTTTGGAACTGTCTACTATCCGTTTGCATGTTTTAGTCACATTTCCGCCGTTAATCACATTAGCAGTCCGTTCTTAGCAGGGAACTCTTTGGGATTCCTTACTTGGAGTCGCTTGGAACCTCAGCCAGCAGTTGTTTCTCATATTTAATGAACCTTTTACTACCCGCAACATCTGAACGTGCCAGATACCTCACAGCAATGATTCAACTTAATACAACGAGCCCATAAGACGGCCATTGCACAATCAATCCGCTTCAAAGTTAGTCTAGCGAGACTTTAAAGTTTATATTCGGAGTGTAAAGTCTTGAGTTAGTCCATACGGAGAGATTTCACTTCGCAAAATCGCGGCAGAAATGGTGAATGCTTGATTTAAGTGAACAACTTTTCTTTTTAAATTTAAAACTTAAATCATTTGCAAGACATTTATGGCCCTCATAAAACCTTATGTTCTAGATGTCTAGTTGCAGATAGGCGACGAAAATTGCTGTATACAGGGTTTTAATGACTGTTTGTAGTTGTTAAATAAAATTGTTTTAAGTTTTTCATACATCTGAATACCAACTAAACAATTGCAAGTAAAAAAAACCCAATTTTTAAATAAATTAATGCAAATTTGCTAAACGTCCTCAAAACCAGTAAAAAAGAATCCATAATCATGATTAAAAAAATCCAATAAAAAATTAATCACTTCAAAAAAAAAAAAACACGATGATTTCGATTGTACTGCGATGATACCGCAAAATTTGCATACTGTTTTGTTTTCATTTCGAAAATATTTTATGCCTTAACAGATGTGTATTGGCCAAAAAAATATGGCAGGTGCCTAAAACACTTCTTTTTTATGTTATCGATTTATTTGCTACAGCTTTTTGGATGATCATAAAATGTTTGAAATTCTCTGACAGTTTGATTAGCGCTTGAAAATACCAAAATTGATGCCAAAAAATAATGAAAAAAAAAACGATAAAATTAGAGAATTTAGGCAAAAAAGTGCAACGTGCGTGTGCCACACTCAAAACAATCAAACACTTTCACGTCAAAGTTTTTTCAGTTAAGTCTAAGAAAATCAATGACCTGTTGCTGCCAGTTCACGTTGCGTTTTTATTATTTAAAATCACTTTTTTTTTGTAGAAAATTATTGTTACGCTGCTATAGTTTACAATGAATTCTTGATTATTCACACTTCTCTAGAGACTTTGTTTATGAATTGCTTGTGTTGTTTGTTAAAGTTTTATGGAAATTTATCTTCACTTGAAGTATTTTTTTCCATCAAACTCTGATTACAAGTAGTTTAGAAAATGATTTCAAACGTTTTATGAATAAAAACTTCCAATATTATTTAAAGAGAGTGCAACAAAAAATCACTTTTACTACAGAAGAACGTGTTTTAATTTGAATTTGATAGTTTTATTCCTCGGTGTGCTTCGCTGCACCCTTTAGGTTTACGTAAATAAAATAAAGTTCAGAACATTTAGACAACGGACATTCTTCTTTCTAGTAATTAATAATTAATCTAATAATTAATCTAATAATTAATTTTATCGGGTGTATAACTTATGAATGGAGGACTTATTGGAAGTGTTGGCCCTATTTCATTTGAATTTTAGTAGCCACTTCATCCACACCTATGGTCCGCTATCAAATCCAGTTTCCTACTTTCGCCGAAATCTAGCAGCTGGTGAGTGTTTCGATTTATTAGACGTTCAAACCCCCGTCCAGACATTTCGAACAAAACAAAATATGAAATATGAGTTTTAGTAGCTATTTCATCCACACCTTTGATGCTCTATCAAATCCAGTTTCTTATGTCCTATGTATGCAGAGAGTTTATACTCAAATTCTGTAGTGGGAATATTCCATCGTGTCGAATTGTTGATGAATTTAAACAATTTAAAAGTCGCCGAAGTCTAGCAGGTAGTGTGTTAACTTATTAGACGTGAGGTCAAGGTTCAAACACCAGTCTAAACATTTCGAACAAAATAAAATTCGAAAAAATATTTCCTCTCAACAGATTTCTGGTGAAAACTCTGAGAGTAAATAAAATTGCCATGAATACTTTCTCAAAAATTTGTCTTTCCAAAACGACTTTAATTTGTAGGGTCCGCCACTCATTAATAAAATTAACGCACACAACATGGGTGGTGTGGGGAGCTAGGTCGTAATCCTGACTAAGGGGTTATAATGGCCAATTAAGTAAGTACCTGTAATGGCTTACAGTCTTTCTTGCAAAAAACTGCTAGTTTTTGGTCTCAAAAACGAAGCAAGCCAATTTTGCGAATCCTGTTCTGAAGTGAAGTGTATCCAGTGAGAGCATACTGCATCCTTTGAAATGATTCTTGTTTTTGTGGCAAAATTGGAACATAGATTATAAGATTAAAAAAATGAAAATACTATATAGGCTCTAGTTCTTTAGGCCCAACATTGGTGCAAGCAGTTGCATAAGAAAATAAATATATACTTAGAGATACATACATAGAATCTTTTTGAAATTTAAATACATGCGTATGTGTGTATATATCGATTCTTTACTATACATTGTATGTATTTAAATTAAAGCTTAATGTGACCAACTATTTAATGTCATGGATTTTGTCTATTCATTGCTAATATAGGCCTTATGTGTACGCCAATTTTATTTCGAGTTGTTATAAAATAAGCAATGATAACTTGTGATCTAATCTCAAATAAAACTAAATCCGCAAATACTTATTAATATACCCAGAATGTTGATCTCGACATTTTAAACATGAAACACTCTGGAACATTTTTCCTTTTAGCGAAATTGTATACAATTTCGGTATATTAGTTCGCCAAAGCTATGTTTTCAATATGAAAATCAAGTCAGTCAGCGAAATTTGTGCCGACTTTGTACAGGAAAACCGCAGCTTAGTCATCGCTCTGGCTTTTAAAAAATTCCCAAAGAATGGATATCATAAGAAGTGTACAGAGTCTAATTAAATGCCAAGGATTTGTTTTTCGATCATTGTGTGTAGGTAACAGAACTTTTATAGACCAGAGATCAGCAATGAATCGCTTTTTCGCTACTCATAAGCACTCTTGAAATTTTGAATATAAGTGTGTCAACAATATTAAAATTTAACTATGTACTCTGATTCATTCGTACTCACTACAACGTTTATTTATAAGTACAGGTTGCAATGAGTATGCGTACAACTTTGCCAACAAACTCATACCATTCGAAATAGGTTTGATTCATAAGCCTACTCATTCTCAGATTCATAACTTTAGAAAATACTTCTTATAATACTTATAAATGATTCGAGTGGCTCGAAACATTCAATAAAATTTACAGTCTTAGTTATTGTTGCATTTAAAAAAATAAGAAAAAAGACAGGGCACCAAGCAGAGCAAACACACGACCTTTTAGTAAGTATTTTAGTGTTAGTATGCGAATCATACTTATTTTGTGATTCTTGAAAATGTGGAGTTATGGAGAGTCGAAATCAACAACATCACACATGGGCTCACTTCCAAAATGTTAGTTGCTTTGTGTTTGAACAAAGTATAGTGTTTCATAAAGCTGCTGTACAAAATGTAAACAATGTATTCTATTTCAAAACGTCGTCAATGTGTATTTTTAACGCAGTTAAAAATCAATCAGGCATCGGATTTATAGTTGATGCATTGTTTGGTAACTTTGCATATCTACAAAATTTATATATCGTAGTAGAACTGATACAAACTTTGTATTGTTACATTTTGGAAGTCAGCCATGTTGTTAAGCATGCATATGATGAGTACTTCAAACTTTGAATATGAATAGAGGTATGATTCGAATCTACGCATATTTTTGAATACTCATTGCTGACCTCTGCTATAGAAATAGACGAAGTTGTTACTGAAATTCACGGTCTATCTATCCACAATTTATCTAATCATTTAAGATCTGAACTGAATTAATTATATGAAGCTATCTAAATTTGGATTTCCCTGTCTTTTAATTGCAACTCACATTAACATTTCAGTTCACGGGCAAATCCGTATAGTTGGTCGCATTAGTCAGCACTCTCCTATACAAAATGAAAAGAAAAATGATTTGTCATGATTTTGTCAATTCTAAAACAAAACTGGGCTCGTAATATTTAAATATTTATTCAGTTCCATGTGTGTCGTTAACGCCAACACCACCAACAACATCACTGCCAATATTGCCAACAACGTCACCTGCGAAAGCTTTTGCCATTTCAAATTCACAAAAAAGTTCGGAATTTCTAATTCACACAGTAAAACTTTTGTGTTTTTATTTAATTTTGTTTTGCTGTTTGTTGTTGTTGTTTTAATTTATTCGTTTGAATTGATTTTGAGAAAAACAATCACAAGTCGGCTAGACAAATACACACCAAACCGGGTCGGACAGACCGAATTAAAGACGATCAGCTGTTTTAACCAGAAGCACAAGTTAGTATACATATGTATGTGTTTACGGAAGAAGCAGGCAAGAAAATAAAAATTAAGTTGTTTTGTGGCCAACGTGCAAGGCATCAAAACCGATGTTTTTGTTATCGTAGTAAAGCTACGTCACTTTATTATTACCTGTATAGTAGTAGTATTAATGATTCACCCACTTCATTAAACGTTTTAATATGAACGCGTTCGAACAAAACAAAAACCGAAAAACCCCGTTGACAAGTTCAGTACGCCGTACGTTCGTCTTTTTTAAAATGAGATTTTTAAACTCTCGTTTAAAGCGTAGTTTTAAAAAAGAGCTTAAATATGATGGAGAGATAGAGAGTATTATTGATTTTTAAGTAGAATTAAAAGAGTATTTTAAGAGTTTTTCATTTGTAAGAGATACACGTTTTTATCGAATCTGTCAATCTCTTTTGGAGGTGTGAACGATACAATGAATACGATAATTAGAGACCGGCCCATTTTTTATATTTGAAATACTTTCTATATTTAATGACAAACAGAGTTTGCAACATTGTTAAGAGAAATTCGATTGCCTAAGTTTTGTTATTTTTTAAATAAATAAAATGAATCGATAATTTAGTTTTTCATAGATCGTTTTTATCGTGAATATGTCGATTTTGTGAAAGTGTTTTATTGCATTTTCTTAACAATATTGTTATTATTTATTAACTATGTACCTTGTTATCGAAAAATTTTCACCAATTTTTCAATGGAAATAGTATGTATATATGTATCTCCGTATTCTAAAGTCTTGTTATTCATATTATTCCCAACTGGAATATAAAAAAATAATCATGTTATCAAAATTTTATACGTTTTAATGAACAGTAATGTAATATTTACTTATTTTTACTTACTTATCTAGAATATGAAGCTTTTTCATACAGAGTAATATGAAAAATAATAGCGACACAAATGGGAAACTTATAGTTTCGATTAAAAATTAAGTAAAATAAGAAAATTGCTCATAAGAAACTGCGTTTATTATTAGCTTGTCTATCACAAAAATTAATTTCATTGCAGTTTTAATAAATTTTCGTTTTTACAATTTTTATTAAATTAAAATACCATTTCACCCAGCAAAGATATAAGGACACTCCATTCCATTCTAAAAATAGCTATAAAAAATGATAGTTTAATAATACAGAGTGGTTAATATCTTATAGAGATTACAATTTGTAGACATTGTCTAAACATTAAGTCAAAAAGATTTTGGCATACCTAATCTGATATATAATACCATGCAGCCTGAATTACTTATCAAAAACTTTATCACAGTTTGTGGAAGACTCTCCTTCGATTGTTTTTTTTTAACTAGAACAGTGCAAGACAGTGTAACACATTAACATTGTTATCTTTGAACCATTTCTAAATGCATTTTGAAGTATATTTAGGGTTCTTATGCTATTAAAACATCGAATATCAAACATATTTTTATTCGGCACGTAATGTAGCTCGATATTTCGAAGGACTTACTCGAAATATCTATATTTCGAAGAAGTTACTTTCTAAATGCCTTGCATACAATATTGTGACCAAATACCATAGTAGGAAAATGAACTCCAAACAATACTATTTCTGTCAGATCTAGGAGTGGTCTTAGACTGTGGTTATTGACAAATAAATTAGTTCAATTGAAGACAGACCAATAAACAGAATGGACAATTGTCATCCAATTCTTACAACAGTAAGGCATTGTGGGGGTAATATTGGTGTTTGTTTTAATTTTTTTCTACAAAAATAAAACAAAGCTTTATCAAAAATTTAAAAATTAAAAAAAATTATTAGATTTTCAAAAACCATGAAAAAACTTGTTTAATCGAAAACTTTTTTGAAGTCGCCGTAGTCTAGTAGGTATTGTGCAGAGATCAGCAATGAATCTTTTTCGCTACTCATAAGCACTCATGAAATTTTGAATATAGTGAGTCAACAATATTGAAATTTAACTATGTACTCTGATTCATTCGTACTCACTACAACGTTGATTTATAAGTACAGGTTGCAATGAGTATGCGTACATCGTTGACATCAACCTCATACCATTCGAAATATGTTTGATTCATAAGTCTACTCATTTAGATTCTTAACTTAAAAAAATACTTATAAATGATTCGAGTGAAATGCAACCTCCAAGTGAGTATTTCAGTGTTCGTATGCGAATCGTACTTATTTTGTGATTCTTGTAAATGTTGTGTTACGGAGAGTCGAAATCAATGTAATCATACGTGTTGTTAAGTATGAATATATTAAAATAAGTATGAATGCGTATATGCAAGTATCAGAAATTATGAGTATGATTCGATTCTACTCATCTTTCTGAATACTCATTGCTGATCTCTGGTACTTTGTTGGCTTGTTATATGTGAGGCCACGGTTCATACCCCAGTTCAGCATCTCCAACAAAACAAAATATGCAGAAAATATATCTTTGGCGACTTCCTCTCAGCAGTCAGCTGGCAAAAATTCTGAGAGCAAAAAAAACGCCTTGAAAAGTTTCTCAAAAAATCTGTCGTTCGGAGTCGAATTTAAACCGTAGGTGCCACCACATATGAATAAAGTTAACACACACAACATAAGTAGTGTGAGAAACTACGGCGTAATCCTGACTGAAGGGTTGTAATGCCCAATTATGTATCAAAAAATGTTATCGGTGGGATGAAATAGAATTGTTATGAAGTTTTTTTTTTTTTTTTAAAGAATGCAAAAAAAAAATTTTTATAAAGATTTTCAAAATTTATGAATAATTTTACAAAACATTTATTTTATTGGAAATATTCGTTAATTTTTATATTCAAAATGAATTTTTTATATAATTATATAATTTGTTTGAAAAAATTAAAAATTTCAAACCTTCCGTTCGTTATTTTCGAAACTATTTCATAGAAGTGGTATTAGTTGACTACTTTTCATTGATGCCATTGTTAATAACGAGGCCCTGTAAATAAATAAATGTAATACAAAAAAATTAAATTGCATTATAACTAAATGCTGTTGGCAAATTATTGCAATAGAATATAAAGACAAAAAATTGAAAAAATAATTAAAATGAAAATGAAATAAAATTAACAAGAATTATAATTGCAAAATTTCAAAATGAAACCTTAAAAAATCTTCCATATTTTTTATTTATTATTGCTACACCAAAAACAGCATTAATAATTATTTAAAAAAAAGAATAAAAAAATATGCAAATTAATGGAGAAACACTGAAACTCAGCAGAAATAAAAAAATTAAATAAAAAAATTGTTGTAAACATTCGTAAATAAAAAATATGAATAGAATAAATAGATAAATGAAAAAATTTTATTCAAATTACACCATTGCCTAATAAATTTACAATATATAGATGGCCCAAAAATTTTTTTTAGAGTTCTTCCTTCCTAACATAAAACAATCCAAAATTATTTTTCAAACTAAACGGAGGATGTCCACTCAGATGTCTGCTGTCCATTTATATTACAATTCAAAATAGTTTTTGAAACTCCTTTTGGAAATGGTGTAGCCAACATTAATAGGTTTGAATACGACCACAAAAAACGAAAAAAAAAAATATTTTTTTCGTAAATTGCAAGGGAAAACGGGCGGAGGATCAATGTTTGAACACATTGAACACAATGTTATTTTTTTTTTGTTGTCTTTCTGTGGTTTTTGTACTTCGTGGCATTAATAAATAAAGAAATAAATGAATACGAATGAGTGTATCTTCGTTATGGTATAGGTTCTGCATATAATTTTGAATACCCCAAATGTAAACAGTTAGAAATAAAAAACATGCTCACACACACCCACATTTATTTAAATTTTAAAATGAAATATTAAGCAACGCGCCTAAAGCAACACCATTAAAGTTTTACAAACCACTGAACCCATCAAGTCATAAATGTTGGGGGTATTTTATAGCATGTGGAGGAGTATTTATGCATGTGAATATCAAAGTCTTATGGAAAATTTTATATTTTGTTGCGAAAAAACAAGCCAAGAAGTTTTGAAAGTTTTTCGTTTATTTGTTTCTCTTATGTTTCTTAAAGGTGCGAAAATATTGTGATTCTTTTTACAAAAAGAATTTTGAAATTATAAACTTTTGCGTTCGTTTCTCATATTCTTGCCTCTTTTTAAGAAGCCTTACAAAAAAAGATCTGCAACTTTTATTGGTAACATTATGCCTCTTTTTCTTGTTAACCGGATGAAACAATAAGGGAAATGTGAAAAGAGTTTCAAGTTTGAGATGAATAGGTTGCTGCAGAGTATATTGACAATATTCTTGTCATCTTTACTTTTAGTTTTCTTTTTCAAAGGAGCAGTTTAACAGAATCTGAAATAGAAAATAAAGTCGTTCGTACTACAGAAAATATTGTACGCGAAACTGGAATGAAAGGTCTTGTACAAACTCTTTATATAGGTTAGGTTAGATTAGAGGACAGTACCCGGAAGTCGAATAGACCCATTGTACAACGTCCTAGTTTCTCACACCACGTTTGTTGTGTGTTAATTTTATATGAGAGTGGTGGGGCCTACAGTTTAAAGTCGACTCCGAACGACAGATTTTTGAGAAACTTTTCAATGCAATTTTATTTACCCTCAGAGTTTTTGCCAGAAATCTGCTGAGAGGAAGTCGCCGAAGAAATACTTTTTGTATTTTAACTTGATGTCTGGCCTGGGGCTCGTACCCTGGCTTTACGTCTAATAAGCCAACACACTACCTACTAGACAACGGTGACTTGCAGGTCTTTATATAACATCTGAAGAAATTATCCTGGTGCACTCCATGAAAGTATTCTTTGTACGAAAAATATTTGCATTAGACTTGGTTTAAATACTAATTTTTGTTAAGAGCAGTTTCAATACGTGCAGGAAAAATACGAAAAAGACCGAAATAGTATTTTGAAGGAGTCTTTTTCTAAACGGACTCTAAGTGTGGTCCCCGTTCATTCTAAGTTTCTTGCGTCTTCTACTAATTACATGCATTCATGGTGGTGCTGCAAGATCTACAAATTGACATGGTATTATTCCATATTACTGGCATTATTTCAGGAAAGATCAGTCATTATACTGGCCAATCAGTATGTCATGGTTCCTTAACAAAAACCACAGTTGGATTTATATATCCGCAACGATCTTCCATCCTTAAATACAGTGTACTGTCTCGGATCCCGATATGATCAGGGATTACATCTTGCCGATCACGATTTCAATATACAACTAGACTCCACAGACAACAGGGTTGTCATCAACTCTTAACAGATGACTCAAAATCACAGGAGCTTGATATTAATAGTATTGCAGCGATCAAGGCTTTGGACTCTTGCATCATAAATCTCGTAATAGAGTGAAGCTTGTTGGGATATCCAGACGTTCAGGTTTTCTTGGTAATGTAGTGGGTGACATAAGTATTTGAAGTGAATAGACTCAGAATACAATGGGGATAAAATATAAACCATAAACGAAATAGAAAGGACTGGAAATAAAAATTAGGGTGAGGGGGTTAAAAAGGTAAAATTTCTGATCGATTCAATTCGATGAATCCAGGGTAATATTTAAGCATTACAACCTACTTCGACTCACAAGCCTTCTCGTGAAGTTCTCTGGACGAGAATACTCGTCTAACACCGGCGAGTTGTGAGAGGCGGTTGTATTGTGTGATCTCCTGTTGGTGCAGCTGCTAGCACTGGTATAATCTTATATTAAGTGGTTCGCTATATAAATGACAGCCCCATTGTCAAAATAGGATACAGTAGGCGAATCATCTTCTTAAAAATTAATGATTAACAATACTTTGTACATTTTCCAGGTCTTTATGGCCTGAATCTGCTTAATTTTGTGAAAGAGACATGTCTAAAAGTTTGGTGCGTGACTGATCAGGCATCTCTGCACCAGTGCTTATTAGAGAAGCAAATTGAGAATTGAGAATCTGAGTTGAAGAAAACTATACATTCTTAATTGGACTTAAGAATATATTCCAAATGTTTTAAGATCCCCATATAAAACTTTCTTAATACAATCGCGAAATAGCGCAAAAGCCATTAACAGAGGTAGCCGGTATAAGTTATGGCAGGAAATCACATGCATTCAGGTATCATTTTGGAATATTTAGTCTCTAGTCTCAAACCTTAAATTTTAGCAAACCTTCAAGTTCTCATTTACGTCTATTGTACATTACAACGATATACTTCATTGCAGTCATTTCAAGCCAACATTAATTTTAAGTTTAAACCTGGCATAACAATATTAAAACAGAACATAAACTGGGATTACAGCAACACCTTTCAATTGCTTCATATGCTAATCCATTGACAAAGTATAGAAATTATTTCGCAAAACGTCATTTGAGTCTTCACAATATGTGCTGTAAATTTCTCGTCTTGTTCTTCTCCTCTTTTCAAGAGCAACTTGATGCCAAACATACAGTAGGACACATGGACACAGGCACAGACACATCATCGTATACGATTTGATAGGTTGATCGCAAGCTCAGCTTTAAAGTCTAAAGTCTGTCAGTTAGTCATTCAGTCAGTCAACATTGAATGTCATAAATAAGAGTTCGTGTGTGTTTGTATGTGTGCGTTTTAGGGTCGCATTGCAAAAGGAACTTGTGAACGAACGTACGTACAACACGATCGATCATCATTCATGTCATCGGTCATGTGTAAAATTGTACAGACATGAAAAGTCTCAACTTTACAACTGGTATTTTTGCGTATCTTTTTGCATTTGGATACAATGCAGTTTAACCCTTAAGGGGGTAATCGAAAAACAAAAAAAAAACTGTAAGTTGTTGTGGAGGATTAACAGGAAAAGATTTGCATTAAAAGTGCTGAATTATGTTAGAAGATCGAGTTGTACATGAAGGACAGCAAATGAATTGCTAATCGAAGTGGGTGGGTATAACAAAATTTTTATACGTGATCTGGGAAATCAGAGGATTTTCAGCATGTCTATCTTTTACTGTTTGGAGTTCTAGAACTTCTTGTTAGCCTAATCAGCCAAGTTCCATTTTTTTCCAGTTTTTGGACGGAGTCCCTCAGTCACATGTTGCTAACATCAGACAGATCATATGATGTGATGCGATACATCCGGTATTTGAGATTAATTTGATAAATCTCTGACACCCTGAGCTGTAAATGTATAAGAGTTGGAATTTAGGACAATATTGTCTGACAAAAGTCTTCTGAAGTGATAACATACAAACGCGGTTATTATTGCCGTTCACGACATAAATTTCGAAATTTTTTCTATTGTTGGGGTGCCCAAGATAGCAGTAACTTTTAGGGAGTTCTTCTAACCTCTTTGGCCTATAGGTTAGGTCGGAGTGGTAGCTCTGTTATCACAATGCTCAGTTGAGCACGCATAGCGGCCCGTTGTGATGCCACAGGTGAACACAGTCCCTGTACTAACCAAGTTCCACCAAAATCAGGTAAATGGAAGAAGTTGGTCAGCGCAAGGGCTGCACAACAAAAGCACGACTACTACCCCGCACTGGAAAACCAGCCAGAAAGTTTGATGAACGAAGCTATATCCTTGATGTCAATAGATTATAGCTCCGTTAGGCTAACAAGGAATGGGGAGCCAAATAACCTATATCTACACCTAGCAAGAGACGGGCACTGGCAAAGAAAGTGAACAACAGTCTCCTCTTCCTCAGTGGACCTGCATCCACGGCAGAAGTCGTTGAAAGGGAGCCTCATTCTTTCCGCGTGTCTACTCATGACGCAATGACCTGTAAGCACGGTCACTGTAGTCGAGATGACATCACGACCAAGACCAAGTAAACGGTTGGTACGCCTTCTATCCATCTTGGGCCAGGTGAGTCTAGCGGTAGAGCAGGACTCCTCATTGACCCAGGATAGGTTGGCGTCCCGAAAGAACTTCCGCGCAATGGTCAGCTTGACCGAGGCAAGTGGCATACCCAATTCAACAGAAGAGGATTCCGGAAGGAGTGCACCAGCTCTGGGGAGCTCGTCGGCCCTACAGTTTCCCGGGATTTCACTGTGCCCGGGGACCCGCACCAGAGAGACACTGGTAAAGCGCCCCGAGAGAAGGTCGAGACAGCGGCGACATTCCCTAACGATCCTAGACCTAATCACGAAACCCGATAGAGATCTTATCGCGGCCTGACTATCAGAAAAGATCGAGACGCGAGTGAAAGGAGCATCGTTGACGAGGATCCACTGAGCGGCCCGGTAAACTGCCATCACCTCCGCCTGAAACACACTGCAGTAGTCCGGCAGACGGAGAGAAATATTTAGGTCCAGTTTCCCAGAGTAGACACCGCCTCCAACCCCATTATCGAGTTTAGAGCCGTCGGTATATATATCCAGGACTTCCGGGGGGACGACCTTATTAGGATTCCAGTCATCCCTACTTGGAATCAGAGAGTGGAAACATCTGTCAAGACAATATTCAGCAGCGGAATAGTCCATGTTCACAGGGGCCACTGGATCAACCTCCAGAATAGTGGAGTGACCAGAAGGTACAATGTGCCAACGAGAGAGAGCAATAAGTCTAGTCGCAGCAAACTTGGCCGCCTGCTTAGCGAGAAGCACAGTAGGAAGCCAGTTTAGCATTGCAAACAAGGCTTTCGTGGGGGTGGTGCGTAGAGCGCCAGTTATATAAATGGCGGCAGACCTTCTGACCTTGTCAAGAAGTCTTTGGCCTATAAATAATTCCACATTTTAGAACCTATTTAACCAACCAAGGGTTAAAAACATTTCTAACTTGATCTGTAAACTGAATAAGAAGAAACAGAACTAAAGGCTGCAAAGAAAAAGTTTGTGTAACAAGAGAATATTTAGCCATGCTTGGGTACGCAACGAAAATATTAAAAAAAAATTTGTTCAAGAAGGGCTTCTTTTGCTGCATGCAGCAAACAGGCAACACGCGCTTTATAATCCACAAGACAATCATTAAGAAATGGGAACAATTTACCAATACACACAGGCCAGGCCAGCCAGCTTGTGTAACTGATCCTACGCATTGTTGACAACTTAGGCTACGTTTGCATAGAGATGATCTTCATAAAGCTAGAGAGACACAGAGAGTGGGAGAGAGAGCGCGAAAGAAAGAATCATTGGAAGTGGAAAACAAGTCATTGTGCCGTACATTTGATCACCTTGCGGTAAAGGAATGCTATACAAAACAAAAAAAAAAAAAAGAAGACGATGACAAGACCTCGTTCTAACATTTGTGCAACAATTTGTACCCCTCTTCGTAAGATGGGCAACATACGATGTAATTTACTTCTAACGAATGTAACATTAAACTGGGCTAATAAACTCTACAATAGACAGACAGACAGACACACATACTCCAGTAAATTCAATCCATTGTGTTGTATTGCATTTGCAATTCGAAATTCACTCAATTAACGGCTGCTTGACTCTGTATGGACTTGATTGTGTTTGTTGTTGGCTTGTTGTAGTTGGTAGTTAAAATAAGTGTGTTTTCAAACGCATCGACAGGGTGGCCGAGATTGTTAATTATGAAGGCTGAATGAACTTCTGTAATTCTATGATGGTGGTCCTCTATTCATTGAAAATATTATTGAAAAAATATGTGTTGAAAGAAAATCGAAAAAAAAATATTGTTTCTGAAGGCCTTTTTGTTTATTCTCTAATGATTTAAAGAAGTGAACTTATTTGCTAATAGTGACAGAAGGCGAAAACAAATTTCTGCGTCTTAAATTTATGAGTTACAGTTCGGCCTTCTGTTGCATATGTCATCAAACATTATTTAGGATCGCCGCCTGCTTGCTAATTCGACAAATGTAGCTTGATCTGGTACAATTTGTCACGTCAAGCGCCTCTGCCCGTGTTTTCGTGCATGTTGTGTGCGTCAGTTTTATCCGTGAGTGATGGGACCTACAGTTTAACGTCGTAGCCACCTTGAGAAAACTTTTTCATGGCAATTAGTTTAACTTCAAAGCTTTTGCCAGAAAACTGCTGCCCTCTCAGCAGTTGAAAAAAATAATTTTTTTCTCAAAATATCGGAGCACTTATCCTAGTCGCTAGAGTACGGCGACCAGAGATCCCACATATCTCTAAAAATTTTTTTTTCGACCGTGAGTATATTTCATCCTAGAACCAACGGGGTTTTTCTTCACCAGACGGTATAATCCGCTCATTTGATTTGACATATTTTTGGGAATAATTCCAGCTACAAAACTGAACGCTTCCGTAGACTCACTAACTCGTTCAAAGCAGCTTCCTCTAGAAGTATGTAGCATGGTAATCTAGGCCGTGTTTTGCAGGACTCTTCGCCAAACTACTGAAGCATTAAGTAAGTAAGTTAAATTATCCTTCACAGTAGTCATATATTTTCCAACACAATCCCTTGCAAGTGTCATAAAACAAATGTACTACCCAAATTGAAAAAACTACTTCGAATATACGTTGACTAGTGTTAATTAGTAAATGCGTAACATCGAATACTTTTTGTTACTGTATTTAAAAATAAAAGTTTTTAGTGGGAACAATTGAAAGCAATAACAATAACAAGGAAAAACAGAAAAATATGCACCGCATTTATTAAGAAAGTCAAGAGTTATGAAGGCTCGCTTATCGTTAATTTTAATTTCACAATGCGGTTTCGATAGCCGATAAGAAATTTTTAATAAAACCGTTTCAGCTTTTTTTTTCTTTTCATTTCTTTCTGATTTTTGTTATTTTTATACTTCTACTTCGACTAAGATTTCTACTTCTACTTTTAAGTTTTTTGCTTTATAGAAGAATTCGAAATGATTCAGATGGTAGACACGTGTATATATTAGCCTGAAGTATTTATTGGGAAGGAAAAAATTAAAAATCAATAAAAGCTCTACAATGTATATCTGTAGTTAGACGAGAGCCCGTGCTTCAAACCCCAGCTCAGACATCTCGAACAAAACGAAAAATGCAAAAAAATTTCTTTTGACGACTTTCTCTCAGTCTTCTAAAAACTCAGAGTAAATAAAATTCCTATGATTTAAATCCTTAATCTGTCATTCGGTGTTTACGTTAAGTCCTGCCACCCATGTATACAATTAACGCTCACTGCATGGGTGGTGGGAGAAGCTAGGTTGTAATCGTGACTAAAGGGTTGTAGCGACCAATTGAGTAAGTAAGTAAGCCGCTGACGGGCTAGGCAAAATGGTTAAAAGATTGCTTGTTTCGAAATTTTACCGTCTCCTTAGCAGTAGAGATTGTCTCTGTGGTTAGAGCTATAGCTCAGGCCAGATGGTCTTGGAAAGTATAGCCAAGGGGAGCAATGTAACACATTTTTTGAAGAAAACCGATAGTGTTGTGGCAGCAATTATCCCAATAGGCATATAGGCATATTTGAAAGTTGATGATCTCTGGAGAAAGGGTAACAAAGGAGGAAGAACATACCTAAGGATGCCGGACCTTCAATGTAATCATCAGAAAGGCGGTTAAAAAATGATATAAATAGGTAAACAGTAACCTAATTCTCTTCTTGGCAGGACAGGGTAGTATCGTATAGGGAAGGACATCTTACCTTAAGGTAGACCTTGCAATGGAAATAATGCCTCTTTCGAGAATAATTGTGATGTGATCGAAAAGTTTATTGAAGTCAAATAAAAGCCGAAATTCGCGAGGCTTTTGAAGTAAAACAGTTCGTGTGAGAAACAGCGACGAAAGGGAGAATGGCTAGGAGGTTAACCACACTATAAATTAATAGAACGCAGCAGTTCCGCGTAGGTGATTTTAGTCAGTAAATGCATATTCAAATGAGATCAGAAAAAGAAGGCCGTCTGGTGTATGGAATTCGCAAGCGATATGTCTGTGTGTATTGGACTTCTTAATGATTGTAAGAGCTACTCTGCTCCGATCAATATTAAAAGAATATTTAATTGAATTATAGGATTTTATGAAAGAAAAAAGGGCACACGTACTTCCTCTATGCATTCGCAGTGTCGGCTTATTAGACCTAAGGCCAGTGTTCAAACCCCAGGAAAGACATCAAAACGAAAATATGAAAAAATATTTCTTCGGTGACTGCCTCTCAGCAGATTTCTGGCAAAAACTCTGAGAGTAAATAAAATTGCCATGAAAAACTTCTCAAAAATCTGTCGTTTGGAATTGACTTTAAACTGTAGGTTCCACCACTCATGTATAAAATTAACGCACACAACATAAGTGGTGTGAGAAGCTAGGTCGTAATCCTGACTGAAGGGTTGTAATGACCAATTATGTATGCATGTATTTACCTCCTCTACAAGTTGTAATTAGGTAGTGACAGATACTGCTTACTTTCACTAACCTCCAAGAACCTATTGGACAGAACCATTCCCCTAATAAGTTGGCATATCTAGCGATCATTTATGTTAGAAAACTTATCGGTTGGGCCGTAATGAAGCTTTGTTGTTCAGTGTGTTAAGTAATATAAATATTTTTAGCTGCCTTAGACAGGCTTTATTGGTTTCTTCGGGAAGTTTAAATTTTCTTCGGTGCGATGGAATTTTATTGGTACTTTTTCTCTTTTATGGTTATCACAGTAGAAAATTCTTGTCAATGTGATTGGGAAGCATTGTATAATAACCGCATACTGTCCGTGCAATAGAAGTCTTTGTTCTAGGAAGGCATTTTCAATCAGACTAAATAGTGTGAGCTGGGTAGTTACATAACCTAGATATACTATTTTAAACTTTCTTACCTGCTGTTTTGTATTAAAAAAAACTAACAAACTTTAATTATTGTTGTTTACAATTTTTTTATTATTTAAATAATATATACAAAACACACACATTTACACGTTATGAAATTAAACAAATAAATTATAACAACATGATTTAAAAAAATTAAACATTAAATTACAGTCCTTTTGCTTCTTTTTTTTGAAAATAAAATTATTTGGATATTAGCCAGAAAGGGAAATTCAATATTTTTTCTTTATATAATAAGAATTTAGAATTTATTTAATTATTTCATTTCATTTTCCATTATAAAGATTTTTAAGTTTTTGATTGTATTTTTCAAAAATAGATTTTTGTTTAAGTACATATAAGAAGAAATTAACCGCAGGAAAAAACATTGTTTCGCTTTTGTTTTATTTATAATATAATCATAATATTATTTATAACAATTTAAATAATCATTAAATTAATCTTAACAAATGCTCTTATTTCTATAATTTATTTTAAAATAATTTTGTTGCAATTTATTTATGGGGGGCAAAGGAATTAAATCATACCACTTTTTAGCTCTGTTCTGTGTTCATTTTAGTAGCAGAGTATTTATTTATCATCAGTAATATTTGTTTTTTTTTATAAATTATTTACTTTATTAATTAAACATTTACATTGAAAACTAACTAAATTAGTTTAAAAGAAATTTGGTTTTTTAAACCTTTAACTGTTTAAGTTGTGTGTACTCGCCAGATGGAGAATCTTTAGTATAATGACGAGTATACTCGTCGTCAAAGCAAAATTAATTATTTGCCTATTATTATTCAAACAATCAACGGTAAATTTTCGTTTTTCTGATGAAAGTCTATAAAGAATATGTAATAAATTTAAGAATATTCTGTCATGTTTGTTTATTTTTAATTAAATTAATAATTTTGTTTAAAATTGAATATAATTTTTCTAAAATTGTAAAGGGTCCGCCAAATAACTTTTTTTTTGAAAATGCTTAAAAAAAAACTACTGAATATTTTCTCAAATTTCTTTTTTATTTGAAAGTACAATCCTTCCGGTTAATAATGGAAAATAATTTCATTCAAATGGCTGCCTCGGCTGGCCATGCAGTAGCCTACACCAGAAGATGCCGAATTTGGCAAAAAAATCATCTTTTCAGATGAAGTTCATTCTGATATTAGCGGGTATGTAAATAAGCAAAATTGGGGCACAGAAAACCCGCTCGCATACATTGAAAAGCGGACGCACCCAAAACGAGTCACTGTTTGATGTGGATTTTGGTCCAGAGGCATAATTGGGCCATTTTTCTTCGAAAATGAGCAAGAAGTGGCCGTTACAGTCAATGGCGATCGTTATCGGGTCATGTTTAACAAATTTTTGTTCACAAAATTGAAGAGGAGGATATTGGCAACATTTGGTTTCAACAGGACGGCGCTACGTGTCACACAGCCGAAGCTACACTCGATGTTTTGCGCCCTGTTTTTGAAGATCGCATTATCAGCCGCAGAGCTGATGTCGTTTGGCCACCTCGGAGCTGCGATTTGACACCGTTGGACTATTATTTGTGGGATGCCGTCAAAGATAAGTGTTACGCCGACAAGCCAGAGACAATTGACGCTTTAAAGGACAATATTCGTGAAGCCATTGGTGAAATACAGCTGCACACAATCGATAATGTGCATTAAAATTGGACTGATCGTGTAGGCTACTGCATGGCCAGCCGAGGCAGCCATTTGAATGAAATTATTTTCCATTATTAACCGGAAGGATTGTACTTTCAAATAAAAAAAGAAATTTGAGAAAATATTCAGTAGTTTTTTTAAGCATTTTCAAAAAAAAAAGTTATTTGGCGGACCCTTTAATAATTTTCCAAGAAAGAATTTTATTCTGTTTTTGCCGAGTATACTCGTCTACGTCTTAAGCAGACAGATATTGTTTTTAAGCCTTGCACGACGTGTCCCAGGTATATATATACGGCCGCCACTTGGCGCATCTCAGTGCGGCTAACTTCGTGTAAATACGGCACTTAGTTATTCGTGCACAGAGGCTGATGCCGCATCCACGCCACTGTAGTCATTTCACTTGCGTTTTCGCAAGCAATGACACAGTATGGTCAGTCGTTATGTCATGAAAAGTTACAAATTGAGGTACTGGTGTGCCGTCGCTAAAGTTTTAAAAAACAAAATTAAACAGTTAAAGGCTTAATTGAATGATTCTGCTTCTGATGAGGTATAGCATTGAGGGAAACATTTTAACTTAAATTTCTAAAACCATGATGACAAAATTTTTTTCTAGGATTCGAACCTGCAACAAACAAACGTCATATCTTTTATTCCATCGCTATATGGTGTAGTAAAAATAAATCCATAATTTCTAAAGCAGATGATTTCTGTAATCTGCATTTCGCTATATTTAAGTCCTATCAGATCTGGAAGGAGACAGAAGGTTAAGGTTTTCCTACCATAAACTTCACTGTTTCGATTGCCCTATTCTGTTGAATATTGATTCTATCGTGACAGTCTTCCTGGGAATTGCTACGCATAGTTTTCCCTCGATTGCTATACCTCTTCAACTTTAATAATTCAGATTCTGGTTCCTTATTTTTACATTCATTTCCAATTTATTTCCCCAATTTCCGCATTTTATTATTTCAAATTTACCGAAATTGGTCATCAAGTCTTAACAACTAGTTTCGAGTCAACTTATAAAAATCCACTTAATTTAACTCTATATGTACATAAGTCTTACAATTTTGTCACTGAGGCCACGATGTGGGCACATAGGGCCGCCACACCTCTTCACCTTCGCGTGTAGCATGATGCGTATGCTGGTCACTAGGGACACCAGTTGCCACACCCGTTACCACACTTACATCGGCGGACTGTTCAGTCATATGCATTTGTGCTTGCCTCTGATCCGGCTCTAGACTACTGGGATCTGTAACCACCCCGCTGTGGGCATGGGGGTCACCGGTATTCATAACACCATTATTATTGTTAGGATTCTGCATTTGATCCTCATGATCGGAGGTGCCAATACCAATTTCTATACTCGAACGATTGCCCGCCAAAGAACTAATGGTAAGACCACTTTCACCGCCCAGGTACTGTTCGATTTTATCGGTGCCGTGTAAATGTAAATGAATTTCATTCTGATTGTAGGTGGATATTAGTTGTGGATACAGCACCATTGTGTGGGCCGTATGAGCTGAGTATTGTGGTTGGCCGGCACAACTGCCATACTGGTAATTATTGTAGCCATTGGACCAATTGCCATATGAATAGCCGGCCGCTGCTGTATTATAGGAATCATATTCATTTTTACCCGTTGAGGCATAGTTGGGACTACACATTGGCGGCTGGACATGCGGAACTATGGCACCGGGATGATAATCGCTGGTTGCGCAATACGGCTGCATGTCGGTTAGTACGGTTGGCAAGTGTAAATTGGCGGGATCAGCGGTGAGACTATCATAGCCAGTGTAGGCGGAATTTGTGGCAGCTGATGTAGCAGCTGTTGGCGGTGGCGGAGGTGGTCCTAAGTGATGGGGATGATGGAAGCTTGAGTAGGCGGAGGCGCTAGTCATACTGCTCGAGTAGCCCGTCCATTCTGCAGCGCCCATAAGATTGTTGTCTGAAAATGAAAAGAAAAAAATAAAAGGAAATTAAATTCAGTGTAAATCGGAAATGTGTTGGAAATGGCCGTAGTCTAGTAAGTAGTGTATTGGCTTATTAGACAAGAGCTCATGGTTCAATCCCTATAAAATATAAAAAAATATTTCTTTCAGCGACTTTCTCCAGCGTCATTTGGCAAGAACTATGAGAGTAAAATATTATTGCCATGAAAAGTTTCTCAAATCTTGTCATTCGGAGACGGCTTTAAACAGTAGATTCCACCACCCATGGATAAAATTAACACACACAACATGAGTGGTCTAAGAAACAGGGTGATAATCCTGACTAAAGGATTGTAATGACCAGTTAAGTAAGTAAGCAAGTTAAGTAACTTAAGCTTGTGCATTGAATGCAACAAAAATTTGTTATTTGCTGGTGACTGTTTAAACTGATTGGGACTCTATCTGGATTAGTGTGTTAAAGGCATTATAACCCTGTACAGTTGCTGAAAACTTGAACTCAGTTCGAAACTGATTGTGTTCTAGTGTTCAGAAGAATAAGGCGAACGTCATTGAAGGATCCAAGTGTGGAAACAAAGCTTGTTAAATCTCGTTGTTCTCTGAACCTAGCCTTGCCAATTCCTAACGAGGGTCGGGCTTGATTAAAGTACGCGACTCCCGTTGTAATTTAAATGCAAGTAATTTATGTTTTTAAATTTTCAATTACCATTACAAACATGGCAAATGGTTGAAGCATAGATGGGTATGAGGAAAAGGATTAAAAAAAACAATATAAAATAATAAACATGTCATAAACAATCCTCGTATGTATATGCGTATAAATAAGCCATATTTCAACAACTTTAAATAAAATAAACGTTAATTGAAAAATAATTTGACAAAAATGCCAAAGCAAAGGAACGACAACGACAACAGCAACCAGGACTATAATAAAATTGATGACAGACAGGATAATAATACAACACAACATAAATAAAACATATGAACACACAGTGAAATATAAATCCTGCTGTGCCATATGAAAACATGTCAAATGCGACAAGTTTTACAAAAAAAATAAAAGAATAGAAAATTAATAATTTTTCAAAAGGGTTACAAAGGTTAAGGACAACCGTTTTAAAAGAGGAAAGTCTTTATTAAAGCAAAACAGGTGGTAGATACAAGAAATAGAAAAATTCTTTGATTAATTACCAAGACTCAAATAATGTAAAGATCAGCAGCATTACTCGTATTATTAATTAAACTACCTTAAGAAAACTAATTAATTTAATTAATAACTCTCAAGTAAAGCCAAAAAAGAAACTTAACTTAAGCAACTGTGCATCCCCCTGGTTCACCTATAATAGGTACGTTCGCTTATGCCAAACGTACTATACACTGCCTGCCAGTTATTCCGCCTGTAATTGAAAAAATATTTTTGCATTCAACCCCTCTTGAATTATGTCTCTTGTTTTCGCTTTTAATGCCATTGTTGTTGCTTATGATTGTTGGTTTTGTTGTCATTATTCTTATTGTTGTTGCTGTTGTACAAATGATTGCATTTAAAGGTAATTTTTTCATGCCATAATCACTGTTTGAAACTGAAACTAAAACCAGCATTTATCACATTTTAATGTTTCAATTAGTCCAAGCAATCAAATAAATATACAAACCGACGGACGGACCGATGGTACGTCATACATACTTTATGTTCTAATAATAAAAACAAAGAATTTTAACCCCTTGTAGTCAGGTTAAATACTTGTGTATATACAAGAAGAAAAAAAAAGAAGAAAAAAAATACGCCGGTAAGGCAATAGACTGTTTTACGGCGAGCACGTCTTTATTACTTAAGCCATCATCGTCATCATCGACGTCGTCATCATCATTCACGTCATCGCCATTAATAGTAATTTTCTTTCTGTTAGTTTTTATACACTTAAAGAAATCCGGATAATATTGTTATCGGAAGTTAGAGGCGGCCAAGCTTGTCTTGTGTTATTAACGATAGGTAGGACTACTTCATTATCGTTTATTCCTAGAGGTATCGATGTCAAGAGCGTAACAATAGGTAGATGTGGCTGTCCACCTAGGAATTCGGAATAGACACACGCTTAGACCATATTAGGCCCATTCTGATACTGCAATTATTCATTTCCTGGAATCATTCGCAGCTTCTTATGAATTTCTTGATGTACGATATCCGCAGATCGTTCAAATAGTTTGTATAGTCTAGACACCAAATTTCCCCCTTCGGCAAAGTACTGGAAACGCACCCAATAAAAGTAAAATAGTTCCCCAATTTCACTTCTACATCTCCTACAGAAGTCGTTTGCAATGAGTGTTCAGAAAGCAACGTGCAGTAAGGACTTCAACAACCATACTGAGCGTATTCTTTTGAAATTTGAACAGACTTTTCGTGCGCAATCTCCCAAGGTTTAGCTAGATTTGCTACGCTTTTTTGCTGATATTCTCGAAGCTTTCTTAATTTAAGACCGCAGATTTTCAGATTTGCTACGCTATTTTGCTGATATTCTCGAAGCTCTGTTAATTTCAGCCTGCAGGTATTCAGATTTGCTACGCTATATTCCTGATATTCTCGAAGCTTCTTAATTTAAGCCCGCAGACCTTCAGATTTGCTACGCTATTTTGCTGATATTATCGAAGCTTTCTTAATTTAAGCCCACAGGTCTTCAGATTTGCTACGCTATTTTGCTGTTATTCTTGAAGCTCTCTTAATTTAAGCCCGCAGATCTTCAGATTTGCTACGGTATTTTGCTGATATACTCGAAGCTCTCTTAATTTAAGCTCGCAGGTCTTCAGATTTGCTACGCTATTTTGCTGATATTCTCTAAGCTCTCTTAATTTAAGCCCGCAGATCTTCAGATTTGCTACGGTATTTTGCTGATATACTCGAAGCTCTCTTAATTTAAGCTCGCAGGTCTTCAGATTTGCTACACTATTTTGCTGATATCCTCGAAGCTTCTTAATTTAAGCCCGCAGATCTTCAGATTTGCTACGCTATTTTGCTGATATTCTCAAAGTTCTCTTAATTTAAGCCCGCAGGTGTTCAGATTTGCTACGCTATTTTGCTGATATTCTCGAAGCTTCTTAATTTATGCACGCAGGTGTTCAGATTTGCTACGCTATTTTGCTGATATTCTCAAAGCTTCTTAATTTAAGACCGAAGGCTTCAGATTTGCTACGTTATTTTGCTGTTATTCTCGAAGCTCTCTTAATTTAAGCCCGCAGATCTTCAGATTTGCTACGCTATTTTGCTGATATTCTCGAAGGTCTCTTAATTTAAGCCCGCAGGTCTTCGGATTTGCTACGCTATTTTGCTGATATTCTCGAAGCTCTCTTAATTTAAGCCCGCAGGTCTTCAGATTTGCTATGCTATTTTGCTGATATTCTTGAAGCTCTCTTAATTTAAGCCCGCAGGTCTTCAGATTTGCTACGTTATTTTGCTGATATTCTCGAAGCTCTCTTAATTTAAGGCCGCAGGTATTCAGATTTGCTACGCTATTTTGCTGATATTCTAGAAGCTCTCTTAATTTAAGCCCGTAGGTCTTCAGATTTGCTACGCTATTTTGCTGATATTCTCGAAACTCTCTTAATTTTAGCCCGTTGGTATTCAGATTTGCTACGCTATTTCGCTGATATTTTCGAAGCTTCTTAATTTAAGCCCGCAGGTCTTCAGATTTGCTACACTATTTTGCTGATATTCTCGAAGCTCTGTTAATTTAAGTCCGCAGGTCTTCAGATTTGCTACGGTATTTTGCTGATATTCTCGCAGCTTCTTAATTTAAGCCCGCAGATCTTCAGATTTGCTACGCTATTTTGCTGATATTATCGAAGCTCTCTTAATTTAAGCCCGCAGGTCTTCAGATTTGCTACGCTGTTTTGCTGTTATTCTCGAAACTCTCTTAATTTAAGCCTGCAGGTCTTCAAAAGGTTTCGCCATATAGTTGTACCAGGCATAGCCAATTTATCCACTCTACTCTTATCTGGAACACAACGTGTTCTGGTACCTGTAGAATGAGAACGTTGAACCGCTCCGCTATTTCATTAAGAAACTCATGGCAGCTATAAAGTTAATATCCACTCCAGAGATATTTTTATTCTTAATAATCATTATTGCAGCCTGTGTATAGCCAACATTTTCATCTGGAAGACGGTGCAGTGCTCCTTCTTATAAACTCAAAAAAAAAAAATCCAATTAACAAGGTGCAATGCTCCACTTATTTCCAACCTCTCTTTGCGAAATGAATGTCCTGAAGTTTCTTGCGAATTCACTGTGCGGTGTTATGTAGTCAATATCCTTGATAGTTCCAAATTCTTGCGAGATCTTTGAGCGTGTTACTCAATTCAAAAATACAAAGAATCCATTGTTCAATCCAGATCAGTTTTGAGCACTTTGGATAACAATATTTGATAAACCATTTGAACTCTTTTTTTCTTAGAACCAAGATAGGAAAGTGATAAAATTAGTAAGAGGAAAATTATGGGAAATGAAATATTGGGCGTATTTGTAGTCTTCTTTAGATTTTGTAGATTTTTGATCCCGAACTCAATATTTTGTTATTTATCGCGATAGACCTGACTGGGTACGGGGGATTAGTTTAAATATCCGCACATTCACACATAAACAGGAACGATATAACTGTTAAGAATAAGAGCAGGCCGAATGGTGTAAGTCAGATCAAACATCTGACTCAAGCGGGACAAGTTTAAAGCGGCTGCTTCTTTAACCTAAGGTTCTCACCATGTAATTAAAATGTATACCAATGGTAAAGCTGTTTGGTAAAGCTGTTTAGGTTAGGTTAGGTTAGAGGACGTGTACCTGTCAGTCAAGACAAGTACAGTACCCGGAGGTCAGATTGACCCATTGTACAACGTCCTAAAGGAGGGAAGGATAGTATAGGGGATAGGATGAACGGAGGGTATATGGAAAAGGGGGGCGTGGGAGCGGAGGAATCACACAGACCAGACACTACAAAAGGATGGGAGAGCGCGACTACACCCATGAAGTCCTAGCACCTCTCAACCAGCCTAAGCCACTAATGAATCTGTGGAGAGCCTTGATGTCGGCTCTCGACACCGAATTCAAGCTCCCAAAGAAGGACCTGCCAAGGATCCTCAATCTCAATCTACCAAGGGCTGGACAGTTACAGAGGAGGTGTTCGATAGTCTCCAACTCCTCCTCATCGCAACACGCCCTGCAATAGTCCGGCTGGGATCTGTTCCAGATCCCCGTCAGTGACCTAATGTCGCAGTGCCCCGTGATAAAACCGACAAACAAACAAAGCTGTTTAATCATCTGTTCTTTATGATCCATACTAGTCATTAAAACTGGTTTGGCAACTGTATAAAACGACTAGTGGAGCGATCGTTTTCTCTGGATACTGTAACCATCGGTCAAATTGTTGCAACTGCAAGTCGTCGGACTTCGTTGCATGAAATTGTCCACCAACCAGTTTATTTCCTTCATTGACAAAATTTTCTGAGAGTGTATGTACGTCTCCCTCAACACTCATTACAAACAAAAAAAAAAAATTCAATTTAAAGGTTATCCTCGCAGTGGCACATACTTGTACACGGTCGACAATGTCTAAATAAATTATGATGTTGCATTACATTTTTATTCTCTATCGGCTACTGGCTACTGGTGCTGGTGCTGGTGCCAGCCATTACTGCCAACAATTTTTATGAACCTTAACACGACCGCCTTTTCAATTGTCCGTCTATTTCGCGTTCACAAAAAAAAAAAAATAAAAATATGACTGACTATACGAGGATGGCCAGAAATTGTATGCAAACGGCAACATATAATTTACGTTTCTCAACAGCAACAACAACAATTTATAACAATAGCCGTGGCAGCAGATTGCACAATTCACTTGCAACATATTGAGTGTTGGCGTTGTTGTTTTTTTTTTGTTTATTTTTTCTGTCTCTGGTTCAAAGCCAATTTACCGCTTAGATTATATTTTTATTTTCATTTTAATTTTTTCTGTTGTTTTTATTTGCTTTGTTAATAGCCAACTTAGAATTTGTAGGATGATGACAATGACGATGATGATGATGATGATGGTCGTGATGATATTGTTGGTATGCGTGTGTCCTTGCCTGCTTCTTGTTTTTTGAAATTTTTTTCTTTCATTTTGTCATTAATTTAACCTTCAATTGACGTTTGATAATTGCAAAGGACTCCCACTCTCTTTTTCCGTGCCTCTTTACCCTTCAATTATTAACCAACGATTTGTATTGATTGCCGCCGTGCTTTAATGATGATTATTTTGTTGTTTTATCATTATTCATCACTGTCGTCATCGTCGTCTATTGTTTTTGATCATTGAAGGGGAACCTTCAATTAATTATTATTGTAATTAAATTGATATCCTTTCATCGATATTTCCCCATCCATTTTATTGCCGGAGTAAGTATCCTGCTGAGTTTGCAAATGTCTTGTTTAAAGTTGGCCAAGTTGGTCTGTTGAAACAGTCCATCCATTGTATAAAGAAAATGGTCAAGTAGTGAAGCGTTTGTGTTTAAAATTTAAGGGTTAAGGCCGGAGTTTTTGATTTGAAATTGAAACTGTTATGAATGATAATAATGAAGATACTGATTTTTTTTAAATTGGCGGCCATAACATCGAAATTATTCCAAAGAGCATAAATCGAAAAAAAAACGGATTAATTTGGAACAAATGTCAAGGCCTTGTTCACTATTTTCTTTAAATTGCTGTGCCGAAAGACACCAGACGTTCTTATCACAGAGTTTGCTTAATGTTATGAAGAATGTTGTTTCATCGTAGACTGATTTCTATTTTACCAAAAACAACACCACAGGCTTGCCTCAAGCGTCATATAAAGCAGCGATTGAAGATTATTACGTATAATAGAGTTTACACGGCTGCCAGAATCAAAACTTAGGAGACGGGCACTTCTTATGCGGTGAATTTTGATGAATCAAGAAAAATAGTTTGTGAGAGATGAAAGAGAGAGTTTATAGGCATTAGATCTTTTAGTCTCTTTAGATTGTGATGTACAAAAACAATTTACAGTACACGAGCGGGCAAGTTCACAAAAGGTATTCGCATTATGTAAGTGAGGTTAGGTATAAGATAATAAATGAAATGCAACACAAAAATAGTATTGTGCAGCACCACTGCCAAAACCATTGGAGTGGTTCATATTATCCATCGATACTGTGCAAAAAAATCTGCAACATCTGAGGCAATAACTCACCAAGAACATTGTATCAAATATACCAAAATCTGAATGGGACTCACACCAAGATAGAATAGAGAACAACAATACAATAAAAACAAAACTAGTTTGAAGTTTATATATGATAGGTCAGTTAAGCTATTCTGAAGGGGGCAAGATAAAGCTGGGCATTGACAGAGGAAGAGGAATGATAGTTTCCGATAAGAGACACCGCATCTCTGTATTCTCAAAGTAAATAGACTTTCATGATCCTAAGTATAGTTTGGTTCTTTGTCCCATCTAGCCTGTGTCAACTTTTTCAATATGCAATCTACATAGCCAATCTCAGCAGAATTCTCGCAAACTCTGAGAGTAAATAAAATTGCCACGAAAAATTGTTTTAAAGATCAGTTGTTCGTGGTCTACTTTAACCTGTAAGTGCGGCCACTCATGTATAAAATTAACAGACACAACATAAGTGGTGTGAGAAGCTGGGTCGTAAACCTGACTGAGGGGTTGTCATGACCAATTATGTTTGTATGTAACCTACATAGGTATTCACACGGGGAAAGGAACTGCGTTAATATGATCAATGTCTGTAGTTATTGTCTTAGTGAATATTTTAGTTAGTCGATCAGCGACTAGACTATGGGAGACATTAGAATGTCGCACCGCCAATCACTATATCGTTGAGTAAACCTTATTCTGCGCCTTTAGGTCTGCTTGGCTATCTTTAAGTATGCAAATATATCTTTAGCCAGCTTTATAAATTGTGGGGTTACTGTCTGGAGACTATTGCATTTATTCATTAGCCCGAAAATTTTTCCATTTATATACATCCAATCGGTTTTCTCAAGTGAATCTGTCATTACTTAGTATTAGTAACAGAACTTTAATGTAAAAAGACTCTCAACCAAGCTCAATAAAGTGTAGGCATGTCACTATCATTGTAAGCGGCCTGCAGTGGTCTTATTGTCCTTTCCAAGGTAATAACTTCCTACCAATTTAAAAATCCTTGTCGTAAATTCAGGTTTAGTGATTTTTCGATCACATTTGTGTTCGCTGGATGATGGGGTAAATAACCCAAGTTTTATTACCAATTACTGTCCGCTTTAGAAACGGTTCGATTGGCTTGCTCGATCGAACAAGTCCAATTCCTTCTAATAAATGTTTCAGAATGTTATTCATCTACCACAACAAAATTTCAAGGATGAAATCGTCGCATGACATGGAGAAGTTGTTATGATCAAATTAAGTTGCAATTATCTTGGGGTAACACAAAGTAACAACTCAAATAGTTGATCGCTATGGAATCTCGATATACACACAATTACTAAATTATACGTACGGTTAAAAAATTGCCGAAATTTTTTAACTAATCCGTTTTAGTTGAAAATCTTTATAGTTTCCTTGATGTTAAGACGGTCTTTTGCATTAGTTAAAAAATTTCTGATATTGAACTGAATTGTGGCCCTGCACAGGCCCACAAAGGTATACATCCGATATACAAATTTCACAAATTTCTGAACCAAAGCAAAAGACCGTCTTAAAATCGAAGAAAGATGTCAGACAATTATAAAGATTTTCAAAAAAAACGGATTGGTTAAAAACTTCTGAAATTTGTTATCCGTATGTATACTTTTGTGGCTATGTGTAAATCGAAAAAATGACCAGCATTCAACTGTCTGTTAAATATGTTTGAAAATGTCTGAAGCCTTAATCATACTCTCACCATGGCATTAAATAGATAGATTCCACCTTTCGGAGAAAAGTGACAACAGAACAGCATTGTACGGTGACCCTACCGTTTGACACCATATGATGCCATGAGCATTGTCATGTTAGGGATTGTTGTCATATTCACCTGCATGAATAGAATTAAAAAAAAATTGACGGTCTTTAAAAACTATTACTTGAGAGTCAGTACATACATACATACATAATTGATCATTACAACCCTTCAGTCAGGATTACGACTTAGTTTCTCACACCACTTATGTTGTGTGTGTTAATTTTATACATGAGTGGTGGAACCTACCGTTTAAAGTCAATTTTGATGACCATGTTATTTACTCTCAGAGATTTTGCCACAAATCCGGTGAGATGAAGTCGCCAAAGAAATAATTTTTCATATTTCGTTTTAATGTCTAACCTGGGGTTTGAACCGCGTCCTTAGGTCTAATAAGCTAACACACTACCTACTAGGCTACGGCGACTTCAAGGGTTAGTAATGTTATGATATTTATTCTGTTCCGATAATAAAAAGTACAGGTAATGCAGAATACGCGTATTCATAAAAGAAGAACATCTCTTCAGTCAGTTAAAGAGATTCTAACTGGCAACTTCCATGATCTTACAATTAAAAAAGCTCTCAAATTCTCATATTTTCTGTTTTCCAAACAACAACTTACATTGTAAAGATTTAATAAATAAAAAAGTATGGCCACTTTAAAATAAAAAAAAAATAAAATAAAATGAAAAGCAATACCGGATATTAACAATTTAACACCTTATAAAACCTTTTCTTTACTCACTCTTCAATTCACATGATAAAAAACAAAACGAAAGAAAAAGAAAAAACGAAAGAAACGAAATTCATTGATGAAACCAATCAAAGTATTCTCGCGACCATTTTTTAACCTAAGAAAACTTAAACGAAAGAAAGAAAAAAATCGAATTAAAATGGAAGCAAATGGCCTGGCTTAGCCTGGCCTCGCCAAAAAGATGTAAAAGCAAACAGAAACCATAAACCGTTCTCATCATTATGGACACTTTTGCATCCCCACACAATTATTTTTGTTTCTTTTATCTTTGTTTTCTCTTCACTTTTGCTTTTGTTGTAATCAAAACTCCTGTTTTACCCGGGCACAACTCCCTCATACCACCTCATCATAGCAGCAGTCATTTTGACTCTGAAAATGTTTGTATTTTTGCAACATGGTGTTGTAAGGCATGTACAACTGCCAATATAATGCGGGCAACAATGAACAGAGAAAACGTAAAAAGTAAACGTTGCACACAGGAACGGAAGTTGTACTGCGGTTTTGCTAAAATAATCATCAAATAATGATGATAATGATGTTGCATTATTATCATAATGATGTTTGCATATTGATAATGATTATGACCACGTTAAGATTTGTTCACAAAAAAAATCCTATGGCCAGAATACTTTTTGGCTTTAAAAGAAAAGAAGAGAAAAGAAAGATTTGATGTGAAACATCTTGAATGGAACAATTGTTGAAACGGGTGTGAGTTAACGGGTTAAGAATATCTACAGGGTGTATTAAAAAGATGGACTTTTTGAATTCAGGCTACGGTATGAACTCTAGAAATATTTATAGGAACCGAGCGCAAGATTTCGTGTCTTAAAACGTTGAGATCTTGTTTAGTTAGCCTTTTTAATAGTCGTCCGAGAAGCTCGGAAAAAATAGTTAAGCTTGAAATAGTTCGTTTGAACTAGCCTAAGTTAGAAGTCACCTTAAGCATAGCTCTCTTGAGTTCTATAGGGCTCTTTATAATACTACTCTACCCATTAGGGGATCATGGGAAACCAATGGCTGCACAATTTCTAGCATATCATGCAGATGAACTGATCCAATCGTTCAATATTTCCAAAGGAATTCAGCGAATCAAACCTGACTCAAATATCTTTTAAATCGTAGCTGCTACAGAAACGAAGTGGACTTGGAGCCGTGACCACTTACTGTATTAATTTTTAAATTTATTTGCATTCAAAGTTGATTAAACTGTTGACAACTACCTCCAGTGACTAGCAATGACTTAAAGGACAGTGTAAAGTATTTAACAGGCCCTAGACGTGCTAGTTAACAATCCCCTTACGAATGCCAAGGTCTATAACGTTGCAAACACAGAGGCAAATGCTCTAAAACAAAGCGAGGATTCGCATTTGGCTTCTACGGCCTCTTTAAAAAAGGACGCAGTCCTGAGCTTAACCCGCTTCTTTTGAAAATTTCGGTGGATAATTGCAAAAACTTTCGTAAAAACTAAACATCTTGCTAAGCCATGTGGAATAACACAAATGAATGCCTAAAACTAGTAGGGTCATATGGATTATAATTCATATTCATTGCCCTTCTCCCTTCAAGTCATCTCAACTTTTGTAGGTTTCGGAGATCTGTAGCTTACCAGGATCTTTTTTATAATTTCATAAGGAACCATCAGCAAGACACTTCCATTAAATTTCATGTCTTTTAGGAAACTTTTTAAACAATTAAGCTGGAAATGGTCGTGTTGTGTAACTCCGAGACCACATACCTTCTTCAATTCCAAATTAAAATGGCAGTTATTATGTGTTCATAACGCTGAATTGATGGCAACGTCATTTTCGTTCCAATGCCACTTCCAGACTGTCATGCCCTCCAAAAATGTACTTTTTCTGGATGCAATGGCTTTTTCATAAACATTTTAAGATTCTTCCAGTTTCGTTCTGACTTAACCAACGAGTCAGAAATGATCCTTATTGCAGAAGGAAACTTTGTTAAAACCAACAGCATGGGATGATTGTTGTCCTAGCATCCAATCAATATATCTACGGTGTTGTTAACGGCAATCTACCTTTAATTGTTATGAGAATTGGCATTTATATGGATGCAGAAACAAATCCACATGCAAATTGTGCCATAATGAGGTGCAGTCCTTATTATCCTTACTTAACTTATATACTTAAATGGCTATTACAATGCATAAGTCAGGTTTACAACCTAGCTTATCTCGCCACCCATGTTGTGTGTGTTATTTTTATACATGAGTGGCGCGACCTACAGTTTATAGGCGACACTGAACGCCGTTTTTTTTGAGAGACTTCTTTGTAATTTTATTTACTCTCAGAGTTTTTGATAGAAGACTGCTGAGAGGAAGTCGCCGAAGAAATAATTTTTCATATGTCGCTGTATTTGAGATGTCTGTGCTGGGGTTTAGGTCTAATACCCCAACACTTTAGACTGCGGAGAGAGCTAAATCCTCTTTTAGAAAAACCCTGTTGGATTTCTCTGAAATTCTTTTTTAGAATTTAAATTGTGTTTCATGTGCACTTCATTTGTTAAGAATTCTTTTTTTGGCATTTCATCAGCTACCAAAAGTTCTTTTTGAAAAGCATTTCCGTTTGCCAAATAAAACTGAAAATAAACGCATGGCTTTCTTTACATGTTTCCAGGAGTTCAACATTAAAGTGGAAGCTTTGAAAGTGGAAGCTGTCATGTCAGGAATTTGAAAGATTACATTACCAATGTGTGACTTTCAGTTTTAATGTTTTGCAGAATAAGATTTGCATGTTGAATTGAAAACATTTAAAAGAATTTGTTTGTATTTGATTGGTTTTTTCTTTTAGTTTTTTTGGCAACATTGTTTAGTTGCACATGCACTTTTGAAGGCCAATGACAGTGATAAGTTAATGGTTCTAAAGTCAAGGAACATTTGTTTAATGGCCCGATTATCTCTGTCTCTCTCTCTCTCAAGCAAGTGCTTGAAATTTTTATGAACACAGTAAAAATTTGTTACAGATTCTTTGATTTTTTATGCTTAATTCGTCAATTGTGGTTTTAATTTTTCTGTAATACTTTTACTTGTAATTTAAAAAAAAGTTTAAAAAAAAAGTGTTTTTTAAACTCAAAGTGAAATTTGCAACTACAAAATAAAAATAGTGTGTCTCTATATGTAATACAAGTGGCCCTTTCCAACAGCTGCCTCTGTTCTGGCAAAAACCACATTTCGATTGATTTGCGGCTTTTCCTACTGTTTTAAGGCCATTATTTTAAAAACTTTTAAGATTTTTTCTTCACTTTAATTTATTTATTTCAACTTTATTCGGTTTAAGTCGGTAGTAAAGAAAACATTTGATTTATTAAATCCTTTTTTGTTATTACTTGCCTTTGGCTTTGAAACTATTATTAATCTTTTGACCTACTTAAACTTATGGCGTTTGATTGCCGCCTGCCAGGAAATTTTAAATTAATTTTTGAAATTTTTTTTTTTAAATTTTCACAAACAGTTAAAGGAATTTCCGGTCTAATTGGTTATTCTAAATTTAATTTTTTATTTCAATATTTTACTCTTTCAAATAAACCAAATGTTTTCAAGTGGGTTTTGATACTCTACATTAAAACGGCATATATTTCAGTTAAAGACGACTTTTAGCAATAACCAAACAAACGGAGAATGTTAAAATTGAGAGATTTTTAAACCACTAGTAAGGATTTCATTCAAACTGCTCACATCTAACATTAGATGAGTAATTTTTCTTTATTCGACAAGTGCACAGGTCCGCCAGTTTCTTTCACCATTTTTAAGGCATATTGCCCTCTGAATATGTTGCACAAGATTATAGCAAGTCTGGTGAACGTTTCTCAGTCAAATTGGAAGCTACAATAGACAGATTTGTTGGACAGAGGACTGCAATCTGACTTCATAAGCAACACAGAGACCTAACAAAAGGAGTCATAGTATTTAAATTAAATTGATAACGAACTTATTCGTTTTAAGGAACAATGGGAGCTTTAGCCGGAAATTTCTACAAGGTTGCCAGACCAAACTGGATGTACAGGCATTATCTGTCTTTTAAAGTACTGCCTTTTAGAATCTGCATCAAATTCAATCTTCGAAAAATCATAATATCAAGTTGTATTCTGCCTTAATGACATTCCAATAAATGATGTCAAATAGGAAAATCTCCCAGCTAAGACTTTAACACTCTCTAATTGAATGTTCGATAAAGTTTTGATTGATTCATATTCGTTTGGTATTTATCTTCTCCTTTTCAGAGCGTAAAATTATTCAGCTTTGATTCAGAATCTGTATACCTGCACTATAATATTAAGGTGGTCAAAGTTTTTGACAGCAAGTCCAAATAATCCAGGCTTGAATCCAAAAGAGCACTTTTTTTAAATGAAAAAATTAATACGATGCACTTCTCCTGAGAGGAACCCACACATGGTGATACGTCTAAGTTGACGATTGATCGGAAGCTCCTAGGTGGCATAAGGTAAGAACGATCGGCAACGCTTACAGAAGATTCAAAAAGTTTTAAAAGTATTTGTTGAGTCCTTTTGCTCTAAACGCGTATAAATCAACACATATGTTTATATAGTCGTCCTATAAATAGTACAATCTTGAAGTCCAGGAATCCCTATTAATTAAAATCATATGGAAGTCAAAAAGAATAGGATTGAGTAAGCAAAGTACTCAACACAGCAACCTAATATATGTATGTCAGTACCGGGACTGCGTTCACCAATGTCAATGTGCATATGAAGGTGCATATATCGGGTGTTTACATGACCGTCTGTATAATTGAGTTTTCTAGTCTTAATATTTTCAGAACCTATCTTAATGAACAGATTGACGAAACTAAACACTATTTACTCTACGTCTGGCATAGCGACGAAATTACTTATGGTATTATTTTGTTTGGGCGTTTAACAGACTCTCTGCTAATCATGAAGATTCTTTATATTTAATTCCACTTAAAAATATTCAAGAACACCAGATCGTTCTCAAAATAAATTTGTAATTCAGATTTTCTATGGAAATCCAAATTAATTTTTTAAATTGTATGTTTTAAATAATTTATATTGTTGTTAACATTTTTCCCAATAAGTAATATATATTAACGCTTCTGTTCAGTTTAAATGATTTAAAAACCCAGAATGAAATTTTATAAATCTTTCCATAGGGCATGACTAAGTTTACCTTGACCATCTTAAAAATTCCTAAAAATGCTTCAATATTTTGATTTTGTTAAACAAATTAATTAACATACTGGTTGTATTTTTTTTTTTCAATTCATTAATGAAAGTGTTAATATTTTGCATAAAATTAATTTTAACGTATTTTGTTGCTTGGTTTTTTTTGGCTTTTTTGCTTTAAAAAATCTTCTCTGAATGACTCAGTAGTTTAGGCGCCACTGTTAAAGCAGGTGATTCAGTTTTAGTTTTAATTTAAATTCATTTAAATTCGATTCAATTTGATTGAATATGTTTGTGTTGTGACTTGGGGATTAAATCTATAAAACTTAATAAGAATTTAAGCATTTTATGTGAAACAAGTTTCTTAAGAATTCTAATATTCTGGAATACATTGTGAATATCAAAGACTTTCTAACGCAATTGTTTTCGAAATTAAAAATAGAAAATGTCTTGACTAAAATGATCACGTTTTTCTAAGTCGCAGAAGAATTACTGGAAATCATACTTTAGACAAGTAATCCCCCTTTTTTATTAGCGAGCTCATTCAATAGGGTCACTTCCTACAATCGCATGTTAAATTATTTTAAGCAATCTTTTATTATTTTCATGTGCACTGCTCTTCCGCTATTATTTTAAAGACATCCAAAGCTGTAAGGTGAAATAGTTTGGCGTTTAAAGTACTTTGGAAGTCGCCGTGGTCTAGTAGGTAGTGTGTTGGCTTATTAGACATGAGGCCTCGCTTCAAACCCCAGGTCAGGCATCTCCAACTGAACGAAATATGGAAAAATATTTCTTCGACGACTTCCTCTCAGCAGATTTCTGGCGAAAACTCTAAGAGTAAATAAAATTGCTATGAAAAGTTTCTCAAAAATCTGTTGTTTGGAGTCGACTTTAAACTGTAGGTCCCGCCACTCATGTATAAAAATTAACGCACACAACATAAATGGTGTGAGAAACTAGGGTTGTAATGACAAATTATGTTTGTATGTATGTTTAAAGTGCTTCACTACAAATCCGAGAAATGCAGAATCGGCTCCGGATCTCTAGAAGAAGTTCATATAATCCTTCTGACCATCCATAAAGAATAACATCAGCAACTAAATTATACGAAAATCACGTACAACCACCTTATGAGAAAGCGTGGTACTTATTAAGCAAATTTCTCACCACTTCACCTATTACTTTTTCACAAAGAGTGCTATTTCTAAGCAAAGGTGGCAAACCTAAATACAGGACCTGGCGAAAACATCTGTATTGAAAGCTACTTTAACCGTTTGACTGAAACGCGACGCAAAAGCGCTGCGTTCATTTGTTACGAAAATCGCATTTGCGCTGCGAATTTCAGTGTAAAAATTTAGTCAATAAGCAAAAACAAAATTAAAAGACGAGATATAGGGTCTTCTCTTTATACATAGGTTATTAGAATTTTGTAGATCTTATTATTATAATAATTAATTGTAGTTTTCGAGCAGTTTTCGAACGTTCTCACCAGAATCGCTTAGCAGTCAAACGATTAAGAATGCTTTATTGCATCCAGCCTAGTGTAATGTCAAGTATTTAGCAACTGTTACTGCTTATGGCGTTAAATTTTGTTGGTGTAAAGTTCTACTCTATAGCAGTTTGTGACTATTAATTGTCCTAGTTTTTAGCCAATAGAGATGACAGTTTCATTAAAAATTATCAAATGATCTTGGCATATTTACCCTGAATGGAATAATTTTAATAATCCTAAATTGAAGCCTTTTACTGTTTATGTCGAGTATAGTCGTCAGAGCGAAACAATTTTTTTCGCATAATGACGAGTATACTCGACTGTAATAAAAAACACGTTCATATTATTATTCAACGAATATACTGGAACTGTTTTCCCTGGGAAAGGTCAAATAAAGCCATTTTAAACACATTCAATATTAAGAACATTCGTTAGTCTGGCAACAATTGCTTTTATTAAGCTCATATAAAAAAGTCTGGGGAAGATATTTATTTTATAAAAAACCAACACGCTACGTATGATTTTTAGTTATTTATTGCATACTTTTGCAGGCAGATATGTTTTATTCTGTTTATGTCGAGTATACTCGTCTTAGCTGGAAAGTAATTAAGCAGGCAGAAGAAGTTTTTCGGAACAAAATTAAACAGTTATGGAGTTAAAGCCTTTAACTTTGAAGCGCACCTAGCATACTAAAGAACTCCCTAACAATTGATTTGCAATATAGGCTGACGGAAAATTTGGAAACTTATTTAGGAATTTAAAAACAAACTTTCTCCTTCTATTTCACACAACTGTTAACGCTTTCTAAGCCCCCCCCAATTAAGTCTTCAAAACTAAACAATTTCTTCTAAGCCTTGTTACTTAAATTACCGGCTATTAATATTAATAGTGACTGCATTGTCTGTCTGTCTATACCATTAAATAAAATCATTAATTTAAACTGTTTTCTTTATCTCCCTATCATTAGTGTTAAAATTACCTTGTATATGCGCTGCATTTGGTTTATAACCCTGGCAATCGGAATTCAATGCACTGCTTGTGGGTGAGTGATTACCGCTGCTGCCCACCAATTGCGTTAAACTGCCGCTTGCCGTACTGCCTGTCGTTGATGCTGGTGTCGATGATGAATTCACCATTGAGGCAGCAGCAGCAGCTGCTGCTGATGAGCGGGTAACACGATGTAATGAAGTCAATTCACGGAAATGACTACTAAGGCTGGCATCAGGATAGGGACGTTGTGGAAAGCCGAATGCACGAAAATGTGTGCCATTTGGGGGACCTAGAAATGAAAAAAAAAACGACAAAAGAAGTACAATACAATGAAGTTTCAAATTAAATGGGTAAGTGTAGTACAGTAAAGTACAAAACAGTATTTTATTTTTATAAATAAGTATGTTTAATTATTGTGTTAAAAAAATACATTTTTTTCTGTTTTTTTTTCTTTTTTTTTTATAAAAATGAAGACTTAAAACTGCTGCATAATTTATTATAGAAATGGAAAAAAAAAGAAGCAAAACAAGCTTTAGAAATGAAAATCCATTTATAGCACTCTGTTACTTTTTCTCTCTTCTCTATCCCTCCTTATTAAAGGTTTTTTTTCAATTTTTTTTTTATAAAAACCGCAAAGTGGCATTTTTTTCTTTCTTGCGACTGCAAAACAAAAAGTTCTTTAAGGGGCTAATAAAACTCATGCTTGTACTTGTATATACATGCTGGTACTTTTTTTAATTTTTTTTATAAAAAATAAAATAAATAAATAAGTTTGTTGCTTTTATTTTTGTTGTAATTGTTGTATGTATATTTTGCATTTAAACAACCATTTTTTAAAAAGTTCTCTTTTGCAAATATGTATGTATGTACCTGACAACGCTCTTATTACGTGTAAACAAAACATAAATTAAACCAACAAAAAACACCTTTAAAAACAATACTTAAAAATCTTGAAAATGAAATCCTTTGTTAACAATTTTGTTTAGAGGGTAAAACAAACAAAAAACAGGCCAGACAGAACAGGTTCCATTTCCTTTCAATTATTCTGTCCTTTTCAGCTGACACAGTAACCCAGGCAGCCAACCAAAAACAGAACAACAACTGAAACGCTCTACCAATAAACAGATGAATAATTCAACTCCCCTCTTTTAAAAATATTTTTTTTGTTGGTAAGCGTTACACTGTGCCAGTAAGACATACATACTTATTGTGAAGAATTTTAATAAAAACTTGGAAACAATTTCAAAGTTTAATAGGGCATTTGAAAGCCTCTAAACAAGTAAATCCACAAAAGTGTAGTAAAAAGCAATCCATTGTTTTCCGCTTAAGCCTTGTAGCATTCAAAGACGCACCGTCTTCTTTAATAATTGTTGCTATTTTGAAATTAATTCCGCCTTCATCAGAACTTTTTACTCCATAGTGAATTATTTTTAAGACAACTTAATAGTTCGACACCAGTTTCTTACTTACTACAATCAAAGCTGGTCGTAAGTTCAAACTACCATCTGCTCACTCACTTAATTGACCATTAACAACTCGATTAACGGATTTCGGATTGTCTTAATACATCCTTCCAGGCGCCTTTGCTTCTTGCGTGCCTACGCCAGTTGGTCACACCAATCGATGACAGGGCTTCCTCAATTTGGTCCTTCCAGCGCAAACAAGGTTGTCCTCTTCGCCGACTTCCGCAGATCCCTGCATCAAATACCCGTCTCGCCGGATCATCCTCCTCCATTCGAACGACATAGCCGAGCGAGCGCAGCCGCTGGATGTTAATAAGCTGCACAATGTCCATGTCGTTGAGGAGCTCATACAGCTCACTGTTGGATCGGAAATCATCGCCAACTCGCACTCGACCGAAGATCTTACGTAGGACTTTTCTCTCGAACGCTCTCAAGGCTGCTGCATCAGTGCTTAATAGAGTCCATGCCATAAAGAAGCCTGGGGAGGATGTGTCTTGTAGAGTATTAGTTTTGTCATACGAGAGAGGTCTCTGCTACTGAATTGCCTATTGAGACCATACTACCATTAGGGACGTCAAATGGGTATTGTATAAAGCTCGATTTCTTATATTGACCTATTACGGTAGAGATCTTATGGACAATCTTCGGAAATAAATTCTACTATTTTCTTTCAATCACTATCTTACAGGAATAAAAAGTAATCAATGCCCTCTGCACCCAGTTCAACATCGATATCGTTTAAGATGATAAACTGGAAGCTTGGTATCCAATACGACCGCGATAAAAGATTATTTTAAATATTTCTGGGGTTGACAACGAGCCCGCTTTTTCTTGTCTAGGTAGTCCAGACCTTTGTGTAGAATATTACAATTAATGGGGCCATGTGTTTAACTAATCCTCGAACCTACAGTTGTTTACATTATGTTAAATCAGGTTAGAGGGCAGCTTGCCGTCCATAGGCAAGTTCACAAGGTGGCCATAGGGCCAATTGTTTCACCCACTGTCATGATTCTTTCGGTTTGAACCATTCCGAGCTCCAGATGAAACCAATTCCGTTAGAGGCACGTTCGCCACAATGCCCAGATTTTCAAACGTTTTGTCATCCAAAAACCGATAACATCTGCCCTGAAGTACAGGGCACTCGCATTTCGTTTGCACCAATTCCGTTTGCCTCTGCAGTAGTCCGAATGCGGCAATTCGAGCTTGTCAGCGAAACTGCCAATAACGCACTGTTCCGTTAGACTACATACATACATACATAATTGGTCATTACAACCCTTTAGTCAGAATTACGGCCTACCACTACGCACACCATTGATGTTGTGTGTGTTAATTTTATACATGAGTGGCGGGACCTACAGTTTAAAATCGACTCCGAACAACAAATATTTGAGAAACTTTTCTCTGCTCTTACAATGCGAACCGTTTTCTTGTCGAACTCAAATAGTTCCCTCGTTCTCCCGTTGTCCACTGCTGGACATGGTAGCCCCGTTGTTTTGTTATAAGTCGTCGGGAATTTGATGAACGGATTCTTATTGCCTTCAACTGTGTTAGTTTTATTCAAAACGTCATGTAGCTTCTTTGCCTTCAGTATCTATGAGTTTAGACTCCGTATTGTAACTGTAGATAGCGTAGGTACGATTTAAGTGCTCAACAAAACTTTCCACGCCCTTAACTGACTGTTACACTCACTCTTCATATGCGTGTATTTTCCTTTGCATGTTGCTGTTGCCTTCGTTGATGTTCATTTGTGACGTGTTTTTAAACAATACTAAGTCTAGGGTCGGCTGTTGCAACCCTTCAAGAGTTTTCATTTGTTTCATTTTGTTCAAAACGAGGCTAAAGTATCCACAGGAAGTGTGTCTAGAACCAGATGACCACTTTGGTGTTCGCATCGTTTTAAAGCTTTAAGCGTTCTGTAAAATGATTTGATTTTTGAAAATTTTATTCTACAAGTAAAGCGTTCTTAGCTTAAGTCTAACGCTGGTCAAAGTCAGAATACCTTATACAAACTTTGACTAAAAGGTGGTGATTAACTCTATGTTACGCTGCGAATATAACTATAATGAATCGTATAAGCATGTCTTACGTACAGCATTACAAAAACGTTTCATTTCGACCTGACTACCAAAGACACCTTAGCCGACTGCTGCATTAAATTGCCTTCAAATTGACCGGCTCTTTTACAAAAATCCTTACGCAACACTTGTTCAACTAGTTGCCCTATTGTTTACAGTGCCAAATCCCTTAATAAGTAAAGAACGCACTTTTAATGAACTGCTGCAGTTCCACTAATTAACGCCACAGGTTGTTCGAGTTGTTTAAGGCATTTAGAAAAGAATGAATGAATGAGTGAATGGATGACTGAAAGGACTTCATAATATTTGGATCATCAAACATGTTTTAAATGCCGGATTAAGCCACATAATCTCATTGTTTTCTAAGCATTGTTCCTGAGAGAAGGAAGAGATAAATTACATGGATAAACGGCGTATGGTTGCATGGATGAACTGGTGAATGAGGCGTTTGTGTGTTCGCATGTAGACCACATGTTGCAACGTTTTGTTTTCCTATTTCCTAATAATCGGCTTAACTTTTGCTATTTTAAGTTGTTTAACAAAAGGCACTTCATTGTTTTTTATCTTTTTTTGTCTTCTGTGCTGTTGTTGTTTTTTCCCTTTTTCTACTTGCAATGTAAATATTCCGTTTTGACATTTTTGCGTGAAATCTTATCTGAAGATAGAGAGGTTTTTTAACCACAACATGTGATTAAAAAGAATAAAAAATTAAAAATAAAAAATATTTGATAATATTATGATGCCTCTAATTAAAGCTGTACATGTACAATTTATTCATGAATGGCCTAGCAGGAACACAAGGCCGTTACAAAATGTTTCTAATCAATCCTATTACCACACATTTACTTGATTTCAACCCAGTGACATCAATAGTTGCATGAGTTTTCCAACACGTCCTTGATCTTAGGAATTTAAATCTAGGCCAGTTCTTTCAATACTACCAGGTAGTTTTCTCATGGTATGTCTTTCATGTGGTCCTATTGTTACTTTCAAAGAAGCTTGTTAGATCTCATTCTGTATAAAAGCGTATAATAAGGATAACATTCAGCTTGGAATTATCGAAATGTCGTAAAAATTTTACTTAAAGTAACAATTTGTGAAATTATGTATGTCTGATCATTTTCCTTTCACATATTATACATTCCTTAGTTTCTATTAAAAATGTTTGATTGACTTGCAATTGGAAAAATAAACTCGAACTGGAAGCCCAATATATTTAAGTTCATATCACAGATCAGCACTCATGAAATTTGGAATATAAGTGAGTCAACAATATTGAAATTTAACTATGTACTCTGATTCATTCATACTCACTACAACGTTGATTTATAAGTACAGGTTGCAACGAGTATGCGTACAACGTTGACATCAAACTCATACCATTCGAAATATGTTCGAATTATTCATCAAAATTTACAGTCTTAGTTGTTATTGCATTCACAAAAAAAAAACAGACACATAAGCAAAACAGAAAGAGCACACACAACTTTCTAGTAAGTATTTTAGTGTTCGTAAGGACTCATACTTATTTTGTGATTCGTGTATATGTTGAGTTATGGAGAGTCGAAATCAACAACATCATACGTGTTGTTAAATATAAATATAATGAGTACTTCAAACTTTGACTATATAAGTAGAGATTCCATGATATTAAAATAAGTATGAATGCCTATAACTATCAGAAATTATGAGTATGATTCGATTCTACTCATCTTTTTGAATACTCATTGCTGATCTCTGTTTCATATCAAATGCTATTTGTTCCCTGATTAACAGTCAAGTGAGAATTGCAATTTCCGTTGACTTGAAAGCCATTCTGAATATCAATTTCACAGGTCTATCCATTTCATAAGCTTTTGTGTGCAGAACTATAGAAAAGACTCTGGTAAATGCATAGTAAATTCGGATATTCCCAGTTTATTTGAAAATTTCGTACTATGAGAGACAGTAAGCAATTCATCGAAACCCGATTTAGAATGGCTCTTGCAGCCGAAGGCCTTTGAAAAATATTTTAAACATAGTCCATTGGACTGCCCATGCTATCGTAAAATGAATTTGATCTGCGATCATTATATATTTCGCCAATTTCAAGTCCCATATAACAGTATTCTATCAAATCAATGGCATCTCCCTAGTCTCTAAAGGCAATAAAGAAAAACAAGAATACAATTTTTGACAAAAAAAGTTATTAGCTATAGGCTGGAAGGAATGCCCGCTATTAAATGGTTAAACAGGGCACAATTACTCTCCTATTGATCAAATCTGTTTTTTTGTGAAAGATTTTGGCCTTCAATTATACTCTTCACGCAATTCAATTAGTGACGGTGTGCGGTAAAGGCGTTGTAGTCTAGTAGGTAGTGTGTTAGCTTATTAGACGTGAGGCCATGGTTCAAACCCCAATCCAGACATTTCGAACAAACGAAATATGAAAAAATATTTCTTCGCCAACTTCCTCTCAACAGATTTTCGAAAATCTGTCGTTCGGAGTCGACTTTAAACTGTAAGTCCCGCCACTCATATCCACAGTGGTGTGAGAAACTAGTCGTATTCCTGACAAAAGGGTTTTAATGACCAGTTATGTATGTATATACATATGTAATAGCAGACTTCCTCCTGGTTGGAAGGGAAAAAGTGTATGAAGTAACCTAGGAGTTGTTTTATCAAATCTATTTCTCTGGTTTGATTCCACTTGTTGCCATAACTAAAAAATCACTCTGCGTAATGAGATAAAATCATCTCACAAACAAATCTTTCTTTTAAATGTTTCCTTCTTTATCTAAATAGCTAGGTTTTATTTAAATAGCCACGGAAGTATTGACCCTCTCAGTTTAAATGTTAAAAACTCTGCATTTATGTATTAATAGACCTGATGTTGCCTTAACTTATAACCGAAAAAATAAAATTTTAGAAACTATTCTCACCATTTGAGGAATAAATTTCATACTGCTGCCCAACACCATCATTACCGCCACCACCAATACCATCATCTTCACCAATACCATCTCCACCACCATTACCACTCTCCACATTTACACCTCTAACACCACAAATACCACCATCACCTCCACCTCCACTACCACCATCATATTCAACATCGACACTATCGTTGCCGCCAAACGGCGAATACAGGCTGGTTATGAAACTGTTTTCGTCTTCAATGTCTTCAACAGCCGATGCACGATATGACGTTGAAGTACTTCTCATCGAGTTCTCTGAAAACGACGGCGAAATGCTGTGTATTGTAGCGGGTACTGAAACAATGTCACGATCATCTTTGCGATACTCTAGGAAATTTCTTTGGCTGGTTGCTTCTGTTGCTGCGCGTGCTGCTGCAGTAGCTGTTACTGTTGTTGGTGGCGGCAACAATTGTGTTCTAATGGTACGATGATGTGGCATTATAAATTTGGTCGATTTAGTAGCGGACTTACTTGTTTTTGAGCGAGGTTCTCTTGGTCCATCGACTGTAACTTTAATTGCCTTCGCATAAGTGGCCACCTGTCGGGGGAATGTATCCACAGTGATGGTTAACGTAAAACTTTTGCCTAAGAAAGAGCATTAAGAAGAGAAAAAAGAGAAAAATAAATTAATTTTCTTGTTTTTTTTTTTAAGAATTGCTTTTTTGTTCTTTTTATTTCGCAAAAGGGCAGTAAATTATTGAAATTATGACCCAGTTATTGAAAGCATCAGCGTGTGTGTGGTGTTGAAAATTGATTTTCTTTATTTTTTCTTTATTTTTTTAACGCTTTCGTCAGTTTTATTATGAAATTGATCACAACACGCGCCATTAACTCTGTTGGCGGTCCTTTTCTTCTTGCATACTTTTTAAAAGTCTAATGCGTTGGCGGTCCGTCTTTAGAATCGTTAAAGCTTTCAGAGTAGGAGGTTTGTCTACAGTGGCAGTTTTAATTATCGTTTTATAGTCTTGCGAAAAGGCGTTATAAAATTTATTTTCTTTGTCTTTGCATGTTGTGTGCTTCTGACATGGTTTCGTTTTTTCTTTTTCTTCATTGTAATTTGTCAGAGAAAGTGTCAAAAGTTTGTGTTTTTAAATTAATGGCTAAAAAAGACATTCTAACGAGTAAGTAAGGGTTACTTTTTAAGTTCATAGGTATTTCACAATAAATTAATATAAAATTTGTTAATTTTCAAATATTTGCACAAACGATTGCACGAACATATGTACATATTTGCACAAATAGCTTGACAAACAGTTTGACAGAACATTTTCACTATAATTTCCACAAACATTTTAATCAATTGCATGAATTAGATGTACAAAAGTACATTTTTGCACAAAAGGTTTGACAAACTGTTTGATAAAACATTTTCACTAACGTTTGCACAAATATTTTAGACAATTGCTTGTATAGTTTTGCTAAATGTTTTTAATTTGAATCAATTAGATGTACAAACGTACTTTTTTGACAAAAAGTTTGACAAACTGTTTGATAAAACATTTACATTAACATTTGCACAAATATATCGGTCAATTACTTGTATAAACAAGGTTTTATCGCGCAAATAATCAGAGACTTATATTAATTTTTGACAAAATAGTTTTGAGCAATCGTTTGACAAATTTCAGAAAGTAGCTCAATTGGATAAACCTTCTGTTCGTACGATTTTCATATGAGTTTAATTTTGATATTCTATAACAAATATATTTGCATAATTCTTTGCTCAAATGACTAAATAGTTTGAGTAATCGTTTGTCAAATTTCAAAAAAACAGATCAATTGGCTAATCTTCTATTCCTACGGTTTTAACATGAACTTTAATTTAGAGATTTTAAAACAAATATATTTGAATAATTGTTTGCTCAAAACAATTTGGAATACTGTTTTGCAAACTCCAGAACATCAAATAAGCAAGAAAGTTGCGCAAAAGTTTGACCAAAAAGCTATAAAAGCAATTTTAGAAGTCATTTATTAAATTTCTTTCATTTTTTAACCTTTTGTATGTGAATACCAAAAACCTAAACGTTTTTATTTGAAAAATGAGTTGAATTGAATCTAAAAAGATGTTCAAACAGCAAGGCAGAATGCTCAAACAGCTTGGGCAATTCATTTCAAAAACACAATTTGCGGAATATGTACGGGAAATTTCAACTGCAAAAATAAAACGAAAAAGTTTAAAACATGTTCACAAAAATCTATGTACAAGCATTTTGGACAAGCCGCTTAACAAATGCTTTGTATTAAGAAAATATATGACAATTTGCGAAATTGTTTCACAAATAGTTTGTCAAACTGCTTAAGAAATTTAAAATATTCTTAAAAAAAATTGAATTTTTCTTTCATAGACGGCAATCTGACAAATTATTCATTAAAAGGCGCAGATATTCTCAACTTTCCCTGTGTTAAAAAAGCTAATAAACAGCCCTTATGAAAAGGTCCTTTTAAATTAGCAAAACATCCATCAATTGCCTTTCTTATTCATCAAGAACTTACTCAATCTCGGCAACACTATTCTCTCAACATTCGAGAGTCATAAAGTGTATGTACAACACTGTACAGCATTCAATTGTGCGTATTTCTGCAACTGTATGTGTGTGTAGACGTAAGTAATTCCTTTTTTGTTTGTTTTGTTTTTGCTGTTTTGAGTGGCTGAGGTTTTTGTGGTTAAAATTGTTCCTTGTCATCATATTTTTATTTTCATTTCATATTTCTTATAAGCAACTACGCCTGCTCTCAATTTAATGCCGTTTATTTACTCATACTCACTTTGTATATATGTACGCGCGCTCTCTCTCTCTCTCTTTCTCTTCCTCTCTGGCTTTTGTTTAAATGTTGCTGTTTTAGAATTTTTTTTTGCTGATTTCAGTTGTATTATGTTCTGTTCTGTTATTCGGTTTGTGTTGTTGTTATGCTAGCATTTATTTTGTGAAAATCGTGTTTCTGTTGTTGGCCACAAATGAAGTGGGTGTAGTTTTTATAGTTGTTTTGTTGTTGTTTTTTTGTTTCTTTCGTTTTCAAAGGTAAAAGTAACATCGTTTGTTTTTCTGCGTTTAACCAACCATTTATAATGAACACACACTCACTTATACAAGCAAAAACAAACATTTATTTACTTATTACACACACACATACAAATGTTTTTATTTTATACACGCAGCCAGCCAGCCAAGTATAACAAGAAGTGGCAAAATTGAAACCCAACCCACAAAACAAAATAAGCAAAAAAAAAGGAAAAAAACATAAAACCGTTGTTTTTAGTTCTTTTTTCCTCTCTGGTTTTTATTTTCAGAGTCTGTTTAATTTACTTGCCAAACAGATTGAGAGAATAAAAGCAAAATGAGCGTGTAAGAGCATTAAAAGAATCATTTCAAGCATCATTATTGCATTGTTGGCAAGGGGTTCAAACGATTTTTAAGATATTTTAAGAGAAATTCAATGTTTTTTGTGTGCCAAGTGTTAAATATAGCAAAATGAAATGTTTTTGACTTTGTTAAAATTAAATTATCAGTAGAATTGAAAATTTTATTCAGTTTTCTTCAAATTTTTTTGTTTTCTGCTTTTACTGACTATTTTTAGTAATAATTTCATACGAGTGTTGTGCCAAAAACATAGAAAATATCACTTTTTTATTAAAAGTTATTCTCTTCTTGTAAAGTAAGTACGCCGAAATCATTAACAGCCCAATAAGGCCACACCTACTCCATTCTTCTCATGTCATCATCTTATTTTACCAATTAGGCGTCTGTGCGGCTGATCCTCATTTCTTGAAGTTTTGTGGGATATACTCATATATATACTATACTAAGCTACTGTTGGCGGTTCTTATGTATCCTTAGTTTATGACCTATCTCTCTAAGTGTTCAAATTATTGCTTAAAATTTTTTTTCGATAATTCTGAGCAACCTGCTTACTTAATTTGCTTGTAGAGTTGCAGGATTGTCCTTGCAAATCGCTTGATTTACTCGGACAACCAACCTGCGATTAGACCCTAACGAAGGTAGTTTCAATGTCTGCCCATGTCCATGAATGCGGAGGATTTGTCAGAGAAATTTTGGGATCATTCAAAGGCAACTCTTATATGGGTCCCGGGACATAGGGATATCGTAGTAAATTTCATGTTACAGTATCAGCTGGATACGTATGTACAAGAAGAGAAGCCATCCACTTCTGTCCTTAAATTGCATGGCCATTCACCTATCTTTTTGGTAGGCATGCTGAAAGAGTTGCCACTGCCCTGCTCTTGCAGCAAAAAGGCGAATGTTTTTTACTTCTCACTATCTGACATTTTTGACCGAGCTCTCTCTAATATAAGGATTGCTGCAATAGTGTCGCTCTAGGGAATTTTTGATCCTCGATTAGAATTTATTGTGGTATCGTAATGAGACTAAATGCTGGCCCAAGTGTGTGCTCTTCCTTTACTCAACCCATATGACAATAGGTCCTACGTAGAGCTATGATTTCATACCTTTAAATAGATTCTGTGTTTAAATTTTTGCTGAAGTATTTGTAAAATTGACGTTTCTGTTGGTAAAAAGGATATTTTGTAACTTTTTTTTCGAGAAAATTAAATTTTTTAAATTTTATAACATTTCTTGTGGGTGTAGTAACTGCAGAATAATCATTTTGTTTTGGGTTCCCTTTTTATTATATTTTAAATACTATTTTTCCATATTTATTGTTGTTGTTGGTATTTAAATAAACTGGTAAAGCAGCTTTTGACCATAATCGTTTGTTATCGTTCATTACATATTTCATTTGCATTAAAAAACTTTTCATTTCCATTTTTTAGGGGGTAGAAATTGGGTAGAAAATTCTTGACCGCAAAATATGGGTTTTTATCACAATTTTTTTATTGTTATTTTTTTTTTAATTGGAAAATGAAAATATTTTATTTTGACCATTAAAACGTTTGCTAATAAAGTTTATTAAAAAAAAAAATAATTGCAACCGATTGTAAATTGAAGATCTTAAACTACAGATCTAACTTACTTAATTTAGAAGTTATAACACTTTAGCTCGGATTGCAACCCAGCTTCTCACACCACCTATGTTGTGTGGTTATTTTATCTATGAGTGGCGCTGACATACTCTGTAATGTCAACTTCGAACATCAGATTTGAGAAATTTTTCAATTAAATTTTTAATTACTCTCAGAATATTTGACAGATATCTGGTGAGTCGCCGAAAAAATAATATTCATATTTCGTTCCGTTCGAGTTGTATGAGCTGGAGTTTGAAACACAACTTTAACCGTTTGATTGCTACGCGGCGCAAAAGCGCTGCGTTCATTTGTTACGAAAATCGCATTTGCGCTGCGAATTTCAGTGTAAAAGTTAGTCAAAAGGCAAAAATGAAATTAAAAGACGAGATATAGGGTCTTCTCTTTATACATAGGTTATTAGAATTTTGTAGATTTTTTATTATAATAATTAATTGTAGTTTTCGAACAGTTTTCGAACGTTGTCACCAGAATTGCTTAGCAGTCAAACGGTTAAATCTATCTTCCAGACTATTAGACAATCAGACTTGCAACCTATAAATATTTGAGGCTAGGCAGCTTAGTGGTATCATAGCTACCATTCCAACCTAGGTGTTATGGAGTCTGAGGTAGTTGACCTCTCTGTTTTACTTTCTCTTTCTCTCTTTGTCTCTCTCTCTATCTCTCTCTTTATTACAATTATTTACTTACGTCCTTTCTAAAGCGAACACAATCGGACCAATGGTTATTCACCTTCTCCAACATACCTAAACAAATTCTATCAAATATTCCAAATTTACAAATTCATTCCAAGTAGACATAAACACTAAAATATAGCTGGCTGGAGCATAATCTACTTAAAAGTGTAATAATATCGCACTTTCTGCACTCGAGTGATATCCCCGGAATAGTATTTTCTTGAACGTTAGTGGCCTTTGGGATACGTGTTTAAATTTCGTTTAAATTTCGAAATTTTTATTGTCTTACCGCCATACATATATAACACGTGATGTTTGAAAATTTTTATAAAATTTCTCATATTTTGTTAACAGAAAAATCCAATGTTTTAAAAGTATTTCTTTAAAATCGTTATCCGTAAGAGTAATGCCTTGTTTACACATTGAATGTTTACGTACAACAAGTCCAATTTTCTTGTACAAGACAGCGAATAGTGTTGTGTAAACATAATTTGTAATGAGAGCGTACGACATTGTGAGAAAATATGAATGGAAATTAAGTTTTTTTTTCATTAGATTACTCTGTTTTAGTTTTTTTCACTTATCGTGTAAACGCAAAAAAATAATCTGTCGTAAGATTTTTTTCTCCCACTCTTATAATGCGGATGCAATTCTGTAATATTTTCTGTCTAACTTTACATACGTAAAACCCTTATCGTGTAAACTAGATTTAAGCAACACTGGTAAGAGTCTCACACAAAAATTTAATAATTGCTCTCATAGTCATTTACACAAACACACACACACTCTCTGAACTCATCTCAGTGAGTTTTAATCAAGGCAAATCATTATGACGTCCACTGTTTTTGATAGACGAGGACAAACATTTTAAATGGTGGTGTGAGTAACATAGAAGAAAAAAAAAGAACAACGATAACAACAACAAAATACTTATTTAAAATAGAGTAAAGTAAACAAAAAATAATGGCCGAATTAACGAAGAAAAACGAAATTAGAACAAAACACATACACACACAGAAAAAGAATTGTGTGATTGAAATGACACTTAATCAAGCGTAACCTAGTAACAGAACTATGATTATGGAATAGCAAGCGAGTGAGGGAGGGAGAGATAGAGAGTTGCCAAATTTGCTTGTGATCTAGAAAAACGTTACCTTTTTCTCTGCTTAGTTTATAATAACATTTAAAAACTTGAATGTTTTATGCCGTTTGACTATGTTAGATTAAATTTGTACCAAGTTTAAGTAGAAAAATGTTTGAAATTCTTTAAATCTCTTCATTAATAAGATAAAAAACAGAGAAAAGCAGATAAAGAAAGCAAAATGACACGCGCCATTAATAAGCAGACTTAGCTGATATTTATTAAATGGCATATGCACATACAATTAAAGGAGCTTTAACCCTTTGGAGGGCTACTTAAATATTTTTTCTAAGCAAATAGAGTTTTTTTTTCTTAATTTTTTTTAATAATTTAATCTTAAATCAAGATTTTTTTTAAACATAATGATAGTTTGTGCCGTGCTTTCCAATTTATTTTCATAATTTTTAGCAATTTATCTTCTTTTAGTTTCATAAGAAATTGAAGAAAAGAAAACAACAATTGCTGGTAATTTCTTTTGACTCTCATCAGCACTTTTAAAGGGTAATAAACGCTTTTGTTTTTGACCTTTTCTTCGTCTTCGCCTTCTTCAAAACAAAACTGTTACCTTTTCCAATATCTAACTATGATGGCATGTGTGTAATTTACTTTTTACGTGCTACAGATCTTTCTTTCTTATTTTTTTTATTTTTTTTTTGATACAACTTTAAACATTTCAAGACATTTTTCGGTTTTGGGTCATTCCTTTACGAGTTTATTTGTTTAAATGAAGTCATTTACAAAAATCATACATATTTTCCATTAAAAGAAGAATAAGAAAAAACGCTTGTTTGCTAACAAAAGAATTTCAGTGTTTTTTTTTCATTTTCTATTGAAACGAGTACAAATTGCTCTACTTTTTTAAATTTTTTTCTATAATTTATCTTAGATTTCTTTTCTGTTATAAATGAATTGATTGACTGTATTTAATTTGATTAATTTCGGGAGTAATTTTATCTCTATTATCTCGTATTGTGAGAGGTTCATTAGGCTTCTGGTAAATAAATTTTGTAATTCAAAAGCAGTTTCTTCGTATAAAGAAAAGCATTTTTAAGGAATTAAAAAAAATAAGAAAGTTTGGCAAGAAATTGGTAAAAAATCGATTTAACAAATATTTATTACTTTGACATCATACATACAGTGAGCGTCAAAAGAAACTGTACATAAAAAAAATATACATTAATAAATTACCGTTATTTTTATTTTAAAATTGTTTCATTGCCAGTTTTTAAAAACGAAACAAAAAAAATTGCAAAAAATTTCGAAATTTTGTCAAATTTTTTCGGGCACTCTCCTTAAGTGGTAAAAGTTGAGTTTGATAATTATTAGGATTTTATCGTTAGTTTCTTTTGACGCTCACTATACATACATAATTGGTCATTATAACCCTTTAGTCAGGATTCCGATCTAGCTTCTCACACCACTTATGTTGTGTGTGTTAATTTTTATACATACATGAGTGGCGGGATCTACAGTTTAAAGTCGACTTTGATCGCCAGATTTTTGAAAAACTTTTTCATGGCAATTTTTATTTACTCTCAGAGTGTTTGCCAGAAATCCGCTGAGAGGAAGTAACCGAAGAAATATTTTTCATAATTCGTTTAGTTGGAGATATCTGACCTGGGGTTTGAACTGTGGCCTCACGTCTAATAAGCCAACACACTACCTACTAGACTTCGCAAAGTTCATCTTATTCACGGTGTAAAGAGAAATAGGAACTGAGTTAAAATTCCTTCAAACATAATTGCATTTCAATACTGCTGCGTTTGTGTTTTTTGAAATGTAGGGCACCTGGTGAAGACATCGAAACAATGGAGCCGTTTTTGTTTCATTGCTCAAGCTTCGTAAGCTTGAGATCCCAATATTTCGGGGATAACACTACACCAGACATAACACATTTCTGAGGAGTTGGAGTAGTGGAAGAAGTTAAGGGAGTTTGTACAAGATACAGACTTTCCTATACGAAATAAGGCGGTATTTTTAATGGTGCGCACACAATAAGTCTACATGATGGTTGGTCTTTTCTCTATCAACCGTCCTACCTACCCACCTATATAACCCAGAGATCTTAATCTTGTTTTTTTTTTTGTTTTGGTATCCAATAGATTTCTGTTATACATCTGTGGAGAATCTGATTCCAAGATATTTGACACTATTGGAGTCACAGTATTCTAGTAGGTAGGCCAGACATCTCCAACAAAACGAAATAAAAAAAATATTTCTTCGGCGACTTCCTCTCAGCAGATTTCTGGCAATAATGCTCGGAGTAAAAGAAAATTGCCATGAAAAGTTTCTCAAAAATCTGTCGTTCGGAGTCGACTTTAAACTGTAGGTTTCGCCACTCATGTATAAAATTAACACACAACATACATAAATCGTGTGAGAAACTAAGCCGTAATCCTAAGCGAAGGGTTGTAATGACTAATTTTGTATGTATAAATCTGATTTTAACAAACCCCTTTTGTTAAGCATTTGTTCACAAGCAAAATACATATAGCAGACCTCGTATTATAGAACTTTTAGATGTGTTTTGTAATATTAACCTTGTAACCTTGTTACTGTGATCATTTATTTTTTTGCTACTTGCAACATATGTTGCAAACTCTATTAAGGCCAATGGAACAAGACATGCAATTGGCAATTGTCTCTGCCGTTTTAAATACCCACATGTTGCCACTATTTTTAACTCATAAAAAACACGAGCAACAAGCGACACACAACACAAACTAATCCCCTTCTAATTAATTATTAAAAAAAAACAAGGAACAGGAAAAGAAAAATTGCATGAAACTAAGAATTGAACAAAATTTACCTGCGCATTTTTGGCATGTGTGTCGATTACACAAAAGGGGAAGAGAGCAGAGAAGGTGGTGTCTTGCGCTTAAGTTTGTGTAGCAAAACCTAAGCAAATATAATGCCAAAAACGCACGAATGATGATGATTAAAGTACTTTAAAATCGATTAAAAAAAATGATATTTTCTTAGGGATCACTTCACTACACTACAGTGATGTTCCTCGAGAGAGAGAGCAACATTGCGTGTCAAATGATCAGCAAATGTCGATCGAATTTACAAAAATTTAAAAAGACTTTGTTCGTAAGGAAATAAGCGTCTGATGTCGTCTAGTGTCTGAACTCTACACACAAAAGACACTTTAAGCAAATGAGCCTGCAGGAGTGAAGCAAAAGGTTCAAAGAATTTTTGTAGCCCTCGTTACAAAAAATGTCAGTTGCTACACTTCATCTTTAATTGTGAAACGTTTTTTTTTTTGATATCCGAAAATAATTCCCAAAATTTCAATGAATATGCTTGAGTTTCACAAGTTTTAAGCAAACGAACTGCTTAATTTGAACTGCATTGCCATAGCATGTCATGCATTATTGCATTGCATGCTGACCCCGGGCCATAAACGAGCCGGGTTAATGTGACGACTTCTGTGAGTGAACTTCTGAAGTGTGCACTGGAGTATGCACAAAAATATTTAAACGTGGAGTTCATAAAATATGCAAAATACCTGCCTGCCTTTACTTTACTACAATTCATTCATAAAAATTTTGTTTTGTTTTTGTTGTTGTTGTTTTTGTCATTATTATTGTATTACTTACCTCTGCCGCTACGTCCCACAAATCTCAGATCATTAAATTTGGCCACTTGATCCTTCATTGTGGCCTTTTCATTGCGCAACTCAGCACAGTAGTTCTCATCGTTGCCAGCCCTGATATAAACATTCGTACCATCACAGACATCCACTAGAGCCACCACAAGAAAGGCTTTGGGCAGCGTCTTATTCGAACGCCAATGGGTGGGTAATGCAGTGCACAGGAAATAAGGATTACTCGTACGCACTGCAAATAAAAAAAGGTATGCAAGAAAATTAAAAGAAAATCTTTTACAAAAAGCATTTTTTAATAAGAAAAATAAATCCTAAAGGTTACGAATCCCCAGAATTGTTTCTGAAGCCCGTTTTAAATTGACTAAAACTGTCAAATGTGTTTTTTCTTTAAATTTTTATGAAAACTTTTTCACTCTTTAAAATTTATTTGCCGAAATTCTGCGCTGTTGACTTCAAAATAGTACTTTTTAAACGGTACTTTTTTATGGTACTTTGTATGTGGTACTTTTCATGTGTTTTAATTAAATTAAAAACGATTTCGAGTTCAAAAAGTAATTCTTTAGAATTGCTATTTTTCTTTCGGTACTTTTTCTATTGTACTTTTTATGTGGTACTTTTTATATGGTACTTTTTATGTGGTACTTTTTATGTGATACTTTTCATGTAAAATAAATTAACTACGATTTAGAGTTTTTAGAAAATTATGTCTTTAGGATTGCCAACTTTTCACCAGGTACTTTTTATATGGTACTTTTTATATAACACTTTCTATGTAGTAATTTTGGTAGTGAAATTGTCGTAATTTTAATGTGACATCGTTTTATGGTTTTATATGATACATTTGGTATTGTACTTAATACAATGGGTCCGAAATTTGGTACTTTTAAATTAAAAAAATAGTGCTTTTCTAATATTATAAACTTAAAACTACACGAATCAACATACATGAAATATGTTGGCACTTTTTTCTTATACAAAGTGGTGCAAAAGTCATCACTTTATCGGAAAATGCACACCCTATCCGAATTTGCTATAAAGTAAACGGATTACAGGTCTACTCCTCAAGAACGTAGAATAATTGTCCCATGTCGTGCCAATGAGTAAGAATTCTTTAACAAGAAGAGTGTCATCCCAGTAGAATTCGAAGAAATGCGAAGTTCCACTGTCAAGATTAGGTTGAGGAGAATTTCTTCATGTTTTATGTAAGCCATTAGAGAAGATGCCCTAGACGGAAACGCAATGAATGAAATTGATCGCGAATTGAATTTCAACTCTTCATCAACATGCTGAATGATATCGTAAGTCATAACACGGATACATTTATTCATACTTTGAAGTACAAAATAATCCGAGGGGCTTTATATATCTGGCGAATAAATTGAGTGCTGAAGGTGAATTTGAACTTCAAACCTTTTGCAGCGATGCATCTGTACCGCACCTTGTAACTACTCACGACGGCGCTACTGAACACAATCATTCGTCGTCATCGTTCGCGAAAACGCAAGTGAATAATTAATGCGGCATCATCACCCTTTCGCGACGACGTACCTATATCGCACCTTGTATCTACTCACGACGGCGCTACTGACCACAATCCGTCGCGTCAACGTGCGCGAAATTGTATGTAAGTAAGTAATGCGTCAACCGCTGTGATGCACTAAGTGACTGCCTTATAAATATGGCACACCCCCCCACCTCTGTATTATAGCCATCGTATTAGTGGAAGTGTAATATGTTGCGCATTGTATTGATAAAACATTTTCTGGAATTTTTTCCTCAATTTCGATATCAAATCAATACGCGAGCATGTAACTCCACTTTGATCGTCATTAAATACAGACACCACAATCTACTTTGCAGATAAGTAGGTTTAGGTTAGAAGACGTGTACTTGCCAATTGCAGACAAGTACAGTACCCGGAGGTCCAGTTGACCCATTGTCCTAAAGGGCAGAGGATAATAGGGGAGATAGGGAAAAAGGAGAGGAAGTAGGAAAGGAAGAATAAGGAAGCAGAGGAATTACACAGACTGACAAAATACACAAGGGAGCGTGACTACACTATTGAAGTTGCAGGTAGTAACGCGTTTATATAATTTTTTTGCAATTGCTTTGACTGTTCGTTTGTCGTAGTTTGGAAGTGATGGCCCATGTCTAATCCATGGTTATGAATTCCCACAAGACCCCGGCTTTATTGCTGTGACAATTCGCCATATGTTCTCTTAAAACATCTTGATGATCTTGCCTGCATTCTTTCTATTGCCTTTTAGTCAAAGTGTCTACAGCACAGTTTCTTAATCGTTTCTGGCATGATCAACATTTCGGTGTTCGTCTTGGCAGCTCTTATAGCCTCGTTTAAACTTTGCTACTTAATGTAGTCTGTTGCCCAGTTACATAATTTTCAAAAACGCAGTCAATGGAGATCATTTACAAAATATGATATTCCCTGCTGATATCATCAATGTATTCCCATCTAAAGTCAAATGAATTTTTGTAAATTAAAACCAACGCATGCCAAAAATTCTCAGTATCACTGTCAGTCATCAAAAAAATTATTAAAAAAATAATGAAAAAATACTCGTCGTTAATTAAATTCAAATTGAAATTAATAACAACGACTAACAAGAAATTCTTAAGGTTTCTTACAACATCAACATGAATATGAACACGAAAAATCCTTTCACACACTTCTTGTTCTTATTTTTTTTTTGCTGTAGGGGATTAAAGGATATCCAAGTTTCATTTCATTCAAGATTTTTGATACAACGGAGCAGGTATCAGTGACATACAGTGTGACACATCGACAATATTATGGCACTCAATCAAGTGCACAACAATGATGATGATGATGATGAGTGTTCGTAATGAGTGAGGCCAGCTAAAGTATCAATAACATGAACTGATTGATGAAATTGGAGCAATTCTTTCCAAAAAGGGGGAGAGAACTTGTTAATGATAAATTATAATTGTAACGGATAGAGGATGGATTTAAAGTTTGCATAATAAAAATATTCGAATATTCTTAACAAATTATTGTATTTATTATTCGATTTCTCTTAACAATTGCTGCGAAGTAATCAAAAAAAACCACAACGGGTCGCAATGTTAGTGCAAATGAGCTTTAACTGCTCCTGAAGTCGCTTTTCTGCTGTTATTATTGTATTTCCCATGTAAGGCGCGCTGTCCTAGTGCTTGGAGTAGTGTTCTTTGATCGATCTCCGCTTTTTGTATCTTGTGAATTCTCCTTTAGCTGCATTCTCATGATATTATAGAATTTAAGACTGATATTGATCGCATTATCATCTAATCTGATACTTAAGGTTTTGTAAGATTGTGCAGACAGAAGAGAAAATTCGATTTGATTGAGGAAATTATCCGTCGGCTCCTTTGTAGTTCATCCAGTTGACTATACAAAATCCAAGTAAAGACTTTTCCAATCAAACGTGTTATTAACCTTAACATGCTGCAAATATTGATCTAAAGCTCATTGTAAAAGATTAACAGAATGGCGTACTACCCGGTACCTACTGATCATTTTGACTTGAAGAAAGCCTTTCGTACCTAAAGGTATGCTGTAACGAATGGGAACTAATAAAAAAAAGTAATAAGAAGAAAGGGAATAAAATGAAAAGAAATACTGCTATAAGGCCAACCAGCTGAATACGTAGACGGCTTCTGCTATCTAGGAAGTATACATACATACATAACATACATCGGTCATTACAACCCTTTAGTCAGGATTGCGACCTAGTTTCTCACACCACTTATGTTGTGTGCGTTAATTTTTATACATAAGTGGCGGGACCTACAGTTTAAAGTCGACTCAGAACGAAAAATTTTTGAGGAACTTTTTCATGGAAATTTTATTTACTCCAGAAATCTGCTGAGAGGAAGTCACCGAAGAAATACTTTTGTCCTATTTCGTTTAGTTGGAGATCCCTGACCTGGGGTTTGAACCGAGGCCTCACATCTAATAAGCCAACACACTATCTATTAGATCACGGCGACATCGAATCTAGGATGTATAATGACCACAAATAGTGGTACGGAAACAGGATCAACAAATAGAGAGAGATAGAGATTCATTAATGAATTCTCTTCGTTAATGAGTTTTCTGAAATTTACTCCAGTATGTATTGGAACAAATTAAGTATAAAAATGAAAGTGAATTGGCAACATTATCGATATGAAACCCGACATTAACACAACGATGGACCTCAAGCCTCGTGGTCAACCAAAGAATACTGAAACACGTAATCTTTCATGAAGAGGCATGAAAATAACAACACTAAGCCGCTTAAGATGCTTTGTAGCAATAAAGCCAAGTTTAAGTCCAAAAACAGCTTCTATATAACGAAAACTATACGATCTGAAGACAAAACCAAGATAGGCTATTGTTTTATGAACATGTTTCTATACCGATATACGAGTTTCCATAGGACATACGAGCGTTGATACAATGATTTGCAATCACTCTTTGCAATTCCTCTTAATATTGTGATCATTTTTAGACCATAAGAGTTTGTAAATCCCACAGGTGGTTCACATTCTATATTTGCTTCACTTTGAGTCTGAGATTTCTATCACAGAAATTCTCTGCAATTCTCTTTCCGCTTGAGCTTAGTAATCTTTGATAGAATTATCGGTTATTTTACGAACACATTCAAGAGTTTAATTTGGTAACGCCGAGCTTTATGCTGTAAACAGCCGTAGGTTTTGTGAACGTTCGTCATATTCTACCTTAAATCTTAGATAGTGATTGGATCGGTGTCTTCTATCTGAAAATTAAAAAGTGTTGCAAAGAAAGCCTCTAATTTTATACAAAATTAAGCAGTAAAGTAAGAAGATTGGAGCCGAAATTGCGTTTTGCAGCTGATTTAATTTCTTTACAACGAAATTCACCATTCTGAGGGGTTGGATTGAAGTTTTCACACAAGAAGTAACAAAATTTGTGTGACCTTCAATGTAATTAAGCAGTGGTAGTTAAACGATTGGAGTTCGTAATAAGCAGAAGAGCTGAGAGAGATTGTATTTGCATTATTCATTAAGTGTAGAGAGCGATTTGGATTAAGAAGGTAGAGCAGAAGGATTAAAGTGCATTAATGAGTACATTATTATTGCTCTCTTTGGTCTGTAAGAAGCACGACTAGTGGTAACAGAAATATATTCTAAATGAAATAGTTTTGTTTGTCTGATTGTTAATAGCATTTCATTGATAGTGTTTGTATTGGTGTCTTCTTTCAAAAGTAAAAAGTTTTTTGTTTAACCTTGAAAAGTATTAAGCAACGATAGTTAAAATATTGGAGTCCGCAAGAAATGATATTAAGAAGGGGAGTTAAACGATTGATGTACGTATCAGCATATACATATGTATGTTTTTCTTTTATTTATTAAGCATTGACAGTAGGGATGTGAGGGTAATGTTCGTTGATTGTTAATATTATTGTTCTCTTTAGCTTAGAAGAAGACATTTTTAATTAACATTTTAAAAATAATGGTAATAAAAGGATTGAAGAGGATTTTGTTTGTGGGTTCTTTTGTTTTTAAAACATTAAGCACATATAGTGGTTGGATTGGTGACCGCTCTCAAGAAGTAACGTGTTTTGTTTAACATTCAAAGAAATGAATTTAACAGTCACTGTTAAAAGAGTGCATGGAGTTCGTATTAACTGTTATTCAGTAGGAGAGTTAAATGATTGATAATCGTATCATTGTGTTTTTATTATTCATCGTTAGAAGAGAGTGGATGTTGAATTAAGCCGTTTACTGTAAATGAATTGAAAACATTAAGGATTGCAGAATATTAGTGTTGTTTTTCTGAGTTATGCTAGCAAGACTCGCTGAGGATTTTGTTAAAAGTCTGGAGACCAAATGAAATATTCTTGTTTAATTGTTTTTGTAATTAAATGCAGGTAGCGATCGTTTTGAGCCTACTATCAGAGAAGAAAAAAAATTGTTTTCCTTCAAAAAAATTATGTAACGGTAGTTGTTAATTGGCTGCAATCAGTCATAATAAATGATGTTAAGCAAGAGAATTCAACGATTGGGACTCGTGCCCCGTGTTATTATTTGCTCATTGTAACAATGCCAGGACTAGGCATTCAGGAAAGGAATTGGAGGCCGTTAATGATTTTACGATTTAGATGGTCTCCTTAAATATTGAAAATTAAACACAACTCCATACATACATACATGTGTGTGTAATTTTTTCCATGAATGGCGGGACCTACAGTTTAAAGACGATTCCGAACGATAGATTTTTAGAGTAACTTTTAATGGGGATTTTATTTACTCTCAGAGTTTTTGCAAGAAATCTGCTGAGAAGTGTTCGAGATGTCTGACCTGGAGTTTGAACCGAGGCCTCACATCTAATAAGCCAACACACTACCTACTAGACTACGTCGACTTAGAATTAAACACAACTATTGATCGAAAAGCAGGTCGTACTGGTTTTATTAAGAAAGAACTCGTACTTATGCTGATTGAAAACCAAATTAAATAAAATTTTCCGTTGTTGTATTTCCTTTTAATAAAGACAGCGGCAATTAAAATATGTACTGGCATGTCGGGTTCTATTGTGGTCGTGATAGGACACTGTTTCTTACCCAATTCGTTTGGAAACCGTTGGTGAGCCTGCAATACAGAGCTTTCTAGCCAGGCTAAGTCTTGATGTATAACATTGTTGTTGTTGTTGTTATTGTTGCTATTATTATTATTATTGTTACTGCTGGTGGTACTGTTATTTGAATTTCCATTAGTTGGCGCAAAACTATTGTTATTGCCACTACTGTTGTTGTTATTATTTGTATTGGCATTATTATTTGTACTGCTATTACTATTTGCAGTGCCATTACTGTTGGCGGTACCAACAACACCACCACTATTGGGTGAACTACTGCCAATACTTGCGGCTGAACTATTGGCCCCCACATTATCAGAGACCATGGCCAACTCAGAATTCCAGTGTTGTGCCGCTGGCTGTGTATTTTGGTGTTGACTATGATGATGGTGGCTGTGACTGTGACCGTGATGGTGGGAGGGATGCAAATGATGGTGATGATGATGATGTACCGCCGCCGCAGCCGGTGGCAATGACGATATGACCATATTGGCAGTGGCTGTTGTTACTGTAGAGCAGGATGTGGCGTTTAAATGAGACGTGGTTGTGTTGGTGGTAGCATCTGTGGCAGGGATGCTACCACCTAATACAGCTGGATTTATTAAATTCGCGGGCGTATTTAAAGCTGAAGCTGAATATTGCACCGGTTGCACCGTATTCGAGGTTAAATGCATTCGCCGTGTTAAATACGTTTTGGGCGCTATTTTGACGGTTTTTTTTATTGAATTTTAAAAGCGTTAAATTAAGTTTTCTTTTGATTCTTTTTCTACGTTCTTTTTTATTCAAAACTTTAATAATTGAACAGAGTTATAGGGACCGTGAGTCACAGATTGGTTTTTTCTCTTTTTCTTAAATTCCAGGTTTTGTTGTGATATTTTTTTTTATAAAAAAAAACGTTTCTTTTGAAGGTTTAAACTTTTTTGTTAACGTGATTTTAGTTTAGCGCGCGTATTTTTTTATGATTTCACAGAAATTCTTTAACAGACCGGTTCAATTTTCGGGGGAATCCATTCATTCATTCATTAATTTACTTGCACACACACTCCACACACATACACATCTACACGTTGTTTTGATTTTTGATTTTTTTGTTTTTCTTTAACTTTGTATTGGAATTCCTTTTTAAAAGATTTTTTCATTCAAACTTTTTGAATTTTTCTTATAAAACAACACACAACAACAGTTTAACACATTTTTTTACCACGCTTTTATTTATTTTTCTTTTGGTACAAAATATTGAAACATTTTAACATATTTTTCCAAATATTTTTAAACATTTTTTTATTTTTCCGTTTCAATTTATTGTAAAAAAATTCAATTCCGCTTTAATTTTTATATTTTTTTCTTTCTGTTTTAAATAATAACGTCGTTAGTCATACGTATTGAAATATGAAATTAAAAAAAAAAATAAGTGCTCACGCGCGCCTTATCAAAGTGTTACTGGCACTTAACCTGGCCACCAGCATCGGTTTAACCATAAAAACCGAATTCAACACTTTGGAGACCGACTGTGCACAGCAACAACAACAAAAAATTAAAATAAAAACTACACAACACAACACAGCACAGCACAACGCAAACCAAAACAAAACAAAAACCCAATGCGTGTTTTAACAAACCTACAGTAATACTTGAATGTACTCTCTTTCTCTCTCGCTCACTGTCTCAGAAATATACAAACACTCCCTACACTAGTGACTATTTACTATTTCTGTTTTCAGTGTTGTTTTTATTATTGCTTTAAAATATGTTTACGTACATACTTATTAAAACACTTGTATGTACGCTTTTTATTGCTCTCTCCAAAGAAAGCTCTGCTCATCTCTTGATTCTCTTATTTTAATTGGAAAAAAAAACTTGTTCTCTTACACATGTATTCTGATTGAATATGCAAATAACGGTTAAACTTGTTATTATTGTTTTGGGTTTGAAACACTGTGGTACTACTACGATTCAAAAATGTCTGTATTTGTTGCTTTCTGTTATGGGACTCCCCTGTGGAAAATTTTCTTTTTTGATTCTGTGGGTTTTTTCTTTTTGATGGCATTACCAAAATAATTTTGAAATTGGTAATAAAAATTGCCGGGAAAAAATAGAAATAAATTAAAAAGTCAATTTATTAATAATTACACATTTATAATCAATTTAAAAATAAAATTTTATTATAAACATAATGTTTTAGAAGTTGAGTCTACAATAAATAAAAATCAAGCCTCAGGATTTTAATTATTTAAAACCTTCAAGAACCACAACAAAAGTTATCCCGTATAAATTTATAATGTGTGATAATGAAATCCTTAACTTTTGCATGAAACTAATGGCTTATTTAGCATAATATTTGATGTTCGAAAAAGTTCAGTTAGTAATTTAACCAAAAATGAGACAACTTACCGTATGTATGTATATTTGAAACGAATTTTATTTAACCAAATATATTTATTTTTTTAAGAACATACATTTTAAATTTTCTTAGCAAAAAACTGGCTAAATACAGATTTCTGTTGACTAATAATAGCCATCTTAATTGAATTGATTGCTTTAGTGTCCTAAATTGCTGACAAGAGATATAAAAATGAATACGTAATTTGACCGGGTTGTATCGAGTCTATTTAAATCGCTTTCTGAAAAGTTTCTCAAATCTGTTGTTCGGAGTCGGCGTTAGGTTCCACCACTTGCATATAAAGCTTGATTGTTATCCTGACTAAGCATTTGTAATGAGTTTGTGAGATATCAACGAAGTTTTTTATTCGCTTGAAAAACGAGTATATTATGTAAGGAAATTAATATTGATCTAATATCCTCCATGGTTTCTCTGAGTGGAGCGCATCTGAAATATCCAATTTTCCGCGATTTTGAGGCATAAATCAAGCTGAATTTGAAAGATGGCATGTGTAATGTTTCCAATAAATTTTTACAATAAAATTTTGAAAATTTCTTCAAGAAAGCATTAAGGCCAGTCATAAAATAATTCAAATTCTTCAATTCAAATTTCGTCATAGTAGATATTTTTCTATGGAAAATGGACGATTGTTCAAACGATTGTGTATTTCCAATATTCATAGGCAAGTTCACTCGGTGGCCTTATGACCCATTGTGTTAGTGAGTGTGAGGCATGATCCGTTAGTGGTGGTTTTGAAACACTCGAGCTCCGGCCACCATGCCGAGATCTTCAAATGTTCTGTCCACCAAAAACCGATGACGTCTGTCGTAAAGTGCGGGACACTCGCATAAAAGATGTTGCACCGAATCCGTCTCCTCCACGTCATGGCAGCTTCTTCAGTAATTTTGGTGAATTGTACTTAAATTTAAAAATTTGCAAATCTTTCGCAGGGGATTTGCATGGTTATAGTACATAGTCAAGTATACATTTTTGAAATAAAATCAGTAAAGTTTTACTGCAAAATAACGAAAGGCAATTTAACACGCCTGTATTTCCTATAAACCCCTTTTTTGTTTTCAATTCTTTGATTCATTTGTTTGCAGACATTACTCTTAAAAAATATTCTCTCTCTGTGTTGCTTTCTCTTACGTGTGAAATACTCTTACAGAGAAAAAAGCAAATAAAAACAAAAAACAAACACAAAGCCACACAAAGAGGGGCTTATTCATGCATACAATTAATCTTCTAGTGAACAAACACACACGCACACACACCTCTCTATCACTCACCAATCAAAAGACTCGTTTTTAAACGACTACAAAAACAATTCTCAACAAATACTTCATGTTTGTTGCTTTAGTTTTTGTTTAATTTTTTTTCTTTTTGTTGCCATGGGACAGGTTTACTGCACGTTGATTGGCAATGGCGTTGTTTGGCAGGGCATTGTTTTATTTTTCCAATGTTCGTAATGTGTGTACGTGTGTGTGTAAGAAGGTATGGAATTTTTAAATGGTTTTTTTGTGTGTGCGTGTGGTTAAGTGTGCGTTTTTTATGCGGCGTTTTTTTTCTTCTATTTATTCACAGTCAAATGGTTAATGGGGCGGGCGTCGTTTATTAAGAGTGTTTTTTTGTTGTTTTTTTATTGTTTTTATTGTTAAAAAATAATTTTTTTTATCAGATTTCTTGCTGCTGTTTTTCTGTTGATTTTATTTTGTTTTTGTTATGTTTAACAGTTGTTTCAAAGCATTTTTTGTTGCTGTTTCGCTTATTTGCTGGTGTTTTGTAAGACTTTTTCTTATGCTCACTACACTACGATACAATAGATAGTGAGGTTATGTGCAAATGTCTGCAACACATTAAGGATGAACAGTGTTGCAATCACCTTTAAATTAAACTAATTGACTCGGATTCACTTTTTAAGTCAAAGGAAGCATGTCTTTCTTCTTTTATACCCTAAATTACTGAACAAATCATGAATTTTTATAAAATCATCGTTATAGGTTAGGAAACTTGGCGGTTAATAATATTTGTAAGCTTAAATTTTCATGGAATTCAGTACAGTAGATTTAGCTTTGAATTCTTATACCAGCGCTGAAATTATAAAACATTAACCATCTAGACAATGTTTAACAAAATTCATCAAATTCTGATATTTAAAAGAAAACAGTTGCTTAATGACACTTTTCACGACTATTAAGGCCGTTTTCATGTGACTTGCCTGCTAAATTTTTCTTCAATTTCTATGTGTCCTATTTACCTCCATTTAATGCCTCGGATTTTTTTCTATTAGATCTCTTGAACATATTTCTTCGGTGACTTCCTCTCAGCAGATTTCTGGCAAAAACTCTGAGAGTAACATAAAATTGCCATTCTATCATTCGGAGTCGACTTTAAACTGTACCACACGTGTATAAAAATTAACGCACACAATATAACTGGTGTCAGAAACTAGTGTTATGTAAATATGTGTGTTATGCATGTACTCCCCTTATAAAAAGATCAGCATTTAGGCCCGTTGTGATACCACAATCAATTCTATCCGCGTATCAAACATTCCCTAGAGAAATCAACTCGAGTCCAAATAAAAATCTTGCTATTGCAACAAATCCATGTATTAGAGGGAGCTCAGTCAAAGATGTCGCATAGTGAGAGGTCGAAAACCTCCGTCTTTTTGCGATATAAGCTAAGTAATGGCTTATGTGGTACCCCTATAGCTCCCGCAGCAGTCATCTGACGGAATGCCAAGTTTTTCGACATGCCTACAAAAAGTATAGTGGCCCATAAGGATCGCAAATGTGCACTGGATGGCGGCCATGCGATTTAAGGACAGAAGTGATTCGGTACTCTTATTTCCAAACGTCCATACGTGTCCAGCAGAATCCAACAATATTGCATATATCCTCATGCTGCCAACGAGATAGAGGTTCCTCGTTAAACGTGTCGATAATTACCAAACTAATCGCAATATCTACGTCCCGCAACATGTCTGAGATTGCGAACTACATCTGCAATTCATTTTCCAACGATATCCCTATGTCTCGGAACCCATGTAAGTGTTACCTTTGAATGATCATGAAATTTCCCTGAAAAATTCTCGACATTCGTGGACAATAACGGACGTTCGTTAGGGCCTTAATCGCAGTCTGACCGTCCGAGTAAATCAAGAGATTTTCAGGGGAAATCCTGAAGCATTGCATTGGGTTCAAAATTGGGACCACCTCTGCTTGGAAAATAATGTAATGGTCAGACAGTATATAAGAAAGTTTAGTATCAGAATCCCTAATAAATATACCATAGCCAACCCTGCCAATCATCTTTAAGCCATCAGTGTGAACTTTAAGACACCCATTGGGAACCTAGGTTCTTCATGGCCAGAAATCCCTTGTAGGAATTCTAAAATAGAATGTCCTGTCCAGGAAATTATAGGGAATCATATATAGTCGCCCTCAATGTATCTATGTATTCTCAGAATAGCAGCTATGGATATGTAGGCCAAATTGGGCCAGGATTTATCTGCATTGAGTCTTACTGCCATCTTAATAGAAGATCAGTGGGGAGCTATTCGAGTATAGCAAATAATGCTTTGGTTGGAGTGGAACAGAGCGTACTTGTGATTAGATCAGCTTACTGCCTGCGTACTCTTTCTGTTCCACAACTTAGGTAAAAGTGGCTGTTCAATCGATGGAGTCATGAGTGAACACACTTAGGCCGCTTACAGGGCCCATTGTGGTACCATAGTTTCACATTCTACCCTAGTCCAGGAACCACTCGGAACTCTCGATGAAGCGGCTCAGACTGCCAATATCCATGCATCCAGATCCTCCATGTAGTAGGCACCCAAGTGCCTCTTTCTCCTCCGACCAAGTGCCGGGCATGTACACAGTAGGTGAAGAACAGTCTCATCTTCCTCCTCATCTCCACAGTTTCTGCAGAAAACATTTGCAAGGTGTCCAAGACCAATACGTTTCGCATGCGTTCCTATAATACAATGCCCCGTAATAACCCCGATAACAGTGCTGAGCTTACTTTTTTGGAGTTTAAGCAGAGCCGCCGCGCGCCTCTTATCCAGCCTTGGCCACAACTTAACACATCGAACAACTCATTTGCTTAAAGTCGGAATTAGGATTTATGCTGATCGCTGGCACACTGTGTGCTTATTTCTACAACATCATAGCCTTTAGACAGTGTGTAGTGTAGGATCCAACGTAGTCGGTTCTATGCAAATGCACACTTTCAGGATTTTATTTCATGAGTTTTTTTTTCTTTCTTTCAAGTTTTATTTATTTTATTTGCTGCAGTTCGCAATTTCTTTAAAAACTCTTTAATTTAGAGGGCCTTCTTTTTTATTTCAGCTTTTTAAATATTTTTTTTAAATATTTCATGGATTTTTTCATATTTTAATTTAACGTCGTGGCTTTTGTCATTTGTTGGCATAATTTTCCTACAAACGAAACTAAATATGTTGGATTTTCTTTTTAGTTTTTTTGTTTTCTTTTATTTATTTTCCTTCATTTCATTTTGTTGTTTAATTCTTAAGAATTCAACATTTTTCTATTAATCCTTATGCTTCGATTCAACAAGAAACGTAAAATTGGAAAATTAAAGCAAAAAAGACAACAAAGCAGCGGCATGTTTAATACGCATAAATCAAGAACAACCAAAAGCCGTTGGCAACACTTGTGTGTTGAATATCCGCAGACTGAAGGAAATTTGTAAGAGAAGTAAACAATTTACGGCGTATGTTTTTTGATCAGGTTTTAATTCCTTTTATTATGAGTTTAAGCTTCCTTAATAAAGCATTGGTTGTAGGCTAAAAAATTGGAATCAAATTCGTATAGATTTGACCATATTTTGACCTGTTTCCGTTGTTGTTGTTTTAACAGCTCTGCTGCTGTCTCCAGAAGTGTCTCCCATTGGTAAAAAAAACGTCTGGTTGAAACAGCTTTCGCTGGGTTGACAATCCCTGGCCGATGAGTAATTAGGTCGTTCCGGAGCGTAGATCCGTTTGTCGTGGGAACCACCTCTTGTCGTAGTTTCCGTTCATAGAGAATATCCTCAGGGTTTTTACTCTTCTAGTTATTTGTGCGCTTAGGGAGACTGCTAACAATGCTGTTTCGGTGATTTTAGACTGTTCTACTCATTATCCAAAGTTTGGTGTCAAGGAAACGAACATCCAAGCAACTTTAAGTGTCTTCTCGCTGGACCTCTGCAGTTAGGGCTCAGCAGCTAATACTACTCAGCATCTATGGGTGACTGTGTAATGGCAATTCTCTCGGTATTAGGAACCTTCAGGTATATGAATAACATGATACCTCACTATTACTTCTCGATGATGTGCAGAACTTGCATTTTTTTAAAAAGGGAAAATACAAATTTTTAAGAATGGATGTGGTTTGAAACTGGATGAAGCTGTAATCTGCCGGATCATAGGAGCGTCTTTTAATCGGAAGTATTGTCCATACGAGCAACAGTGTTGATGATTAAGAATGACGACTTCTCTAGAAAGGATATTTGTAAACTTTCTGATAGCTAGACTGCTGTAAGGTCACTGGGTTTTAAGTTAAGGACTTATAGAACGCCCGACGGTTGTCGCGAGGCTGTCAACCAGATCACGGAATGGCGGTACAATTTGCACGTTACATGATTAACCATGACACAATGGCATTCCGGCAAGCTATAGAGCAAGTGATTTGGTCATATCGGGTGCAACCACTGGTAAATTCATTACTTTGGGAATTCCATAGATGTGTAGGCGTCTTCCGATAGGGGAAAGATAGCGCAGCAAATCTGTGTAAGACTTGCTGAAGGGCTTACCAACAGGCTGCTAAAACACCAAAAAAGTATGCTTGGCGTAGTTATTGAGGTCATTACTGGACATTGTATTATGATACTCATGTGAGATGCTTCGGTGGTCATATGGCCAGACTTCTGTGGGAGACATGAGACAAAGAAGAGGTAAAAATTGTTCTTCATCTGTTGGGTACATTTGCAGCTTTATTTTGCATCTGGGCATCTGAGTTTTAACTATGCAGATGATCTCACTGCGCAGGGTAAACGTTGGAAGTCAATAATGACTTCATCCGAAGCTTCGAATGGTTCTAGTGTTAGCAGAACTAGGCAACTGTGCTACATGTGACCTAAGCGTGTCTGTTCTCTTAGGCTGAAATCCACTTTTACTTTCTAATGTCGTTTCCAAAGAAGTATGCACCGATACGTTGTTAGCCCCAAATTTCACACTAAATCGGGAATTTTTCGCAATGCATTAGACGCTCTCATGCGGATTGTTGTGGTGCCAAAAACGACACGTACCCGTTCATTCAGAAATGGGTCTCATCGCTGAATATGATTTTTTTATGGATATACATATGTAAGTTCAGTCTGCCAACGCAGCGAACGCATGTCGTTGTATATGGTGGTCCATGGTGATGTGGCAAAACGGACTGAATAAATGACAACTAATTGGATATATTGGCAGCTTCAACAAGATGGCCGTTATCAACTGTCAAATTTCGGAAGTCCCTGTTGGAAGGTCGTATGCAAGCGTGGCATCACTTTTTCCCATAGGCATTACGACTTCTGTGCTAAACTTTGTTGATAAATACATACATATAGGCATGTATTTCTTATCGACACCCCCCACCTCTTAAATTATTGCCGTTTCCTTCTTGTCCCTGTGTAGAGAATCTTTTTTTCTTTTGAATTTTTCATTTTCCTGTGATTCGAAGTTAAACTCAGGTATACTCGCAGACAGACAGACATTTTCATGCAGACTTTTGCGGTTAATTATAATATCTTTAATAACTTTTGTTGTTTGCTATTTGATGATGTTGTTGTTGTTGTAGTTGTTGTTGTTATTTCTGTATTCGTTTGATGTTTTTGATTTTTTCCATTTTCATTCATCATTCGTAGGTAAAATTTCATTGAAAAAAGAAAATCAGAAAAAAATATTGAAATTCACAATCAACACACAGATACTGTCGTTGTACACAAACAAAAGTTTTATCGATTTTAATAGACGATAAATGCAGCCTTTTATTGTATTGCATCGCATCGCATCGCATCGCATCACATCGTATGGCATGGCATCTCGTCTATTGTGTGTATTTGGGGTCATGTAAATATTTAATTGTCTCTACTACGGCAAAACAGTGAAATTTATTATTGCTTAAGACAGCCAAATTAAAAAAAAAACAAAACAAAAACAAAAAAAGACAATATTATTGATTAAACGCTTACTTACTTAAATCGAAAATATTTGTGCCACAATAATCAAAAAGTAAAGAAAAAAGAAGAAAATGGAAACAATATTTTCAACAGTTGCGAAAGAAATCTTAACCTTATTTTCCTTTTAACTCTTTCGCGATCAATGCCGTGTTTATGCAGCAGGGGCTGACATCGTGTAAATACGGCAGTTACTTATTACTCCACATAGTCTGATGCCGTTTATACACGGCAGTCAATAAATTGTTTGCTTGCGTTTTTGGGAACGATGACGGCGATATATTTTCAGTCGCGCTGTCGTGAATAGTTGCAAAGTTACACACCGTCGCGGAAGGTTTAATAAACCGTTAAGAGCACAAAATGCCAACGTCTTGAGTACGTCTACGCTTATGTCAAATGGTGCAACGAATGTGGATTGGCCGTTAATTCAATCAAGACAGTGTTAGTATTCTTCAGAAGCAGATATAAAGTTCCTTAATTTGCTACCCCCTCGTATCAAAGGAGTAGCTTACCTTCTATTCTTACTTACATACTTAATTAGTAATTACAACTCTTTAGTCAGACCTAGCTACTCACACAGGTTGATGGCCTATAAGAAAGATGGGCAATTAATAATACTGATGGTGTTTATGGTCCTGATACCGTATCAGTTTTTTATGCCTAACTTAACTTACTTAATTGGTCATTACAACTTTTTAGCCGGGATTATTTTATTCATGAGTGTCAGGACTTACAGTTTAAAATCGAATCGAATCCGAACGACAGATATTTTGAGAAACTTTTCATGGCAATTTTATTTTACTCTCAGAGTTTTAGCCAGAAATCTGCTGCGAGGAAGTCGCCGTCGAAATTTTGTTTCGTGTTGTTCGAGATGTATAACCTGAGGTTTGAACTGTCTACTAAACTACGGCGACTCCAATAGCGTCAAATATCTTGGAATCATATTTGACAGCCAACTGGAAAAGGAATACATGATCCAGATTCCACTAAGCCGGTAACTGTTCTTTATTATTGTAAGAGAGTAATAGCTTTGAAGTAGGATATCAACGCTAAAGATTTGTACTGACTATACAACTTTGTAATCAAAGCAGTTGGGCTGTGGTTTACTGCTTGGCCTCGGAGAAAAGAAATAATCAAGCTCGGCTTAAACATATTGTAAGATTAGCCATGATCACTATATCAGTTGCTCTTAGCATTCCATACATCATCTAACTACTTACATCATTACTATTCTACCATCAGACATGTTGACAAAACAATCGGCAATAAGACCCAGCGATGCGACAGCTTAAAAGTTTAAAGCCTATTGTCATGGCAAAGTGTCACGATAAATGATCCCGCTTTCGATCTTGGTTTTTCTATGTGAGTACTGGGTAGATCTTTCTATTATCATAACAGTTTAAACCTCTCAGAGAATGTCATTTAAATATTCACTGGCAGATTCAGACCACACGACAAAGTCGGATGTGGAATCTTTTCGGAACAATGGAATTTTTAATCGTTCATTGCGATACCTGATTACTGGAGTATAAAGGCAATAAAGTTTACATCTGTTCAAATAAGTAGTCAGATTTATCGCATCTAAGATTGTTCAAGAATGCCGATTGTCTCTGGAAGAGATAGCGTCACATTTGACGGTTGCGCACTTATGTGGGTTTGATGACATAGAAAAAATCAAAGCCGACTCCTTTACAAGGCCGATACAATGGAAAATTCATTTGAATTTATGCATAAGATTGGCAAAGGATTCATTCATTACAGGTTTCTGGTATGAGGAGATCGATTAATTTTTACTCATGCATGGAAATGATGGTTCCATCTACAGACAAGGCCTTCAATAGCATCAAATGGACTACCGCATGCAAAGAATTAAGAAAAAAGAACTTCTACAGAAAATAGTTAAAACAGTCAGAATGAGGCTGCAGGATTCTAAAGCTTCACAACAGGAGCAGCAATCAACCATTTTATTGCAACGCTGGAGTAAACAAAGCTATCCTCTATGAACTTAAACTATTCTTGTTGGATTGTGAGATTTTCTTGAAAATCTCTTAATTTTCGATGACATGCGCGCCTACATAGTTCATGCATGAATGGTGAGAAATTCTTAGGGAAATTTTGGATCATAGGAATATCGTCGGCAATTGAATTGCTAATGTACTTGCCAGGGTCGGCCAGAAGCTCCGATTGCTTCAGTTAGGCTAGATATTATTCGATCGTTTTACCAGAAGGAAGCAGAAGCGTACTTGGATTATTATTGAAAATTGATCCAGGGGCCGATGTCTTATTGGAAGGCATGACGATAGACTTAACATAACCTCGAACAACATCCGTAAGAGCTGTGGGTCTGAGGAGGAGAAAAAGACAATCTATTACCTTTCGTATCAGTGCCCTTCTCTTATAAGAGCAGGTATACAATGAAAGCGTAGATGTTCTCCTATAATCTCCAATATAAAGATTGATCCACAGTTAGGAATAATTCTAGAGTCGGGTGAATAAGCTATAGGCATACGAAGTCGCCATAGTCTAGTAGGTAGTGCACTGACTTATTAGACGTAAGGCATCGTGAAGAAGACGAAATATGTTGACTTCCAGTCATCAGATTTCTGCCAAAAACTCTGAGAGAAAATAAAACTGCTAAGAAAAGTTTCTTAAAAATTTTTCGGTATGAGTCGAAAAACAGTATGGCCATGTTTAAAATTTAACATGGGTGATGTAAGAAGTTTGGTCGTAATCCTGGCTTAAGGGCTATAATAACCAATTAATTAAATATACACTGGCCTAATCTGGAGCTTCTCTTTCAAGTACGTTCCGCCATCTAATCTGACCTATTGAAAGACTCACAAATAAATAGGTGGGCCAAGCTTAGAAGATTTAAGAATGTTGTATGAAAGCGAAACCTGGTTATTATCGAAAACAATCACTTAAATTTAGCAGGTATTATCCACGAAGTATCTCAGGCTCTTGTGCAGGATATTGTGGCTCAACATTATCAGCAATTGTGGTAATACCTAAGCTGGTGGTCGTGATACTATTGGCTTGGGTGGTAAAGGTGGTCCTTTTCGTCTACATGCTGGCCATAAGGTACACCAGCTGTCGGATGAAGAAAAGGATGACATACCAGAGGAAGTTAAAAAGGCTGCACGCGAAATGAATCGTAAAGCCTTTGAAGAGAAGCTGAAGGAAATTAAAATGTCTGCCCATGATCATAAGTTGTATGCCCAATTTAGTGAACCCATACACAAGCAAGTGCAACAATTAAAGGCCGTTTTGGATCCCATGCAAACCAAAAGCAAAGAAAGGCAGTGGCAAAAATATCAAACACATGGTGAATTGGATGACACACGCTTAATAGAGGGTATAACGGGCGAGAAAAACATCTATCGACGTCGGGCCGATGCCAATCCCTGGGCTGATCATATACAAGAAAAACCCAATCGCCTTAAGCTGGTAGTAGATATTTCAGGTTCCATGTATCGCTTTAATGGCTACGATGGCCGTCTAGATCGTGAACTGGAGGCTGTGGTCATGGTAATGGAAGCTTTTGAGGGTTTTGAAAAGAAAATCGTATACGATATAGTAGGCCACAGTGGTGAGGGTTATGAAATTCCTTTCATTAATGCTGGCAGTCCACCACGTACAGATAAAGAACGTTTTGACACCATACGCATGATGTATGCCCTTTCACAACCAAAGAGGCTATGAATACTATGGCAACTCGATATTGGCGGTTTTAAGTGATGCCAATTTGTCTAGGTATGGCATCAATCCCAAAGATTTCGCCAAAGCCTTAATGAATGGTGAACCCAAAGTAAAGGGTCATGTTATATTCATTGGAAATCTGGAAGAGATATGTAAGTCCAAAACTCTACGAATTCTTTCGACATTTTAAAATTGAAGTGCCACATATTTTTTCCCATTCGGAAAATAAAATGAATACTTTTTTTTTGACATTCAGTAACCAGTTATCAGGAATATAAGGTTTTAATCAAATGTTCACTTTTAGATTAGAAAAGAATTGTTTATTTCTCAAAGAAAAAACTATCCGCGCTATCATTTGAGGTTGAAATGTTTTCAAACTCTACCACAAATGAAGAAAAAAAAAAGGTTTTTTCTAGACGAAGTTATGAGGTTGGTGGAGGAACTCAACTCAATTAATAAATTAAATTTGAAAAACAAAATATAAAAAAAATATTTATTTTTGCGGCAATATGGTCAAGTCTTATTAAAAATTTAAAAAAAAACTCACTCCTTATCTTGCACTTTTTTTTTAATATTTTCTTTAAAAAATACTTGTTTTTCGTAAATACTAAAATAACACTGAAATTCTTTTTTTTTTTTTTCTTTTTAAAATTTGGTTTTCAATGATAAAAATGAGTCCTAAAAAAACCCCCGAACAGAAAACAGAGGAAAAACATTAGAATTTATCTGCAAGCTGTTGGCAATCGACGACATAAGATTATGAAAGGCGTTGCACTGACTGACTACTGTGTGTGATTGACTCTTGGCTCTTCATTTTGAAAGTCTCGGTCAGTGGGTGTTTCAATACTGAAATCTGTGTTCTGAATGTTATTTTAAGATAATTTCGTTACTAAATTTCTTCATTCATTTCTAATGTTTTATTTTTATTTTCTTTTTCTGTTTATTTATATTTAAAATTTTTGATAAATTTTGTATAAAATTTTACAATATTTTCTTCATACATGTCCGTTCATGCCCATGAGTAAAACCGTGGGAATCTTTTAATTGAAAACAGAACAACACAACATTGTAATCCAACAAAGTTCCAGTAAATTTTCATGTTTTTTTTATTATTATTTTTTTTTATCAAAATCTGTTTTGGAATTACTAAACGTGACTGACTGACCGACCGACCTCTAAAATATTAGAAAAACAAAAACAAAATTATTAAAACAATTTTATTCCGATATTATTTCCTACTCCGCTATGCTCATACATTGCTGAGCTACAATGTATGGCAAACATTGCTGCATATACAGTGGTGGGAAAAAGTGGTTGAAAATTCTTGTCGTCTATTATTTCTTATTATTGCAGTGAAGAGGTGTTATAAACTGCAACCAGATGATGCAATCAGTGTTATAGTACTGCAATGAGATGCCCTCAATCTTTATATAGCGTCTGGATGATATCAGCAAGAACAACTCGTTGCCTAGTACTTGATATGCACCCCCTAGAGCATTCATTCTGAAGTGCATTAATGCCTCAGAGGTTTCAATAATGCGTTCTAACAATTCACTCTCATCATCACAAAATGTACATGTTGAGTTCGAGAATAGAGATCGCCATTCTGAACAATTATGCTTTGAGCTTATAGTGGCTTGTCACAAGACCGGTTACTAACCTCAGGTTATTCCTGTATTGCCTGATACAAGACTCATACTCATATGGTTTGAGAGGAGTCTTTGTCTCTTTTTATCTTCCTTTTCTTTGAGTATACCTTTCCAAACATTTGTCAACACTATAGCGGCTATGTGTCTTGTCACAAGACCGTTTAAGGAACTCAGGTTACTCCTGTATTCCCTGATACAAGAATCAAACTCATTTGGCCTGAGAAGAGTCTTTGCTCCTTTTTATCTTCATTTTCGTTGAGTGTAGCTTTCCAAATACCCGTCACCAATCCATAGAAAGGTTCTAGCTTCATCAGTGGCTTGGAAGCACCCCTATTTGTAAGTTCATCTGTTTGCGAATTGCGGTATAAGCTGGGAAAACAGCAAAGAGCACCCCTATTTCCCCTACTTAGTTGATTTAGCTTCACCAGTCAGTCCCATACTATATTTCATTTCACCTCATAAGAGCCGAGTGCTCTGACCTCACCTTTAATAAGTTTATCTGTCCGTAATGTTTCACATGACCTGACAAACTAATTTAACTTGGCCCATTTTATCTTTAATTTCACCTCATAAAAGCCGAGTAGTCTTACGTTGGTCTAACTATGTTATGTCCCGTCCTTTGTACTTTCAATCCATAATGAATTGAGTACATCTTTCGATGGCATAGACTTCTGTTTCTACGAAACCCGCAGGTTTCTCCATGCAATCGGAATATTTAATTCTATGACCAAAATTTACGGTTTTTGTCTCAAGATAGCGCATAGCGGCCCGTTGTGATGCCACAGGTGAACGCAGCCTCTGCACTGACCAAGTACCTCCGATCCAAGGAGGGGCAAGGGCTGCACTAAAAAAAAGGTAAACAAGTAAACAAAAATACAACAACAAACACTACAAGAATAAATGTAAACAAAACACACAAACAATACTACAATAATAAATGTAAACAACGATGTTTACATTTATAGAGATTTCAAGAAGGCGAAGTCATGAACATTCGCCTTCAAGAACACTTATCAGACTGTTTACCTTGCCTTGGCTTGCAGATTACTCCATTCACTGTTGTTTTATTTGCTATTGTTGAGAAATATTTACGAAAATCAAAGTTCAGAGAGTTCTCTCTAATGGACAGTTAAGTAGGCAGCAATAAATCCAAAGTTAAGCCGGTTTTACGTCGATTCAATTTGTTAATTTTATTATTTATCACTACTGTACACACAGTCTGTACACACAGTCATACACATGTACATACATTATAACATAATAATTTATTGTGTGGGAATTTATACTTATTTGTTCAGCATAACTTTTTTTTCAAATATTTCTTATCGACAGCATAAGGTTTAAAGAAGAAATTGTTCTAAAACGTTTCGAAAATAAATCACAAGATTTCTAAAGCAATCAGAAAACTTTTTAACATTTTAAAACGATATTCGGATAGAAGTTCAGTGTGAATTATTCAATTTAGCAATAAGACACAATTTTTTTTGTTTTATTTAAAATGAATTTAAATTCGATTGCATTAAATAAATATAATCGTGCCATAGAAAAAAAAGGGAAGAAATTCTTGCATTTCAAAAAGAAACATTTTTTAAAAATATTTTCTCACGTTCCAACCTTTTTTAAGTTTTTGTTTTTTAATGTTTTATTCTAATCGAAATTAATTTGCGTTTTGTATGTATGTAAATACATACATACTACATATTTGTAACACATATGTATGTAGGTTTGTGTATAATGTGTTCAACGTTTGCGGCATTAGATTTGATTAAAAATTGCAATGGAAAGAGGAGTTTTTAATTAAAAATTAAAAAAAAAATATTTTTTTTTGTTAAATACGTACTTTGACTCTGGTTTTCCAAAATTGTTGCGCAATTAAAGTTAAAGTTTTTTGTATTATATTTGATATGAAATAAGTTACAATACAGTAAGACCCCGCTTAACGCTGTTTCAGTATTACACGCTAGTATTGGGATTCCCCTAAAAAACACACTGTATTGATACTTGTTGTATATGTGTGCAAATGAAACGGCCATGTACCAACCAAAAGCGGTGCACTATATAGCGACGGTGTATCCTTTTCAACGCTCTTTTGTTAGTCTGTTCAGAATAAAGATTCCAACTGTATTTTCCGAAGTAGCAATCACAGTACGAACGAATCTCTCCTGCGTCACAGTTGATTTATTAGTTGTGATCAACGTTACTAGTTGTATACATACATATGTACGTGTTAAGTTGCATCCTTTAACGCTGTTTCGTTTAGCGCTGGAACTTATTGGAACGTATCCCCCGTGTTAAGCGGGGTCTTACTGTAGATTGAATTCGATTCAATAGTACCCTACATTATGGATCAAATGGTTTTCTTTTTGTAGCAGCTAAAGTATTGCAAATAATTAATTCCCAATGAGATACATATGTACATACGTGCGGATGTGTTGGCGTCTAGAAACCTTTGTAGACTATTAATCCATTAGAATGATGGCATTCTGGTCAAATGTTAACCATTTTGTTCGCTAATTTCTTGATTTTTTAAGGTGACCCATAAGCTTCTCTCTTAGAAATCCAGGCCACTAAGAATCTATTTTCTAATGATGAAATCATAAATTATAGGCAGAAGTAGATGATAATCACTTAATGACAGTTCTGGACTAAGATGCATTATCGATCTGCATGAACTGTTATTGGCGAATTAATAAACTCTCATCTTGAGTACAATTTAGGAGTTTTACAGTAGAATAGTAGACATAATAGACTTTTACAACCTTCTACTGATAAAATAATTAGCCTCAGACCGGAAGAGGATATAATCAGCAGGTCGTAACATACAACAAAATCTTTCTGACTTTGCCAGTGGTGCTAGTTCACTAAGATTCGATCCCAATCATATTCTACTGAATATGAAGCTGGAGACAGGTTACATTTTAAACTGTTTAATTTAGTAAACCATAGAAAATTTGCAAAAGTGAATGAAATATTCCATTGGGACTAAAAATGATGCTGTAGCTATGCAATGGCCATCTGTTAATTTCAATTTAAGCATACTTTTCCTATTATTTCGGCCAGTATCTGAAATGTGTTGGCCCGAATTGTGACAGGCTTGTTCTTGAACACGAGGGACTTTATTTATCCCCACGAAAAATAGGACCAAGGAACTGCTTCCACAAAAAAGATAAATTGCTCGACAAATTTCCTATGCAATATATAAGAGACTTAATATTCACCTATCATAGCATGTCGCTTACTTTCCCTTTATGGTCTCATTAGAAGGGCATTCAAGTATTGAAAGGCCATTCTTTTGGAGTCTTTTTCTATTACAATCTTAGTTGTTAAATCTAGTCGTTCTCTCTCTCTAACAATATTTCGCACATTTTTGGAATCTGCTGGCATCATGGATCTATTATCAATCCGTAGAGATCAGTCCAATGCTACCTATCTTGATCAATCCTAGATTTTGTTATGTTATCGACTTCCACAATATATGATCAATGCATTTCCGTTTCCTTTTGGTTATGTCAGTTTTAGTTGATAAAACATAGAGTTCAGCAAAAAACTGAAAGAATTTCTAATAATTTCATAAATATTTTATAATTATAAACCTATTTCTTACACTTTTTTAGTACTCCTAACTTTAATAGTTTCTAACTGTAACCTTTTTAATACTTTTTCAAAATTAATCCATAATGTCTTTATAAGTTTATATTTTTTTATTTCTAAATATTATTCTGTATTCAAATTTTCATTATTCTTATAAAGATTATTGTTTTTTTTATTAAATTAAAATTATTTACAATTAAATTTTTGTTTAATTTGATTAAAAATAAATATCAAAACACTGTGCATTTACCTCTGAAAATGTTTAAAATTCACTTCACTGTTCATATGTTCCTTTATAATTTAAATACTTAATGGTACAACTGTTCATATTAAACAGCTGCTACATTAAACAGCTGTGTTTGTTGTTATTTATTTACAACCGCTCTCTTTCTCTCTCTCAATAGTTTTTCAGTCGCGTGTTTTGTTTTCTTTCTATGCAAAGTGTTGTTGTTACCGTAATAGTTGTTGTTATCATTTCTTTTGGTGTTTTTTTGTGCGAATTTCATTTCATTCATTAGTTTGTTTTTGTTTTTGTGTTCTCAAGTTTAGTAGAAATTTTTAACGTGTTTCCTTGTAAATAAACGAAAAGAAAATAAAATATGTTCTTACCTTTAAGAATAATAAATAAAACAACAAATTCTTTAATTCAACATAGAAATGTAATTAAATCGTCACAATTTGTACCTGTTTACGGAAAATTCTATTCCACAAAAGTTAGTGAAACTGACAACGAGACCATCACTATTGGTGATGTAACGAAAGCAATAAAATTACCCAAAAACCCAGAATTAGTGCCTCAAAAATATGGTGCGTAAAACAATATACGAATCCAAAAAAACGGCACCAAATACTTAATGTTTTGCTTTGTTTACAGTACAATATGCCGCCGATGGTTCCTTGGAATTGACACAATCAGCTTTGCATCATTTGCGTTGGATGCTGCAAAAAGATACTTTAAAACAAGACATGTTCCTATTGGGTCAGCCTGGTCCTCTTAGACGCCAATTGGCCATGCAGTATTTGGAATTAACACAACGTGAATTGGAATACATTGCCTTGAGCAGGGACACCACTGAGAGTGATTTAAAGCAAAGGCGTGAGATTAAAAACAAGGCAGCTGTTTATTACGATCAAGTGGGTGTTGCGAAATTGTACTTTGACCTTCTCAATTGATAAACATGCACAGGCACCTATACATACATACATTAATTGTTTATATTTTAGTGTGCTGTTAGAGCAGCTGTCAATGGCCGTATTTTGGTATTGGATGGCGTGGAACATGCCGAACGTAATGTTTTGCCAATTTTAAATAATTTATTGGAAAATCGTGAAATGCATTTGGAAAATGGAAAATTTTTAATGGCACCCGAACGTTATGACAAGTTATTGGAGGTTATTTGTAGAGAAATATTTGTATTCTAACGGTTTTTAAAGCAAACTCTTACTTGTAGACTTATTCTAAGGCTGAATTGGACTCATGGGGTCTTTTGCGTGTCTCTGAAGACTTTCGTGTAGTAGCTTTAGGCTGTCCGACACAGAAATATAAAGGCACTCCATTGGATCCACCACTGAGATCACGTTTCCAGTCACGTAATGTTTCACATTTTTCATTTGAGGTGAAAAATTAGTTAAGAAAACCATTGCCAATCATTTTATTAACCAACAATAATATTTTCTTTTAGGAAATGCTTATTGATCTCCGCAGTAGAGCTCCAAATGTACCTGTTGATAGTTTGAAAAATTTATTATCCTTCGGTTTGGCTGTGCAAGCGGCTGATTCATCAGCCAATTTACCCGATTTCCCCTTAGACAATCTACATTTGGTAGCTAAAATGATGGTAAATTAAAATACTCTCTTTCATCGTAAAACAAAATGAAAAACAACCTCTTGTTTATTATTCCTACAGAATGCCAATCCCGATTTGTCCGTACACGATGCCTTAACAAGGTTGTATCCTTATCAAACCACACTGAAGAAAGAACAACAAACACGCATAGGAAATTTATTGAAATCCTTCAATATTAAACCCATACCCTCGAAAGCTGTTAAAAAGGTTGCCACACAGAAAATGGATAAGGATTTGGTAGAGTTCCGAATTGACAATGTAACGGTAACAATACCTGGCGGCCATCATGTTACTGTAAATCAAAAACAAAAAGAATTTGTTGATCTCGACCATCAACGTAATGTTTTGGCTCAAATGATACAGGCTGTGCGTGTAGGAGATATTTGTTTGATGGGCCAAAAGGGTGTGGGTAAATATACATTGGCACAGCACTTGTTACATCTTCTGCAACAATCCATGGAACCTATGGTTTTGTATGAAGACATGACCTCTAGGGATTTGGTTCAACAACGTATTACCACTGCCGAGGGTGATACCGTGTGGCGTGATTCTCCCTTAGTAAGAGCAGCTAAAACCGGTTCAATAGCTATACTTAATGGCATACATCGTCTGCACAAGAGTACCGTAACCGTTTTGCAGCGTTTAATACACGACCGCGAACTGCAGCTATGTGATGGCACTACTTTGTTGAATGGCAAACGTTATGAGGCCTTATTGCTACAAGGTTTTACCAAATTACAGTTGGCCGAGAAGGGTATTTTAAAAATCCATGATAGTTTTCGTATTGTCGCCTTAGCTGAACCACCCAATCCTAATACGACCGCCCAAAATTGGTTGACACCCGAAATGTTAAGTTTGTTCCTGTACATGGAGGTTAGGCCCTTACAGCAGTCGGAGGAGTATGAGATTATGAGAAAACTTTACGGCAATATCGATGAAAGTATACACAAAGTCATCAAGTTGTCACATATTTTAAGAGATTCTTCGGACAACACTTTACAAAACCTTTCGGGTACCTTATCCACGCGACAATTATTGAAAATTGCTCGCCGTATGTCTTCTTATCCAACAGATGTTCATGAAATCATACAGAATACTTTCCTCACGAAATTTATGCCTGCTTTGCCACGGGCAGCTTTGGAAAATGCCATGCGTCAGGCTGATATAGTTCTAGAAACAGGCAAGAATACGCCACGCCGCTCCATAACTGTAGAGAATAATGTTTTAAGAATCGGAAACACAGAAATGAAATTGGTGGCCGCCAGCGAAGAATCGAAAGTGCCCAGTACTTTGTTCTATGAAATGCCCCAGCATGTAGCCTTATTGGAACGCTTGTTGCAGGACTTCCTTATAGGAGATCATCTATTGCTGGTAGGTAATCAGGGTGTAGGCAAAAACAAACTCATCGATAAATTGCTGCAATTGATGAATAAGCCTCGTGAGTATCTGCAATTGCATAGGGACACCACAGTACACAGTTTGACTGTCCAATCGACTCTACGTGATGGCCAAGTTGTATACAAAGACAGTCCTTTAGTAAAGGCTGTTAAGACGGGACATATTTTGGTTATTGATGAGGCTGATAAGGCTCCCGTTAATGTCACTTGTATCTTAAGAACTCTGGTGGAAAGTGGTGAAATGATGCTTTCCGATGGTCGTAAAATAGTGGCTCATGGTGATAAAGAATCAGCTTTGGAAGAGAATCCCAATCAAGAAATCATAGAAACTCATCCCAATTTCCGTGTTATTGTATTGGCTAATCGTCCTGGTTTTCCTTTCTTGGGCAATGATTTCTTTGCCTCATTAGGCGATGTTTTCAGCTGCCATGCAGTTGATAATCCTTCTCCCGATTCGGAAATCTTTTTACTGCAACAATATGGTCCTTCGGTGCCTAAGAAAACCTTGGCAACTTTGGTTAATGCCTTTGGCGAATTAAGGCAAATGGCTGATGAAGGCCTACTCAACTATCCCTACTCTACGAGGGAGGTGGTGAATATTGTTAAGCATCTGGAGAGATATCCCAATGAAAATATGTCCGAATTGGTGGGTAATGTTTTGGATTTCGATAAATACCAGCCAGAAGCTTTAGAACAAGTTACTGGTGTCTTGGCTAAGCATGGCTTGCCTATAGAGGCCTATGCACGTAATGAATTGTACGCTTTGCGCAAGAAGAAGGAGATACAATTGACTGTAAACCGTAAAAGTGGTTTGGGTGTGTCCGGCCCCAAGTATGGCAAAGTAGATCCCAAGAATGAACCCCATGTGGGCGGTAATACCTGGGCTGGTGGCAGTGGTGGTCGTGATACTGCTGGTTTGGGTGGTAAAGGTGGACCCTTTCGTTTAGATGCTGGCCATAAGGTACACCAGCTGTCGGATGAAGAAAAGGATGACATACCAGAGGAAGTTAAAAAGGCTGCGCGCGAAATGAATCGTAAAGCCTTTGAAGAGAAGCTGAAGGAAATTAAAATGTCCGCCCATGATCATAAGTTGTATGCCCAATTTAGTGAACCCATACACAAGCAAGTGCAACAATTGAAGGCCGTTTTGGATGCCATGCAAACCAAAAGCAAAGAAAGGCAGTGGCAAAAATATCAAACACATGGTGAACTGGATGACACACGCCTAATAGAGGGTATAACGGGCGAGAAAAATATTTATCGACGTCGGGCCGATGCCAATCCCTGGGCTGATCATATACAAGAAAAACCCAATCGCCTTAAACTGGTGGTAGATGTTTCGGGTTCCATGTATCGCTTTAATGGCTACGATGGCCGTCTAGATCGTGAACTGGAGGCTGTTGTGATGGTAATGGAAGCTTTTGAGGGTTTTGAAAAGAAAATCGTATACGATATAGTAGGCCACAGTGGTGAGGGTTATGAAATTCCTTTCATTAATGCTGGCAGTCCGCCACATACGGATAAAGAACGTTTTGATACCATACGCATGATGCATGCCCATTCACAATTCTGCTGGTCGGGCGACAGTACTGTAAAGGCTACCAAAGAGGCCGTGAATACTTTGGCGGAAGAGGACTATGACAATTCGATAGTGGTGGTTTTAAGTGATGCCAATTTGTCTAGGTATGGCATCAATCCCAAAGATTTCGCCAAAGCCTTAATGAATGGTGAACCCAAAGTTAAGGGTCATGTTATATTCATTGGAAGTCTGGAGGAGGAAGCTGATATGTAAGTTTAGTTTTGATTCTTTTAGGTTCGTTTAATTTATTTTTCTTTATCTGTTCCTTAGGATTAATGCCCAAATGCCTGCTGGCCATAGTTATGTCTGTATGGATGTCTCTAAATTACCTCAAATTCTTAAACAGATATTTACCTCTTCCTTATTGTGATACTGATGAGTTGAGTGTGCAACATTTTAGCTTTTAAGTCTTAATACTAAAGTGCAACATTAGAGAAATTTTATTAACTGCCTTCTGTATATAATTGTGTTACATACAGTGTGTCCTAAAAAGATGTTTATTTTTAATATAATTTATGTACGTTTAAGCCAGAGAGATAGATGCATTTATTATTTTAGTTCATATATTTTTTTAAAAATATACTTCAACACCAACAACAACAACAATAAATGAAATCATGTAAAACCAAAGAATTGCTTATTTCATAACTTTGGATTCAATGTGTCTGTCATATCGTATTGTATTTTGAACTTTGGATTCAGCGCAATAAACGAAGTTAGCATGAACGTCTAGCATAAGACAATGTTTTTATAGGCTTTCTTAATTTTTATGAGTTTCACAGCTTTCCAAGGTAACTCGAAAAGAACAGGGATAACGCAACAGTAGATAACCTTGCTTTAAAGTGCCTAACGTTCGAAGAATATTGAATAAAAATTAATCTTGTAGTCGTTGTAGTGGAGTTTATGTTGATATGTGAAAAAAACAGTCAAAGAAAAAAGTTTACATACACCACTGTATGTAGACTTTTTCCCCGCTGATTTTTATCAAATGCAATATGAAGAAAAATCGAATTTGAAGCAATATAACGTAGAAATTATTGGGAAAACAACATAAAAACTAGCGGGAAAATAGTCTACAAAAAACGGTCTATGTAGACTTTTTTCTTTGACTGTATATGCAAGCCTATAACGAAGTAAAACTTAGCAATAGCCAGAACGAAGATAATGTATAATTGAACGTAGAATAGTGACACCGCTGGAAGTGCTTTTAATTGAAAGAAATTCAACATATAAAGCAACATTAGGAATCTACACAGATTGGCTTAAAATTTTCCATTGGACCATTGCGAGTGCTTCCCAGAGTATCAAGAAGAAAAATAGTTCAGTTCAGAGTAATGTTGTCTTGTACTCAATCAGCCAAAGTAGACGTAGAGTCGTTAATAGTTATCTTTCGTCTTTTTTATTTGAAACGCTTCAGAGGCAGATACGTATATTGGTAGATTTTAAGGCTTTGTAACTGCGCCGATAATTTCATTAGCTTCCTTACCAAATCTTCAGTAGCAAAAACAGTTTGCAAGAAAATCTTATTTGCCGGAGAGCATTCAACTGAATCTAGAATACATGCTTGCTCTTAAGAAGACATTTTGGGCATGAACAAGCGTTTTTTTTTTCGTTGCCAAAGAAAGCATTCAAGAGGATTTTAAGACGGTGTACATACTTCATCTTCATTACCTCATCTGAAAATGGAATATAACCCTCAGGTATGATTCGATGTCTAAAAAATTGTTTTTAAGGCTCTCAACCGCATGAGGGCATTAGTCCAGGGCTGAGTACCGCTACGATGGCACACCCCACGGTGCTCTGCACTGGTGGAAACAATGCGTTTACAAGCGCCTCTACGCACAATGATGGACCATACGTGAGTATCAATTCGAAGTCATGCACTTAAACATGACTTCCCTCTTGGTTAGGGGTCGGAGACTATCTAAACTCCTTTGTAAAAGTGGTTAAGAGTGTAACGCCACACCGAATTTACGCTCTCCCCGCGATTTGGGTATAAACCGCAGCCACCACGTTGCTCACAAGGGGGCCGCATCATTGTCCGGCAAAGAGAACTCTCTGGGGCTTTCGACGTTCGTGGTACTAGAATTAAGCTTCCGGTCAGGCTTCACCGTAAGTGGGCAGTAGGGTATCCTGCTGTATTGACTTATTAAACCAACGATATGGTTTTGCGAGCGTTCCACTTGTTTTATTTTATTGAACAGAAGGCAATGTGTTGATAAATGGAATTCCAGTTCCAGTTAAACGACTACTCTTGTGTGGTTTTTGTCTTTCTCATTGATCACTTCCGTCTGAGTTCGATTTATCAGTACTGCGCGTAGGGCATTAATTCACATTAATTAGCTGTACTATTTGTATATCCTTCACGAGGATTTCTCAGCTCTTGAATCTAATTTCCTTATTGCTATTAGAACTCACATGATTTAAAGTCCTTTCTCTAGTAAGCGGTTACTCTATAATAATTTCATAAATTTATTAAAATTATGGCATTAATTAATTAATACCTATATATTCTTATCGTCAACAAATTAATTTAATTTAAATGAAATGACAAAACAAACATTAAGTCTTACTTACTAAATATTAAATTAGAAACTAAATTTAAGTTTTTTTTGTTTTGTTTAAATTTCTTAAAACCTGAGATCACAAACATACTTTCTTACTTTCTTGTTGACTATAAAATTCACAATTAAAATAAATAAAAAAAAAGAAAGAAATTAAAAAAAAATAAATTACAAAACTTTGGACATGGACAACACATTCACGCTGCTATGCTATAAGTGAATACAACTTAAAATTAAAATTATTTCATACTACGAATTATGATTATTGCTATTGACAACCACCCAACTATCATCGGGTCCCAGATCACTGTTATTATATGAGGTGGCACTTTCCGGACGATTGGGATCTTCTGCTTGGAGCATAGAACTCTTAAGATTATTGTAAAGTTCTAATAGCTCTTCCTACAAAGAAAAGAGAGCAATAATAATAAAAATATTTCATAATAAAAAGCGAAAAGGCTTACTCTCTCTTTCAGTTTTTGAAGCAATTCTTCCTTTTTCTTACGCTCTTCCGGATCCATATTCTGCAGCACTTGATTCCTCAGATTTTGTGAAAAGTACAATTCCGTTTCAACAATAAAATATTCTTTGGCTAAACGATTGTGATCAGCATAGATTTCCATGGATTCCTTATTACCGGGTATAGGCTGTTCTGGTTGTAGTTCGGGATCCAACATTTTATGCCATGACTGGCCATTGTCTTCTTCTTCATCATCCGCATGTGAATCTATAGAATCGTTTGTTTTATTTGGATTCAGATTCCGCGTATCGGCTGTGTTTATAATCGGTTTCACTTCTTTGGCATCGCTTTTAGCTGTGAAGAGATAGAGAAAAAGAAAATGGTTAATTAATGGATGCTTTTCAGTTAGTATCCTAGACAAGTGGTTTGGGTTGTTTCCAATGATGCAAAAGTACAATTTTCTTGTGAAAAAAAAAGGAAATTAAATATTTGTTACTGAAGTCATAGGGAAATTATCCCGCGCTCTAGGCATAATATCAGATTATTCATTCATTTAGCACTACAAAATCTTCTGATCTGGCAGGGCTAACATTTTATCTGAAGTGCCATTTATTTAGTGAACGATATGCCCTTTACGATCTTTTTTAGGTCTGTTGTTCTGGTTTTCATTGGAGAAGATTTTTATGTGGTGGGTTCCAAGCCCTACGCACAACCCAAATTTAACGTTCAGGAGATTGGACTTCGCTGCACGCATTAGTTAACATCTAGCGGGCGCTAGAATGCCAGCGTATTAATATCCAGCGGCTGCGCTGGCTCGGCCATGTCTTTCGAATGGAGGAGGATGCACCAGCGAGACGGGTATTTGATGCGGGGATCTGCGGAAGTCGGCGAAGAGGACGACCTTGTATCCGATGGAAGGACCAAATCGAGGACGCCCTGCCATCGATTGGTGTGACCATCTGGCGTAGGCGCAAAAAGTAGAGGCGCCTGGAAGGATGTGTTGCGGCAGGCCGAAATCCATTAATCGGGTTGTTATGGCCAACTAAGTAAGTAAGTAATGCCCTTTACGAACATTCCATAACCATGGAAGAACGTGTAAAAATAGTTAAAACTGGCTACAGCACTGATAATTCTAAAGGGCTCACTTTTCTAACATTACAGGGTAAAAATATTCATCTTAATCCACCTACTGTGCAAAGCATTAGCAAGATTACAAATAAATTTAAAGGAACTGAAAGCGTTATGGATGTGCTTAGCCATAAGTATCTTTGAAATGTAACCACTGCCGAAAATATCGTTTCTGTTAGAGAAAGTGTGCTGGACAATTCGAAATTCTCAATTCCACTATGTTCTCAGAATTTAGTCATATATCACTGCTCATTATCGTGTATTTTGCATTTGAATTTGAAACTCCATCTACATACAATATAAAGTCTAATATTTACTATGTTCAGACATGCATTTTTATTAAGTAAATATTCGGTTTATTGATTACAATATTTTAAGTGTTTAGACATAACAATATACACAGTTCAGCTGCTTATTCAATATTCATTCGACAGCTGGTAAACAAAACAGCTGGTTGTTTCAACAACATTGTTTTTGTTTGTTCTGTGTTGTAACTCACTCAATAATTTAAGCTGACAGATCATTCACAACGCTGTAGATATGCTGATTGGGTGCTAGAGCAATAGTATTAAAATGCTGATTATTCGAGCTAAATTTTCTTAAGTAATGAAAGTTGATGATTGTCGGAGAATCCAGAAGTGATTATCGAAAAGCCATTGTCTCCGGATAAAGTTATTATTTGACGCGTATTATGATATGCAAGTGCCATTGAATGCATGTTTTTTTTCGAAATATGATCTGGAAGAACCGCTAATGCACATTCAGAGCTTTATAGACATATGATAACCGACTTTTTTGGCCTGTAATTGAAGATTACGAATTCGACTGTATGTTGATCCAACACGATGGTCCAACTCGCAAACATATTACGAACGATGCTGGCTTAATTTTGGCTATCCAGAAAGCCTAATTTCACGCCAATTGGTCATCAAGGTTATATGTTTTGACAGGGAAAAATTTCTTCTAACATCCCTTCAAATGTTGCTAAGATACCGCCCGAGAGTAGTCGCTGTAGTCTAGTAGGTAGTGTGTTGGCTTATTAAACGTAAAGCCAGGTTTCTAGCCCCAGGCCAGACATCAAGACAAAATACAAAAAGTATTTCTTCGGCGACTTCCTCTCAGCAGATTTCTTGCAAAATCTCTGTCGTTCGGAGTCGACTTTAAACTGTAGGTCCCGCCGCTCATGTATAAAATTAACACACACCAACATAAGTGGTGAAAGAAGCTAGGACGTTGTACAAAGGGTCAATTCGACCACTAGGTACTGTACTTGTCTTAATTGACAAGTACACGTCCTCTAACCTAACCTACCGCTCGAGAAATGTACGAAAAACTTGTGGAAAACTTCATCAAAAAGAGCGATTAACCCATCCATAGACTGTCGTTTGAAATGATATTGTATATCCGTGCACAATGACCAAGTCTGGGCATTATAATGAAAAAAAAAGTTTAAACGAAATCGTAGCCTTATGTGCGTTGTATTTAGCTTTACTTTCGAAATCGGCAATTGGATAATCCTTTACATACTCGTATGTTTATTAGACATGATAATACCAACAGGACAAACAAAAGTGACTATTTCCGGTTTATTAAAAAATGATTAACCTTCTAACTGGATACGAAGAATTATTTCGTCATACAGGAAATACTTCACTCGTGGGGATGACGACATTTTTAGTCATGAAAATTTGTCGTAATTTTTAGAACGCATGCAGTTCTTATTTAATTCTCCGGTTTAGAAAATAACACACAAGAATTGCTCTTTTGGAAAACTCCTGTCATAATTGTAAACGGCAGTACCATTGAAAATTTCAGGGAGTTTAGCTACCAGGGCAGCATATAAAGTACATATAGCGATGCTAATGTTGAAGACGAATTTAGAAAAAATAGTCCCAACTTGGTAATCTGTTCCAAGGAGGTTAAAAATCTTTAAAAATTTTATTCACATTTTTTAAAAATTGCTCCTAAACTTCATATTGCTATAGTCTTTCAAGGGTACCTCCAAATTATGGCCATAATCAGAATAAAATAAATTAAAATAAGGAAACATAAATGGAACCTTACAGTAAATAATCCAACAATTCCTTAAATTCGCCTGTTTTGTAGGCAACAGAGTGGTAGAATCGCACATTTTTTTTAAATTCAAATTAAATTTCTTGTATTTCTTAGTTTAAATATTTGTTCTGGAATTTTTTTTAATAAATATTTAAAATTCGTCTAAACACTTTCCAAGCCAAAAATATAAACAAACAAATGTTTTTAATTTTATTTTTAAGTAACAATTATTTGAAATTTGTTTAAAAATAAACGTATTATTTAATTGTATTACACAATTCGATTAAATGGAAAAATATTTTCCCACACTTTATTAATCATTACACGGCATTACAGACATTCTTTTTAAATTTTATAAAATCAATTAATTTGTTTTGTTGTTGTTCATTAATTTGCTATGATTGATTTTTTGTTTTCTTTGTAAAATAAACAAAACAATTATTTTAACATTACGCGCTTTAATTAATTGTTATTATTTTTTTTAATAAATATTTTTATTAAAATTTATATAATTAATAATTTATAAATATTATTTAATAATATTTAAAAAATAAAAAAAGATTATTGTTGAACAAAAAGCCTTGAGGGAAAAGTTTTTAACCGGACCGTCAATAAAAATGTACTAAAAGTTAGATTCTCCCGCTAACATGTAGGCAGCATCATTGTTCCCCAGAATTCCCAAATATTTCAAAAACAGAAACAAAACAAAACAGAAACAAAACAAAAAACACGACAACAACATTAATGAGCAAAAACAAAAGCAGCATGATGAGACAGGAACAATGTTGTCAATTTGTCATATTGAGAAAACGTTCAACTTAATTAGAATTAGCAAGGCTTTAAACTCTCAAAAAACGCTATAATCGTGGGGGAAAAGTATTGGAATTTCATTGAGCATTCTAAGGTGTTAAGTCACTGTGGGTCTCATGAAGCAGAAAGACTAAGTTATCTCGGAAGTCGCTGTAGTCTAGTAGGTAGTGTGGCTGCCTTCAAAAATGTATCAATACAAAGTTTGTATGCAATTCTACTACTGTATATAAACTATATAGATATGCAAAGTAACCAAACGATGCATCAACTATAAATCCGATGCCTGATTGCTTTTTGACTGCGTTAAAAATACACATTGACGACGTTTTGAAATGGAATACATTGTATATATTTTGTACAGCGGCATTAGGAAACACGATACTTTGTTCAAACACAAAGCAACTAACATTTTGGAAGGCAGCTTGTGTTGGCGTATTAAACGTGACGTCGTGGTTTCAACCCCAGCCCAGATTTCTCGAACAGAATGAAATATCAATGAAATATTTCCTCAACGTTTTCTCCTCAGCAGTCTTCCGGTAAACATTCTGAGAGTAAATAGGTTTAGGTTAGAGGGCGTGTACTTGCTAACTGAGACAAGTACAGTACCCGGAGGTCTAGTTGACCCATTGTAGAACGTCCTAAAGGCTAGAGGATAATAGGGCAGATACGGAAAAAGGAGAGGAAGTAGGAAAGAGAGAATAAGGAAGCAGAGGAATTACACAGACTAACGAAACACACAAGAGGCTACACTATTGAAGCCCTAGCACTTCTCAACCAGCTCAAACTACTAATGAATCTATGGAAAGCCCTTATGTCGGAGTAAATATGCTATGTTACTATGAAAAGTTTCTCCAGAAAATAACTCGTTCGCAAATGACTTTAAACTGCAGGTATCGCCGCTTTTGGATAGAATTAACACACACAACATGGGTGGCGTGTGAACAGCTAGGTCGTAGTTCTAACTGAAGGATTGTAATGCCCAATTACGTAAGTAACTTATCTCGCAGTACTGTAGAGTTAAAATTTCCGCTGGTAGGAATAGAAACTTTTCTATTAACTCGACATGGACACTCTAAAAGGTAAATATGGGGGTTTTCAAAATGTTGTGAACGTTGAAACGTATTCCTAGCCTTGAGTGGTAAAAACTTCAATATGTTAACGATTTTCCTCTTCTAACAGAGCCTTTAAAACTGTAGGTCCCGCCACCCATGTATAAAATTAACACATAAAATTGTGATTTGAGAAACTAGATCCATAAGGGTTGACCAATTATGTATGTAATTTAGCCTTTTATAAACCATTTGGCTGTATATGCAAAAGGACATAAATTTATACATACACACACAAACGGGAATAACAACCCCAGCTTCTCACACCACCCATGTTGTGCGTGTCAGTGTTGTCTATGAATGGCGACACCAAACGAACAAATTTTGTTTAGAGTGTTTGCCAAAAGACTTCAATACTTCCTTCTTCGAGATGTCAGGGTTGACATTTAAACACGTAGCTTTTGTCTAGTAACTCAACACATTACTCAATAGACTACGGTGATTGGGACATAGGACCTAGAAAATGTATTTATTGTTCTAGTAAAGTGAGAAATTCCTCATTAAATTTTTGGTCTTTCCCAGATGCAGAGTTGCTTGATGTATTTAGAAATAAGATCTTGAAAAATCATGACAAAAAATTGTTTGTCTTCTCCATTATGAAAACATGACATGCTTAGGCTAATAGTTAAACACAATATTATCCAGCCACCTCAGTCTAAACACAGTTATGATATATTTGTAAGCCATGTCTCTCTTTCATAAGTTAACGTCCAATAAATACACGTTTTTATATGTATGGCATGCTTTCACATTACCCTAAAGCGCTAAAATGACATTACCGTGACACATTTTACTTTTGAACAGACAGTAGTGGGTGAGAGAAAGAGTGAGAGAGAGTGGCGGCGCAAATGATTAAGAGAGCAAAAATGAATTCAAATAAGAATGTTTATAATTTTATGTAAATAACGATCATAACCTACACCATTTATTTTATGGCAAACAAACTTTGTTTGAAAGAATTTATGGAATTTTTTTGGGTTTTTTTGGTATGATTCGCCAAAGATGGTCTTCAATTTAAAACCGGAACTTAGAATTCAAAATTTTGAAAAAAAATTCTTAAAGAAGTGTTTGAATACCACACATTTAGTACAAAAAATGTAAAATTGAACCAGCACGGCTACACATTGCCGACTCTATTTAATACACTATATTATTGCTATATATATGTATGCATATATATGCTATATTTTCCAAAAAAAAAAAAACTTTCATGATTGATAGCCAGAAGGAATTATGGCTACAGTAAGTAAATGGTAAAGTCTAGATTACCGAAACCAAACTGTGCTCTTATTTTCTCACGCATTGTCGAATAGAAATCAAAAACAAATGTTTTAGGGAATTCAAGATAATTCATACGGTGGCATCTTAACACCACATAGGCTGCCTTCCTAAATGTTAGTTGCTTTGTGCTTGAATAAAGTATAGTGTTTCAAAAAGCCGCTGTACAAAATGCAATCAGGCATCGGATTTATAGTTGATGCATTGTTTGATTACTTTGCATATCTACATAGTTGATATACCGTAGTAGAACTGGATACAAACTTTGTATTGATACATTTTGGAAGGCAGGCATAATCAATTTACAGGTACACATACATACATATATACATTCGTAATATGCACAATGAGTGGATAATGCCAAAATATTTGTATAGTTAACCCATATAAATTTAGTGAGCCTTGCTTATATGAAGACTCAAAGGATTTGGGTACTTTATGCTTTTAAAAGGGACACTCTAGAGACACAATGATGGACAAATGCCAGAACTTTGGAGACTCAGTATACTGGCTTCCCTAGAAGTTCTAACGATATAGAGGATGATTGAATTATTGCACATGTCCTAAATCACAGTCTTGTGTTGATTAGAACTAGAGAGCATTTTTTAAACGGGTACCTCCTCTGGCAACGACGATGAGAAAGCAGTCCTAATAGTCAGTGGATCTACAATTTAATTCATAAAAGTTATGGAGAGGTCAACTACAAATTTTACCTTGACGGTACGAATTGGTTACTGAACTTCCTTATTTAATTGGTAATTACAATCCTTCAGTTAGGATCACGATCTAGCTTCTCGGATTTCATTTGATCCATAAGTGTCGGGACCTACAGTTCAAAGTCTGAAAGATAGATTTTTTTTAGAAACTTTTCATGGCAATTTTCAGAGTTTTTGCAGGAAGACTGCGAGGGAGTCGCCAAAGAAATATTTTTCTTATATTTCGTTTTATCGAGAGGTCTGGGCTGGGGTTTGAACCGCCTTCTCATGTCTAATAAGCCGACACACATCCTATACGACTACAGCGACTTACAGTTGGTTACAGAAGCTACTAATAAATTCGCGTTCGACGATCCCAAATACCTGAGATTTGACGAACATTGTCGTGTGAATTGGAATCCATAATCGTCCAAACCCGAACAGTAGACAATGCAATTGAGGTGTTACTGCTGTCAGAGAAACACTGACGGGCAGTAAAGGTGATCATCTCTACCTTAGATGTTAATTTCTTATGTCGAAAATTGAAAGTATGGAAGGATAGTCTTTGGGTTATTAAAAATGGCAAAAACTTTGGTAATTTTAGAATAGATGTAGGACTGTGTGTGCTATTTCTTGAATCCAAACTGTTGTGTATATTAAAATTTCTGCTTACAGCCTATTTTGGAAACGTTTAATTACTCATTCCATCTTACGGTCTGATGAAAGTGATAAATTTAGGAATTTTTGAAGAAATTTTTTTTCAAAGAATTTGCAGTAATATGGTCAATTAAATAAAAATGAAACATTGTTGCCTTCAATTTGAAATTGTCAGTAGCGAAAACACTCCAACAGTCAATTGCAAAAAAATAAAAACAATGAGAATGAAGAAAAAAACCTCATTTTTATATAAAAATTAATAATTTTTATTATGAACGTGGCGTCTATTTGACTATTGACGCGATTTGTTTATTTTTCTTCACTGAGTCGTGTGAATAAATGAATGATTTTCAAAAAAACGAAATTGTTGAGGTTTTTCTTGAGATTTTCATAAATTCTTTGAAAACAAAGGCATTCACAAAATAAGAAAAGTCCAGGAAAAACACAAACCAACCCAACCAATTGTATAGCAAAATAGCCATTTAGACAAGCATTAATATTCCGAAACAATACATGATTAATGGCTGGCTGAAATCATCAAAAAAATAAAAAAATGGGGGTACGACTGTTGCATTATGTCTGAATTTCGGGGGCCATTGAAAGCAGACAAAATGCGAGAGGTACTATGGAAAAAATGTAAATCTTAATGGAAAACCAATGTTTTGTTTTTTGTAAATAATAAAACAATAATAAAGTCATTGTAAATAAAACAAAAGAATTTAGAAAAAAGAAAACAAAAAAAAAACTTGTGACCAAAAATTAAAATAGAAAAAATATTTATCAACTACAACTATTGCCAAATAAAAATAGAAACGAACCAAAATTTTGTTTATTTTATTTCGTTTTTCTTAAAGACCTTTTCCGACCAATTGCTGTTACTGAATGTAATTTTTCATTTCAAAAAAAAAAAAAAAAAAACAAGATCTTTTAGGTTCGAGTTCCTTTTTTAACGTTTACGATTGTTGTCTACCAGAGGTCAGAAATGAGTATTCAAAAAGATGAGTAGAATCGAATCATACTCATAATTTCTGATACTTATACGCATTCATATTTATTTTAATATCACGGAACCTCTATTCATATTCAAAGTTTGAAGTACTCATCATATTCATACTTAACAATACGTATAATGTTGTTGATTTCGACTCCCCATAACTCAACATATACAAGAATTACAAAATAAGTATGAATCGCGTACAAACACTAAAATACTCACTAAAAGGTTAAGTGTTTGCTCTGCCTGCTGCTCTGTTTTCTTTGCTTATGTGTCTTTTTTCTTTTGTTGTAAATGCAACAACAACTAAGACTGTATTTATAAGAATCATGAGTATTTTTCTAAAGTTATGAATCTAAATTAGTAGGCTGGCTTATGAATCAAACATATTTGAAATGGTATGAGTTTGATGCCAACGTTGTATGCATATTCGTTGCAACCTGTATTTATAAATTAACGTTGTAGTGAGTATGAGTGAATCAGAGTACATAGTTAAATTTCAATATTGTTGACACACTTATATACAAAATTTCATGAGCGCTTATGAGCAGCGAAAAAAAGATTCATTGCTGACTTCTGTTGTCTGCCTAAGAAGCCAGACAATTCGTCCTATAAAAGACGTATTCAAGCTATTAAATATGTATGTATGTAGGGCGTCCATACATATTCAAGCTGTTAAATATGTATGGAATTATAAGGAGATTATGCTGGAAAATAAAGCAACTTTTTAATCAATTATTATGACATCGTCTAACTTCTGGGCCTTTTTTGCATGGCACTGAAGGAAGAGTATACTTGAAATCAAATGAAGCGGGTTCTGAGGCGTTTCACAATATTCCGTACGATTTATTTTTCTCTCTATGTTGACAAACGTTATAACAATTTAATAAATCAGAAGATATATGAGCCATACACTGCGATTAGCATATTTAACCCTCTAATGCACAAGACTGTTTTTAGTGGCCTTAAGCTTTTTTGCATTTTCTCTTCTTCGAATCCTTATATTATACAGATTTGCGTTAAACAAATTTTGTAATTCATTTTTATTCATTTGACTACAGCACTGCAGTGGATCCACAACTGCATATTGAAAAACATAAAATAAACGCTTGCCCATTTAAGGGTTAAACGAATCAGGGTTCCACTTTTGCGATGTTTAGGACATGTAATCTCCATGAATTGACGCCGTAGTCTAGTAAGTAGTGCGTTGGCTTATTAGACACGAGGCCTTGGTACAAACCCCAGGTCAGATATAAAAAAAAAATATTACTTTGGCGACTTCCTCTCAGCAGATTTCTGGCAAAAACTCCGACAGTAAATGAAAAATTGCCATGAAAAGTTTCTCGAAAAATTTCATGGCAATTTTATTTACCAGCAGACTACTGAGCGAAAGTCGCCGAAGATATTTTTTTTTCATATTTTCGTTTTGATGTCTGATTTGGGGTTTAAACCGAGGCCTCATGTCCAATAAACCAACACACTACCTGCTAGACGACAGTAACTTCTTTAAATCAAGTTTCTGCTTTATGTAAGGAACAAAGGAATGGTTAGGATGAAGACATCATTTTTTTAGAAGAAGCTGTGGCTTGGGAATATGCATGTCAATGTAAGAAACCACTTTTTATTTCATACGTTTTACTGTCTGATACGCCTGCTGATGTTATTGGAACCTGAAGTCGCAGTATTCTAGTAGATGGTTCAAACCATTACAATTCTGTATGAATAAACGTATGTGATGTGAGAGAATGTTTTTTGTTTGCACTTGAAATATAAACTCGATCTCGTAAAACTCTGTAAATAAAAATTTGTAAAATGAAAACGTCTTTCTGTCTAAACATTAAATTTCTGAAAATAAGCTACAAAGTGTAGAGAAGAATAAAAATCTTGTGCCGGAACGAAAAGTTTACAGAAAATAAACAAAAAAAAAGCGTAGAAGAGAAACGAAATAAAAGTGAAAATGAAATTTCTGTTTGCATGAGTCATTCGTGAGAATTTCTGTTTCTGTGCTCTTCAGCACGATTCGTGGAGACGTTTTTCGAATTACACAAATTCTTTGAAAATATATTTGAAGTCGACCGCGCCGTTAAAGACAAACTACATGAGTTGAGAAGTCTTGTGGCATTATTAAATTGTAGAAGAAAATACACGTTTGTATAGAGAATAACATATGTATGCATTTGAATATTATCCCAAACTTAGATCCTTTTTCCATTCAACATAATAAGACTCAAAAGACACTTGCAGAAATTTATTTTCAGTTGTATGAAGGCCCTACCTAAATAACAAAATTTGATGTTTGGATGGCGGCGCCAGTTAAAAAAACAGTATGTTGATGAAAAGTAGAAACCCTATGTAGAACGTGAGTTTTTTTTTTATCAATTTTCTGCACAGATACGGAACAATTGTTGAGACATGGGGCCTTAACTTAACTCCAGAAATAAATAAACGGGAGTTTTTCTATTTTATGTATTGTACTTTGCCATTGGGATTATTGGGTTACCAATGATGAGCATTTTGAACAAATCTAGGTAAGTCGTGACAATTCAATAAATTTCGCTGTGAACAGTACCAGAGATCAGCAATGAGTATTCAAAAAGGTGAGTAGAGTTGAATCATACTCATAATTTCTGATACTTATGCGCATTCATACTTATTTTAATATAATGGAACCTCTACCCATATTCAAAGTTTCAAGTACTCAACATATTCATACTTAACAGCACGTATGATGTTATTGATTTCGACTTTCCATAACCCAACATATACACGAAGCACAAAATAAGTATGATTCGCGTACGAACACTAAAATGCTTACTAAAAGGTTGTGTGTTTGCTCTGCTTGCTGCTCTGTTTTTTTTGCTTGTTTGTCGTTTTTTTTTTGTAAATGCAACAACAACTAAGACTAAATTTTGATGAACGATTCGAGTCATTCGATTCATTTTGTATGTAAGTATTATAAGTATTTTTCTAAAGTTATGAATCTAAATGAGTAGGCTTATGTATGAATCAAACATATTTCGAATGGTATGAGTTTGATGTCAACGTTGTACGCATACTCATTGCAACCTGTACTTATAAATCAACGTTGTAGTGAGTACAAATGAATCCGAGTAGTTAAATCTCAATATTGTTGACTTACTTGTATTCAAAATTTCATGAATGCTTATGAGTATACTGAAGGCGAAGTATATTTCGGGATATACACTATATTTTCAATGCATCTTGTTCATTAATGGGTTAACTGACAGCCTTAAGAGCAAGGCCGCGAACCCCTTCCCGATCCATCTTCCCCCTTGTCACACCCCAACCTTTACTGGTTATTAGGCATCTTGGCCAACGTTTAGGGATATGTTTTCGGCCATTTATGGAACGAACCCTCACATTAGCAACATCCAAAGGATGTATTATCTTTTACAGAAAACGGAAGGTGAGGCGAGGGACATTATTCGAACTTGCCCCATGACGAGTGATGGTTTCGACATGGCGTGGCAAAACCTGGTATGAGAATAAACGCGTTTTGGTAAATTCTCAATTGAAAACCCTCTTTAACCTCCCTTCCATATCCAAAGCATCTGGCCCTTCCATTAGGAGTTTGCAGCGAACAATTTATGATTGTATAACGAATTTGTCGTTGCTGGGCATCGAAACTCAGAATTGGGATATAATATTTGTTTATATTTGCTCCACTAGACTTCCCGAACACACCCTAGGTCTTTGGGAACGGTCTCAGGGGCCTTGCTCAGACCTACCTAAGTAGAGCAAGATGGATGAGTTCCTGACTGCCAGATACCGAACTTTGGAATCAGTTTCGGACATTATCGGCAGTCACAATTTTTCTCAAGATACTGCAAGGGTTAGTAACCAAGGCAGTCCTGGTAACCCTCGGAAATTGAGAACCTATGGGACCACTGTGGCCCCTAACTTACCCCAAAGAAAATGTCCAGTGAGAATCAAACAAGGGTCCATAACTTAACGCCAGAAATAAATAAACGGGACTTTTTCTATTTTAGGTTTTGTGCTTTGCTATTAAAATCCTTCGGTTTTCGTTTATACGTTAGAACCCGCATTTCGTTATGAGTGAACATTTTGAATTTTGAACAATCTAGGTAAGCCTTGAAGGCGATTTACATCTTGAAAGTCGTGATATATGTATCAATAGATTTTGCCACTCACAGTACTTTCGCTATCCAACTAACTAAATAGCGAATTTCTTCTAAATGGCAATCACCTAAAAGGTACGTTGAATGTAGAGGCTATCGTGTTAATGCTTCTTTGTTGAATAGACATCCATAAGTGTTTGTGATTACGAAGCTATTCATTCCACCGACTATGGTCTGCTGCACTACATCGAACACAGGTGCTTATATACGGATTTTTCAAAAGTCATATGACCTTAAATCCAACAATTTGTAAATTTCAAATGCCTTCTGACTAATGCAAGAAATTTATCTCAATTTATAATCAACAAGTGGATGAACAAAAAAAAAAAATAGCAATTAAATGGGCTTTATTTCGAATAAAAATAGAAAAAAAAACAAAAAAGAAAATAAATGTTTAAATAAATAAGGCTTTGCAAATAAATCTTTGCATAATTACCACATTTTGAAATTTTTATTTTCATTTTCTAAACATTTTCTACGGCTATCACTATCATCATCAATTATTTGCATGAGTCATGCCAACTCTCGTATACTCACTACTATTTGCGTTATTTGTACGAAAATTACATAAAATTCTTAACAATTTTTCTTTTGGCAAATTAATTAATAACATTCTATTTAATTTTACTTTTTGTTTTTGTTGTTAATTTTTTTCGCAGATTTGTAAACAAATTTTTCAAAATTTCGAAATACAAGAGGGGCTGTAGTAGAAAGGCAAAAACGGAGTGTTTTAATCGAAGCATTTAAGTGTGAAATGAAATTAAGCAGGATGTTTTCTAAATAAAAACGTTTTCATAACAAACGCACCAATGAGAACACGCCGCAGCACCATTACGCATAGTTGAATGCTATTTTTAGCATTCTGTATGCTACTGTACTGTTTCCACTAAACTAGTGATAATATATAAGGCAAAGAGGTCTTTAAAGCCCTATTTATGGAAACACGATCAAATACTATAACATGCCGCAGCACCATTACGCATAGTTAAATGCTATTTTTAGCATTCTGTATGCTACTGTAGGCTATACTGTTCTTAGAGGCCTATTTTGTAAATTGTATCCTCTAAACTAGTGATAAAATATAAGGCAAAGAGGTCAGGGTTTATTTATGGAAAAACGATCAAATGCTATAAGATAGGTTCTTAACCTACGGACTTATGGAAATAGCAAACTGCTAATTTGTGTCTATGCTAATAATAAATGAACATTCTGCTGGAAGGTTATTGTTTCCAATATATATATTATAAGCAATAGGAGAGGAACTGTTTTTCATGTGGACAACATCAGGCCATCGATACAATTCAAACACCGAACAATTATTTTTACTGGCCTAAATAGTAACACATAACCCGAACATTCTTAAAACGAAAGAGGCGTAAGGTAGAATTAGTCGAACGTTTACTAAACGTACGTTCGTTTATAACATATGAAAATAATGCAAATGCTTATTGAAAAACCATTACGGTTGGGTAATCGTTCTCATTCCCTTCCATATGCTAGAAACGAATGTACGTTCCATTACGCTTCGTAAACGTTCGGCTAATTCTAACTGGAAAGCATGTAGCATGTGGTTTGCTGTATGCTACACTAGGCGTAAGAAATATTTAAAAGTATTTTATTTAAAAATATCAGGATTTTAGTTGTATTGACGGCAATCAATAGGCCAACAATTTGAAAATTGCCTTAAAAATGGGCAGAACCTAGTTGTGAGCGAAGTCTTTATCTGTTATGGAAAATAGCTGCTAGATTTCCAAAAACTTGGGTAACATTACAGATTTAACAATAATCACACGGTTTCTTGCGACCTTCGTAAATACAGCAATCGTATGATGAAAACGGACATTGTGGACTTCCTTATAAAAACTTTGGTCGAAGAAAAAGGACGCATTGTTCATTCAAGAAATCAGCAACATCCTGATCTACATTATAATTGTGAAAGGGGTTGGTCTACGCGCATAGGCATTATGGCACGAAGGTAACTGTACGTACACTCAGCCACAAAAGTATACATACGGTTAACTAATTTCAGAAATTTTTTTTACCAATCCGTTTTCGTTGAAAAAATATTTATAATTGTATGACATCTTTCTTCGATTTTAAGAGGGTTTTTGCATTGGTTCAGAAATTTGTGAGATTTGTTAATCACAATATTTCTTCGGCGACTTCCTCTCAGCAGATTTCTGGCAAAAACTCTGAGGATAAATAAAAAATTGCCATGAAAAGTTTCTCAAAAAATCTGTCGTTCGGAGTCGACTTTAAACTGTAGGTCCTACCATTCATGTATAAAATTAAAGCACACACAACATCAGTGGTGAAAGAAACTAGGTCGTAATCCTGACTAAAGGATAGTAATGACGAATTATGTACGTATACCCTCCTGCTATATTTAGAGATACTTATGGCTGACTTTTAGATCCAGTCTAAACCAGACTAAGATACTTTAACCCTTTATGCAGAATTATTTTCATTCCCTTAATATCCTACACAAGTAAAATGGTGTTGAAATCTTGTAAATCAATTGAAGAGAATATGAACAGAATTTCAGAATTTTCAGAATTTCTTAGGGTTGGTTTTGACTACCGCACTATGGGCCTTAGTTTACCTAAAATTGCATATTATTTTTCAAAATTTTTTTTGGCGTATTTATAATGTAGAAACAATTTGTAAGAAGGAATGAATGAATCATTGTTTATAAAATGTTTCTGGTGCCAGACGAATTCAATTTATTTTCGAAAGAAATATTTCGAAACGATATTTTTTTAATGGAAAATCAAACCGAAAATCAATACAAAATTGAAAAAAAAAAACAAAATCAACAATTTTTTTCCATTATATTGTCTGGTTTGAAATCAACAAAAAAAACAAGAAAAAATTTTGTTTAAAAATTTATTTCATTTGATGACTAAAAAAAGAAACAAAGAATTTTCTTTTTATAAAGAAAAACGTAAGAAAAATTTATATTTTTTCTGGATACGAGTATGAATTCTTGTATTTAAAAAATAGTTTTTCTTTTTCAAATGAAATAAAATTTATGATTAAAGAGAAATGATGTGATGTGATGTGATGTGCTTATGGTGTAGTCGACTTCAACACTTTGATAAATGATGCGAATGATTAACAATTTATGTTGTTTAATAATTTTATTATTTTTTTCTTAGAAAACAAAAAAGAAATGTTCTTTCAATGCCATAAATTAAATTAATTTGCAAAGCTTTGGCTCTTTGATTTGCATTGCTTTTTGCACCTTTTTGGCAGAAGAGCATGATAAAAGGTAACAACGTCCCGTTTATTCAGTTGAAATCGTATTTTATAGGAAATTTATGGTTTATTTTGTTGTGTTGCTATTCTCATAATTTAAATTTATTTGTTTCTATTTATTCTATTTCATGTTTTTGTTCTTTTTTTTCTAATTTCGAATTTTTTTGTTGATAATATTGTGACATTGTGTGTAATCTTTTATAATTATACTGATGATATATTGAAATATTGAGTGTTTCGCGAAAACTTAATGAAATGAAATTATAAAGAGGAAACGTATCCCATCCCATTCCCATCTCATAGATCATTAAATCGCATTTAACGGATCAAAACTATTTCAAAAGCTTAATAAAATGTTTTCATAAATGTTTGTGGCCAATAAAATAAACAATTAAAATAATTTATTAACTTTTTTGAATTTAAATACAAAAAATATACGGTACTGTAGCTATGAAAACAATGTCACTTATAAATATTATAAGAGAACAATGTAGCAAATGAAAGTTAGGTTAGAATTTAAGATAGAATTCAAACAGTATTTTTTATATCTCATCAAGTGTAATAAAAAACATAATTCAATCCAAATGGCATGGACATGGGCTAAACTGCAGATATGCTTGATAAACCATTTAATATTAACGCAATAACAATTCATACTTATTTCCCAATATAGGGAAGCAGGACAAATAGAAACTACATTTTTCCTATTTTACAGGAAATTTGTGTTTAACATGGGCTGCCTTCCAAAATGTTAGTGGCTTTGTGTTTGAACAAAGTATCGTGTTTCATAATGCCGCTGTACAAAATATATACAATGTATTGTATTTCAAAACGTCGTCAATGTGTATTTTTAACGCAGTCAAAAAGCAATCAGACATCGGGTTTATAGTTGATGCATTGTTTGGTTACTTTGCATATCTACATAGTTTATATACAGTAGTAGAACTGCATACAAACTTTGTATTGATACATTTTGGAAGGCAGCCATGCTCTGCCAAGTCTAAATAGACTTTATCTGAGCGTGGTCTCAATTGTAGAGACGTACACAAGGAATTATCCATAACTGTTGCCAATTAGTTCCATACTTCATTATATTTGTTGTCATAATTTCTTGCTTAGGGCTTAAGGATCTAAATTGATTACAATTGAGTCAGTTTTCTATCCCGATTTAGGTATAAAGAACAGTGTTGCTTTCTATCAGCAGACTGGAACAGAAGTTCTAAGAGCTCGATGTTGTTTTCTGATTGGGATATATATTCATCCAACTTTTCAGTCAATATTACAACATAGCTTCTCACACCACTTATGTTGTGCATGTTAATTTTATACATGAGTGGTGGCATCTACAGTTTAAAGTCGACTCCGAACGACAGATTTTTGAGAAACTTTTTCATGGCAATTTTATTTACTCTCTAGAGTTTTTGCCAGAAATCTGCTGAGAGGAAGTCGCCGAAGAAATACTTTTTGTATTTTGTCTTGATGTCTGGCCTGGGGCTCAAACCCTGGCTTTACGTCTATAAGCCAACACACTACATACTAGACTACGGCGACTTCATGTCGGTATATTTGTTGTCCTAATTTCTTGCCTAGGGCTTGAGGATCTAAATTGATTACAATCGAGTCAGTTTTCTCTCCCGATTTAGGTATAAACAGAAGTATTGCTTTCTATAAACAGACTGGAACAGAAGTTCTATAAGCTCAATATTGCTTTCTGATTAGGATACATATTCATCCAACTTCAATACATATCTCACTTGTGATACATGAGTACTAATTCGAACTCATTCATTTAAAGATAGTTTTCTCTTCTTATGTCTACTAAACTTTATCTAAATTTTTACTATTTAAGGCCACTATTACAACTTGCCGTTAAACTTGGGCTTAGTTAAAGATACCTTCAGCTAAAGGGAACTGTAAAGTTACCTTTAACTTATTTTCGTTATTACAACTTACAGATAAAATAAAGTAAACTTTTTCAAAAATATGGCAGTGCCAGAGCAATGTCGATAAAACTGCTCAATTAAAGAAGTTTTTCTTTAAACGCAGTGGCAACGAAGGGCCTCTTTTTTGTTGTGTTTCCTCATTTTGTTTATATTTAAAGTTGCCATATCAAAAATAATATATAATATGGCAAGTTCTAACATAAACTTAACTTTAAAACTTAAAGGTAGGATGATCCTCCCTTTAGCTTAACGCTCACTTCTATCTTATTGTCTACTTATAATAATGAAAAACAATTTATCTGTCCATTAAAATCCTCCCTTTAGTTAACGGCAAGTTGTAATAAAAGCTCTTAAACTTTAATGGATTTTATATGCAATTTCAGTCTATTGAAACACACATACATATGTGCGTAATTGCTCATTACCACCCTTCACTCAGTATTACGACCTAGCTTCTCACACCACTTATATTGTGTGTGTTAATTTTATATATGAGTTGCGGGATCTACAGTTTAAAGTCGACAGAGAAACTTTTTCATGGCAATTTTATTTTACTCTCAAAGTTTTTGCCTAGAAATCTGCTGAGAGGAAGTCGCCTAAAAAATATTTTTTCATACTTTGTTTTGTTGCAAATGTCTGACCTTAGATTTGAACCAGAGATCAGCAATGAGTATTCAAAAAGATGAGTAGATTCGAATCATACTTATAATTTCTGATACTTATACGCATTCATACTTATTTTAATATTATACTCATACCACTTATATTCAAAATTTGAAGTACTCATCATATTCAACACGTATGATGTTGTTGATTTCGACTCTTCATGACTCAACATTTACAAGAATCACAAAATAAGTATGTTTTGCGTACGAACACTACAATACTCACTAGAAGGTTGTGTGTTTGCTTTGCTTGCTGTCTTTGTCTTTCTTCTTTTTTGTAAATGGAACAACAACTAAGATTGTAAATTTTGAATTTTGATAAATGATTCGAATCACTCGAATCATTTATGAGTATTATAAGTATTTGTCTAAAGTTATGAATCTAAATGAGTAGGGTTATGAATCAAACATATTTCGAATGATAAGAGTTTGATGTCAACGTTGTACACATACTCATTGCAACCTTTACTTATAAATCAACGTTGTAGTGAGTATGAATGAATCAGAGGAGTTGAATTTCAATACTGTTGACTCACTCAAAATTTCATGAGTACTTATGAGTAGCGAAAAAACGATTCATTGATGATCTCTGGTTTGATAAACCAACACACTAGTTACTAGACTGGGGCGACTGCTTCTATTGAAGCCTTTATCGTATTTAGCAGCGCCAGCAGAGACAAGGAACTCAACGTTAGACACGTTTCACAATATTTGAAAAGAGGTTTAATAAAATGCAGAGTCCCCTTCCGTTTTTATGGAAGTCTATGAGACCGTGTGAATACACACGATTTATACATTAGTCCTTGACTTCTTCCTTGTTTAAAAGCTGAAAACTGTTTAATTTCTTACTAAATTCTAAAATTGTATTCTAGTCATGAACGGAGTAAAAAATGTATAAACCATTGCCAGCACTTAGCTTCCTAAAGCTTCAGATTATTCTGTTATTCTTGACAGCCAGTTGAGTATAGCATGTCAACCATCCTCTTATCTTGGACATTATTCCCTAAGGTGTTTGCTGCTTGCACCTACGCCACAATCGAACCTCATTATTCTAACAGGTGCAATCATCATTTCTGTCTTTTCTGTGTTGATTCCACTGTCGAGAAAGTAGCTAACGTGGAGTGTACACTACCATTTACGCTGACATATTAACACAAAAACAAAGTATGTTTAGTATACGATACAACCAATATTTGTATTGAATTGCAGCTTTTGCCTGAATGCCAGCACCAATAACTTTGTTAGCACCACTCTTTCTGTAAGAAATAGTCATACAGAAATAAAAGTTCCAGGAGCTTTAAATAATATTGTGTGCACCAGCCGCCGGTTTTATTTCACAGACTTAATCCAAGCTGCTCTAACCAATTCAATTCTCAATGAACCACGGCTAGAGACACAATTCAAAGTTACCCACAAACAAATATTGTAAAGTGAATTAAGTACAGGAAAATGCTCCAGGAAAACTGTACTAAGAACGTTTGACAAATAGAAGAAAATTCGAATTAATGCTTGAAAAGTTTTTAGGAAAGGTAGTTGGAATCGTTTTAGTGAAACCTAAAAGTAGTATGCACGCAATATACAAAAAAATGTTTGTTTTTTATTCGTTTTCGAATTTCGAAAATCCATATGGAATGGAAAATAAACAATTTTAAACTATTTCACTCGTATTGTAATACTACAATCGAAATTTATAGGTTTTCTAATAAGTTCGAAAATTCGAACTTATGTTCGAAAAAATTTTAAACACTTAAAAATGTTCCTAGAAACGCATAATGACTGAAAATTTGCGTATTTTAAAGATATTACATGTTTAATTAATTTTTAATTGCTTTTTAAATTTTTTGAAGCACAATGAAAATTACACAAATTTTCAATATAATAAAATAATGTTTTTGAAATACGTTTTTAAATACCTTCATTCTTTATTTATTTATAATTTCTAATTAATACTATTTGGACATTAGAAAACAAACAGATTGGAAAGGCACGTGTGCCAGCCTGTTTAAGTTTTCGAAGTTCGTTAGCATTTCTTTTCAAAAAGAAAATTTCATAAATTAAAAATAAACTAAAAAAACTATCATAAAAACTATAAATATTTTTAAAAATACTCGTATGTATACTATACATACTAATATTTTATGAAAAATGTGTTCATTTAAAAAAAAGCGCTAAAACAAGATTTGGGTCAACTGTGGCAATAAACGCATGAAAGCCAAAATAAGTAGTCATAACCGAAATATCAGAAACAATTTCTGAAACAATCCATAGCGAAATGCTACATTTTCTGAAATTTTTTTTTGGTTCTCATGCTGTTTAAACACATCATTTGAATGCATTTCAGAACAAAAAATATTCTTTTTTTTCGTTTTAATAAATGGTGATGGAGGGTGGCAAAGGCCAGCAAAACAACAGGTGTTTCGTTGAATTCGTTAGTCAAAACAATTTGTCACAAAAAAATAATGAAAACAAAAAGAAAACAACAATATTTCAGCAATAGCAACAGCATAAAAGTGATTATTTTTTCTTCTGAAATGCAATTTTAAAAACAAAGAAAACGAGGTAAAAACGAGGCTTTTTATACCCTACCCAGCCATCTATTGTATGGTGGTGCGTATATTGTGTTTATGATCACGTTCGTATAGACTCGCAACAGGGACTTCCGACCTAGGAAAATTGATAACACATGTATTCCCTGTGTTGCATTCATTGAATGTGCTCTGGAGCAGTTGCCAGTTGATTCTTATTTCCATCGTACCAAAATATTTGGGTACGTGAAGAAACAAAATCGTCGAATTTGGGACGATACCAATACACATTAGAGCCAACATCATCCAGTGCATTCTGAGAAAGCTACTGTTTAGTGTGGGTTTTAAACAGCTGTGTCATTGGTCCGTGTTTCTCGGAAAACGACGTTGAACGTGTCTCACATTTCATGTAACGGGGGATATCCTGTGCGAGGGTTTTGTTAGCTAACGTGGAGGTGATGTAAGCTGGCCACCATGATCGAGAGATTATACCCGTAAGACTTTGTGGACCTTCCTTAAGACGTATGCGAATAAGCCAAAAACCACAGGGGGTCCCTAAAGCCAACGTAACCCTTGCCATCGGTCAAATTCAGCTTGATTTAAGCGACAAATTTATGGAAAATTGATCAGAAAAATAGCAAAAAGAAGTTCCTATACAACCGGAGAGCTAGTGCAAGCAATAACCAAGCCCAGCTAGATATTTAAGGCTATTTTCTTGTGTGCTTGATGGGATTGGCAGTCGCCTACTGGGATTCTCTCCTTTTTCTTCAAAAGAAAAATAGTTTGTTGGGGAGAATTAAAGACAGCGTTACACACATACATACATAATTGGTAATTACAACCCTTTAGTCAGGATTACAACCTATTTTCTCACACCACTTATGTTGTGTGTGTTAATTTGTATACAAGAGTGGCGGGACCTACCGAACGACAAATTTTTGAGAAACTTTTCATGGCGATTTTGATTACTCTCAGAGTTTTTGCCAGAAATCTGCTGAGAGGAAATCGCCGAAGAAATATTTTTCCATATTTCCTTTAGTTGAAGATGCCTGGCCTGGGGTTTGAACCGAGGCCTTACGTCTAATAAGCCAACACACTACTTACTAGACCACGGAGTTACCTGAACAAATTGTGTGCTTTTACAAACGAAAGAAAATCTCCTAACAAACCGCATATAGGTTAGGTTTGGTTAGAGGACGTGTGCTTGTCAATTAAGACAAGTACAGTACCAGGAGGTCGAATTGACCCATTGTGCAACGTGCTAGTTTCTCACACCACTTATGATGTGTGTGTTAATTTTAATACATGAGTGGTGGGACCTACAGTTTAAAGTCGACTCCGAACGACAGATTTTTGAGAAACTTTTCCAAGGCAATTTTTTTTACTCTCAAAGTTTTTGCCAGAAATCTGCTGAGAGGAAGTCGCCGAAGAAATACGTTTTGTATTTTGTCTTGATGTCTGGGCTGGGGCTCGAAGCATGGCTTTTACGTCTAATAAGCCAACATACTACCTACTAAACTACGGCGGTTTCATAAAACATATAAAACGTTTGATTTTTGACCGCTTATTGCATCTAATACGAGGAAAAACAGTTTTTGCATGTCATTGTTCTGTATTCTACGTATATGCTAAGTCTGTGATTGTCAAGGAGATCTACAATAGATTGACCTGAGCCCATATTTATCAAACTCTGTCAACCGTTCGGTTGCTCAGACACAGTAATCCTTCGATTTACGTCGCCTCGATTAACGTTATTTCGATTTACGTCGTCAAATTTTTTGTTCCCTCTAACTTCAATTTACGTCGTTTAAGTCGCCTTTTTTTAACCAACTGCGACGTAAATCGAGGGATTACTGTAACTTTTTTAAGTTCCTTGTTAAAAACATACTATTTTGTCGATTTTGTTCGATTTACGGTCGTTTCGATTTAAGTCGCCTTTTTTTGCAACCAACTGCGACGTAAATAGAGGGATTACTGTAGAGTGGTTAAAGTGTTTGACTACAAACTCGAGCAATTCAGGCTTAAACCTTAAAGAAGGCAAGACAATTTTCATCAATGGTTTTCTAATTCTAAAAACTAGGAATGTTTCATTCGGAAAGAGTTTTTACGTCTGCTCTCAAAAAAGGATAATATTAACAACGAAGATTATAGCAAAGTCGGTTAGCGCTACTACTTGAGAAAGCGATGAACTCATTCAGCAAAGTTCCTCACCACAATATTCAATGCAACAACCCAATAAATCTTTTCATACATTTCAATTACATAGGTTTTGTGGAGAGTGTTCTAAAATTCGAACTTATGTTCGAAAAATTTTTAATATATTAAATTGCTCTTGTGAATTTCATAAATATGAATTTAATAAAGAAAAACTACCTTAGAAGTCTGATAAGACTTAGAAATGCTTGTTTGCCAGACACGGTGTATCATCGAAAACATTTGAAAATTTAAAATGTTTTTGTTTTTGTTTTTTTTTCTGTTATACCTACAATACTATATTGTATTTAATTATTTATTTCTATTTCTATTTGAATTTATTTTTATTTTTTCTAAGAAAATGTTTTACGTTACGTTTTAATTACCATGTGGGCTGCATGTGATACAATTGAATTGAAAGATATCTGTCATAAAATGTCATGCCATCGTAGTAAAAGAAAAAACGAAAACAGAAAAGAATAGAATAGAAGGAGGATGGATAGTGTAGTTTTCACTTACGCTGCTAGCGTATTTTGATAAATTAATGAATTTAAAATTAGAAACAAAATTTGTGTCAAAACAATTTAATTCCAATAAATTTGTGATTTAAAGAGTTTAGGCGGAGCATGTCTGTGTTCTCTTTTAAATTTCGAATGGAATAGCATAAAGAAAATTGAAAATAGTATAACGAGTGTAGCTAATGAAATCAACCGCAGTGTGTTAAAAGCAATTTCACATAAAAAAATTATTAAAATTAATAATTTTCCTCGATAATGATGTATCATCATCATCATTATCCATCCAACCATTTATCTGATCAACTAGCCGAGTGAACATTTGCTATTCTTTTGCTACACAGTTTTTCTTTCTTGTGTTTTTTTGTACCGTAATGAACTGTAGTGTAAAATTAAAACACCATTTTGCCTTTCTTTTTTCACGAAAAAAATACTATTTTTTGGGGCACTTCATAAAGCGAATGAAAAAAATTGTTTCGTTTTTTTTCTTGTTCTTAATTCACTAAAAGACATCTGTTGCATAGATTATATTGTAGATTATTTTGCAGTTGGTTTCGTTTTTTTTCTTTTTTTTTTGGCGAACCTCATCTACAAATATGAATTTGCAACAATTTGATTTAAAATTTTATTTTTTTTTGTGCTCAAGTGGAAAGCAACCAACAAAATGCTCATCATCTGATAAAAATATAAATCACAGGCAAAATAAAGAAAGACAAGGTAACCACAAGTGAATAAACATCATCATTATCATACCATCAGCTGACAGAGGTTATTGCTGCTGTTGTGATGTCGATGAAATCCAAAGTCAGCGTTTAGCTTTGGGTTAATTATGAGGTTGGATGGTTGAAGTCTCCGTGGTCTAGTGGGTAGTGTGTTATCTTATTAGACGTGAGGCCTCGGTTCAAACCCTAGGACAGGCATCTCCAAATAAAAGAAATATGGAAAAATATGTATTTCTTCGACGACTTCCTCTCAGCAGATTTCTGGCAAAAAACTCTGGGAGCGAATAAAATTGCCATGAAAAAGTTTCTCAAAAATGTCGTTCGGAGTCGACTTTAAAACTGTAGGTCCCGCTGCTTATATATAAAATTAACACTCACACAACATCAGTGGTGTGAGAAACTAGGTCGTAATGCGGACTAAAGGGTTGTAATGACCAATTATGTATGTATGAGGTTGGATTTAAAAATTGGACAAAAGTGAAGAAGGAAAATAGCAACAAAACTTCTTGCCCTCGACGTTATTAAATTGTAGAACATTGATTTACCCAGAACAGTTCCACTATGGTAATACATCTACGGTAAGAATTCTCTAAGACCTCCGTTGTAGAAAATAAACCATTATTTAGCAAAATAAAAAGTGTCCGACATATCTGGTAATGACAAATTTGGAGGTCTTAACACTACCTATGCCCACAGATTGAAGTGGAACGGTACATTTAATTCCCGAAGATGTCATCTTCTTCATAAGTAATGAAACAACTTTTTCGTATGCATATTTTAAACGAGCCAAATATGAACCATTTTAATAGATAACATTGGGATGAAGTTTTTTAAGCAAAGAACTAATTCAATTGCGACTTGCACACCTCTAGGATTTTAAATTTAAACCATGGATACAGTTTAGCAGAGGTCGATACAAGTAAGAAACTGGATGTACCAAGTCCGGTCTTTGTGGTGAATACATCAAATCTTTCCACTCTGAACTCTGAACGTTATAATTGAATTGTTTGCTTCTAGCTTTGCATAAGTAATTGGTCATTACAACCTTTTAGTCAGGATTACGACCTAGTTTCCCTCTGTTAAATTTATCCACGAGTCACGTAACCCACAGTTCAACGTCGACTCCGAACTACACATTTGAGAAACATTTCATGGCAATTTTATTTAATCTCAGAGTTTTTGCTTGAAAACTGCTAAGAGGAAGTCCCCGAAAGTAATATTTTTTTATGTTTCGCTTTTTTTTGAGATATCTAAGTTGGATTGCTTGCCTCAATTTTGTTAATCATTGACAGTAGAGATTGGAAACAATCGGTAGACCAGGTTGTAGAAAGACATAATAAAAATTTTCCTCAAAATCCTATTGGTCACACAGCATTAGCATTTTTGGTGGCAATCCAGCTTTGTCCTCGTCTACGAGTCTTCACTAGCTTCGCCCATGATCTTTTTCGCATGTACGCGTCTGGTAGTTGCCATAGCCTAATAATAATAATAATAGGCAGTATGTTTCCTCACTTAATAACAACTTGAAGCTAAAATATGCTACCAAAATATAAGTGCAAATCCTGTCGTCGACAAAAGTAAATAATCAGGCAGTGAAATAGTATCACAATAAAATCTAACCTCTCCTCTGTTGGAAAAGAAATTATATAAAATAATTCCTATAATTTCCTATACAATAGATAGGGTTCCTCTAAACGAAAATTCTAATTATTCGCTGTAAGTTCTCCAAACTTTCCACACGTTTCGCTGGCTTTCAATATGCTTTCGAAAGAAAAGTAATTTATTAAACAAAATTTTTAATTTGAATGTGTTCAGCGAACTAGAGCTAACAAAAGTTGGAGGGTTATGATGCGTAAAATTGTGACATCACTTGTAAGTGTCGTAGTTAAAAATAAAATCATATGTTAAGACTTCTATTAAGAATTTCTTTTATTGTAAAAAAATTAAAAATAAATTTTAGAAAAACAAGAATCAGAAAATAAATTAATCATAAAATTTTCAATTTAATTTATAATCTATTATATGTATTTATGTATATATATATATACATATTTATGTGGATACTAATAAATATGAAAATGCGTAATCAAAATTTCTTGGGGCGATAAAATGTTCAAGCAATTAATTTATGTGTATGCAGGCAGGCGGGCAGCAGCTTTTCATAATTTTCAAAAATTATTTTTTGCTTGTTTTCTCCGCCAATAAAAATAAAAAACAAAAAAAGAAAATGTTCTGCGAATTGAGTGTGTCAAGTATATTCGAAATTCTGGCGACAGTTTGTCGAGCAAGAAAATTTCTGATGAACATTTTGCGTAAGATCATCATCATTACCGTCTTCATTATCATCATCGTAAATATAGAAAATCGTTTCGCTTTTATTTTGGAATACAAAACACTTTAAACGAGTGCGAGTGACTCATTAACGAAACGTTAAAAAAATTTAATGGCCAGTGAGAGCAGCATGAAAACAGAGCAAGTGTGCTGTCTGTCCTTAAAATGTTTGATCATCATTGTCGATGTCACAACACTTGAAGTGGAAAAAAGTGTATTGAAAATTTAAAAAAATGAAAAGAAAAAAGGAGGGAAATTTACTGTTATTTTGTATGAATTTTCTTTTTATTGTTGTCACAATCGAATGAGTTGAATGACAGTTTTTTGACAATTTGAGTACATTTTTTAAATATTTATTTTCATAGTTTTGTTTGTTTTCTGGGTTTTAATTTTAAAATGGTTTTTAAAATTTAAAATTTTTATTATTTTTGGTTTTTGTGCAGATATTTTTAACACTTTTCTATACAATATAAAGGGTCCGCCAAATAACTTTTTTTTTTTTATAATGCTTTAAAAAAAGAACGACCGAATATTTTCTCAAATATCTTTTTTTATTTGAAAGTACAATCATTCCGGTTAATAATGGAAAATAATTTCATTCAAATGGCTGCCTCGGCTAGCCATGCAGTAGCTAGCACCAGAAGATGCCGATTTTGGCAAAAAAAAAATCATCTTTTCAGATGAAGCTCATTTTGATCTTGGCGGGTATGTAAACAAGCAAAATTGTCGCATTTGGGGCACAGAAAACCCGCACGCATACATTGCAAAGACGACGCACCCAAAACGAGTCACTGTTTGGTGCGGATTTTGGTCCAGAGGCATAATTGGGAATTTTTTCTTTGAAAATGAGCAAGGAGTGGCCGTTACAGTCAATGGCGATCGTTATCGGGCCATGTTGAACGAATTTTTGTTCAAAAAATTGAAGAGGAGGATATTGGCAACATTTGGTTTCAACAGGCTACACTCTATGTTTTGCGCCCTGTTTTTGAAGATCGTATTATCAGCCGCAGAGCTGATGTTGTTTGGCCACCTCGGAGCTGCGATTTGACACCGTTGGACTATTATTTGTGGGGTGCCGTCAAAGTTAAGTGTTACGCAGACAAGCCAGAGACAATTGACGCTTTAAAGGACAATATTCGTGAAGCCATTGGTGAAATACAGCTGCACACAATCGATAATGTGCTTAAAAATTGGACCGATCGTGTAGGCTACTGCATGGCCAGCCGAGGCAGCCATTTGAATGAAATTATTTTCCATTATTAACCGGAAGGATTGTACTTTCAAATAAAAAAAGATATTTGAGAAAATATTCAGTCGTTTTTTTTAAAGCATTTTCAAAAAAAAAAGTTATTTGGCAGACCCTTTATTAACATTAACGCAATATATTAAAAACAACAGGCGAATGTTTCCAAAACCAAAATATTACGTGTGAACGCTTCAATCACTGATCTGTTTACACTACTAGACAACATCCTGATAGTCGACTTCCACAAAGTTTGCTATCTCAGCAACATTCTATTCAAAAGTGGCGGATCAAGCGAGGATAAATTAAAGATTTTTTCTAATAATAGAAAATCTACGATCCTAGGTTTTAGGTTGGAGGACGTGTACTTGGCATTGAGACAAGTACAATACCCGGAGATCAAGTTGATTCTTTGTACTATGTCCTAAAGGAGAGAGGATAATAGAGGAGAAGGGGAAAAGGAGCGGAAGTAGGAAAGGGAGAATAAGGAAGCGAAGGAATTACACAGACCAAAGGCACACAAGAGAGTGCGAGAGTGCACTATTGAAGCCTTAGAACTTCGCAACCAGCTCAAACTGCTAATGAGTCTATGGAGAGCCTTAATGTCGGCACTCGACAAAGAATTCAAACCCTCAAAGAAGCCTCTGGCTAGGGTCCTCAACCTACTAAGGGCTTGACAGTTACAGAGGAGGTGTTCGATAGTTTCCAATTCCTCTTCGTTGCAATATAACCTGCAATAGTCCGGCTGGCATCTGTTCCAGATTCTTGTCAGTGATCTAATCTCGCAGTGCTTAGTAATAAACCCAAAGACTAACCTCAAACTGGCCTTATCCAAGCCCAATAGCCAACCTGTTCTAAAACTGTTTATAGCAGGCCATAGACACCTAGAAACGATCCACGATCCTATATGGATTTGAAATTTGGAATGACCTAAGCAGTGATGCTTTATGCGCATCGAGGTATTTATAAATCAAAACCTCCCAAAATCATTTTTTGAGGGGATTAAACCAAATTAATTTAAAAAATATTAAAACAGACTATTTTGTTCATACTTCGCTGAATAAAGACAAGGTTGCCCGTTTACTCCGTTTACGAGCATTGAGCCCTTATTTACTACATTTCAAATTCGTGTAATGTTATTATATTATACTCCCGTCTTCCTTCCATATTAGGTTTGATCATATTTCCTCTGCTGGGCAACACCATGGATCAGAATCCAGCCAAACCTTTCGTTATAGGCTCTGTTCGATGTTTTAATTACATTGCAGGATTCTTCATCGATTCCGACTATCATCAGCTTACCAATTACTTCAAAGTTGCGCAGGACGCGCAATAGAGGTGTGTAGACTCTCATTTTGAATATACAATAAAGCCATAATCTGCTGCGATGTTTGCCCCAAGCTTCTTGGAAAAAAGAAAGTAATTATGTGTGCCTTAGATACCTCATGCCCTGAATACGCAATTGGCTCGCCCTTCAACTGAGACAATTTTGGTGCAGCCATTTTCAGCCATTCGCCAGTTTGTGCGGATGTTGGACCGAACTGGATGCCCACAAATTTCAATTCATGGGTCCACTGCACAATTTCGCACATAATAGCATCTTCTAATTCAATTTGCTTTGAGGGTGTCAAATTGACTGTAGGATATTCTCTCGGCATAACTGCTACTTTGACCACTCTTGAAACCTTTACGTAGCTTTCGCTTATAGCGGATCTCATTGGAATTTTTGTTGAACCATCATAATATTTCTTTAAATTCTTTGAGGTGGAATGATGAGTTTAATCCTAATTTTGACGTCTGCTGTTTGTTCTTGGCGTCTCTAGGCATTAGCCCCTTCTCTAGGTAGCTCAGTTATCAAATGCAGACTGCCCGATTGAGCCCCTTTCGCAGTGGATCATCAATTGCTTTAGGTTGACCAAATGGTGGTAATCTTAGGCGCGTGATGGTTTTATAATGCGATTATCATCTATCTGTGCCTAGAAACAAATCCCTAGTGGTGAGAAACTCTCCCTTTTTAAGTGGTTGCATTGTCTGATTTTCTATGCTATTCGTTATTGAGGTTATGTCCTTTAGGGTGTTTGGATAGAGATTATACATACATACATAACTGTCATTCCCGCCCTTCAGTCAGGATTACGACCTAGTTTTTCACACCACTTATGTTGTATGTGTTAATTTTATACATGAGTGGCGGGACCTACAGTTTAAAGTCGACTCCGAACGACAGATTTTTGAGAAACTTTTCATGACAATTTTATTTACCTTCAGAGTTTTTGCCAGAAATCTGCTGCAGAATTTGCTGTCGCCGAAGAAATACTTTTTGTGTTTTGTTTTGATGTCTGGCCTGGGCCAACACAAGCCAACACACTTCTTACTAGACTACGGCGACTTGGAGAGAGATTAAGTCTCTTAATTATTGAAATTTAAAACAACTTTCATAAAATGTCGAAACTGGTATGCTTGAGTTAGACCACCATTTCGTCCAGATCTGAATAAGCTCAAAGTGCAATGGAATTACTTTTAAATTGCTTACAGACACATTTGACTTGATTAAATTGATTTCATTGTGATAAAGGTTTTTGCTGTTGCGCGGGTATTTTTAAGGACATTAAGGAAGTTTCACCAATGCTACATTGTTATTTTCAAAAGTTTGTTTAAAAGGGCAACCAATAATGGCATAAGTATTCAAATTGTAGACGACGAATTCAAATCAGATAAGTTAGTTTTTGAAACAATACAAACAATATTAAGAAAAATAATAATTTCAGTTACATTCAAATTACCCATTTTATTCCAATTTTCGGTGATTATTAACTCGGGTGAAGCCACTTTTGTGGAGAAGTTATAAACTGTCATACAAAGGATTTTGTTGAATATGAAAAGAATTTTTTTTATTTTTTCTTCGTTTTATAATTTATTTTGCACTCTTGGGTTTATATCGCTTGATAATTTATTTATTTGACAAAAAAATGCGCGTGAATATAAACAACGAAAGCAACGAGTTACGATCAATTTAAAATCAATCTTTTGTTAAGGTATTCCAATATAATTCTCACATAAATTTTTAATTTCCTTTTTTCTGAAAAATAACTACCGCCGTATATTGAAACAATAGTTATAAACGAGATCAGTTTAAATTTTTTTAGTAAAAATCACGTTTAAAAAATTTCGAAAAAGAAGCGAAAGAAACGTTATAAAAAAAATTTATCAAAACAATATGAATTCGTGAACAGTTTGTACGCTACTGAGCAAGAAAACAAAGATGACGGAAATATTTTGTTGAAAAAAATAAAAAAAAAACAGAAGAGAAACAGTCGCCCGCCAAGCATTAGCAAGAAGCATTCGACAAAAACGACAAAGTTTTATGAGCGGAAGGACGGATCTAAAGTAGAAAAATTAACAGAAAATAAAAATAAAAAAAATTACTTCTACAAGATGACACATCACAGCGTTGAAAAGGCACCCGAAGTGAGAAAGATAAACTAGACAACAAGACGTTCACATTGTCATTGTTGTTGTGTGTGAATGCCACAGTTTGTTGCATGCAATACACAAGATCTATAATAAATACTACATATATTAATTGTTTGTGTTTTATTTATAAATATTTACATACATTCAGTGCGTTTTCAGAAACAGAACCAACAGTACATACATACTAAATACGCAGTTTTTCTTTTATGAAAATTTAAATTTTTTTTTCTGTTTTCTTTATAGAATCAGTAACACGATTTGAATCTCATGATGATGATGATGATGATGTTGATGCTGACGAAGATGATTCATTTTTTTTGTATTTCAATTGTAGCGCTGAGGTTTGTTTTTTATTGTATAGTTTTCTTTTTGATTTTTAAATTAGATTAAATTTTACTTATTAATTGCTACACAATTGCTGCAATCAGCAATTTTTGTATTCTCGAACAGTGGTTTCATAGGAAACTGGAAATATTGTTGCCAGAACCTGTAAAAATATCAAAATATTGCTATTGATTCTACTCTACTTCAAATTGTTAACCGTATAGGCACAAAATATTGATGCGTTTGAATCCACATACACTTTAGTTTGAAATCCTTTTGAACCTAATGAGCATCCTGAATTTTTTCTCTAATATTGTAACAACCAAACAAACATGGCACCAAGTTCATATCTTTTGTATTTCTTTTCGTTTCTTAACGGAACATAGGGTTATTACAAAGCGTATCTCCCATACTTTTATTATTTCTGTGCTGAGCTCCAGTGGCATTAGTCCATCTTCCACAGTAAGTGATTGTCTTTACCGTGAAACAATGTTTTCTGTGAAAATGTATGGAGTCCTACTCACTTTCAAGAGATTACGTAGTCTGACTGATGTTTGCCTTCCTGGGGGAACAGAGGTCCTTTTGAAAGGATTACACAGTCCTGCAAATTTGAATCCACGTGCTTCCGAAGGCATTTTGCTGAACACGAATCTGGGTCCAAAAACTTTCCATCACGTCCGGTTTTCGAGAAAAGTAAATCTGATTAATTTTTATAAACCTCGTCCGCCATATTGGATCCGCCATTTTGTATTTTTCAAATCTGAATGAAGATCTGTAATCAGCGACCCCAAAAACCCCTGAGTAAAAATTTTCAAGTAAATCTGATTAATTTTTAAGGACCTCCGTAATGCGTTTCTTTTTCTCTTCCAACCCTTGACATAAACCCACCCCCTACTTTAAGGGTGCATGCATACAATTTGGCTTTGGGCTCACTTTAAAAAGCAAAGATCAATTGTCAATTTCTGACAATAGCGATGATTCTAGCACGTCAGTGTTGTTAGCTCAACAATTTTTCAAAAATGGCCAAAAATGCTATTTTTAGGGGGTTTCAATCCCCTTTTTCTCGAAAACCTGACGTGAAAAAGCGCAAAATGCCTTCGGAAAAACCTGGAGCCATCTTATTTTCAAAACCTATGCAGGGCTGTGTTATTTGTTGCCACTTTGAAGCTAATTTCACAAGGGCTTCTACAAGAACAATTTTTGCAAGACAACTCTTGTCAGTATTGGAAAAAATAAACTGCGACAATCGATTCTAACGAGCTAAAATTCTTTATCAACAAAGTTATTCGCCAAACAAAGGAACAGTAGGACTATCGGTTTATTCGACCATGTATACCAATTGGCTATCGTTAACACAACTATCCGTTTATACGACCAAGTATTCCAATTGGCTATGGTTTACACAAACTTTCCGTGATTCAAACTATTTTCGACTAATGCTGGCATAAGTTACAAGTTTTCACCACAAGATTTTAGATCACAGATAAAAACTCGATTGATGAGGTAGTTATTTCTTTTGCCTCTTGTGGTTCTAGCTTTATTCGAATGATCTCATTTACTGAAGGCAAATCGATCGGATATACATATGACGTATTTTTTTTTAATTCAGTTTTAGAGTGCATTCCAACAGCCTGGTGATAAGTGATCACAAAACATTCAAAGATTTTTTATTATAAAACCAAATCTCTACTTTTTTAAGTCACATTGCACAATTATATCACGCTTATGCAGGGTGGCTGATATGTATTGCAACCAACTTCAGGTTGTTGCTGACAGATTTATTCCAGTGACAGTTCATTTTATTATTTACAAGCTTACAAAAGCGTTTTGATCTATTGCATTCAGAAAAAAAGTTATTCGTGATGGAATTCAAGCGTGATAGTGTGATTGCTTTATATTTGGCTAGATAACCACAGGTGGCTATCGTTAGAGCCCTCCAGCATTTAAATGTGAATAAATCTTTTGTTTTTCGTACCATTACTCGTTACCATGATACTGGCATTGTTGCATCGCGTCCAAAAAGTGGGCGAAAAAAAACGGTAACAACACCAGAAATGATCCGAAAAGTGAAGGCCAGATTCGATCGAAATCCACGCCGCAGTGGTCGAAAAATTGCTCGTGAGCTGAACATATCGCGAGAACGGATGCAACACATATTGAAAAATGAGCTTGGACTAAAGCCATTGAAGTTCCAAAAAGTGCAAGAGCTCACCGATGGACAAAAAAAAAGTTAGACTGGAAAGAGCCAAGGAGTTACTTCGCTTGCACGAAAGTGGCAAGTTACCGAATTTGGTTTTCTCCGATGAGAAGCCATTCCAAATTGAGCAGTTTGTGAACAAACAAAATGAACGGGTTTACTTGCCAAAGAGGTCAGCTGTAAATTTACACCTGTGATTGGCCACCAGAACTCAAGCGCCTTCGATGGTAATGGTGTGGGCCGCCTTAACGGCCGATGGTTTATTAGAGGTAAAGCTAGGGTTCGAGCCCCAAAATACAAAAAGTATTTTTTCGGCGACTTCCTCTCAGCAGATTTCTGGCAAAAACTCTGAGAGCAAAAAAAAAATTGCTCTTTTTCATGTTTCTCAAAAAATCTGTCGTTCGGAATCGAGTTTAAACTGTAGGTCCCACCACTCGTGTATAAAATTAACACACACAACATAAGTAGTGTGAGAAAGTAGGACGTTGTACAATGGGTCATTTTGACCTCCGGGTACTGTACTTGTCTTAATTGACAAGTACACGCCCTCTAACCTAACCTAACCTAACAGACCTTCCTCTTTCAATCTAAGGTTACGGGTCAAATAATTTAACTTCATTAAAACCTTGTGATGCCAATTGCCCAAGCCAGATTTATTTAAAACCAACGGCTCTTAGATTTATGCCACCTTGTGCCATAGTTTCAAAGGTATGTTTAGTTCAATCAATTTAAAAAGTGATAATAATTTCATTTCTCCCAACCCACTGTACATATTTACAGATGTGTGCATAAGGCATACTGAGCGTATGAGTAATGTAGTGCACGAATCAAAATGCAAAAATTTATTCAGTGTTTTTCATTATTTTTTATTGTTGTTTTTGATTGTATTTTTTTTTTTATTTATTTTTGGGGTGCAACAAACAAACAACATCACCAGAAATATCAAAACAAAACCAAATGAAAATGTAAATTTTTGTTTTGTTTTACAAAAAAAAAGGAAAGAAAATGTAAATTTTCTTGGCATAAGACTTAAATGCAATAATAAATGGATAGAAATCAAAATGCAATAAAAATAATGATAATAAATAGGAACAACAAAAAACAATTTCAACTAAATTGAATTTTAATTAAGAAAAAATACAATAAAAAACAAAAAAAAGAGAAGAAAATCGACGGCATTCCCAGCTAATGACAAATTAAAAATTATTTATGCCGCCAAAATCGTAAAACAAATAAACAACACATACCACACCTCTACAACAACACAAAGTTACGCTACTGGGCCTAATCATTTACTTCTACCCGTGCCTAGCTCTTATTCCAAAATGTGTACACAGACAAAAAAAAAAAAATGATTCATTACAGTTTCGTTTGTTCATTTATATATCATAGCCAGCCACATTAATTATCCAATAATAATATGATAATATTTCTGTTTCTATTTCATTTCATATTTAATTTTTGAAATGTGTCTGAATTTTTAAATGAGTGCAACTAGTGGCAACACTAGTAAGTACATATGTAGTCTGTTTGGATATTGAGTTGTAGGTGTTGGCCATAAAAGATTTTCACGTTTCAATTGATTTAATTTCATGTATTTTTAAAATCAATTATTATTGCTTTATAATTCTTAATTATTGTTTGCATTACACGTTTACAATGCAAAATAAAGCAAAACAAAATTAAAAAGAAAACATACAGATGTATGAAGAAATTATATTCTAATGACAGACACATACATTTTAAGAATTTTTTTTAAGATTTGCTTTTGTAATTATTATCATTATTAACATGTAAAATATTTTTGTTTTAAATTTTTTATTTAATTTTAATGTTAATTATATTCGATATTAGTTTTTTAATTGTAAAATTAATAAACTTTTTAACTTTTTCTAATTCAAACTTGAAAAATCATTTGAAAAATAATATATCGTTGGGGTCAGGTAGAAAGGCCCTAACTCACACTTTTTTCGAAATTGATTTTTTTTTGTGATTCCAATGCATTTTACAGTTTTAAATGTGTTTTTACCTTCTCCTGTAAAGTTTCAAATATGCAAGTTAGGCCCTTTCTACATGAGACCAACGATAATATTCAATTATTTTAATATCCAAAATATTTTTGAATATTTAAAACAGATTAGTTCTGTAATTTGAGTCTTTTTTATTTTGATGAAATCCAATATTGGGTGTTCGAAAAAGTTGTTGGTAGAACATCAAGTACCTTGACGGCTTGATTGAATGGCTGTTTAAAAGAATAACATAATAGCTAGCGTTCTGATCGACCAATCGCTAAAATAGTCAATGAAATCATGGAAAAAATAAAGAAATCCTGGCATATAAGCAACCTGGACATTGTTATCAAAAATTGACGAAGGAAAAAGATCATGAACAAAGCAAGGTGAAGCTATGCAGGCTTTGAAAGAACCATGAATGACAGCAAGAGAGATTATTAAATAGACTGAATTTCTCTTTGTGGAAAAGATCATGGACAAAGCAAGGCGAAGCTTTGCAGAATGTGTAAAACCATGATTGACAGCAAGGAAGGTTATGTTGGGTGTATAAACTGGTCAAACCTTAACGAGATTAAGGCAAGCAATCCAATTAAAAGGTCCCTCCAAAAACAGTTGGAAAGGAAGCTTTAACCGATCGACTTTATAAACGCATATCGCAAAGTATATCCTGCTTTGTAGAGAATGTTTTAAATAAAAACGGCGTTAAGGAATATGACTGCAGACAACACATAGAAAGGGATGTTATTTTGACAGCTGATACTTATACAACTGAGTTGCAAAACAAAAATTTAATTAAGGAATTAACAAATATGAGCTCAATGCATTGTAAATATGCTTCGCAACTTGCATCTAAGAAGACAGCTATACCTTCACCGTATAGCCTGAATCTTGAACTTCAAGTTTATTATTTAATTCGATCTCTGTGGAATTCTTTTAAAGGTATAACATTAACATTACCGCTGAGACTTACTAAACGAAATTCGTTTTCAGTTTTTTGCAAAGAAATCAGTTTTTTGCAAAAAAAAAAACAAGAAGTTATTTTATACCAAAGGAATAGTGTTAAAGAAAGCTCGTTTTATTTTTATTTAAATTTCTAGTCCACTTTTTTGGCTACAATCAGCAACCTCTGTGGACATTGCTTGGCGGTAGTGCTGTGTGGAGGCTTTTACTATGTAGCAGGTCATTCCCAGAATACATTTTTTTACAAAAGCTGGATTTATCGCTTAAGTCAATGTATTATTGCTTTATCTAAAACAGATACCAATAATTTTAGGAATTGAAATAGAAATCTAAAGTGAATAGACTCGCTCAGGTCAAACTTATCATACCGAGTGTAAAAAATTGGCAACAAACAACAATCACAGAAAAAAATTTGTTTAAAAGATAGCTAAAGCTTTCTGAACTTGATATAACTTATTTGATGGGATGGAAATGGCAAAAGAAAAGCACAGCTGGAAGTTGCCATAGTCTAGTAGGTAGTGTGTTGGCTTATTAGACGTAAAGCCAAGGTTCGAGCCCCAAGCCAGGCATCAAGACAAAATACAAAAAGTATTTCTTCGGCGACTTCCTCTCAGCAGATTTCTGGCAAAAACTCTGAGAGTAAATAAAATTGCCATGAAAGAGTTTATCAACAATCTGTCGTTCGAAGTCGACTTTAAACTGTAGGTCGCCACCACTCATGTATAAAAATGAACACACACAACATAAGTGGTGTGAGAAACTAGGACGTTGTACAATGGGTCAATTCGACCTTCGGGTACTGTACTTGTCTTAATTAACAAGTACACGTCCTCTAACCTAACCTAAAGCACAACCGTTTTCATAAGACTTGAATTAATAAGCACGAAGTGAAAAAATAATAAAACAAACGTTTAACGTTTGACTCAAAAAATAAGAATAAAAAATGTTTACAGCTGCAACGAATTAATAAAAAAAACACTTTTTAACACACAAAATAAATATCTAATAAATGCACTTGTTTCTCGATGAATAGACCTTTAATAGTAAAAATAATTGCTTTTTAATTGGAGCATTCATTGAAGAGAAAATGTGTCTTATTTTAAAACTTTTTTTCGATAAGTTCGGAAATCAAGAGAGTTATAATATCAGTAGAGTTGATTGTGCTGATAATATAACAGCCATTCATACTTGATTTAGGTTTCCAATTTCAGTACAGAAGTAGAATATATGTACATACATAATTGGTGATTACAACCCTTCAGCCAGGATTACGACCTCGCTTCTCACACCAATTATGTTGTGTGCGTTAATTTTATACACGAGTGGTGCGACCTACAGTTTCGAGTCGACTCCGAACGACAAATTTTTAAGAAACTCTTCATTGTAATTTTATTTACTCTCAAAGTTTTTGCCAGAAATCTGCTAAGAGGAAGTCACCGAAGAAATATTTTTTTCATATTTTCGTTTTGATGTTTGAACTGGGGGTTTGAACCGTGGCCTTACGTCTAACAAGCCAACACACTACCTACTAGACTACGGCGAAGTAGAATATAGTGTCCAAAAACATTATTCAATAACCCAATAGCTGATATAATATAGAGGTGTGGCATTGAAATATTGAAAACTTGTTGCATGACTCTAAAAGTTAGATTAGCCAAATTGCTTAACCAAAAAATATACACTTTTTTTTAATAAAATAGATTGCGCATAATTGTTACTTGCAATTTTTTAAAATCTATTAGAGAGCATCTAAGAATTTTTTGCTAATTTGTTTTAAATAAATTTTACTTACTTGTAAAACATTAATTACATCATTGGAAACTTACTCAAACCACTTTGATATGCGGCATGCAATCATACAATAATTGTCTGCTTTTCATTGGACAATAATCCTTTTCTCTCTCGCTTAAACTAAAATATCGTAACTTACCAATATATTCGGCATTATTACCATTATCCGTATACCAAGCATTCTAGAGAAATATGAAAAAGACAATAAAGAATGAAAAGAATTTTTTTTAAATAAAATTCAAATTAATATACCGGATCTAAATCAAGAGCCAATGGCGTAATATTAACGGCAGCATTATTTTGCATACCATTGCGTATGGTTTCATAACGTAATTTTGATTCTTCCGAAGTTGATAAATTAAATATTTTGCTATTGTCCAATTGCTCTGAGGAACGCCCACTGTCTGGCTCTTCAGGTATAGCGTCCCAACGTATAGAATCCATGGAAGAATTTGCCTTGTGACTTCTGCTTATAAATGGATTTGTAGGTGTTGAAGCACCAGAAGACGAACCACCTGTATATTTTGTTACTTGGGTACTAAAAGCAGAGCTATTGCTGAAATTACTAAAGTCGGAAACATAGTGGTCGCTGCTAGAATCATTGGTATTGGGACTAATAATCTGTAAAGCAAAGCATACACAATTAATTCCTTATTTTAAATCAAGTAACCATGTTTTATGTTACCTGTTGATTAACAAATTCATATTCTAAAGGTTCATCGGCTCCGGGAAATTGTTCCACTAAATTATTCATAACATCCACCACATATTGCATGGATGGACGTTTTTCTGGCTCATCGGCCCAACATGATGTCATAAGATCCCTAATGGGATCTGGTAAATTTGGTATTGGTGGTGGTCGATCACCCAAATGAATTTTCCACATAATCGAGTAATTATTGTCGACATCTTTAAAGGGTTTTTCACGTGACAACACCTCCCATAATACTATGCCCCAACTGAAAATATCACATTTTTCTGTATAATTTTTGCCCTTAAATACTTCAGGTGCCATCCAAGCTGCTGAACCTCTGTTGTTTGTCATTAATGTCGACTTATCGATCACCGTACCGAAATCACATATTTTTAGAAATCTTCCCTTATCGGTGAGCAAGAGATTGAGCGGTTTTATATCACGATGTATTAAAGGCTTTGGTTTCATGGCATGCAAATAGGCAACACCCTAAAAGGAAAAAAAAACAGAAAAATTAGTTTCATTTCTAGCTTATAAATGCTGCTTTAGTAGTTTAGCATCGATATTCAAGGTTGTATCGCCAGTGATAATGTCACTTTAATTCAACTAAAGGCTAATTATGTGAATTCTGTTAAGACACTAGCCACTTTGGAACCTTGTTGAAGTACTTTCCATCCACCATAAACTTCTCACTGCTCAAATCTCACAAGAAGTATGATAAAAACTAATTTACCGCGCAGTAAATAATACTGACATGCTTCAATCTCTTCTGTATTCATAACTTATCGAAACAAAGAAAGTCAGACACAAGCAATTTGTAATCGATTATCGTTTACATGATTATTATTCTTTTCCATTTCGATTCCGTTCAAACCTAAAAGATACATTATCGATACCGGTTGTAACCCAGGAAATTGTAAACCAATATACAATTACAATTATTAATTATATTATTATTATAAATGTGTTTCAAAGTGTTGAAATGAATCATTAGGTGAACGTTAATTAGAAATTCTTTTCTATTTCTTTTGCTGTACTTGAAATTTCAAGTACAGTGCTTATTTATCTTTATTTATAAATAAACTCTTTTGTTTAACTGTTTGAAGGGTATCTTTAATAAAAATTTTATTATCTTGACAGACAACCGGCTATCTGGCAAGTTTGATCAGATGCCAAGAACAAATTTTTTAGTATATACAGTCCCACAACTTTATGTACTTTTCACACAATTGAAGTCCGTATATGCAAGACTTTTAAATACTATAACTGCAGAGAAAGATTAACTGTTTTCATAAAACTTGAATTTAATTAGCACGAAGTAAAAAAATAAACGTTTAATAAATGGTTGACTCAAAAAAGAAGTATAAAAAATGTTTACAGCTGCAATGCATTAATAAAAACACACCTTTTAACACATAAAACTCTCGCAAATACCTAATAAATGCTGTTTCAAATATTTGTTTTTGGCTGAGTGGAACTCTATTAGTGAAAATAATCGCTTTTTAATTGGATTATCCATTGGCAGTAACTCCTCTCTCGCTTAGAATTAGGCAAAGAGAAAATGTGTTACAAATTAAATTTGTTTTCGGTAAGAGTTTAATGCCAGTAGTGTTTACCGTCTTGATAATGTAGCAGCCAATTATATGTAATTAAGGTTTTGCCAATTCAAATGCCTTATCGTAGCAAAATCACTCCATCTCTGAACCACATAGTTATTGGTGAATAATGGCTATTCACGACAATTTGTCGATGATGGTCCAAATATTTTCGATTGATTCAATAATACTCTGACCTCTTGGTTCTTCGAAAGGAAACAACTTCTTATAAAAGACTAGTTGTAGACAAATCCAAGCTACACACACAGAAATGAAATTGCCTGCACTTAGTGTGTTTTCGGAAAAGCTTTATCCACCTTCTAATATAGACCTAATATCCAGAGGTTATCTATCAACTGCTTTACGAGCTTGTGAAATACAACAGTCCTGATAGTTTTGTCTTCGAATTATTATGTGACATACAGAAAATATAATTTTAATGTCAATTTGAGAAGAACTGTAAATATGACCACAATCAGCTTCGATACATTAAGTAAGTTCGTGGTTGAATCGCTGTCAGCTGGGACAAACGGTGGCAGAGTTACATGCAAATTTATGTGAAAATAATCTCTTAAAACCGCGTATGTTTTACTATAGAGGCGATGGATACATACATAATTGGTCATTACAACCCTTTAGTCAGGATTACGACCTCGCTTCTCACATCAATGACGTTATGTGTGTTAATTTTATACATGAGTGGCGGGATCGGAAGTCGACCTTGTGAAACTTTTCATGACAATTTTATTTACTCCAAGAGTTTTTGCCAGAAATCTGCTGAGATGAAGAAATATTTTTTCATATTGTCTTTTTGATGTCTGAACTGGGATTTGCACCGAGGCCTCATGTCTAATAAGCCAACACACTACCTACTAGACTACGGCGACACCTGTCAGAGGCGATAGAAGTATTAAAAAAGGACCCAAATATAGACAGTGACTAGAATAACGCACCGTTAGCTTACCTTATACCTTATATTAGGTTAGCTACCTTATAAATCTGCTCTGACTTTAAATGGTTGTCACTTTCTGCACTCTATGACGTATAAAATATGAGATTTTGGAAATCATTACCTTAGGTTTTTGACATTTTGAATTGATTTAAGGATTTCTAACAGAGAGACATAATTGAATTTCTTTTAAGATAATAATTTTCCCCTAAATTTTATTCCAAAATTGTTACTTGCCCCGATGGCGTAGTTAGTAGTGTGCTAAACTTTAAATGTCGAGGCCGTGGTTTCGATTCCTACTATGCTCTGGGTGTTTTTGATTGTCTAATAGTTTGTCTGGCATTCTACACGATTACTTTTACAACAACAAAGCATAGATATGATATTTATTATTAGTTTTCAGAACACGTTGTCTTTTTTTAAGCCAACCGAGATTTATTTCGAAATCTTTATGAAAACTTACCTCTGCACATTGGCGTGCCCAACTAATGGCATGTGCTGTTGAATAATATGGCTTAACTTTACCATGCAGAAACTCATGCAATGAACCACCTTCGGCATATTCCATAATCAAATAATTGGACATTTGATTGGTGGCAATACCAAATAAATTAATAATATTTGAATGATTAACACGAGACAATTGTTTCACTTCTGTTTCAATGGCCTTCTGTTCGGTGTTGGGACCGAATTCCTTAACGGCAACATAACGATCACGCCAAACAGCTTTAAAGACAACACCAAAGGCACCATGACCGACTTTCTGCAGGCATAAAAGAACACTTTTAAAATCATAATTGAAGTGCATATTTACGCACAAAACAAACCTCTTTAAAAGAAATCTCTGAGAAGTCCACAAATTTGCATAAAAGATTTAAACCGTCACTGGTTTGTATATTAATGTTGGTTATTGGGATTTCAGCTGGTGTAGAGGCTAAACCGGCAGCACCTTCCTCTAAATGTGTGGTATTGTCCTCTGTTGTTTCTGTAGATGTTGTTTGCTCTGCTGCAGCGCCTTCAAATTCTATTTTATTTTTATCAATGGCCGCTTGTGAATCCCCCTGCCTGTTGCTCATGTTGAAACAATTAAAAATTGGCAGTTGAAATTAGAATTTTAGTGGTACTTTAACAAATTTTTGGTTCTTGTACCACTTTGGAAGCGTTTTAAGATCCCTCTTTTCAACAACTGCGTCTTCATAAATTTGTTGGATGCAAACTTTTCTTATTGATTGCAGTTTTTGTTGCCCGATTTTATTGTCTCGCTTAATTTTTAATTTCTTTTTTTAGTTTAGTGCGGTATTTTTTAATTGTTTTATTACATAATAACGTTTATTTATTTATAAATTTTATTATTGATTAAAGTTTTTATTGTTTTCTTTAATTGTTTGAATATTTTTCTTGGGAATTTCATAAATTCTTTCGTTTTTTATTTTTTTTGGACAGAAATTTTTCACTGATAAAAGAAAATCAAGAGGCAGTTTTATTTTACACCACAGCGCAATGTCAAATTCAGCTGTTGGTGACAGTGTGTCAAGCAGCTGTTGCATTTTAGGGCGTATGTACACATAAAAAAGTGTTGGTAATCGGTGTTGATTGTTGTCTGTAATAAGTACATCGTAGTATTGAAATATAACCTCCAGGAATTTTTTTTTTTATTTTGTTTAAATTCTTAATTTTTTTAAATTCAGGGAATAATTATTTTAAATTGTTTATTTTTTGTTAAAAACATTATTAAGACGTATTCTCTTTTATATAACATCACATATTAGCTCGTCTTCGCTAATTAATACCGCAGTCGATATTCTTCTTGAACTCAGGATTTACTTAAAAGAGCTTTGTATTTTTGATGGCCTTTGAGCTCTTAATGATATAGAGTTCAGAAGCTTGTTTATTTTTGCAAAATTTCTGCTTATAATCGTAAACATTGTTTCTCAAGCCTCTATTACATAATTTCGTATAAAAAGCTAACATAAATTATCAACTTCCAACTCTGTAGTTTTCATTTTCACGCTTTTAACTAAAGAAACGAAGATAGTTCTCAAATTTATTATCAAGATCGGACGGCATTCCGACTACTACTTACCGAGCGAAGCTGAAAACCCAAAATCAGTATATTTAGATTATCTATCGTTTCTATTTTTATTGTAGCCCCGAAAACTTTCCTTTTCACCTCTTGTCTTAAAGAAGCGTAAAAAGTTTTTAATATCTCGGTTGATACCAGACCATTACCATTACCTGTTGCTAGCAACTCTTGATGCTTTTCTAAAGAAGTGATGTACTCTCTTAGGAATTGTTGTTGTTGTTGTAACAGTTCTGCTGTTGTCTCCGGAAGAATCTCCCTTGGGAAAAAACTTCTTACAAACTTGATACAGCTTTCGCTGAGTTGACAATCCTTGGCCGATGATTGATCGGGTCTTTCCGGAGCGTAGATCCGAATGCCGTGGGAACGTTTAGGAATTGTAGGAGCTTAAGGCTATTGAAATGAAGAATAGATCGTACCAACGTTTCGTGGTGCATTGATTAAGATGCTTGACTACAAACCTAAGCCCGTCAGGTTCAAACAGATGTTAATCCTATCATCATAGTATTTGCTACAGTGCTCTAATCCACTGCTTAGATGGAAAACTTAATTAATGAAACTGACAAATGATGTCAGAGAAGAAAAAGGAAGCCTTGTAAGACTACTGTAATGCTTTGTGTACAGATTTACACTCCTTAAATGAAATAAAAGGAATACAAATAGGGACAGTAGCACTCATCTCTCTTCCGATCAATTGCAAGTTTATGATCAAGCAGTCGTTTTTTAGTTGCACATTGCGAATGTGAAGTAAACTTGTTGCAAATTTTATGTTTCTTCCCTGTCCTTATAGTGAATTTTCCAACTTTCAATAGTAAGCAAATTTGTAATTCTTATTCCACTCGTTCTTTTTGTGAAGCATCTGTCTGAAACAAAAGCATTTCCACTTTACCATCATCCAGTTTCGAATTAATTTCCTTCCTTTGTTTCAGTTTCATTAATCAAGTTGTTCCATTTGAGCGAAAACGTATTGGCTGTAGTCGTAAGGATCCTTGATTATTGAGTTCCATTATTTTCTAAGAGGTGGAGGTGTCTGATCTTTCTATGTTGATCGTTGATGATGTTATCTCAAGCAATGGCTTCTACTCTTTAAATTTTATTTCAAATTTTCCCCTTAAAGACTCAGTTATTTTAGAAGAAGACCACCAACACCTGATTATTTTCCAAAACATTTCAATAAAATTGAAAAACTAAAGAAAAAAAGGATTTCTTTAAAATTTTCAGCATATCTTTATAAGTCTAATGGCCTCAATGGTCGAGTATGTCAAAGGGTTTATAAATACAAGACTGTGTGATTTTCTCTCTCTCTCTCTCTTGCGCTTTTAATTCTATGCAAATAATTTCAAACGGTTTCGGTAGCATGTCATTGTATTGTTAAAAAAAGGTAGATTTTAACAACTGCAACAACAAGAACTACAACAAATAAACAATGGCTACAAAAGTTTCCTTTTATCTTTTACGCACATGTAAAGAAATTTATTTATAGAAACACCCGCACACATACACACTCATATATCGGCAACCTTTTCACGCAACCTAAGGAAATTTAGGAGAGTGAGACAAAAATTTTCTTCAGAAAAGGGCATTTTTATCGCAACAACAATTGCAATAGAAGAGAGCATAACAAAGTAGATAACAGGACCCACATTAAAATTAAAATTATTTCTTATTGTTTTTGTTGTTCTTGTTTTTAAGTAAAACATATGGGTGACCTCTCAGGCATTTTATTTTTTTAAATACGAAAAAACAAGGCTTTTTTTCTACTTAAATTTACATTCGACGCATACTATTACGAGTATACATGTTAAGTATGTGACGATATCTTGTCGGATACATGTGTAAATAATGATATACATGTGGAATAGAGGCAGGAAAGAACAAAAAAAATTACGACCCATAAAAGGAAATTTGTAATTCTTTTTTAATGTATTTTAACAAGAGCAATACAGTGGAGGTCGAAACTTTAATGTGTTCTTCGTATTAAAAAATTGTGCACAAACTAGGAGTCCAAAGTAAGATTGATTTAGAAAGTTGGTCACTAATCTGTTCCCTTGTTTCCAGCCTGGTATTGAGTCTCTGTCTGTTTTTATTGATGTTTTTTACGTCTTATTTTAGTAAAGCTTAAAGGAGAAAAATGTAAAATTTTATTACACGAGTTTTTTTTTTCTTCAAAATTTCATTCCGGAAAAACCATGAACAGGCAATTGATAATATGGCCCGAATGTTATGCTCCGGATACGGTCAATTTCTCAATCCACATCGTTCTGGCCATGCCTATCATACAAAGTCTAAATCGTGAATGCATTATATACACGGCGCGGATCCGTTTGCGGACAATATTAATCCAAATTCGCTTGAAGCAGGCGATTCTGCTGTAAGAAACGAGCCTCAGAAGATACATTGCTTTATAAGGTATGAATGGCCAACTAGAATATCCAGAGTATACCGCTAATCTTTGTCTACTCACTCCTAACTTTTCGTAAATGTTCTCAACTAAAGGGTCCGCCAAATAACTTTTTTTTTGAAAATGCTTTAAAAAAAAACTACTGAATATTTTCCCATATTTCTTTTTTTATTTGAAAGTACAATTCTTCCGGTTAATAATGGAAAATAATTTCATTCAAATGGCTGCCTCGGCTGGCCATGCAGTAGCATACACCAGAAGATGCCGATTTTGGCAAAAAATTATCTTTTCAGATGAAACTCATTTTGATCTTGGCGGGTATGTAAACAAACAAAATTGTCGCATTTGGGGCACAGAAAACCCGCACGCATACATTGAAAAGCCGACGCACCCAAAACGAGTCACTGTTTGGTGCGGATTTTGCTCCAGAGGCATAATTGGGCCATTTTTCTTGGAAAATGAGCAAGGAGTGGCCGTTACAGTCAATGGCGATCGCTATCGGGCCATGTTGAACGAATTTTTGTTCACAAAAATTGAAGAGGAGGATATTGGCAACATTTGGTTTCAACAGGACGTCGCTACGTGCTCCACAGCCGAAGCTACTCTCGATGTTGTGCACCCTGTTTTTGAAGATCGCATTATCAGCCGCAGAGCTGATGTCGTTTGGCCAAAGATATGTGGGGTGTCGTCAAAGATAAGTATTACGCCGACAAGCCAGAGACAATTGACGCTTTAAAGGACAATACATATTCGTGAAGCCATTGGTGAAATACAGTTGCAAACAATCGATAATGTGCTTAAAAATTGGAGCGATCGTGTAGGCTACTGCATGGCCAGCCGAGGCAGCCATTTGAATGAAATTATTTTCCATTATTAACCGGAAGGATTGTACTTTCAAATAAAAAAAGATATTTGAGCATATATTCAGTAGTTCTTTTTAAAGCATTTTCAAAAAAAAAAAATAGTTATTTGGACCCTTTACATCAGAACTTTTAAAATTATTTTCCATTCTGTTCCTTTGAGATATCCTGCGTTGCTCCTCACCTTCTTGTAATTTCTTGGCTTTGTTTTAATTTGTCCAGCTAAACAGATAATAGGAGATGTTAAACAAGGAGCATTGCTTATGGACATCAAATTAGAATCCATTAACATTGAAAGAGTCAGTAAAGCCTTCTGCTAAAGATCGTTTAGTTCATGTTATTTTTTTGAGGTGTGTTTATATTTGTTGCTCACTGTAGCAAAAAATATCATCTATTTTTAAAATCAATGCATGTACAATATATGTTCATATGTATGTCTGTACATTGCACGTTATATACATACATATGTATGTATATTGCCTTCATGTATGTGTGGCTTTCTGGACTAAAGGTTGTGTGTTTGGCTAGCATAAAATTTTATAACTCAGCCTATCTTTCTTCAAATATTTTCACGATTTTAAATATTAATAACGATTAAAAAATATATACGTTTGATAGATTTTATTATGTTAATTTCGATTTAAAAATAATTTCTTATAAAATAAGGCAAACAACACTTGCATTAAGGGAAATAAATATTTAAAGGAGACCCTTCTTTTTTTGAAAATATTCTTGGACTCACTTATTTGTCTTTAATCCGTCTTATATTATATTTAGGAAGCACTTAAATTTAATATGCTTTTATAACTCGTATCCTTCTATTTTTATAGTCATTCATCTTCATGTGTAATTATACAGGGTGACTAGATAAAAACATTAAGAAAATACATATGAAAAAACTGAATGGTTCTTCATATCTGGTGTTATTCTGAAAATAGCCTCTTGAATATTTGACTTGTGTTTATTCGTTTGCTATAATAAGCCTGACAAAGTTATTGAAAATCCAACGCAGTAATATTGAGACGTACGAGCATTGTAATAGATTGCTTTTCTTTACAACGACATTTATTGAATTCTGCTGTCTTTCGGTCGTCATGTTCGTATGATGGTCGTGGGGAATTGAGCTACCCTAGAGGCAGTAAAGTAGGCCGATTATCACAATTGTGTTGGTGTTCACGATCAACTTTTTTACTCACGACTTTACCCACTGGTCCGTTACCTCCAATTCTTGCTTTGAAGCAAAAATCAACAGCAAAATGATACGATTTTTTCAACGTTATGCCGGTCATGTTTTTTATTTTTTATGCATTCTGTATTCACTACGAAATATTCCGCCTTTGTTACGTATTGATTACGTTCAGAAGTCAATTAAATTGGAATCACGACAATTTTCAATAATTTCAACATTTTTTAAACATACTAGCTGTACCCTGCGCGTGTTGCTGCGGCACCAGCAAAAATAAATTTCAAGGAAAGTCATTGCACAAATGCCCAATTAATTTTGAATCATTTTATAGATTTTGTTTCCCGTTGTGCAGATGATTCAGATGAACGGGCCTGAGTAGTACGCATTCGATCAGTTTCGAATCTCACTTGTCGTTGTTCAAGTGATTCATGCGAACGGCTCTCATCGGCTAGTATTCGAAGATTTTCCAGTCTCAATGCTTCTTGAGGTGTAGGTCCACCAATTGCTTGTCGCTTTGGAGGCATGATTGCACGGGAGCGACGTGAAAATGAAATGAAAAATTTTATTAGAATCTCACGATGAGCCCAATCCAATTGAACCCAATAGCATTTTTAAAAAGTTTTTTACGATCAATTCATTTTGAATAATTCTTAGTGGCGCCATCTATCGGAAATTAATCGCACTAACTTAGAAACCTCCGTCGACTTATGCGCAACAACTTTGCTAAAGATCATAACATGATCAAATACACAGTTTACGATTTACTTCATTTTGAGTAATTTTCAGTGGCGCCTCCTGTCGGATATTGGTCATACCAACTTAGGAACCTTCCCCGGCTCATGCGCAACAAGTTTGCTAAAGATCGTAACATGATCAAATGCATAGTTTAGGATTCTATTAATTACATACAAATAAACATTCATTTTTATATATATAGATAGTAACCGTAGTCTAGTAGATATCATGATTGGTAAGGTTCAAACCCCAGATCCGTAATCTCTAACGAAACGAAATATGAAAAAATATTTCTACGGCGACTTCCTCATAACAGATTTCCGGCAAAAACTCTGAGAGTAAATAAAATCGTCATGAAAAGTTGCTCGAAAATCTTTCGTTCAGAATCGACTTTAAACTGTGGATTCCGCCACACATACATATATAAATATTAACACACACGACATCAGTGGTGTGAAAAACCAGATCGTAATACTGAACGACTGAAGGAGTGTAATGACCAATTATGTATGTGTGCTACAAAGCAAGATTAAATGGCAATTCTTCTTAAATATTTTAAGTGTTGACAGCTGAATGAAAGGCTTTGATGGTTGCTGATAGCTAAACAATTGCAAAAGCTATCATTATTATCTGGTGACCCTGTATTATAAGATTGTTATGCATCAAATAAGAAATTCTTTATTTGCGTGCCCACATGCATAATATATCAAATGGGAAAAACAACAAAAACAACAACTCATCATATATGCATATCCTTCCTTGCTTTCCTTCTTCCTTTCAACATCTAAATCTGTTTTACTCATGATTTTTTATAATGCTTTCGATTCAAAAACAAAGAATTGAAGTTTGTTTCTTTTGCAGGCTTCATTTCTGTTCTTTTTTATTTTTTTTACTTTTTTCAACTGCAGCTTTACCATGGCTGTTGCATTTTATTTTTCAATCCCAAATGAACGATTTCATATTTTAATCCTGTTCCATGGATACGTTTCCTTATTTTTTTTTATAGCATGACTTAGATTTTGTTTGTTTTTTTTACTCAAGAGCATAAAAAAATAAATGAGTTGAATAGGGGAAGCAGTCGCCTTTCCTCTTTCTTATTACAGGGTTTTTGTAAGAAAATAAGTCAAGAGGAGTTTATTTTTCTTTGCATTTAATGTGTACACGACAGTGAAGGTAAAGAATGTATTATTTTTTAAATTTTTATACAACATAAGCAGGTGAATTGGATTTAAAGTATGTGTAATCTATACAGAATAGAGGATTACAAGGATGTCAGAAGCTAATAAGTATTGTTACGTTTTTACCTTTTAAAAACGTTTAAAATATGAGTTCGTAGATTGCAAATAAAATAAATTTGTGTTTAGTTTCCATTAAAATTCCTTATTATTCGCACAATTCTGTGTGCCACTGTTCACAACTTGATGTAAACAACAACCATTACTTTGTTTGTTAATCCTCTGTTTATACCCTTTGCATAAACAATAACAATTACTTGACAATTGTTCGACAGATTTTTGTAACGGAGATCTTCGAACCACGATTACTCTCTTCAAACGCACCGTGTCTTCAGATAAGACTGACTGAACTTCGCTAACTCAGTCGTCGGTCGTGACTTTGCCTTCTCGAAATCCCTATAAATGTAAACATTGTTGATTTCACTAGAATGAAATTATTTGGGCATTAGGTACTCTTTTCATGCCCGTAAAAAATTTTCTTTGTTTTGAAATTTTCTTTATCAAAAGCAACGTTAGCTGCAGTTGAGCTAACAATGCGTTAAAAAACAGGACATTTTTTTCCATTTTTTTCTATATTTCTTTTGTTCTGAAGGATACAAATGCATTTACATTTAAAATAAAATGTGTTTTATTTGTTAAACTTAATGTATGTCTGCTCCGGTTTCTGTTTCATATGCCTTCCATGGGAGAGGCGAGTGAGTAAGTGTAGAAAAAATCATTTTCTTCATGTTTTTTCCTGCCGTTTTACTTACTCTACTGCTAAGTCCCTTTATCATTACATTGTATATGTAATATGTAATGTATGTATGTATGCATGTATGTATGTATAAATATAGATTTTTAAGTATATTTTGTGTGTAAATCAAAATGAAATAAGAGTAGAAAACATTTGTATCCTTTTTGTTCTTTTTATATGCCATCATCATAGCCTTTGGTGTTGCGTTGTGTATCCTTTTATTGTGTCTGTGTGTCTTTACAACTATAAAATGGACTTTTGTTTTAATGTGGCTTAATACATTTGCATATACGTATATGTGTATGTGTGTGTTTGTGTTTAAGGACTTTGTAAAAGTTTCCTTTTTTATTGTTGCTTGCATTAAAAAGAATTGTAAAAAGTTTTCTATGCAGATTTTTTTTCTCAAAAAAACAAAAAAAAAAGAAATTCAAATGCGTCTGTCGTTTCAATAAATAAAAGTTTGCGTTCAACCCATTTAAAAATTTTTCTTAGTTTTGTTTTTAATATCTTTCTTTTTTATTGAAATTTAATCCATGCGCTTTATCCGGCCAAATTCAAATGGAAAAGATGGTATTAAGAAAATGGGAAGATAAAGGATTAGAAGAAAAACATGTTGAAAGTAGTGTCATATGATTTTGACAGTTTTACACGTCAGATAGTTCAACATGTTTAAAAGTCTTTAAGAATTATGCCGGTTACAACCAGAGATCAGCAATGAATCGTTTTTTTCGGTACTCATAAGCACTCATGAAATTTAGAATGTAAATGAGTCAACAATATTGAAATTTAACTATGTACTCTGATCCATTCATACTCACACTACAACGTTGATTTATAGGTACAGGTTGCAGTGAGTATGCGTACAACGTTGACATCAAACTCATACCATTCGAAATATGTTTGATTCATAAGCCAGCCTACTCATTTAGATTCATGACATTAGAAAAATACTTATAATACTTATAAATGATTCGAATTATTCAATAAAATTTACAGTCTTAGTTGCTGTTGCATTTACAAAAAAAGAAAAAAAAGACTGAGCAGCAAGCAGAGCAAACACACAACCTTCTAGTAAGTATTTTAGTGTTCGTACGCGAATCATACTTATTTTGTGTTTCTAGTAAATGTTGAGGTATGCAGAATCGAAGTCAACAATATCATACCTGTTCATGTATGAATATGATGAGTACTGCAAACTTTGAATATGAGTAGAGGTTCCATGATATTAAAATAAGTATGAATGCGTATAAAAGTATCAGAAATTATGAGTATGATTCGATTCTACTCATTGCTGATCTCTGCTTATAACACAATGCTTTTGGAAATAAAAAGAAAACTGCTTTAGAAGTGTGACCAATTTTTGGCTGCCCTAGCTACTACACAGTTGGAGCAATTAAAAAAAATTATCCAAATGGTCCCTCAAATACATCAGCAATATTGCTTTGAAAAAAGCCTGGGAAATTGCAACCAACCGTTGGTATTGTACTGTGATATTTACATTGGACAGAAATGTATTTGTAATGGTCCAACATTACACAGGGATAATTGGTTTGAAACGAGGAACATAAAGAGGGGAATCCCCGGAAACTGGGATTTTTATATTTCTCTGAGATTTTTTGCTGAAAGAAATATTTTTTCATATTTCGTTTTGCTCGATATGTTTGGACTGGGAATTGGACCACAGGCTCTCGTCTAATAAAACAACATACTACCTACTATTACATACTACTAGACTAGGGCAAATTCATGACAGCTGTTCACATAAATTCACAATTCATCATTACAACCCTTCAGTCAGGATTACGACCTAGCTTCTCATGCCACTTGTATTTTAAAGTCGATTCCTAACGACAGATTGTTGAGAAACTTATCATGGCAACTTTATTTTCCTCTCAGAGTTATTAATTATGTACATACATATGTTTTGTATTGTATGTAATCACAAAGTCACCCACCTTGATCGTTGAATTTAGTATCCCGAGATTTTTTGGGTTCCAAAAATCAAGAGATTTATGTTAGAACTTGAGATCAAGGCAATGTCACCTCTGAAAAAGGTTAACATAATATAAAGAATGGTTAGATTCACTGCTTTGATACAAGCAGACCATTTTATGTAACTTAACAACGCTACCATTTAAAAGTTTCCTAAAAATGGTAGAGCACGTTACATCATTTTTACCTTTTCAGCCTTCTTGAAGGATAATAATGCGTAGTTATGCTATGAACTGTAGAAATATATTGTTACGTTTTTACCTTTTAAAAACGTTTAAAATATGAGCTTGTAGATTGCAAATAAAAAAAATAAATTTGTGTTTAGTTTTAATTAAAATTCTTTATTATTCGCACAATTTTGTATGCCACTGTTCACAACTTGATGTAAACAACAACAATTGCTTTGTTTGTTATTCCCCTCTTTACACATTTTCCATACACAATAATTACTAGACAATTTTTCGACAGATCTTTGTAACGGAGATCTTCAAACCACGATTATTGTCTTCAAACACACCGCGTCTTTAAACATGACTGACTGAATTTTTACTCACTCCTGCTATGCCTTGCCTTTTATATGGCAGGGTAAACAGTCTGATAAATGTTCTGAAGTTGAATTTTCATGACTTCGCGTTTTCGAAATTTCTATAAATGTAAACATCGTTGTTTACTCTGTTTTATAAACTGCAGACGATTTGACTTAAAGAGCGCTTCATATCCTCCATAATAAAAATCAAAAGCGGCTAACAACACGGACTTAAAACCATCTCTGTGGTGCATATCTTATTGTAAGGTGGCGAATGCATGTAAGGTGTGCGAAGTCGCCGTGGTCTAGTAAGTAGTGTGTTGGGTTATTAGACGTAAAGCCAGGGTTCGAGCCCCAGGCTAGACATCAAAACAAAATACAAAAAGTATTTGTTCGGCGACTTCCTCTCAGCAGATATCTGGCAAAAACTCTGAGAGTAAATAAAATTGCCATGAAAAAAATTCTCAAAAATCTGTCGTTCGAAGTCGACTTTAAACTGTTGGTCCCACCACTCATGTATAAAATTAACACACACAACATAAGTGGTGTGAGAAACTAGGACGTTGTACAATGGGTCAATTCGACCTATAACCTAACCTAACCTAAACAACTATTGTAGTTTTGTTTGTTTATTTCGTTTACTTGTTTACCATCCTTTTTATGCTGGTGTTTGTTGTTATATTAAGCAGTACGATGATTTGTAAACAGGTTTGTTTACTACATTGTTTTGTTTTTGTAGCTTTTGTTTACAATTTTAATGCTAAGCGATGTAGAAGCAAAACACCAGTATCTAGATTTTTCCATTTAAGTAACAATATTTTTTCATAAATGCCTCTTATAACATCGTAGATATTTCTCATCTTAAAATACTATTTCAAGTCCAACTAAATTAAAATTCATTTAAAAAAATATTTTTTATTTTGTCCTGCAACGTACATATGTACATATATACATACATATGTATGTGTCACAGTATTCCAGTCACAAAGTTTATTCAATTTTTTTCTTTTTAAATCTAATTTTTACAATTTCAAAAATAAAATTTATTTTTATTTTACCAATTACATGAAGGATTTTATTAAGTCTCCTTGTTTTTTTGTGTTTTTAATCGCCCCAAACAGTAATTGTAATCCCACCAACTATTACTTATAATGGGGCAGCGCATAACAATTTCTTTTTTGTCCTTCCTTTATTCATTCCTTTTGCAAATTGCCTCAATTGGAATTTTATGAAACATTCATTCAAATATATGGACATTGAACGAACAGCTGCTTCAATAAGGATCATATCCTTATACGTACACATTCACACTTTCAAATAAAGAAAGAAGCAGCATATAAAAAAACAGAAAAAAAGAAAGAAAATGAAGATGAGTAAAATAAAAACAAGAATGAAAAAGAATTTTTCTGAATGCTTCGTAACCTTTTACCACCATATGTGTTCAATTGAGGAGACACATGCCACAGTGGATGCCACCTTATCCATCGAAATGGTGGTGCTGTGACCAAAAGTTTAATAATTTCAGTTGCCAATGCTGCCAATGCTTACTCTCTATTGCTATTGCTTCAGAGTTTTTCAATTTTTTTCTTTACTTTTGTGCACTGAAATATAAAATTTCTTCTCACACCAGAGACTTGTCTTCTTTAAAGATTAAGTGTGGGTATGCGTATGTGTGTAGAGTATTATGGTCTAAAAATTGTATTACACCTCAATAACAATACCAATACATGACTATCATGATGACCATGGCAATGGTGTTTTAACTTTGACTGCCTTTGTCAGTCATTTTTGTTGTTGCGTGCGTTAAGGATGATGATGACGATGATGATGATGAGAGTTTTAAGGACCTTGTCAATGTTGACCAGTGACTAAATATTCATTTGGCTGGTGTTTTTTTGCGAATTTTTCTTATTTGGTTTATAATTGGCAAGAAGCTTAAAAGAATGAATTCTTTTTGTATTTTTAAAACGTCTAGAAATTACTAAGAATTAAAGCATTATTTCAAGGCAACCATGGTACAGTTAATGAATTATAGGAGAAACAAGATTAAATGAAATTGAAATATCCTCTGAATTTTTAAGGAAGGTATTTGGACATAGGTTAGGTTAGGTTAGAGGACGTGTACTTGTCAATTAAGACAACGTGCTAGTTTCTCACACCACTTATGTTGCGTGTGTTAATTTTATACATGAGTGGTAGGACCTACAGTTATAGTCGACTCCGAACGACAGATTTTTGAGAAACTTTTCATGTCAATTTTTTATTTACTCTCAGAGTTTTTGCCAGAAATCTGCTGAGAGGAAGTCGCCGAAGAAATACTTTTTGTATTTTGTCTTTGATGTCTGGCCTGGGGCTCGAACCCTAGCTTTACGTCTAATAAGCCAACACACTACCTACTAGACTACGGCGACTTCAAAAATGTATTTGGACATGATTGTTCGTATTTTCAATAATCGAAAGAAAAAGTTGAAATAAGTTGTTTAGAAATGAAATTAAGGCCACCAGATTCAGATTCTTTGCATATAAAATATTGTTACGAAAATGAAGAATCAAAAGATACTGGTGTTTTGCTTTTATATCGCTTAACATTAAAATTATAAACAAAAGCTATAAAAACAAAACAATGCAGTAAACAAACCTGTTTACAAATTATCGTACTACTTGATATAACAACAAACACCAGCATAAAAAAATGGTAAACAAGTAAACAAAAATCCACAAAAAACACTACAAGAATAAATGTAAACAAAATACAACACAACAATAATAAATGTAAACAACTATGTTTAGAGATTTCGAGAAGGCGAAGTCACGAATATTCGCCTTCAAGAACATTCAACAGACTGTTCACTCTGCCATATAAAAGGCTAGGCAAAGCAGGCGATCGGAGTTAGTAAAGTTCAGTCAGTCTTGTGTGAAGACGCGGTGCGTTTGAAGAGAGTAATCGTGATTTGAAGATTTCCGTTACAAAGATCTGCCGAATAATTTTTTAATGATTGTTATTGTTTATGCAAAGGGTATAAACAGAGGAATAATAAAGAAAAGCAACTGTTGTTGTTTACATCAAGTTGTGAACAGTGGAAAGAATGTGCTAATAATAAAGAATTTTAATTAAAAATAAACACAAATTTATTTTTATTTTATTTGCAATCTACCAGCTCATATTTTACACCTAATTCTGTTTTTACACGGTAGATTGGTTCCAGAATAAACCGTGTAAAAAAAACCGTGTAAAAAAAGACACTGATCGTATGCAAAAATAGGTGATTGGTTCCTAATCTCTAAAACCTATTAAAATTAGTGAAAAACAAGGATTTTTTAAGAAGTATTGTATTTGACATTTTCTTTTAGGGATTCATAAATATGATAATAAATTAAAAATATAAACAACTTAATAAATATAAAATATTTTTGGCTTACCTTTCATCTTAATGCGTTAAATTTAATGCAACGATCGAAACACAAATTTGCCAATAAAAAATTTCTTTACCCAACACAAAATATTAACACAATTCAATTGCTCTGACCTTTGTGCTTGTATGCATAAACGGGAATTCCCCTAAATTTGTGCCATTTACATTTGCTTTGACCAGTAAATTTGCTTGTCGCGCAAAAAGGGAATTCCCTTAAATTTGTGATATGAACATACTTTGCAAAAATTAAATTTGACAAAAAAATTTAAGCACAAAAAATTTTAAATCGTGCTAAATGGAATAAAATCGTGTAACAAAAATTAAAAATATTTTATTTTCAAACCGTGTTATATCAAAACCGTGTAAAAAAAGACCGTGTAAAAACAGAATTAGGTGTAAATGTTTTTAAAAGGTAAAAACGTAACAATTGGATGGATTTTTTTATTACCAAGAAATAATTCCTTTAAGTCTCTGTAACTCTGACCCTTAACCACACTATCTTTGCTTGGGTAGACATTTTTTTCATTTATCGTTAGATATCGATACACCCTAACACCCCCACTCACACTCACACTTAGTGTAACGATAAGCATGTGTGACAAGTGATGCGTGTTTTGTTGTGGCACTCCTTAAGTGGTAAAGTTTCATGAGAGTTTGTGAGTGTGTGTGCCTCGAATAGGACATTTTTTGTACATTTTTTCCGTATTCAATGTCCGTTTTTTTTTATTAAAATTTTTTTCATTTCTTTATTTTTCCTTTTTTTTATTGTCTAACAATACGTTGGCGTATGAATATTTTGTTGTTGTGTCCTTTGGTTCATGCTTAATTGAATGGGTCAGCCAGTATCGGTATCGGTGTCGTTGTCCGTATCAGTATCGTTGGGTACTCATCATTATCGTTAAGTGAGTTACTTGTTGTTGTCTTTATTACAAATTGCTGTTGTTGTTTTTGTATTTTTTTATATACATATCTAAGTTACGAGACCATTAAAATATTGATGAAAATTGTTTTGGGTTGTTACGATCCAGTCATACGTGTTTCTTTTATTTTTTTTATAGCAAATTTTTATTGTTGTTGTTATTGTTGTTTTCCAATAACAATATTCTGTTGACAATTGTTAATATTTGTTGCTGCTGCTGCTGCTCTTCTAACATATTGTTGTAATGCGTATCGTTTTATGAGACTCTAGTAACCACTGCAAAACATTTTTTCTGTCATTTCATTCCAATTCAATTTTGTTTAGTTTGAGCAGTCATAAATGTGTTTTGATACCCTACTTGACCATATTTGTAGTGGCTGGGGGTATACAAGTTCCATTTTTAGTTGTAATGTTTTATTCTGAACCACCTTCTGGGTTGAATGGAAGACATTGAAAAGGCCACATAACTGAGCCTAATGATCACAGTTCTGATTACAGCTTTAAATCCTTTGATTTTTAGTTGAACTGATGCATAATTAAGAGTGTTGTTACGTTTTTACCTTTTAAAAACGTTTAAAATATGAGCTCGTAGATTGCAAATAAAATAAAATTAAATTTGTATTTCGTTTTAATTAAAATTCTTTATTATTCGCACAATTGTGTGTGCCACTGTTCACAACTTTATGTAAACAACAACAATTGCTCTTCTTTGGTATTCCTCTGTTTACACCCTATGCATAAACAATAATAATTACTAGACAATTATTCGACAGATCTTTGCAACGGAGGTCTTCAGACCACGATTACTCTCTTCAAACGCACCGCGTCTTCACACAAGACTGACTGAACTTCATTAACTCAGTCGCCAGCTATGCCTTGCCTTTTATATGGCAAAGTAAACAGTCTGATGAATGTTCTTGAAGGCGTCATGACTTCGACGACTTCGGGGTTTTAGTATTCTTTCAAATAATTCGTGCATAAAATCCCAGAGCCTTCAGAGAGAAGACGTCTTTTTTAAGTAATGCCGGCTTGCAAACCTAGAAGTTTAGGGTCAGTTAAAGTTCATCAATCGCCTTCTCACAATAAAACAACATGGGTGGTTATGCATTTATATTGGCTATACTTAGTTTAGTTTAACGTGACGGGCTTAAGCTTTTTAAGTGTCGGTGGGGCTTTATTAATGCATTTGACGATATCATCTTCTCTTTTGTCTAATAAGCTATCTAAGTAGTAAAATTAATCAAAACATAAACGTTGTATTTTCAACGTTTACTATGATTTGTAAGAAAGAAAATCGTGGTTCTAGATCTAGGAATCTCACATAAGAAGTTAATATTGTTGGCGGTTATCATGAAACCATAAGGAAAGGAAACTTTGTCTGCATGGTATACGCTCTCCCACTAGGGCTTTCGAACTTTGATAGTTGATAACGGCCATCTTGTTGATGCAACATCAGTCTGCTCTTCCATATCTCCATGGACGACCATAGACAACGACGTGTTTCGCTAAATGGGTTCTAGAGCAATTGGCAACAGACCCTTATTTTTATCAATAAATAATCTTCAACGTTGAGATTCATTTCTGAACTAAATGTTACGTGCATAAACAAAATTCTCAAATTTGGCACGATACCAATCCACATGGGATCCCGAAAAAGTAACTGTACGAGAGATTTGAACGCATGGTCATTTTACGTGGAGTTGAGATGAACCGTCCACCGAGATTGTGCGTTATGACCCTATTAGAGTTTTCCTTGTGGTGTTTTCTTAAGTCGCTGTAGTCTATTAGGTATTAGGATGGCCACGGTACAAACCCCGGGTCAGATATCTTCAACAAAATGAAACATGAAAACATCTTTTTCTAGGCGACTTCCTCTCGACTTTCTGGCAAAAACTCTGAAAGTAAATAAAATTGCCAAAGAAAATTTTGTCAAAAAATCTGTCGCTCGGAATCGACTTTAAACTGTACGTCCTGCCACTTATGTATAAAAATTAACGCACACAACATAAGTGGTGTGCCATAGAACAAATGCAGTCTGATTTGTGCGTGAGAGTCATGGAAAATTAGACAGTAGCCATGAAAGTAGCTCCTTGCAAATGAAATAAAAATAAGTTTGTGTTTAGTTTAGCACAATTGTGTGTGCCACTGTTCACAACATAATGTAAACAACAACAATTGCTCTTCTTTGTTATTCCTCTGTGTATACCCTTTCCATAAACAACAAGAATTACTGGACAATTATTCGACAGATCTTTGTAACGGAGATCATACGCATCATGTCTCCCCAAAGACTGACTGAATTTCACTAACTCACTGTCCTGCTTTGCCTTGCCTTTTATATGGGATAGTAAACAGTCTGATGAATGTTCTTGAAGGCGAATGTTCGTGACTTCGCCTTCTCGAAATCTCTATAAATGTAAACATCGTTGTTTACATTCATTATTGTTGTTTGTGTATTTTGTTTACATTTATTCTTGTAGTGTTGTTGTTATATTTTTGTTTACTCGTTTACCATTTTTTATGCTGGTGTTAGTTGTTGTATTTTTGTTTACTTGTTTACCATTCTTTTATGCTGGTGTTTGTTCTTATATCAAGCAGAACGATAATTTGTAAACAGGTTTGTTTACTGTATTGTTTTGTTATTGTAGCTTTTCTTTAAAATTTTAATGTTAAGCAATGTAAAAGCAAAACACCAGCATCTGGATTTTCCATTTTCCTAGCAGTATTCTGTGAATGCTATTTGTATTTTTCTGACATAAATTACTATCGTACCCTGCATTTTCTCAGACATGTTCTTCTTTATTTGTGTCCCACTGTAACATGTATACAATGCTTTATCGAGAGAAACACTGTATCCTTACCCAAACATTAAATTTGACATTGGTCAGCCGTTTTTTTAACTGCATGTTTACCTTTTATTTTTCTTGTTGACGATGGCAAATGGCAATACTTGAGAGGACACCAATAAATATAAAAAGGAAATTAGCATTATTAACATTATTTCTGTGTCACCCCTTGTCCCCGCCAAAAAAACAAGCCTCTTGAAAAAGACCATCATGGCCATATAATAACGGTAATGATGTCCTTTTTTTACGGTTACATTTGTAACTAAAGAATTTAAAGGTACATTCTGAAAGAATTTATTGCGAAAAGTTGAATAAAAAGGTATAAAAAAAGAAGAGGATTTAAAGGGGGGATGGGAGGGCCAGCATACAAAGTGACCTTAAATAAACAACTTCCACTGGCTGAACATTAAAATAGAAAATCATTATGAATTCAAAACACAAAACAGCGATAACTTTCAACAGAGATGGTTGAGCTGTTCTTCTCGATGTGACATATTCAATGCACACACACACACTTTTTTAGGAAACAAAAGCACGAGGGTGGGTTGGGGGTTACACAAAGTTTTGTAAACTGAACTCAAACCCCCCATCTGTTATTTGAGTTGTCAATTTTGTAGCAAAAAACAATTTGGAAAGTGTAATAAATTGCAATGGTTTGTTAAACTGATGTTGTCCAATCAAATTGCCAATAACAACAACAACAACAGCAACATAATCAATGAATAACTTTTCAATTTATTGTTGTTGTAGATGTTGTTGTTGCCTTATCTATCTATCTAGTTGTTATTACAAGTAAAACAATTTATTAACGTTTTCATTTTTATTTCCACTTCATTTATGGTCTTCAAAACAAAAAAAAAAAAAAAACAAGCAGAGAAACTGGTTAAAGGCAGGAGACATTCAAAACCACCCCCTTTTGTATGTGCTTGCCTGCGTGCCAGCCTACATTTGCCAATTTTTTTTCATCATTCTTGCTGAAATTACTCTGAAGTCTATTAGTTGCATGGATATGCAACAACAACAGCAGCTTTTTTTAAGGGATTCTGAATTTTGATTATTTGAAAACGAATATACAACAAAAAAACGAACGAACGAACAAAAAATGAATCCATAAAACGCGGTTACAGCTCCCATGTGTGTTGTAATCTTAGATGGATCCCCGGTATTTACAACAGCCACACTGACATCAAACAGGAGTCGAAAAGTAAAAAAAAAAACAGCAACAAAATATGTGGCATGTTTTGCCGATTTCCTATCTTTCTTTTTTTTTTGCAATGGTGGTGGTGGTTTGTTTTATAAAAAAAAGTTGCAAAAAGAGCAACAAATTTTAAAGGGTCATGAAAGCAACGTTTTACAAGAAAAAAAAGGAGAACATATTTAAAACCCAGTGAACTTAACAGATTTTAAAGGCTTTAAAGTCATTTTAAAGTGCTTTGGAACGATTAAAGTAACTTCGTTCAGCTTTAAAAACGCCAATAAATTTTCCAATCTATGAAGCAGTTTAAAGTAGTTTCAGCTATGCAAGCTATAAGTAAAGGGCTATCCATTTCGTGGTTTCAAAAGTATGGGACTGGAATTCGACATCCGTCAAACTAAGTTGTGAAACCAATTTTTTTCTTTCCAGTTGAAAGTCTGACATTGACGAAAATGGATCGCTTAACTATCACACAACGCATACAAATTATCAAAACCTACCACAAAAATGGTGATTCTGCCACAGCCACGTATCGTGCTTTTAGAGGAGATTATGATTTACATAATCGTCCAACTGCGCAAGCAATTGACAAAATTGTGAAGAAATTTGAAGAGACTGGAGTGGTTACAAATATTGAATGGCCTGTGCATCATCGTTTCACTCCTTCCGCTGAAAACATCGCTATTGTAAGTGAAAGTGTTGCCGAAGGCCCGAATATGTCGATTCCACGTCGTTCTCAGGAATTAGGACTGTCTTACGGCACATTATGGCGTATTTTGCAATTAGATCTACACCTACATCCATATAAAGTCCAGCTCACGCAACAACTGAAGCCAACCTGTGACATTTAATGAATCGATGCATAATTCAAAATGTTTTCCATTCGAACTTGAAGAACTTATAATTTGCAGATGTAAGAAATAAGCCAGAACTCTAATCTATCTTCTCACACCATCCATGCTGTGTGTGTTAATTTTATCTGTGGGTGCAGATAATCTAATCTATGAAGCAGTTTAAAGTAGTTTCAGCTATGCAAGCTATAAGTAAAGGACTATCCATTTCGTGGTTTCAAAAGAATGGGACTGGAATTCGACATCCGTCAAACTAAGTTGTGAAACCTATTTTTTTCTTTTCAGTTTAGTATTTTGCAATTAGATCTACACCTACATCCATATAAAGTCCAGCTCACGCAACAACTGAAGCCAGCTGACCATTCACAACGTCGTAGATACGTGGAATTTGTGCTTGAACAACAGGTGGTGGACGGAAATTTTTCGAACAAAATTTTCTTCAGCGATGAAATTATTGTCGTATTTGGGGTTCTGAGGGTTCCTCAAGTAATTGAAGAGAGGCCATTACATCCAGAAAAAGTCACTGTTTTGTGCGCTCTTTGGTCCGAAGATGTGATTGGACCTTACCTCTTTGAAAACGACGATGAAACGACTGTCACCGTCAATTCGGAGCGTTATGGTGATATGATAACCGACTTTTTTTGCCCGCTATTGAAGAATACGACTTGGAGAATATGTGGTTTCAAAAAGACGGTGCTCATGCCACACAACTCTAGCGAATATAGCTTTATTGCAAGAGATATTTCCTGGTCGCGTAATTTATCGTCGTGGCGATATCAACTGGCCACCCAGATCATGCGATTTGACACCATTAGACATTATTTGTGGGGCTACGCGAAAGACCGTGTTTATGCAGATAAACCTTCAACTCTTGAGCACTTAAAAACCAACATTTGTCAAGTTATGGCTGAGATACCGCCCAATATGTGTCAAAAAGTGGCCGAAAATTACCTCAAAAGAATCAATGCTTGCAACACTTCGCGTGGAGGTCATTTAAATGATGTAGTGTTTCACACATAATGTCGACGTTTAAACTTTACAATAAACAAGAAATATCATGAAAAAATATTTTATATCTGTTTTATTTACGTTTACTTTTGAAACCACGAAATGGATAACCCGGTATATTTTTCTATATATATTATTTTTTTATATATATATATTTATATTTCCTTTAATTCGGCGAATATGATTTCGCAAGATTCATAATCAAAATTTCCCCCAAACACAAGCGTAAACGAGAGGAAGGCCGACAAGTTTTTCCGAAGTTAGTTCAGCTTTCGGCTAGGAAATATTGGTAAGGAAATCACGCCACCGACGATATTCAACAGTTGTTTAATGTGGATTATGATAAAAAGGAGGCCCAAGTCGTTACAAATATTCGCGAGTCGAATATTTCTGAACAGGTCTGTCTTTTAACAACCAGCGACTATAGGAACTTTCTGAATACACCCCGACATACATCGAAATCTTACGGTGGAAATGTTGTTCTGTTCGCAACCAGTAAGGTTGTCGACTAATTAAGAATAACACAATTGTGGGGGTCCTGTAAGGAGAACCACTTTAACAGTTGTTTGATGTACAATATGATGAAAAGGGAAGCCTAAGCTTGGAATATGATAAAAAGGATGCCTGAGTATTCATCAATCAAATTTTTCTGAACAAGTCTGACCATCAGCATCCAGCGACTATGGGGAGTCACTGAATTAACCCTGATATACAACGAATTCTTACAGTGGAAGTATTGTTTCACTGGTTACGAAGACTTCGAGATGATATAACAAGAAACTCTTTTGACTTGAACCCATAATAATGCTCTCGAATAAAAGGGCAGTCAATCCTTACATGGAGACCTTACATATTGAAGGGACTGAGATTGAGGAAATATAAATAGAGCACATTCGTGGAGACCCCGTAAGGAGCATAGGAACCAAAGAACAATACAGAATTTGCTGATGAATGCAGGACAATCCTTGCAATAATAATTCTTAATCTTGATTTGCTAGTTCTTAAGGCTCCAAACTGGAAGGACCAGTTGGAATTGGTATTTATTCGGAATCAATCGGAATATCCAAGTCTATAAGGCTACCCAATCACTGCAGCGTCTTTCAAGCGGAGGTGTCACCAATTCAGGCTGCGGTGAAAATTATTGTGGACAAAAATGTTCTCGGACGGAAAATCATCATACTTTCCGATAGCCAAGCGGCTATCAAGGCACTGGATTCTATTGTAATAAACTCCAAGACAGTGTACGACTGTCGCAGATATCTCAATGAGGTGGCGAACCGATATGATGTTTGTATCACATGGTTACCGGTACATAATGATATTCCTGGCAACTGCTAAACGGATGAACTGGCCAGAAGGGGCACGACCATCGAACTCTCTAATGAATTCTCTACATTGTTGATCCCTTTGGGTACCTGTAAACTTATAATTGGCAATGCAACCGTAGATCTCGTCAACAGAACGTGGGCAACTTCGGATAAGGGCAGAGCTGCGCAAAAGATCTGGCCAAGGCTGGATAGGAGGCGTACAGCGAGTCTGTTTAAACTCCAAAGAAGTAGGCTCAGCACTGTTATCGGGGTTATTACGGGCCATTGCATTATAGAAACGCATGCGAGGCGTATTGGTCTTGGACACCTTGCAAATGATTTCTGCAGAAGTTGTGAAGAAGAAGAGGAAGATGAGACTGTTCTTCACCTACCGTGTACATGCCGGAACTTGGACGGAGGAGAAAGAGGCACCTGGGTGCCTGCTACATGGAGGATATAGATGAACTGTCATGTATGGGTATTGGCAGTCTGAGTCGCTCCGAATGGTTCCTAGAATAGGGGGAAATGAGGAACTGTGGTATCACAATGGCCTTGTGTGCGACCTAAGTGTGTCCGCTCATGACTCCATCGAGGGACAGCCACTTCTATCTACCTACCTACCTAAGTCGCCGTATTGTAGTA